>CM064873.1:50144353-50744353 GCA_032719365.1 Prinsepia uniflora
TCACGGTCCTGGGTTCAAACTGGTCGTCAAGGTCCCCTGAATGTGTCCTAACAATAACCAAACAATGTCAACGTCAAAAACAGACGTTTCGAAGCAGGAAAGGAAAAAGGGCACTCACGGGTTTACCGTCCTATCGCCACCGTGTCGTCGCCGTACACCGTCCAGATCAGCTCCTTGTCGTCCTGTCGTCACGGTGAACCTAACCGTACGTTGGTTCGAGTCCCAGAGTGAAGGTTTGGATGGTTTGGTGACTTGGGCTGTTTGGGTTTCCTTCTCTTGTCTGGGAGAAAACCGGCCGTGCAGGGTGGCCGTGGAGTGGTGGCCGGCGTCTGGGGGTGGCAGTTGGCCGCCTGGTGTTGCCGTGAGGGTGAGGTTGAGAGGTGAGGTGCTGGAGTGTTTGTTCGAAGGAGTAGCCGTGCTCACGGTTTGGGAGAATGAACAATGTAGGTGTAATGTCTCCTGGGTTTATAAAACAGAATAGGGACTTAAATCAAGGGCCAGGATTCCATCAGATTTAAGATTCAATGGTGAGGATTTGAGGAGAGGAAATCAATTAATTAATCTAATGGCCAACATAGATCCTTGTTTTAGGGAGTGTGGGGATGAGTGACACTTGTCACTCATCCAAGGGTCCAGATTGATTTGCTTAAAGTAATCAGATCCCATTAATAAAATATTATTTTAATCCGGTTCTCGGTTGGTTCGGTTAAATGCGAAAATACTTCCGTGACCATAACTTCCCCGTACGAAGTCCGATTTCGGCGTGCCGCCTGTCTACGGACTCAGGACGTCGAGACCTACCCAATGGTCCATGAGTCAAGTGAAAATTAGTTTCCAAGAGAAAAGTCAACATTTTCACCCTAACCGTCCAAATTACGGTAATGCCCCTGGACTTCCGATAGTCATAACTTTTTCCCTGATCGTCCGAAATGGACGTGCCACCTGTCTATGAACTCGTGACGTCCCGAACTACGTCACGGTCATAGGTCAAAGTCCAATTAATTTATAAATCAAAAAGTCAACAATTGGCCATACCCAGCGCACGGGTAAAAGCGTCAATTCAAACATTAATTTTCAATATTAAAATCCTCGAATTTCCTGGGTGTTACATTATGGCTATGGCACGTTTCACGGTATTTGGGCTTGAGACCCGTCTGATGAAACTTAAAGATTGGTTTGAATTTTATCTATGTATATATATATGCTTTGCATTTGGATATCAATAAAATGTATTTGGTACTGCACTGTATAGATCCATCCATATGATACCGTCTCCTCCGGATGAGGTACCCCGGAGTGGTCACGGACGTCTAGAACGTCCAGCGTCTATGACGCTAAGCATCGGGGATGCTGTACCCAAACGGGGTTCGGGGATTGAACTCGGAATTGAGACCCGAATGGCACGCGTAGCCTTGTGATTGTGACCTTATTGGACATCAGGGACGTCAGACATCGGGGATGTCGGATTGGAGTGTATAGTGCAGTGGCTAAAATTATGTTTATGGTTTTATTACATGCCTTATGGTTCATACTATATGATTTATGATTTCAAATGATGGTGCATGCATATGTTTTTACTGAGGGGTATAGATGTCTTATAAATGTTTAAACAGACTCGTTTATTTTCGTCCATTCACAGCTTTTGTTTTTAATGCCCTTCAGATTGATTCCGGATGCGACTGCAGTAGAGACTGGGACATCATACACCTCCTCCATCGATCCTTACGCACTCTGGAAGCCCGGTTGGGCAGTGACAACAGGTTATCCCTTGTCTGACACCTCTTGTCAGACGGGAGCATGACACATTCCATGGTAATCCCGGGGGGATTGGGATGGGTCGTGTCAGTGTTGGCATTGGTGCCACTTCCTTGTTCGAAATGGTGATCTTATCATACTCATTCGAAAAAAATTCGTCACTTTCCTTGGGCATATGGTTGTGCATATGGTTGTGCAAAACCTTCCCACTTCGATTTGTAACATAACTAGAATGCTCAAAAGCATTGTTCTTTGGGTTGGGAACGATTTGCGAAGGCAACTTCTCCGTATTTTTTACTTTTCCCATGAAACTGACAATTTGACCAATTTGCTTCTTCATTTCAGAAATGTCACGGCCATGAGTGTTCAACGTCTCCTTTGTTTTCTTTTTGGTTGTCCAGAAGGACTTGAGTTGAAGTGGATAATTGTGCAAACATCTTATCATAATCCGGGTTAGAGAATTGATGAACCGGGGGAGCTTGTTGCATACCAATAGGTTGATGAGGCATTGGTGGTCTTGGCATGAATTGTGGTCGTGAGTATCCTTGTTGGTATTGAGCTGGAGGGTTCAAAACATCCTTCATTGCTGCTCCGTTTGAATCTCGGATGATCACAGTTGCCTTGTCCATAGTTGTTAAAGTTATTAAACTGTTGGCCCCTTTGATATCCTTCTAAGGCATTGGCTTGTTCCATCCCATCATACGGGTTTGTAACTTAAGGGCCTTGATCACTTAGGTGTCCATCCACTTGGCACACCCAACATATAGATCCCTTAGGTTGCATAGCCCTTTTGGTTTCTAATTCCAAAACTTGTTCAAGTATAGATTGGAGCTTTTCAATCTTTTCATTTGAGGCACCCATAGAATTAAGTGCACTTACCCTTTTCTTGTGAGACATGCCATAGTGGGCATCATTGGTGGCCCTACTCTCGAGTAACTGTCTTGCTTCGGGCTCATCTAGGTCCATAAATGCCCCATGTGAACCTGCATCAAGAAGGTTTCAATTCATGGGTTTAAGACCATCATAGAAGTATTCATTAGGTTAGTCTCCGAGAAACCATGTGTAGGACAAGTAGAACAAAGGACCTTGAAACGATCGTAGTACGAACCAAAGGTTTCGTCTGATGCTTGGGTAATGGATGTGATCTCTCGCCTTTTTGAAGTGATCATAGAAGTGGGAAAGTGCTTGGCTAAAAACAAGTCTGCAAGTTATTGCCATGATATGATTGGCGGGCAAGTCCATGAGCCAAGATTGAGCCCTATCCGCCAAATAGAAGGGAAAGACCTTAAGTTGCAAAAGTTCATCATCAGCATCACTTGGTTTCATGCTATTGCACACAAATTGGAAAGTCTTAAGGTGTTTATTCTGATCCTCATTAGGTAACCCATAATAGGTTGGGAGTCTATGAAGGAAACCACTCTTAAGCTCAATGTCCGTTTTGTTTTCCTTAGGTAGGGGGGAAACGATGCAGGAGGGTCCTATGCTCCACTCAGTTAAGCAAGTATGTTGACGAAGAGACTTACATTCGTTGTTGGCCATCTCAGTTTCGGGTTCACTTTTAAGTTGGTGTTTAGTTGAAGAAGAGGACTCAAATTCGTAGCCCTCCTCAAAAGTAGGTTCCAAGATGGGTTCCAAGGTCGAATTCTCAAACTTTATTTCCCTTAACTTACCCCCCAGTGTAGGCTGTGTATTGGAACTAGCAAAGCGTGGAGATTTGTGAGTTCGAATCGCTAGCTTTGGCTTGGTCATGCATAGGAACATGAGATGCAACAAACATACAATGTGAGAGTTATATCCTAATCGCGACAATAGATAAGAGAAATGGGCAATGGGATAGATAGGCATGAAATGTAGAGAACATAAAATACGCAAGCAACATTGTATGTGTAAAGAACAGGTAATAAGCGGGTATGTAGAGAAGTTAAAGAGTATAACCAAGAATATGCAAGGTATATCACGACAATCATATGCAAAAACACAAGTTCAAAAATGTCCAAATCAATGCAACACATAAAAGTCTACATGAAGAATGGTGTGAATGCATAAGAGGGAAATTGTTAGAACCTGCATAAGACATAAGAGTTACGTGACATTGCATGAAAAGAATGGCCTGCACTTTTGGTCTCACTTCCCTAGATTCACTTAGTCATAGTGGGCCCGGTTATGAAATCTAAACATCGTGAAACTGCAGGGAGGGTATGAAATCTACCAATGCAATAGATAGAGTCATAGAGTGTCATGAATAACTTTCCCACTTCGCTTCTCATAATACTTTCATGGGCATATAGCCTGCGCGTACTGATAAACATATTTCAATCCCCTCCACTATTCAATGTTAATCATGGCCAGTTGGGATAGATTTAACGCGAGAAGCAAGGCCTAATTTCGAGAACACCCCTAGGATATCCTGACCAGGGTATCTACTCCATTGGAGTCCTCTTTCTTAGTTCCCCACTTGTCACCAGTCATAACCCTCCTAGACACCATAACCAACCGATGGAAGTTTTCAAAATAGAGGAATACCAAACCCAAGTGTTTACAACCTTCGCCCCACCTCATGTCCATAGATTCGAGTCTATAGTGTATGGTGATGAAATCCACACATCACAAAGGGTTAAGGAGAAAGAAAAGAAAAGGGGCGCTCCCTATTCCCGAAAGTAAGATTTTCAAGAGAAAGGTTTTGAGATTCATGCAACTCTAAAACATTTAATAGCAAACAATTTATCTTTGGGAAGTCAAAGTTATAGATGAGTCACATAGCTTCAAAGTTTAGATGAAAACTTCTACGTCCTTGTGGCCCAAGTTATTATCTTGGATTTCAAACAATTTTCCCCGACCGGGCAAGTCCAAACTGACTAGGTAGAAAGAATACATGCGAGGGGAGGATGATTTTTGAACTCTGATGTCCTACTTCACAGTGCGAACACGATTTTGGAACTCCGGAATCCTACTTCTCAGAGCTGGCTTATATCATGCATTATCTCATGTCCTAGACATCACCTTGAAAGTTTTGTATTTGGACATGTATTCGTTCCAAGATAACTCAATGTTTAGATGAAGACTTTTACGTCCTTGTGGCCCAAGTCATTATCTTGGATTTCAAACAATTGTCCCCGACCGGGCAAGTCCAAAGTGACTAGGTAGAAAGAATACATGCAAGAGGAGGATGATTTTGGAACTCTGAAGTCCTAGTTCTCAGTGCGAACACGATTTTGGAACTCCGGAATCCTACTTTCTCAGAGCTGGCCTATATCATGCATTATCTCATGTCCTAGACATCACCTTGAAAGTTTTGTATTTGGACATGTATTCGTTCCAAGATAACTCAAGTGTTAACAAACTCCATTCCAACCTCATGACTTTTAAGGGCCATGAAGGGTTTAGGAGTAAGTTAACAAATGAAACTTCACCTATTCCATTAAAGATCAAGATCTAAACTCCGAGCACAAGTGATCCATATATAACCGAGACTAGTTTAAAATACGAATTATTCCTTATATTATTTGAATTTTTTGGAAAAATATTTTTTTAAAATATTTTTTTTTATTTCTTCTAATTTTAATTTCAGATTTATTATTATTATTTTGAATTTTTTATATATGTATTTATTTTTTGTTTTTTATTTTGAAATCAAATATTTACAAAGAAAACGTTATCCAATATTTACAAAGAAAATGTTTCTAACAAAAAAAATTACAATTTATGTACAAGTATGAAAATATGTACGAATATAATATTTACATTATAAACATATATACATAAACGAAATCATAAAAAATATTATTTCAATCCTCAGCAACGACACCAAAAATTGATACGCTAAAATTAAGCATTAAAGTAAATACAAAATCACAATCAACACTTAATAAAAACATATGCAAATTAAAACCCTTTGTGTAGATGTAGCATTGATAAATATGTATCGTTCTTAACTAGGGATTGAGAGTACCTAAGCATGATTATCGTTTGATTAATTAATTAGGGATTAATTCATTAGAGGGTAGTTGATTGTTTCTGTTAGTCCTACGTAATTAAACTACTCTAAACTAAGCTAATATAATATTTACATGGTCAAACTCATCTTTAACCTAACTCATTCATGAATTCAATTAACTTCAACCTATGAAATCCTATAATTATAGCCTTACAAGTTATTTTCATATTATCTTAAGTACTCGCTCGGGGACAACCCGACATACACTTTTAATGAATTAGACTCGAGGACAGCCTGACATATCTAATCAAGCATTAAGCACAAACATACAATCATAACAAAAACTAGAATCATAAAACGCGGAGAATATTAAAGCAATACAAATCATAAAACCAAGAATAATATTAGAATCAGTTCATAAACTAAGATATTCAAGCACAAAAGATAACTATAAGGTAAAGAGGTCGTGTTACACTTTTTCTCTTCGGGACACCCTATGGATACGAAGTGATTGGGCACTCTTTGGTGAAACACTCAGGGATAGCCTGACTATGTCACGGATGAAGGTGTAGAGGATAAAGTATGGTATAATTAACCTTGCACAAGAAATCTTGAATTTATTGAAAAGGGAAAATTAGTTAAGCAGAGCTTTGGTACAAAGAATGAGCGACTCTTTAGAGAAAACCTAAGCCTCCCTATTTATAGGAGAAAATTAATCCCCAAATAAATAAAAGTTTACAATTTAAATCCTAAAAAAAATGATTAAACTAATTAAATTAAAGTCCTAAAGGTAAAAGGTATTTTAAATCCTAATGAAAGAATAAATACAAAACTTAATTAAAAAGGAAATTTAAATCCAAGCCTAATCCTTAAAATATAAAGAAAATGTTATTTCTTTATTTTATTTGGAAATTGGGATTGCTGGAACTGTGGAATGCAACAGTTGGGCCTCTCAAAAGGCTTGCGGTGGACAGTTGGGGAACTTAGGCCTGCATGAATAACTGGAGTTGGTTGCAGGGCTTCAGAAATGGAAACGCGCACAGTGAGCTTCGGTGAAGATGTAAGTCGGTGGCCTAGCGAAGATGCGTGCCTCGCTGGGATGCTGGGCTTGAGATAGCGAGATGGCGCTTGGGTCATACGGTGGACTTTGGCGTATGCAACGCTTGCCAGAGCGCATATGAAGACTTGGGCTTCCACGAAATGGACAGCTGGGTACGTGTGCTTGTCGCAAGTTGGGCTGATGGCGTACATTAATTTGGACACCTAATTGTGGGCTGATGGGCAGCTGAGGACATTGGGAATGGTGGATACGTAGCTTGAGCTAGATTGATGGGCCAGGCTGCAGATGGAGATACGCGGGCTGCAATTTGGGTAGGAGGCTTGCGTGGGCTGGACTGTTGTATTGGGCCTAAATACTAAAAATTAATAATGAATTATAAAATATCATTATTAATTCTATAATTAGTTACTAATTAATTAATTTTAGTAATTAATATATGAAAAGAATAAAATGAGATAGAATAAATATAATTAAGGTTTTAACAAAGTAAAACATAGAAGAAATTGATATAAAAAGATAATCAATTAGGTGCTTATCACCTGTCCTATGAATAAACTTCAAATTCCTTTTTCAGCGATGAGCATCTTTGCCAGTTGAGACAAAACAGTATAGTTGGAATTAGTGAGAGCAATCCTTGTGATGAGTGCAAATCCATCAGATTAATGATAATTGGGGTGACGGGTTGGTGCTAAAAACTCCAGCATCATCCTTTAGTGGTGGAGGAGTTTTTGTCATTCTTGTTTAGGGTTTCAAGAGCTTCAACCAAAGTGAAATTCAGAGTATTGAGAATAATTCAGTAACATTATTCTTCTCACTAAGAGTCTTTATATACTTTTACAGCTTTCATTACAAGCGATCACACATAATCTTTCTAATGTGTGGAGACTTAGCTTTTTGGAAAAAGAAACCTAATTATCTAGTTATACAAATCCTACATAATTACATAAATCTTGGAACAAGTTTTTCTAGATTCTCATAATTCATAATAACTTCCCACAAATGGAATAGAATGCAACTTCTTCTTTTTTGTTTTCCAAAACAATGAAATATAGGGGAGGCTAAGAGGCATATACATTGAGTATCATTATCACTTTTTATGAGTATCGAACTCGAGATATTAAACATTCTATTATATAATAAAGATGAATAATATTAGATTATAATATTAGCAGCAAGATAATATCCAACTTTAATTGAATGCGACTCGATGTACTTATTGAGGCAATTTGTACCACTTCATATATTGGTATTCACAATAAAATGTGAGTAAATAACCTTTTCGTTGGAATCAATGATTCATATTTTAATGGCATTCTATAACATCTTTTTGTTTTTTTTTTCAAACACTGAGACGTGGATATAGAAATTATATTATATATATTTGATATCGAATTCGTCCTCGAGAGATTCATACTTAATTCTCCCATATAAAGTCTAGAGTAATTGCAACACAACTGGACATAATATTTGTGTTCGAGTTAGCCGGCGGCAATGTTACCTCCACGAGCTCTTCATTAGTTCATCGCCTAACAGATTCACTCTCTGTCTCCTCTGTTCAAATCTAACTCTTTGAAGGGCTGCCGAAAAAATTAAAAATTAAAATTAAAATTAAAAATAAAAATAAAAATAAAAAATAAAAGAGGAAAAAAAAAACCCGAAAACACGCCGAGGGCCAATGAAAACAAATCCATAACCGTATCAAACTTCCAAACTCCCGAATTGCACCAATTCCCAAACACATCAAAACGCATCGTTCTCGCCAATCAAATCCCGGCATTTGCAATTCTAGAGGTCCCAGCCTGTAATCTCTCCCGTCCATTTCTTCGTCGGTACGTTACTCACCTACATTTGATGTCTGTTTCTCGTTCTCTTGTCACTTTGATCGATTGCTTTTGGGGGCCAGATCTGCTGAATTGTGCTCATTTCTTAAGGAGGGGTTTTATGTGTGTGCCTGATTGTAGGTTGGATCGCCTTAGAACTTGATTGATTTCTTTGTGCTTGATCTGGAATCTTAGTTACTCTCTGTGACCGATTAATTTTGTTCTTAATTTGAATCAGTACGTTTTTTTTTTTTCTGTATTGATACTTTTGTTACGAACAAAAAGGTGCTGTATCTAGTCTTTAGAATGGTACATTGCTGGTTGGGAAATCCTACACTCCCACTGGGTTTTGGTATTTTCATAATTCAGTGAGGTGGCTGAAAATTGTTTACAATCCCTCCCTACACACACAGCGGCAGTTTTCACCAGTTGGTAATGAAATGGCTAAATATTAATGCACTCTTGAACCCGAGGAGTGTCAGCATGTGGATTCAAAGTTCCGACGCCTAATCTTTATCCTGATTATGTTTAAGCCCTCTTGTTCATCTTTTGTTTCTTCTTTCTAAAATAGTAAAGGAATGTTTCACTGATTTAGATCGAACCTGAATGCTGTGATTTTTGTTTTTTTTTTTCCCCATTTCCTTCAGTAATTTGTCTGAAACTCTGTTATCCTTTTCCGAGCTTCCATACAAGCTTGATGTTGGCCTTGATATTTGAGTTGTGTTATGAGATATACATGTGTAATGTAACATTTTTCTTTTTATTCTTGTTTCATTATTATTAATTTTAAACTCCGGCATTATTGTTTTGTATCCTACTTGAAATTCCAACCGTCTTAGTTTATTGCAGGATTTCAGTTTCTTATTTGTTTCAGTTTCTTTCTTTTTAGAGTGTTTTGTTCCTAGACCGGGTGAAACTTCCGGCTTCATATGGATTTAGCTGGATGCTTTTGGGAGGCTGAGGGGTAAAGGCTCCCTACGGTGGGAAGTTGAAAGAAGCATCTAACAAATGGCTCCCACGAGCAAAGCTGACAAGCAGGCGGCTGATGCTGCCGCATGGATGTTCAATGTCGTAACTTCTGTTGGGATCATAATTGTCAATAAAGCACTAATGGCTACTTATGGCTTCAGTTTTGGTAAATCCTGTTTTGCTTTATGCTTTTATTTTATTTTTTTGCTTCAGTACTGTTGGGTTCATCAATTTATGCGCATGGCCCAAACTTTGTGTGGTTGTATACTTTTCTGATCATTTATTAAATAGAGATATATTCTTTAGCTAACAAGTGTAAAAGAAGTTTCCTATTGATTCTTGCATGAGGTGTGCCATTCTCTAAGGTATGAATTAATGTTTTGGAGGAGAGACATAAAACATTACCCCATAGGATTAAAGTAAGCATTTCCTGCACTCATATTGCATAATTTAACAAATTTAGTACAAACTTGTACACGGGTATTGTTTCCTATTTGACTTCAAATTATTCTATAGCATAGTTTAGCTCTGTCATGAGTTGTGATAGATTGGGGTTGCGAGAATAAATAGATATGACATAAGCTGTAGTGAAAACTAAATATAATTTGCAACGATCAGTTTTTTTGCTGGATAAAGGATTTAGTTAGATTTCTTGTATGTTTTGGACAGAAAACACCGTAGCTAAATTTCATTTTCAGTGCTAACCTTGAGAATGGTTGAGGGTGAAGTAGTGGCTTATCCAGAAAGCTAATCTTAAACTTTCTGCTTTTCTATTTTTTACTTTTATGTTTATACGAGACATGCATCGGAAAATTGATAAACCCAAAAGCATGCTAGTTATCACTTGATTTTTCAGTTCTAAATAATTGCAATATTTTGCAGCTACAACTTTAACTGGTTTGCATTTTGCTACGACAACTTTGATGACTGTTGTTCTGAGATGGCTGGGATACATTCAACGCTCTCATCTACCCATCTCCGAGCTTCTGAAATTTATGATCTTTGCTAACTTCTCTATTGTGGGAATGAATGTTAGTCTAATGTGGAACTCTGTGGGATTCTATCAGGTATAGCTAGGGTTTTGACATACTTTCAGTTTAGCATATGTTCAGTGCAATATTTCTGCTGGTTACATTTTGTCTAATATAAATGGCAGATCGCAAAGCTGAGCATGATCCCTGTGTCATGTTTGCTGGAAGTTGTTCTTGACAAAATTCGTTACTCAAGAGGCACAAAGTTGAGCATAGGAATTGTTCTACTGGGAGTTGGTGTGTGCACTGTCACTGATGTGAGTGTCAATACCAAAGGTTTCGTTGCCGCCTTTATTGCTGTGTGGAGTACTGCGCTACAACAGTATGTGAGTTCTTCATTCCTTCATACATCAGATATCCATCTTGTAGTATGTAAAGGTATTCTCATTGTCAATATTGTATTTTGTCACTGGTTGGATTGTAGCAATAAATATTATTTCAAAAAACAAGACAAAAAATTGTAAAGTAAACTAACCAACGGATTACCCCAAGTTTTCAATTCTGTCAAACTCTTTTTAAATTGTTAATGATGGCTTATCTAAATTTTTTTTCAAAACCTTAATTGCAGTATGTGCACTTTCTTCAACGGAAATATTCACTTGGTTCTTTCAGTCTGTTGGGACATACTGCTCCGGCCCAGGCTGGATCTCTTTTGTTCCTAGGCCCCTTCCTTGACTATTGGTTGACAAGCAAAAGAGTTGATGCCTATGACTATAACTTTGGATCTCTGGTAAGTGTAAACCGATACCTATATGTTTTGTGATCACCATAACCATCAAAGTTGATTGTATGAATACTGAAACTTAGGATTACAAGCATCATTAAGAAGGTACAATTAGGCTTTACGTCATAATGATGTGATTGTATTGTCGTGGCACGTTTTGGATCATTCTAGATTTTCACTGAAACCAAAACCAAACATTTACAATACTAGCGGATCGGTTTTGTTTAGATATTTAACTAAACTAGAACTGAAACCGGTCCAAACTAAACCTTGTATTGGTTTGGACAAACTAGGCATAAAAATAAACCTCAAACAGATCGGTCATGGTTTATATTTTATTTGATATTCAACCAATCAACACAATAAGAACCAATGAATGATTGGTTCTCCTCAAATCTCAACTTTATATATTTCTACATACACGAACCAATCTAATGGCATTTAATTCCCATGTAATTATGAAAAACTTCAAATATGTAGAAACCCAACAACTATGATAATTACACTTGGGTTTCAATGTGACTCGCAGGTACCCAGTTGACATAACTATTCAGTTACAATAACCATCAAATCGGCAAATCAAATTCCATCAATTACTATAATAAACAAACGTTTACACAAACAAAACCCGAAACAATAAATAAATAAAATAAATGCTGAGATTGAGATAACAACTGGGGATTGAGGAAAGTACATGGTAGCACTTCCACTAGAAATTATAGGGTGACAAATTTAAAATAATAAATAACAATAAGTAAAAGAAGTTAAGGTCTAGTTTGCGTTCCAATGTATTTTAGGATTTGAAATCGGAACCGAACCCTTTGGTGTCGTTGGTTTGGATAGGATTGTGAAGCCTTCACGTTGTTCTTTGTCAAATCCAAACCGGGGTTTCCTGAGTCGGTTGGACCAGTTTCACACTTTCCCCGGATTTAAGCCCACCCTCAAGTTATTTGGTAGTGCATTCATATCTATTCTTTAAATGTGCTTGTTGATATAGGAGGAAGTTTCAATGTGAGATGGATCCAATTTCAAAGTAATTAACTTTTTATTTTCAGTTGTAGTCTTAGGATGTTTTCACTTACCATGAAGGTCATTCAAATTTCTCTGTGCACCTCTTTGTCTGCAGATGTTTATATTTCTTTCGTGCACAATCGCAGTAGGCACGAATCTCAGCCAGTTCATCTGCATTGGAAGGTTCACAGCTGTATCCTTCCAAGTACTTGGCCATATGAAGACAATTCTTGTTTTGTTGATGGGATTCTTTTTCTTTGGAAAGGAGGGTCTGAATCTACATGTTGTTTTGGGAATGATCATAGCCGTGGTTGGGATGATTTGGTATGGCAATGCCTCATCTAAACCCGGTGGAAAGGAGCGCTGGAGCCACTCTCTCCCGACGAGCAAGCAGCAAAAACACGGTGGTTTCCCTGAATCTACTGAACATGATGGAAAAGTTTAAATTCAATAATGGTCAAGTAGAATTGACTGATTTCAGGGAATTCTTGAATCATTTGAGGCTAGAAACCCAACTTGTCTTCTAATTATTTATCCTCCTCGTAGTTTCTATATCTTTTTTTTTTTGATCAGCCGTAGTTTCTATATCTTTGCATGGTATTCATTCCCTCTCGGAGAATGGGTACATGAAGATGAGGGAAAATTCCACAGAACTTCCATTTTTGTGTGTACATCATCATAATCATAGTAATTAATTTTTTGCAACCTCTGCATTTGCTAAGGGCCCTTTGTATACCATGTCTCCATGGGCATTTAATCAGTCTTCTCCAAAGTTGTTTTATAGACATGAATACGCTGTGAGTGATGACAGAGGTACAAGATTATATGTATCAGTCCTGAATACCATGTGAGGTGGTGGTATTGAATTTATGTATGCCTAATGTGAACACAACCCAACCTTTACATTTGGAGATTGCCGAAATTGATTCCACCATCAAACTGCAGCAGCAACTTTTCTCAAAAGCCCAACTCAGACCCTCTACAATTGTTGTTATTGAATGAAAAATAGATAACAAAATAAGAAAAACACCCAATTAATAAAAATTTCAGTTTACCATTTTTGGCAAATGTTCTCAAAATTAAAAAAAATATAAAAATATTACAAATCCGGTTCTTTACAAAACAATTAAACCAAAAAGAACAGATCTAGAGGTGTCCATCCTTGTGACCTTTTTGGCTATGGAGGTCTCGACTTGAAAGTTAGAATGGATGATGAACAAAAGAACAAGAAGTAAAAAAACACAAAAAAAATCTGCAGATTCTCTGTTCCGTGAAAATGGCAATAGACAAGACAATAGATCCAATAGCCACTCTCAGCGTGCATAGGCCCCAGACTTCAATTTCCCAGTTTTCTTGGTGGATCTATGACGGGCTTCTCTCAATTCATGGATAATTAGACATGCTTAAAAATTAATAAGAGACCAAGCTAATCATGAGTCACTGACCGAGTTGCAGAAAAGAGAAACTGCGAACCTTACCGGAATGAGAGGAAGTGAGTTGTTCACTTGTTCAACGTAAGAAAATGGTCACCTCCTCAGAGTCTCAGACAATTTCAGCCTCCAGGGGTGAAGGGTGGAATTGTTTTGAATACTTTTCATTTTATAATTCATCCAAATTCTCAAATTAATTGAATCTCATCAAATTTTAGTTGTTTTGAATACATCCGTAAAAAAGCTTGAAAAACTAAATGAATATACTGGAATTTAGATGGACGTTTTAAAAGTTTTTAAATTCCTATATATTCCTATATAATGGTCACCTTCCCATTGAATAAATGTGAATTTTTAATAGTTTTTAAAATCTTTACAATTCCAAATTGAATATGCCCAATTTATTGTCGTTTTTAAATTAGAATTTTCCTAAAATTTCATCGGAATCTTTTTGAGTTTCTATGTGTCACCCTTATAACTTTCGAAGTTAATACGCGAAAATTCTACAACACAACAAACACTGCATTAAGTCCAAAAAAATAGTCCAACATGCCAAACAATACCTAAATAGTATTAAGTCAAACAGTGTTTGGAAAAAGTCCATTTGTCACGCCAAACGTCATGACGGAGCATCCATTATGATCACTCCTCTATGCAACTGATGCTTCTAGGGAATTATAAAGCAGACTATGCATCTTAGTCAGCACCCTCTTACTCTATCATCAAGGACTGCCATCAAAGGACAAGCACTAGCCAACTTCGCCACTGAATTCACCTCTTATGGAGCCACATAAATCGGCTAGCAAAGCCTCCTCTGTTGCCAGTTCCCCGTTGATATAGAATCAAAGGGCGGTCCCCTTTAGAAGCAATACATTGATGGTTCCTCCAATCAACGAGAAGCGGGAGCTGAGATCATCGTCGTTACTCTAGACGGATCAATGATGGACTAAGAAATCCAATTCATATTCAAAGCTTCCAACAATAAAGCTAAATATGAAGAGCTAAGCTACAAATTAGTACTTGCTAAGGAGTTAGAAGTCAAGAAGATTGCATTTCATTTTAACTCAAAGTTAATCATAACCAATCCAATGGCGAATATGCAGCACGTGATACAAGAAATCTCTAATACAACAAAAAAAATTAGGATTTACTTGAAAGTGTTAAAGTTTTCAGTTTCCACCAACTTCCAAGAGCCGAAAATGCACAATCCAGTGCAATAGTCAACCTCGCCTCATCACTTGACCATCGGTTCAAACAATCATTTCCAATTGAATACTTAGAACAATGTAGCATGATGTTAAAGAAGTCGAGGTTAGGAAAGTATACCCTTCTCCTAGTTGGCAGATTCGTTCTTTAGCTAGTTGGATGACGAAACATTACTTAACGAGTGAATAGAAGCCCGAAAAGTAGTAATGAAGGTTCCGTGACACTATATCAACATGGGGCAACTTTTTCATCAAAATTTTACTATAGGAAACTTACAATGTTTAAAACATCTAGAAAAAAAACTCTAAATCTTGATGGAAATTCATGCAGGCAATTGGCTAATCACTCAAGCAGAAGGTCATTGGCGCAAAAGACACTTAATGCCAGATTCTACTAGCCAACTCCACCAAGACGCACTAGAATATGCTCGAGCATGCAACAAATACCAAAGGTTCAAGCCAAGACACTTGGCATCATCCAAAGAGATTCATGCCCAAATGAGCCCAGCGTCATTCATGCAATGGGGTATAGACATGGAAGGGTCCTTTCTTAGCACCCTATGCTAAATCAAAAGTATATAATCATCAATACCTACTTCATCAAATGGGTGGAGCAAAAAATTTAGCTACCATTACCCAAGATGATATACAAAAGTTCGTCTAGAGTCAGATCATGTACCAATTCGGACTTCCTAAAGTTATTATAATGGGAAACATAACCTAGTTTACTTCTGTTGCAACTAGAGAATTCTTCGAATCATGGAAGATAAAACACTTCACTTCCATGGCATACTATCCCAAAGAAAATGGCCAAGCCAAGGCATCCATCAAAATTAATTTGGACTGCATCAAAAAGAGACTTGAGGACAAGAAGGGACTATTATAGGAGCATGTGGAAGAAACCATGTGGGCTACTGCACAACTCTGCATCATGCAATCAAAAAATCACCTTTCACACTAGTTTTTGGCACCAATGATGTGGGGTATGTAATTGTACATGTGCTATTTACCGAGCTTGATGACCTTGTCATTAAATAAGTAAACCTAACTTCACTTAACTTTAGTTACAAAGTATGAGAGCAAGCCATCAAATGCATATTGAACTATCAACAACATGTCAAAACTTCTACAACAAGAAATCCAAGATTCTGAACTTTCTTCAAGATGATCTTGTCCTCAAGGAAAGGCTTGCAACACCAGGTGAATCCTAGTCCAAAAAAACTAAAATCTCCCTGGAAGGCTCTTACCACATCTACCAAGCTAGCGGAAAAGAAAGCTATGTTTTGGAAAATGTGGGTGCATAAATGGCGAGTGGTTACAGGAATGCTCACCGCTTGAGGAAATACTATGTGTAAGCTAAGGCCATTCCTAGTCCACCAGAAATGGTGCCATGCTAGAAAGACATTGGCCTCGAGCCAACTTTCACTTCAAGCTTTATGCACTTTTAATTCTAGCCTTCCTCTAGAAAAGCATCAAAGCCTTTGCCTTGTGCAGCAATTCAAGCCTTCTCCCATAGGTCCATCAAAGCCTTCGCCTTACGAAGCATTCAAGCCTTCCTCCATGGAAGCATCAATGCCTCGACTATGTGAATTATTCAAGTCTTCTCTCGTAGAAGAATCAAAGCCTTCGTATTGCGAAGCATTCAAGTCTTCCTCCACGAAAGCATCAAAGCCTTAACCATGTGAAGCATTCAAGCCTTCCTCTATAAAAGCATCAAAGCCTACGCTTTGTGAAGCATTCAAGCCTTCATTCATAGAAGCATCAAAGCCTTCACCTAGTGAAGAATTCAAGCCATCCTCTACGGAAGCATCAAAGCCTTCCCCTTGTTGAGCAATCAAACCTTCCTCTATGGAAGCATCATAAACTTTCTTCTATAAGAAGTACTAAAATATTTGCACTTGCAAAGCATAAAATCCTTCTTCAAATAAGCAAAATTTATAGCCCAAACACTTGGAAAAAAATCCCGAAGACTTCTAAGTTCAAACAAACACCTAGGCCATAGTTTTCCTGTGCAAAAATGTCACTTGCAAGGCAAAATTCGAGATTCATCATTTGTACCCATGAGATGGGCTAGACAGCATTGGAAAGCTATGGATATTTCCAACATTATCCATGGCAGTCCAATCTGATGTATAATGAACCTAGAATGTTCATTTCAATTGAACCAAGGTCTAAAGTACAATCATGCACAAAGACATGTCTTACAAGCTGATTTGAGAACTCAATTTTCAACCTTTTCAAATAAGCCCAATGGTAATGGAAAGATGTGGATGCTACCTTCAAAACACCATAAATTACACCCAATTGGGAGCACAAATGACTCAATATGTTCAAAATTGCTAAGAAGGGTAGAAAACGACGCCCTTGCACACGTTGCCCAAGTCCAATATTCATCATAACTCCAGTTATTAATCTTTTCCATAAATCTTAATAGCATTGGAAAGATGTAGGTGTTAGCTTTCTAACCCCACAAGAAACAACAAATTCTGACTATGAACAAATTACTAATTGGCAAATCATTGGACAGAGGTCAACCTGCAAGTCTACGCACATGACCCAAAGAGCTGCAAATTGTTTATCAGGCTGCAAATTCACAACATTTTGAAATTCAATCTACTTTCCGCCAATTGACCCTAAAGAGCTACCAATTCTCCCTGGATTACATCAAACTTAATATAAGGAATGCTCTATGAAGTGCTTGGAGTGTGAGTAGGGCAACTGGCCTCATGGCCTTGAAGCGAGTGACAACCTTACCATCCTAAGGAACCAAGCTGATGCTCATCATCTTTTCCATGGCCACCTTACCACTGGCTTCCCGAGTTGCAACAAGTGACCTAGTATGAGCCATCATCACACCAAATCTTTTTCTGTAAAAGCATTAAATATTTTTCCTTGCAAATCATTGAAGCCTTCCTCCATGGAATCATCAAAGTCTTCACCTTGTGACGCCTTGAAGCCTTCCTCTATAGAAACATCAAAGCCTTCCCTTGCGAAGCATTCAAGCTTTCCTCTACAGAAGCATCAAAGCCTTCGCCCTGCAAAGCAATTCAAGTCTTTACCTCATGAAGCACCCAAACCTTCCTCTATAGAAGCATGAAAACTTTCGACTTGCAAAACATTCAAGCCTTCATCCACTGAAGCATCAAAGCCTTCTGCCATAGAAGCAATTAAGCCTTCTTATGTAGCAATTGAGTATTCTTACATAGAAGCATCAAAAGGAGATGGATTATCATAACAGTAAAAAATTACTTCCCTTAGAATTCCCTGAATTTCTAAGGGATGTGGGGGCTGCGAGCATAATTCGTACAAAAATTGTAGAGCTACCATGTGGCCGATAGTTTAATAATGACTATTCTCCCCTCAAAGGAATCATTTTGGGTATAATTAATGTGTATTAATTAAATATATTTACCAGGTGAACATAATAATTAATAACTTATTATATCACCAAAATAAGATATATCATTAAGATCATAATTTGACAAGAATTCAATTAATCAGCAAACTTCATTTCCATAAAAGATTCCTTAATTAGAATTCTTCTTTTTACTTAAAATACAACCCCCCTCCCCCCTCCCCCAAACAAATTATTTATTACTAAAAGCTAATTATATGTATTACCTAGCTAGAAATACTTACTAATTGCAAACTCGTTTAACCAATTAGTAGCTCTGAAGACCCCCAGGTCTCATTATAAATAGAGGGTCTCTCCTCATAATTCAGGTACTCAATAATTATTCTCATAATTAGCTTTTTAGTGTACTCCCTTGATTAAGTTAACTTAAGTATCAAAGTATTCTTAGTTGAACTCGACATCTCGGGTTTCCTGTGTTTAGAAACTCGACCGTCAATTCCTACCTAGGAGATTTCTTCGTCAACACGACCCAAGAAAAAATTATATATATAATATTATTTAAAAGGTCATCATAATATTACAATAGTCATCATCATCACCACGACCCCATCACATCCATCATTGCCCGCCACAACCATCATTATCACCACCACCACCGCCACTGTCACTACTACCGCCACCATCGCCACCACCACCACTAACATATCTACCGCCATCGTCACCTCAAACACCACCTTGACCACCTCTATCCCAGCTACCATTATATCTACCATCACCACCCATGCCACCACCATGTGCCACAACAACCAACCCCACCAACACATCATCGCCACTTTCATTGCAATTTCCACCACAACCACTGCATCTGCCACTACCACTACCCACTACCACCACCCACTACCACCACCACTAATAACTCTATCACCACCAACCCCCGCCATCACCTCACCACCACCGCCACAACAATCACAACCACCAACACTTCAGTTGCCACAACCACTATTGCTAACACTCCTACCACCACCTATAATTGTCGCCATCATCACTATTACGAACACTACCACTTCCACTGGCACCATCACTTCCAAAACCACCGCAGTCATCATTTCCATAGCCATTGCTACCACGGCCACTACCGCTGTCACCCCCACCACTGTCCCAACAGCGCCACCACCCCAAAACCACCATTGTAACTACCAACCCCATCATTACCACCTCATTTTCCACCCCAAAAGCACAATGTCGCCACTACCTCTGCCTCCACCCTATCACACTAGCACTATCTCTATTTTTCACCATTGTTTTCGTTGTTATCTCAAAATGGTGTTTCGTATTTATTGTCTAATGTATACTTAATCTCCTTAAATTTTATATATTTGTACCAAACAAAATTCTCCTTTTTCATTCTTACAAAATCATATCTAGAGTAAATTACCAAATGCATTCTCAACTATTAAATACAAGACTGAGTGAACCTCGAAGTTATTTCAGTATAAAACCATTTTTCAGCAAAATAACCTTTAACCCCTCGTTTTATTCAAAATCCTGAAATCATTCATAACAAAATTTGCACATAATACGAGAAATGATAACATCAGTTTAATAATAAACAGTAATTCAGAATTGCACGTTTCACAAGAAATAATAATAATAAAATAATCTAAACTCATAATACTTAATAGGTCATGCCAAATTATGAATATGTCACCATGTCAACCCATTGAACATTTGCTCTTGAGTCGCAAATCATAATTGGGTGTCTTGCTTGCGTATCTCGACCACGTGAAGGACTAGGTGCAATGCACCGTCACCTTGAGTCCCCTAGAGCTCGTGGATAGGACTAACGTTTTTTAACTAGTATAACGAGTAACGCGGGTGAACGATCATGTGTAGGACTGGTCTGCGACCTATAGACGGGTACTAGACACCGGCGACTCCTAAGTGGGTTCTAACACTCTATCTTATCAATGCCCCGGGGACTAATATGCAATGTAACATGTGACTCGATAGCGTATCACTATGCATAGGCATCATATGTAACGCCTCGGAACTTCGAGAAAAGCAAAAATGACGATTTCGCCCTGGAGGTCAAAGAGTTAACTTTTTGACTAAATGTCGCATTTATGGTTCCACAAATGCCCCCACTGAAGTCCCTTTCTCAACATACCCACACACATATATAATAGTAACATGTCGGCGAGAAATAGTGGGAGGAATTTTAAAGAATCTTCTATAAAACACATATGATTAACATGTCGAAATGTGAAATTACTAAATTACCCTTTAAACCATAATTACCATAATGCCCTTACTCATTCCTAACCCATAACATACTTACCTGAACTCCGTTTTCGACATGCCCCTGACTATAAGGGTGGCAATTTTGACACGACTCGAAACCCGCACGAAATTTATCCGGGTCAACCCGCACGATTAAAATTTTGGGTCATTTTTGGGTCAACCTGTTATGACCCATTTATTAAACGGGTGGGTTTCGGGTCAACTTGTTAACCCGTATAATGACCTGTTAACCCATTTAATAAATGAGTAGATTTCGGGTTAACAGGTTAACCCGTATATTGACTTATATATTGACCCATTTAATATACGTGTCATTACTAACCCATATATCTACCCATTTACCTACCTAAATATCTATTAAATCTTATAATTTAAATAGGTTAAATATGTTAAACGGGTCATAGGTTAATTGGGTTTTTAGTATGACCTGTTTATTAAATGGGTTAAACGGGTTACACGGGTCAATTACAGGTCGAGTTAGGGTTGGACATTCTTGACACGATTATTAAACAGGTCGGATTCGGGTTGAGTATAACTAGATAAAACAGATTTCATGACACGACACGAACTCGACACGACACGACCCATTGCCACCCCTACCTGACTACACGCTCAGGAGTGCGAGACCTTTGTAACGGTCCTCACGACACTTTCAGTAGGTCTCCCGATCAAAAAGTCAGCATTTTGACTTCTTGTCAAAAAGTAAACTGCTTGACCTCCAAGGCCAAAATTGTCATTTTTTCTTTTCTCGAAGTTCCGGGGAGTTACATTTGATGTTTATGCATAGTGATATGTCATCTATTCACATGGTGCATTGCATATTAGTCCTCATGGCATTAATAAGATAACCCAATTAGGAGTCGCTGGTGTCTATTATCCGTCTGTAGGCAGAAGACAAGTCCTCCAAGTGATCATTCACCCGCGCTGCTCGCCATACTAGTTAAAAAGCGTCAGTCTTGTCCCCAAGCTCCAGGGGACTCGAGGTGACGGTTGATAACGCCCAAACTACGCATTAAATTAAACATGTAATTTGAGTATTATGCAAATTTAAACCCTTTTGTGTAGTTATAGTATTGGTAAGTAGGGATCGTTCTTAACGGGGGAAATTAGGGAATATTAATAATATGTTAGTTAAAAAGAATAATGAATAATCAAAGAATAATGAATTGAAGAATTAAAGAATTAAATAATCACATAATTAATTAATTGAATAATCAAGTAATAAAGAATTAAAGAATTAACGAATAAAGGAATAAACGAATTAATAAACAAGAGAATCAATAAATTAATGGAATAACGAATAAATGAATTAAAAGAATAAAAGAATAAAGATGGGGGTTTTTAGTGATTTTGATCATGCAAAATAAGTAAAGACATAAATGAACTAATTCTATTCATATTTTAACATATATACAAGTGGACTTTCTTTAAACACAAAATCTACCAACACTGTAACATTTGCTAAGTTTGAATATATCACAAAATTCTACTTTCACCATCTCACTCATGCATACATTTTATAAACATTATAAATGGACCGAAACGCGGTCATAATGTAACGACCCGTCCCAAATTCCTATATTAGATTAGTGACTAATCACCATTAATGAGGTTAAACGGTGATTAGTAGAGCGAAATCGGACGAACGGTGCGAAATGACCGTTTTGCCTTTGGTGGTGGTAAAACGTTGACTTTTTAATCGGGCGGTCAAATGGACTTTGACCGATGACCGTGACGTAGTTCGTGACGTCACGAGTTCATAGACAGGTGGCACGTTCAATTCCGACGTTCGAGGAGGAAGTTATGACGTTCGGAAGCCCAAGGGCATTTTGGTAATTTGGGTGAATAGGAGGTCAAATGTTGACTTTTTGATCGGGAGGTCCAATGTCCGAGGGCCAAAGACCGTTACGTAGATAAGGACGATACGAATCCGTAGACAGGCGGCACGTCGAATTCGGACTTTCGACGGCGAAGTTACGGTTCACGGAAGTTCCAGGATACTATTCACGGTGATGCGTTTTACGAGACGAATTGAGTTTTGTCTTTAGTGTGGGCCCAGATATTTTGGCAGGCCAATGGATGAGTGACAAGTGTCACCCATCCATTGCCCACCTTCCCACATACATGCATCGATCATTTCTTTCCATTTCCAAACCCACCCGATCTCATCCTTTGTACCCAAACCAATCCAATCCAAACCTTCACCCATGGATATCTGAGAAACCAGGAGAGTGAGGGGAGGATGTTGGATGTTGGTGGCCGGCCTGGACGGCCAGAACCGCCGTGTACGGCGGCTTGGAGGAGACAAACCCGAGAGGGTGCTCGGTAAGGCCCAATTTCCATTTTCAATTTGATTTTTATATTATGGTGGCTTTTGGACGATTAGGATGAGTTGATTAGGTTGCTAGGATAGTTTTAAGATGTTTTGGAGGCTGGTTCACGGCGGAGGAGGTCGTGAGGGTGGCCGTGAAAATAGAGGCCGTGAGCCTCTTTGTTCTTGGATAGGATTTAAGGTGTTTTAGTTAGTTTTATTAATTGGAATTGATAGAAAACATTAAATTAGGAAGATTGGGATTGAAAAGAAGAAGATTGGACAAAAAATGAGGAGTGGAGGGCCTTGGACCGGTCACGCCGGTCCAGGCGGACCGGATTTGCAGGAAAAATCGGACCGGCCGGTTCGCGGCAGGTTGATGAAGGCACTGTGCGATGGCGCGTGAGGCCCACACGCAGTGCATTCCATAGGCGCGTGAGGGCGCGTGGCAGGGATCTGGGGAAGGTTCCAACATACGAAATCATTTATTCGATGTAACGAACATTTTGGGACTGGTTTCGTGTCAATCGGACACCGTCTCGATATGTTTCGGGGCATCGGAAGGTTTAGGTTCGGTTTTAAAAATAGTTAAAAATATCATAAAATTACGGGGCTTCGGTAGGAGGTTAATTAAGTAGTTAGTAACCTTCTATTACGATTTGGACAGGTTTGGGAGTCCCGGTGACGGTGATCGGCTCGGGGAGCCGAATGGCACGCAAATCGAGGCGGCAGCTCGGACGGTCTGTGAGTGGACCTTGTTTTCTAAATTCGTGCATGCATAAATGTCATTATATGTTTTAATTTCTTGTTTGATGATGCAATGGGTGCATTTGTATGTGGTTACGTATAAGCACGTATTTCGAGATTTTGACCTTATACGGTGCTTATACGGGTCTGTATTTCTTTATTAATTTAAATGAACTGGATTTGGATTTCAAAAGGATAAACTCGGGTATGAGACCCATTTGGTTTTGTCTCGGGCATATGACCTCAGATTTTGGGCACGGTGCCCAGCTGATGTCCTATGTTCGGGCACGAGACCCAGTCACTTTACGGTTTTGATTTCAGGTCAGGGAACCTTAAATGGATTCCCAGGTTCATGACGGTTTATGGGAACCGGCATGAACCCTTGTTATGGTATCGTGGTTCATGACGGTTTATGGGAACCGGCATGAACCCTTGTTGGTTATTACGGTACATGACGGTTTATGGGAACCGACATGTTACCTGGTTATGTTATTACGGTACATGACGGTTTATGGGAACCGACATGTTACCTTGGTTAGAGATATTATGGATCATGACGGTTCAGGGGAAACGGGCATGGATATTATGTTATGTATATATATGTTCATCTACCTTCCTTTACTTCTATTATCTCCTCCAGGGAGGGTCGTTGGCCTGGGTGGACCCCGGAGTAGTCACGGAGCACCGACTGAGTGGAGTCACCCCCCAGTTGGGTTCCTTACTCTCAGGAAGGCTATGGTTACTATTACCTCGAGTAGGATCAGTGGTCTGCGGACATTGACCTTTGAGAAGACTCGGATTGAGACCCGGGTAGCACGCGCGTAGCTTTGGATACCGTGTCAGGATTGGTTGTGTGACTTATATGTATATATATGAGATATGATATATGATATGTGGTGTGCACATGTGTGCACAGGATTTGAGCAGTGGCTCGTGTACTTGGTTTCTTTATGGTTTGGGGCCGAGTCCCTTATGGATTTGAGCAGTGGCCCGTATGGTCGTTTTCATTGTGGTCCTTTCGACCTTGGTTTATATCTGAATTGGGCTTAGTTCCCACGTATGGTTTCTTTAGTTAAATGGTTTTCCAATGCATGCATGTTTTTTAGTGAAGGGTACAAATGTCTTCTTATTAAATGTTTTATAAACTCTTGTTTTGTCCACTCACAGTTTTTAATGTTTTGACTGCCCTTCAGGTTGACATTGTATGTGGACTGTAGCAAAGACCGAGATATCACATACCTCCTCCGGATCCTGGCGTACTCTGATAGCCCGGGAGGGCAAAGGTCGGAAATATCCCTTGTTTGACACTCCGTGTCAGACGGGAGCAGGGTCATCCCGCACTAATCCCGGGGGGATTGGGATGGGTCCTGTCACATAAACACTTATAAATTGATTAACCCAATGTTTATGATTTGAATGTGTATTAAACATTTAAATCTCTTCAATTTTATACTAAGTGCACCGAAACGCGGTCATAAACACTTAGTATAAAATTGAAGCTTAAGCACTCAAATGTATGAGGTAAATGAAGTTTGAAAAGTAGAACACATTATAATAATATCCTTGTCTACAAAAGTTAGAAAGAAAATACCCACAAAAATATTGAACTAAAGAAAATAAAACCGAAACAACAATGAGAGTTTAAGCATAGGAAGGAACAAGTTACACCTTCGGAATCCAAGAAAGCTTGTGATTCCGAAAATGGATGGAATAAAAAAGACATGTTATTCATAAGATTTTCTGACAGCAGATGAAACCTTATGAAGATGGATGAATAAACACGAGAATGCGAACTTAAACTCAAGAATTGCAACGGAAATACTAGGCTTGATATTTCTAAAGGAACGATACAATTTTGTGTTTTTGGAGCTCTTTCTCCAAACAAAGTCCCCTTTTCAAGTGAAATGAACTCCTATTTATAGGAGGAAAAAGTCACTAAAAACAAATAAAGTAATTAAAATTACAATAAAATAAAAGAAAATGAAATGATGACTAATTATGAAAAATGATGAAATTAGGTGAGGTTTGGAATTAATTTGTGGTTGAAAAATAAGGGAAATAGGAGCAAATGGGGCTGTTGGACTGCTGTGCTGTTGAATTTTCGGGTGAACAGTGTCGGGCTGAAGAGTTGGTTGTGCAGCAGGTGGGCTGGTGGCTGAAGGGAGTGGTTGGGCTGGTGAGTAGGCCGTACGGCGTGATGGGCTGGGTGACTCGACGGGAGCAGTTGGGCTGCGCAAGTTGGGCTGGCTGGTTTGGTGAGCAGCAGAAGCACAGGAGCACGCGTGGGGCTGAATGCAGTGGGAAGGTTTGTACGGGCTGCAGCTCGGGTTGGAGTGTTTGTGTAGGAGTCACGGGCCGAGCGGGAGCAGGGCTGAAGACGCGCAGACCTGGGCTGGGAGAAAGAAATGACGCGGGCCTGCTTCGCGCATGGGCTGGAATGGAAGGGTCAGGCGGCATGGGTCTGAAGGAGCAGGTGCGCAGGCAGCAGTGGGCTGGGCTGCATGTCGCACGGTGAAGCTGCAGCAGCTGGACTTTTGCTGCTGGGCCAAGATTTTGGCTCCAAATTACAAAATTTATTTATTTAAACAAAAATATCACAAAATAGATTATTTTATCTAATTATTTATTAATTTAATATTAAAAGTCAAGTATAAAGGGTATAAAATAATATAAAATAATGCTTATTTGATGACCTATCAAATACCCCCACACTTAAACTTTGCTAGTCCCTAGCAAATACTAAAATCAAACTACGAATTCAAAACAAGTAAACCCTTAACCATTTGTCTCAAAATTTCATTGTTATCATGGCATCAAAAATTTTCACTTAAAGCAATTAAGCATATGGAATTCAAGAGTTAATATATTGTAACAAAATGTTTTAACAAGTAAGATAGTGAGTAAATATGGTGAAATGGATCTCAACATGAATAAAACAAGTATGAATCAACTCACAAGGATATGCACTCATATATTCACTCAATTTTGTAAGGGTTTGTGTTTGCACTCAAAATATGTGAGAAAATGTTCACATAATAGAAGTAAAGTACTTTTGCAAAATCTCAAACAAACACCTCAAGATAAATATTTAAACATACTTGCACAAATGAACCAAAACCATAAGCTTACTCAAGTGATTGACTCAACTAATCAAAGTTTACCATCTTAAGGATCATAAGGTCTTTACGAAGGTTGTAATGGGGCTAAGTTCAGAGGCAAGGAATATATAGGACAAGTGGTGCTCAAATTCGTTCCAAGACTTAAACGATTCCCAAATCATAACTTCCCGATCTTAGTATGAATTCATTCCTTCGAACATGTTCAATTATTCAAATGTAAATGACTTAACTAAAAAAAATAATCAATCTTTATTACCTTGATAGAGACTCAACTTCTTCTTCTTCTTCTTCTTTTTTTTTTTGGCAAATATCAAGGTAATAACATAATATACAAAGTTTGGGTAAGTAAATCCATACACACAAAAGTCTTCCAAACATCATCAATTTTTCTTCACACCAATTTCATGTCTTCAATTAAGTCTTTGGAACAAGGATGAAAGATGTCTATACTAAGCTCAAGTGTTTAGATAATCATGGTGATGAAGGAAAGGTTTAATGTGGGCTCAACTGGGTTAAAACTAAGGGGGTCGCAACTTGTGCGCACAAAATAGGGAGTATGGATATTTGAATTTATGGTGTTAACCCTAATGCCTTAATCATATCCAAAATCAGAGAGTTTAATGACTTAAAAGCTTTGAAAATCAAATCGAATAAGTTCTAGTACTCTAGAGTTCATTAAGATCTATTGCAAGTAGTTATGAGGCATATGTTTATCAATTTAAACAAAGAACTTATGAATCACTCATCAAAGATGTATATATAGTTCTAAAGCTCACATAAGGTTTAAATGATTCATACTTGTATTAGCATGCTCGTTTATGTACCAATTTACTTGCACTATCTTAAAAGTTATAACATTTAATCACAAAATATTAACAAACAAATTCAAGTTATAGTGATCATCTTTATAGCCATAATATACTTATTCCCTTCATTATTATCATTGACAAGTTAAGGGGCAACTTAAGACTCGATAAAAAACGAAAAGACTCAAGAAAACCAAAATAACTCCTTTTTTTTTCTTTTTTTTTTAAACAATTTTATTGTGCACTTAAAATTGTAAACCACTCTCCCACACTTAAATTCTACATTGTCCTCAATGTAAGAAAGTAGAAATGAACATAGACTCTAAGTAAGGAAGAGAATTTTACGAAAATAAACTAAAGACACGAAAGACATAAACATAAAAGAGAGTGAAGGGATTAAAGAGAGCAAATCTGCGGTGATGGCTCCTTCACGACTCGGGAATACGTTGGGTTGCCTCCAAACAAGTGCTTTGACGGAGTGCTGAAATCAACTCATATGATGTGAGGCCGTAGCACCTTCGCTGTTTCCACATCGTGCTCGCCAAATGCCTCTATGTACGGCTTTAATCTGTGGCCATTGGCTTTGAACTCCTTCCCGGTTTCGATGCTTTTGATCTGTATGGCTCCATGGGCAAACATATTAGTAACAACAAAAGGACCTACCCATCTAGAACATAACTTACCAGGAAAGAGTCTGAGTCGGGAATTGAATAGCAAAACTTTCTGTCCGATGTCAAACGTTTTACTCTTGATCTGCTTGTCATGAAATGCCTTAGTCTTCTCCTTGTAGATCAGAGTGTTTTCGAATGCATCATTTCTGATTTCCTCAAGCTCACTCAGCTGGAGCTTTCGATGCAAACCGGCAGCATCTAGCTTGATGTTGAACGTCTTGACAGCCCACCAAGCTTTGTGCTCCGGTTCCACTGGAAGGTGGCATGCTTTTCCATAGACCAGCCTATAGGGTGACATCCTTATAGGAGTTTTGTAGGCCGTCCTGTAGGCCCAAAGTGCATCATCCAATCGCTGGCTCCAATCCTTGCGACTAGAGCCCACGGTTCTCTCTAAGATCTTCTTAATTTCCCTATTGCTGACTTCGGCCATTCCACTCGTTTGAGGATGATACGGTGTAGAGACTCTGTGAGTGACACCGTATCGTTTCAGTAAGGCTTCAATGGTCTTGTTGCAGAAGTGACTTCCACCATCACTGATCAGGACCCGAGGGATCCCAAACCTGGAAAGAATGTTAGTTCTGAGGAAATCTGCAACAGTTTTAGAGTCATTAGTCATGGTGGCTTTAGCTTCCACCCATTTCGAGACATAATCAACAACAAGTAAGATATAGAGATAACCATTAGATTGAGGAAATGGACCCATAAAATCAATACCCCAAACATCAAATATTTCAACAGTTAAAACATAATGTTGTGGCATTTCATCCCTTTGTCCTAAGTTTCCTGATCTCTGACATTTATCACAGGCTAAATAGAATGAATGTGCATCTTTAAAAAGTGTGGACCAATATAGTCCAGATTCTAAAATTTTGAGTGCAGTTTTTCGAGATCCAAAGTGGCCCCCACAAGCATGGTTATGGCAAAACTCTAGGACTGACCTATGTTCAATATCAGGGACACATCTCCTAATCAATAAATCTGCACAGTGTTTCCATAAATAAGGTTCATCCCAAACAAAGTACCTAGCATGCTTCTTAAGTTTATCTTCTTGTGCACGGGTGAGAGTGGAAGGTAACTGCTTGGTGACTAAGTAATTTACGATATTAGCATACCAAGGAGTACTTACCTGAATTCCGAAGAGTTGTTCATCCGGAAACATCTCCTGAATCTCCACGGGATCTCGTTCATTTGCTATGTGACTCAAATGGTCTGCCACCACATTTTCTACACCTTTCTTATCTTTAATCTCGATGTCAAACTCTTGGAGAAGAAGAATCCATCGGATGAGCCTTGGTTTCGCCTCCTTCTTGGCGAGGAGATACTTCAGTGCTGCATGATCAGTGTAAATAATGACTTTAGTTCGAAGTAAATAAGAGAGAAATTTATCTAAAGCAAACACCACAGCAAGCAACTCCTTCTCGGTAGTGGTGTAGTTCATTTGAGCATCATTCAGAGTTCTGGATGCATAATAAATGACGTAGGGCTTCTTGTCCCGCCTTTGTCCTAGTACAGCACCAACTGCATAGTCAGAGGCATCGCACATTAGTTCAAAGGGTAAGGACCAATCCGGGGCACAAAGAATGGGTGCAGTGGTTAGAAGAGTTTTAAGCTTCTCAAAAGCTTCCTGACAGTCAACATCGAAGACGAAGGGTGTCTCCTTCTGAAGCAATCGGCACAAGGGCCTTGCAATGTGGGAAAAGTCCTTGATAAATCTTCTGTAGAAACCTGCGTGACCAAGAAATGAACGGATCTCTCTCACCGAAGTGGGAAAGGGTAAGTGTCGCACAATATCAACTTTAGATTTTTCAACTTCAATTCCTCTTTCAGAGACAATATGGCCTAAGACTATCCCTTGTCTAACCATGAAATGACATTTTTCCCAGTTAAGTACTAGATTAGTTCCGACACACCTTTGTAAGATAAGTTCTAAGTGTTCTAAGCATGCATCAAAACTATCCCCAAAGACACTGAAATCGTCCATAAATACTTCAATTATTTTTTCGACATATTCAGAGAAAATAGAAAGCATGCATCTTTGGAAAGTACCTGGAGCATTACATAAACCGAAAGGCATTCTTCGGTAGGCAAAAGTTCCAAAAGGACAAGTGAAAGTCGTTTTGTCTTGGTCATTTTGAGCTATACAGATTTGATTATATCCAGAATAACCATCAAGAAAACAGTAATAGGAGTGACCTGCTAACCTTTCAAGCATTTGATCAATGAAGGGCAAAGGAAAGTGATCCTTCCTAGTTGCTTTGTTGAGGCGCCGATAATTGATACAAACTCTGTATCCAGTCACGGTTCTCTGGGGCACCAGCTCGCTTTCGCTGTTCGCCACAACTGTGACTCCACTTTTCTTTGGGACTACTTGGACTGGTGAGACCCATTTGCTGTCTGAAATTGGGTAGATGACACCACAGTCCAAGAGTTTGATGACCTCTTGTTTCACGACCTCCATCATCGGGGGATGAAGGTGACGTTGAGCTTCGCGAGAGGGTTTTGCATCATCTTCAAGCAAGATTCGATGTACACAGGTTGTAGGGCTGATTCCCTTGATGTCGGACAGAGTCCATCCAATGGCTGTCTTGTACTTTGTCAAGACTCGTACCAATCTATCTTCCTGTGATTCGGTTAGTGCAGAGGATACTATGACAGGCAGAGTCTCGTCCGGGCCAAGATAGGCATACTTCAGGTGGTCCGGCAGAACCTTGAGCTCGAGAACGGGGGCCTGCACTACTGAAGGAGGAGTGGCATTAGTACTAACTGGAAGGGACAAGGGTACCTGAGGATTTACCATTCTGGGGGCCTCATTTAGGGTCATGACTTCATCCAAAATTCGAGGCCCTAGTTCATAATCCGCATCTTCAACCAAGGTGTCCCCTGATTGAGTGAGGCCAACTCCTTCCTGGATTATCATATTGAGCGTGTCTTCTCGAATTGATTCAAGATGTTTTTATGCAAAAGAAGTGCACACATCAATAGAAAACGTAGTTTGAGTTGTGGAACTAGGGTACCTCATGGCATCGAAAATGTTGAAGCCAATTTCCTCTCCATCAACTTCCATTGTTAATGTACCATTGAATACATCAATCTTCATCTTAGCAGTTCTCATGAATGGTCTTCCCAACAACATTAGTGGAGCTTGATTCGTAGGGGAATCCTCCATTTCTAGGACATAAAAATCCGCGGGGAAAATGAGCTGGTTAACCTGCACAAGAACATCTTCGACGTATCCCTTGGGATACACATTAGAACGATCGGCTAATTGAATGATAACATCATCATGTTGTAATTTTCCTAAACCTAGGGCAACATATAACGAATATGGAATAACATTAATGGATACACCTAAGTCTAACATGACTTTATCAAAAGACTTGTTACCAATCACGCAGGGAACCGAAAAACTCCCTGGATCCTTCAACTTTGGGGGTAGCCGTCGTTGGATTACAGCCGAAACTGTTTCACTCACCATCACAACCTCCTTCTCCCTCGTTTGGCGCCTTGGAGTGCATAACTCTTTCAGAAATTTTGCGTATTTCGGCACTTGTTTGATGCACTCGATCAAGGGCATGTTGATTTGCACCCTTTTGAAGATTTCCAAGATTTCCTCATCGGATTCATCCTTCTTAGATTTGGAAAGTCTACTTGGAAATGGTGCACGCACAGACGGGGAATTAGTAACAACAGAACTTGAAGGGATTGGGTTGTTACCTTGTGTGTGGGTAGGTTGAACTGGCGGTTGTGCCGTGGTGGTCTTAGTTGCCACCTTGTGCTTTTCAGCCTCAGAAATGGCTGGATCTGGCTCTATTTCACCGAGCACTTTACCACTTCGAGTGATAATGGCATTGGCTTCAGGTCTTGCATTCGGGTTGGGTGTAGGTTGAGGTGGAAGAACCCCACTAGCTTGGATTTTACCCATGAAGTCCACGACCTTGCCCATTTGGTCCTTGAGATCAGCGATGTCTTTTTGCTGATTTTGCTGACCTGTGACAAGAGCTTGAGTCGAAGCCATTAGTGTTTGCTGCCCTTGTGAAAGAGCAGCCATCATTTTATCATAATCAGGATTAGAAGATGAAGAGATATGATTATTTGCATGATTATGAGAAAAGTTAGAAAATGGAACCGGGGGCCTTGGTTGCCATGTAGGCTTTTGGAAATGTTGAGGATTTGGGGCACGGGTTGGGCCTGTCATCATGTGTTGAGGGTTTAGGACATTGTTCGGATCTCTCCAACTATAGCCTTGGGTCCTTGGCCCTCCTTGAAATCCACCAATGGCATGTGTTATTTCAGTCCCGGGGTCTTCCTCCCTTGCAGTGTAGGGGCATTGGTCCTCAAGATGGCCTTGGGAGCATATGGAACACACCGGGGCTACCTGCTTCTTTAGTTCCAACACATTCGAAAGCATAGAGGTGATTTTATCTATTTTAGAATCATTAATAACTTGGGAACTTACCTCATGTACCTTTCTTGGAATAGGCTCGGCACCTTCATATTGTGCATCATTGAGTGCACGGCTTTCAAGTAATGCACGACCGTCTACTAAACTCCGAGCTAAGAAACTTCCGTTAGCTGCAGCATCAAGTAATCCTCTATCCCAACCTTTGAGTCCTTTGTAGAAGTAGGTTAAGAGATATCCTTCAGTGATTCCGTGAGTCGGGCATGAAGCACAGAGTTACTTAAACCTTTCATAATACTGGCTGAAATTCTCATCATGATCTTTTTGCTTGATTCCAGTGATCTCCTTTCTTAACACCGTAATCTTTGAGGCAGGAAAGTATTTGGTAAGAAATTCCTGAACCAGTTTCTCCCAAGAGTCAATATGATTGGGTGGGAGACTCAAAAGCCACACCCGTGCTCTATCTTCCAAGGACAATGGAAAAGCCTTCAGCTTCATGATTTCCAAATCCGCATCATCGGGACACATGCTACTGATAATGAATTGGAACTCCGTCAAGTGTTTGTGTGGATCTTCATTTCTGATTCCATGGAATTTGGGTAACTGATGAAGGACTCCACTCTTGAGCTCAATATCTTTCTTGTTGGTTCTAGGCTCGGGATACTGGATGCAGAAATTCGCAGTGCCACTTGTGTTAGCACATGTCTGCTCTCGGATACTCAGATTTTTGCCATGACTACTGGTGTTCCAAAAATCTGTTCCTCGTCTGAATTACTCTTCTCACTTATTGATTCACCGAGTATTGGGGATGGTGGTCCGGATGAGCTGGTTTTCTTAAGTGCGTCTCTGAATGTTGCGTTGCTTGGTGAGATGTCAAGTTGCTTTCTCAACCGATCAAGCTTAGACTGATGAGCGTGCATTCATAAGTACGTACCTAAATTAAAAGTGAACACTAAGTTAGAAGGTAAATATACACAAGTACTTAGCTAGTGAAAGTTAATTTAAACAGAATAGTTGCGACAAGAATTAGGGTTAATGTTCGGAATACAAGTTAAGAAAGTCACAATTAGCAAGAAAATGTGAGTTATGAACAAGTATTAACTTAAGCTGGAATTAACATATACACAAAAAGAGATAGTAAGGGTATGAGAGTATAGATTTCATATAGTGTGACATAAATAGAAGCTATAATTAACAAAAAGTCACAGTAATAGCAAGAAAATGCACAAGTTCCAAATGCATATAAACTAATGCAACACAAAAGTATCTACATGAAGCATGGTGTGAATGCATTTATTAGAACCTGCACAAGACATAAGAGTTACGTGACAGTTCATGAAAGAATGGCCTACACCTACGATCTCACTTCCCTAGATTCACTTAGTCTAGGGGTCCCGGTGATGAATTCCGAGCATCATGAAATCTTAGGGAGGGTATGCAACTATTTATGCAATAAGTAGAGCCTTAGAGTGTCATGAATAACTTTCCCCTTCCGCTTCTCATAATATTTTCCTGGGCGTACGGTCTGCGCGTACTGATAACCACCGTTCCACCATTCAACGTTAATCATGGCCAGTTGAGATAGATGTAACGCGAGAAGCAAGGATAATTTCGAGAACACCCCGAGGCTTGCATTGGCATATACTCCATTGGTGTTCTCTTTCTTAATCCAAAACTTGTCACCAGTCATAACCCTTCTAGACACCATAACCAACCGATGGAAGATTTGGTGAATTACCAAACCCGAGTGTTTACAAACTCCGCCCCAACCCCGTGCCCATAGATTCGAGTCTATGGTGTGTGGTGATGAAATCCACACATCACGAAGGGTTAAGGAGAAAATAAACACAAGGGGCGCTACCTGTTCCCGAAAGTAGAATTTTGAAGAAAAATGGGCCTTGAGATTCATGCAACTCTAAAACATTTAATAGGAAACATTATTTACATTCAGGAAAGTCACATATATAAATATATATAGCTCCTAAAAATTAATAAAATAAACAAGTATAAAATACAATTCATGAAATAACACAATAAAGGCATTAAATGCAATTTATGAAGAAAAAAAAACATATTATGAACATTGTGATTTAATATAATAAGGCAAGCATAAGACATAAAAGTTGTGAACAAAAATGGATACTCAAATATGAAAATAACTCAAGTGTGTAAAAGTATAACCAAATTATGAACAAGTATACAATTATGAACAAGTATGACAAAAAAAACAAGTAACATAATTACAACTTATTTATGCTAACACAAAAATAAAAGGTATGAAAATTTCGTAAAGGTAATTATAAACAAGTAGGAACATTTAATAAACATAATAAAAGTAAAATGAATAGTTAAAACACAATCTAAAATTAAGTATGCTCAAATTAAATTGTTTATTTATTTACTACTATTGATTTATACTTATCCGAAATTTTCTTATTTTTTTAATTTTTTATTATTTTTTTTTTTTTGTATAATAGAAATATTAAATAAACAAATAAATAATCATAAAATAAAGTAATTGTAAACAAGTAATATACATGTAATACTATGAAAGTAAACGAATAAAATATGAACAAGTATTATGGCAACATAATTAAATAAATAAATAAAATTTAAGAATATGTATACTTAATTCACAAATATGAACATTTCAAATATAAACAATTTTATACATACTAACACATTAAGAATGATTTTTAATTTCTCCGGCAACGGCGCCAAAAATTGATAACGCCCAAACTACGTATTAAATTAAACATGTAATTTGAGTATTATGCAAATTTAAACCCTTTTGTGTAGTTATAGTATTGGTAAGTAGGGATCGTTCTTAACGGGGGAAATTAGGGAATATTAATAATATGTTAGTTAAAAAGAATAATGAATAATCAAAGAATAATGAATTGAAGAATTAAAGAATTAAATAATCACATAATTAATTAATTGAATAATCAAGTAATAAAGAATTAAAGAATTAACGAATAAAGGAATAAACGAATTAATAAACAAGAGAATCAATAAATTAATGGAATAACGAATAAATGAATTAAAAGAATAAAAGAATAAAGATGGGGGTTTTTAGGGATTTTGATCATGCAAAATAGTAAATACATAAATGAACTAATTCTATTCATATTTTAACATATATACAAGTGGACTTTCTTTAAACACAAAATCTACCAACACTCTAACATTTGCAAAGTTTGAATATATCACAAAATTCTACTTTCACCATCTCACTCATGCATACATTTTATAAACATTATAAATGCACCGAAACGCGGTCATAAACACTTATAAATTGATTAACCCAATGTTTATGATTTGAATGTGTATTAAACATTTAAATCTCTTCAATTTTATACTAAGTGCACATAAACACTTAGTATAAAATTGAAGCTTAAACACTCAAATGTATGAGGTAAATGAAGTTTGAAAAGTAGAACACATTATAGTAATATCCTTGTCTACAAAAGTTAGAAAGAAAATACCCACAAAAATATTGAACTAAAGAAAATAAAACCGAAACAACAATGAGAGTTTAAGCATAGGAAGGAACAAGTTACACCTTCGGAATCCAAGAAAGCTTGTGATTCCGAAAAAGGATGGAATAAAAATGACATGTTATTCATAAGATTTTCTGACAGCAGATGAAACCTTATGAAGATGGATGAATAAACACGAGAATGCGAACTTAAACTCAAGAATTGCAACGGAAATAGGCTTGATATTTCTAAAGGAAGGATACAATTTTGTGTTTTTGGAGCTCTTTCTCCAAACAAAGTCCCCTTTTCAAGTGAAATGAACTCCTATTTATAGGAGGAAAAAGTCACTAAAAACAAATAAAGTAATTAAAAATTACAATAAAATAAAAGAAAATGAAATGATGACTAATTATGAAAAATGATGAAATTAGGTGAGGTTTGGAATTAATTTGTGGTTGAAAAATAAGGGAAATAGGAGCAAATGGGGCTGTTGGACTGCTGTGCTGTTGAATTTTCGGGTGAACAGTGTCGGGCTGAAGAGTTGGTTGTGCAGCAGATGGGCTGGTGGCTGAAGGGAGTGGTTGGGCTGGTGAGTAGGTCGTACGGCGTGATGGGTTGGGTGACTCGACGGGAGCAGGTGGGCTGCGCAAGTTGGGCTGGCTGGTTTGGTGAGCAGCAGAAGCACAGGAGCACGCGTGGGGCTGAATGCAGTGGGAAGGTTTGTACGGGCTGCAGCTCGGGTTGGAGTGTTTGTGCAGGAGTCACGGGCCGAGCGGGAGCAGGGCTGAAGACGCGCAGACCTGGGCTGGGAGAAAGAAATGATGCGGGCCTGCTTCGCGCATGGGCTGGAATGGAAGGGTCAGGCGGCATGGGTCTGAGGGAGCAGGTGCGCAGGCAGCAGTGGGCTGGGCTGCATGTCGCACGGTGAAGCTGCAGCAGCTGGACTTTTGCTGCTGGGTCAAGATTTTGGCTGGACTTGGACTGCAAGGCTTGAAAGCGGGTGGCGGGCTGGTTCTTTGAATCTGGGCTGCACAAAAGAATGGGCTGGATTCACAAAATTAATTTGGGTTGCAAACTAAAAACAATTAAATTATAAAATTCAACCGAATTTCGTCCGTAATTTCTTCGTTACAAATTCGATCGAGACGATTCTTTCGCCAAAACGCTCCAAATTACAAGATTTATTTATTTAAACAAAATATCACAAAATAGATTATTTTATCTAATTATTTATTAATTTAATATTAAAAGTCAAGTATAAAGGGTATAAAATAATATAAAATAATGCTTATTTGATGACCTATCAACGGTGCATTACACCCAGTCCTTCACGTGGTCAAGGTATGCGAGCAAGACACCCAATTATGATTTGCGACTCAAGAGCAAATGTTTTGTGGGTTGACATGGTTACATAGTCATGATTTGGTATGACCTATTAAGTATTATAAGTTTAGATTATTTTATTATTATTTCTCTTGGAACGTGCAAGTCTAAGTTACTGTTTATTATTAAATTGATGTTATCATTTCTCGTATTATGTGCAAGTTTTGTTATGACTTATTTCAGGATTTTTTAATAAAACGTGGGGTTAAAGGTTATTTTACTGAAAAATGGTTTTACACTGAAATAACTTCTAGGTCCACTCAGCCTTGTGTTTTAAACCCCTTAGGTCTCGTTGGCGTGCATGTACTTCGAGGAGACACGGATACTGCTCCGATACTCACTCTTGGTCTTGGAGTGAATCGGCGGTGTAATAGGGTAACTATAAGGTAATGTGTAGTGTATGATCATCAATTTCATTGTCCATGCTCTAAGCTTCCAATGTTGGGTAAAATGTGATTGATTTTCACCGGTTAGGTTTCACTCGACCTCCTCGAAACGAAACGTTTTTAATTTAAATGGTTTTTGTGATCTAGACGTCAGCGTCAAAATGTCGACCAACACGCCTCAAATCTCGTGTCCATACGGACTTTCCTGATCAGGGTGTATCAATTTAGTTAACTATTTAGCTCTTCAGTTCCTCCTTTTTAGAGTTCATTTAAAATATGAAATGAGTAAGTTTGTTTTCTTGAAAATAAAAAGCCAAATCAAATGTCTAAGAAATGAATTTTTTTTTTTAAATAGGAAATGAATATGTTTGTTTTAAAATAGGAAATGAATAAGTTTGTTTTACTATTATGACTAAGTTGCTGTTTTTAGTTAAAGTTTTAAACATTTTTATTTGTATTTAATGAAGTATTCTTTCGACAAAAAAAAATTAAAAAAAAAATCAAATCAAATGTCCCTTCCGTATCTGATCGCAAGTAAAATGTATATATTAATAACACAGGTGTAAAATAATATCTGCAAGCCAGCACCTAGATGTGATATAATAGAACAGAAATATGATATGTAAGTTGTTATCTTAATTTAAGATGGTAGTTGGGCAGTGGACTTGTAGAACATGTGACGCTGGGTGAGGGTTTGGTGAACCAATTGGTCGCGCGCTCCTCTAGTTGAAGTATCGGCCGGGCTCCTTTCTCGTTGCCTAAGTTTTTTAGTCCAAACCCAGAGATATTGCGAAGACCTGACCGCAGTTAGTCTTGAACCTCCCGTCGCATTTTGGGACCAAACAGTAACATTTACATAAAAATTGACTAAGAAATAATTATTATATATACACACACATATATGTAGCTTGAAATATCAAGCATGGGTTTAAATATCACAGGGATGGATGGATGGATAGATGATAGATCTAGAGGAGAGTACCCCTTGTGAAGGCATTAGTGAGGAGTGGATTGTTGAGGTGCAATAAATTTTTTGCATTATTGCTAGTGGACCTGTGGTGGTGTTCTTGTTGAGAATGAGAGAGCAATTGGTTGAGTCGGCGAATCAATACATCGAAGTCATCTTGACTCCGTATGAGGCTCAGACGTACGTACCGGTCTTCATCCTGGTACTCACTGCCTCCACGCCCTTCAATACTCGCTTCTTTCAGGACCTCGTAGCAATCTTCATCCTCTGCCCTCTCGCACCTCACCCACGCATAAGCTGCACAAAAAATACGCAATTATATTACTATTACTTACATAAAATAAAATAATCAACTTTTTCTTATTTTATTTTATATAACAATAAACCTAATTTCTTTAGGATCGTAATTTTACTTATTTTCTATTGTGGAAGTAGGTAGGTAAGGTGTTTGGATAGGATGCGGTGGAGGTATATATTTACCTGGTGAGGGCTGTCTAATTGTGTGAAAATAAGTGCAGTACTGGGGTTGAAGGTTCTGCAGAGAGAATCGGTTAGAGAGAGAGAGAGTGTTGGTCAAGTGTTGCCATCGGGTGGTCATGGTTTTGTATCCGAATTCAAAGATTTGATGATGAGTTTGATTTTGAAGCACAACGTTTATAAGCTTCAAAGCTCTTAGCTGAGCATCTCGAGAAACACCCAGGCTGCTTTGCGTTATGTGCTCCATCATTCTTTCGTACACCGTCTCATTCTTTACCAATGCCCATCTGCATATACGTAAATACAAGTTTATTTTGAATGTAAAATTAGATGCAATTTCACTGTGACTACTGAATCGGATCATGTATATAGGATTAAACAAAGAATTAATAAAGGAAACATACATGAAAGAAATCGGAAGTAGAAAAAAAGTGGAGAGAGAGAGAGAGAGAGAGAATAGGTACCCGAATCTAGAACCAGCATGACCAGTGAGCTTGGAAAGTGAAAATATCATGATATCCTCATCTGCTGGATTTGGAATGGGTGTAAAATGAGGCCAGTAATAAACGCGATCATATATGGCATGCGAGTTGGGGCCCACAACAACTGCTTTATTCAGCTTGCCGTCGGGATTGTTTGGCGACGTCACAAACTCCACGACCGTAGTCGCATTTGAGATGTTGTGCTTGCGCAGTGAGGATGCGTCTCCTTCAAACCGATAATCCACCGATCGAAAATGTTCGGTTTGCGTTTTATACAGCTGTTCAAGTAAAGACCATCCATTTAGTAGTGCGAGAGTAGTCCTCACATATAATACATCAATAAAAATAATTCAATAAATTAAAATAATACGTATTACAAAAAAATACCTCCACAATAAAATTAAGGTATGAATTTAAATTTTAACAAATAATTTCAAGTATTTCATGTATTTATCCTAACAAATATTCATAAATAGAATTGTCACCTAAACTCGTACATCTAATTTGTGTGTCTATTTATTTTGTTTTAGATGAAATTACTACGAAGACACAACAATTAACACCCGATGGATCGATATGGAATAAGATGGAACCTTGTAATAAGGAATGGAAGCTACAACAACCGCAGGAGGCGGAGGAGGAGACGACGATGATGATGGCAAGGACAAGGCATGAACTGCAGCGTTGAGAAGGTGGGTGGAGCCAGCACCAAAAACGATGTATCTTCCTTCAGTTACTGCATTTCCAACTACCTCATGTAATTTACGAATGTGCCCCTCCAGTTGTGCTGAGATGTAAGAACCATCCGGAAACGAGTACCCCATTCGATGCCACCCTGCGACCACAACTGCACTCTCACTTGCATGTTGCATCCAGAAAGGCTCCAAGAAATACGGGTCCCCACTGTACGGAATTTTTATAATTAATTAATTAACAACCTCTATCAGACCATCAGACCATCAGACCATCACCATATATACATATAAAATTGAGATCGAGCACGTTCGTACCTGGCAGCATCTGCTACACAGTCGGTTGAAAATTGAGAGCAATCTGGGCCTCCATAGCAAGAGTTGCACTCACAAGCAGGGTACTTGTGGCCATGAAGAAGTAAGCCATCCAAGTACGCTCTTCCATGGCCGGAGCAAGGGATGGCTGCCACATCCTCAGCGACTTGTGCTGCTCTTTTACTCCAACCCCTCATCACCATCCCCTCATTCCACTCTCCATCCCCATAAATATATTGAACCACCAATAATACATTCGCAAGTATAGAAATTGCGAGAATCACAACGTACATCCTTTCTGCCATGCTCTTAATTAATTTTTAATTATTATTATTTCATTTACTAATTTCTTCCTTTCATCTCTTTTGATTATGTTCAGTATATATACACACAACACATATACGACAGAGAAAGAGAACAAATTAAACACGTTATAAGTATATATGAGCCAAAGCCTTGAAAATAGCCCCAAGGAATTTTAGTACAAAAATAATATATTGACCGTTTGACGGTTGAATAATATGAGTTGCGCGCATGTCAAAGAAATGCAATGATTTAATTTAAGTTTATTCAATTAATAGAGTCTAATTTTCATTGGGAGGGAGGGTAATTTGTCCGGCTCAGACTATAAGTGCTCTCAATAAGTTTCAAATTTCGGCTGGTTTATTAGTTAGACTCTAAGAATCTTGTCATTAATTAGTTATTTTTTTTATCTTCATATTCCAAAAGCGTAAAAAAAAGAGTATATATTTGCTTTTTTAATCTTATTATAAGACATTAAGAAATATCCTATGACACCCAGAAAACGATAATTAGCAAATAAAGTTTGTTATTATTTGCTCATTTAATCTTATTACAAGATTAAGGGGTGTATTAGATTAGAACATTTAAATATTTTTAAAGGCATTTTTTAAATGACAAATTTTAAAGACATTTTTTAAATGACAAATTTTAAAGACATTATAAAAATCTAATAAATTGATATGAACATTTGAGTATTATCTAAATTAACATTTTTTATAAATCCTATTCTGGACTTTCTCTTTATTTTGAAAAATTTTGAGGACATATATTAACAATTTTTGGTGGACATCATTATTTCCCCATTTCCTTATCTCTTCTTGCAATGGCTTCTTTCATATGAACATCAATGACTGAGCCTATCTCTCCATCATCGTCATCTTGAGTCACATATTCAACAGAGACTGGTATATTACACACCCACACTTATCACATTTTTTCTATTGAAATTGTTCACGCTCTAGAACTGGTCTATTGGATACTTTTGAATATGTTGGATGCTTTTGAAAATGTTGGATGCTTTGGAATAGTTCTAAGGTGGTTATGGAATTTTCAGCAATTTTTCTGAATTTTTTCTTGATTTTCTAGAAAATTTGAGATTACTACGAAGTTTTCATCACTAATAACTGGAGAACACTTTTGGTAACGAAAATCTTGAAGAACATTGCGAAAAGAAATGAGCAAACGTGACGGTTTCTAGAAAATTTCTACAAAATTATACCAAAAAAATCTGCATTTAAAATAAAGATTTTTGACCACCTTTTGACGCATATTTTTTCAAATTAATATTTATTATGAGATGAACCTTTTTTTTCAGAATAAGGGACATTCTTGAAAAAAAATGTATTGTGAGGTTCACAAATAAATCCCTCCACTTGAGGCTTGACTTTTTTTTGTCTTATCATGTGTATATTTTTAACAATCAATCTCATAAAATCCACCACTTAAACAAGTCCTTAAAAAACAAGTCCTAATTCAATATCTCAAGACTTGTTTTGATATTTTTAATAACATTAAAAGTCGTAATTGAATACATCACGACATTTTAAAAATATTTAAATGTCTTAATTGAATACATTTGTATTTTCAAAATTTTAAAAAATATTTATATGTCCTAATCGAATATACCCTTCTAAGAAATATCCCTTGACACCCAGAAAACGATAATTAGAAAATAGAGTTTGTTATCATATTGGTTTTGTTTTGTCTATTAATTTGTAGAGGTGACTTTTGAAAAGTCTAATGCCTCGATTTTTCAAGGAATTTAATTCACGTGTTAAAAATCAAACACGAAATCATCTTTTAAAGAAAATCATGCAAATAGATTACCGTTCTGAAAAATCATGCAAATAAATCTCTTAACTTACGTCTGAAGCTGGTAATTATAGGCTTTGATTATTCAATGCATGGGTCCGAATTTTCATCGCCCTCAACGGATATATAAATATTGGTCGTCATCTTGAATTTCAATGCCCTACGTACTCACCTAGACTTTCTAAGCTTTCGTCTTATTTTCATTCTGGTGATCACGTCTAATCTCTTAAACTTTTGATAGATGTTGCTATAACAACGTAATTTATGGACCATAACAAAAAAAAATCAATGTGTAATTCAAGGATGATTTTGGGATTTAATACATTGGAAAACAATTGAATCATGCATGTTAAATATTCCTACACACAGAAAAGGGACAAACGAGATTAAGGTTGAAGCCTAGAGTGAAAGGAATCAACCAAAACGTTCCAATGTAAAAGTCCTCACCTCGTATATATCTGTATGTTTGTGAAAAAAATGAAGAAGACTTGATCGAACGAATAAATTGAAGAAAAAAAATAAAAGCATGAGTGTTAAGTGAGGTGAGCCATTCTATTTAAAGAAAAGGCAGATGCACCATCAGAACATTCTAAATGGTAATTCTGCAATTAATAAATAACTCTTTTAAGAAAAATGTTATTGATTAATTGTGTTTGATCCTGAAATGACCAACTCGATGAGACTCGCTGGGGGTTCTAGGACCAGCCGCGTGGTGTCTCGGGCCCGCTGGGGGCGTTGTGGTTCGGCAGGGATCCTGCAAAGACTAGACACCGGTGTGGTGCCGGCCAAAAAGGGCTCTGATGCTTAAGTTAGTATCTGAGTGCCGACAGGCAGGTAAATACAGTGCTCTGGATCGGTTCTGAGTGTCTTACCTTTGTGAAGGGTTTCGGGGTATTTATAGTAGCCATAACTGCGGTATGTGGGCTATTGTTACTGGAGCAGGTGGTGCTTTGTGGCTGAGAGCCGTCTGACAAGCCCTGGACATCCGAAGGAGGCGCCAGCTGGAGTCCCAACCTGCCTCCGTCAGGGAGTTGGTATGGCAGAGTTGGTTAGGTGACTGTCACAGCCAGCTGTCGTCCGTTCATTGTCAGATGTCGAGTGGCGGGTCTGCAGTTTGGTGCCGATCAGGCGATCGGCCGGCGCCTTCCTGTCCTGGCGGGTCCTGTACTAGGGTGGTCGGTCGATATGGTATCAACATAAGTCCCCTAAGTCTTTGACTGAGGTGGATTTCCTCGGTCGAGGACTTGTGAAGACGGCCGGTGCCTGTCGACCGACCAGGTCGCTGCGCCCTGTATCCCTGGTAGCCCCCAAGTCCTGGACCGAGGAGGTGCACCGTATGTCCGATGTGAAAGGAGTCCCCGTTGCCGAGTTTCGCAAGCTGCCCACCGTACGGACCGAAAGATCGTGGAGAGGCGACCGAGGGGAAATGGCGGGTACACATCGGTCGCAGTGTGCTTGCCGATCGGGAGAGGAGGCATGCCGTCGGGAGAGATGCCGAGAGGCTCCGGTCGCCATGCGGTAGTAATGTACACTGGTAGGTGTACGTACGTATGTACATAGGTGGGAATGTATGATACCGATGGGCATACAGTACGAGGTCGTATCCGTATCCGAAAGGTGGCCGTATCGGCCTGGTGACCGTCAGATCGGAAGCGCGTATCTCGAGGCGGGCTAGGGGCCTATAAAAGGGGGCGAAAGCTTTTGACTTTTTCACTTTTTACTCAGAGCATCTGTGGAGTAATTTCAAATGCCGACTGAATTGGAGTCTGCCGAAAGGAAAGGAGACACGTGAGACCAATTCGACCGAGCGAATATTACAGGTATAATTACTGCCGAACGGCATCCCTGCTCAGCATGTGTTCCGTAGCTTAGGTGCTTAGTTGTAGCTTCTTTGTTTTGGTAATTTGTAGATGTCAGAGTCAGAGTCAAACAGTGGATCTGGGGTTAGGTCCCCTCAAGCTTTTGGCGGGGAAACACCGTCTAGTTCGACAAGCGACGTGCGGAGCGGGCGCAGTGGGTCAACGTCCACTAGTGGGTCTACTAGTAGTGTGTCGTCGTCCCGCAGCGGTGACAGCCTAGATCAGGCTCTCAGGTTGCCGAGGAAGGAGGTGAGTCAGCAGGGCGGATGCAGCACGTCGGGCGCCAACCGGCCTAGTGAAAGGAGGACGTCACCCCGCACCCCCCCTGTCGTCGTCGTCGATTCCGAGGCTGAAGATAGCGGGACGGAGACGAGCTCGCCGATGGAACTAGATGCCGACGGCGTGGTGAAGGTGGAGTACGCCGTGGACTACGAGATGGAAACCATTCGGCAGTCCGATCTGGACCGGTTCCGGGAGCTATACAATGTGCCGGCGGAGATTAAGATGTCGGTACCCCCTCACAGTAAGAAGCCGAGCGATCCTCCCGAAGGGTCGACGTTATTTTACGTCGACTGCTTTGAGCACGGAGTGAGGCTGCCCCTGCACCCGTGGCTCCAGAACATGATGGCGAGGGCGAACTTAGCCATGGGGCAGTTTAATGCGAATGGCTGGATCATCCTGGTCAGCCTATACACGGCCTTCCGACTGGTGGGACTGCCGGAGCCGACCTGGGGGCAGCTGTGCGCCTTGTACCGGTTCAAGAGGCAGACATACGGGTCGGGATGGTACCAGATGGAGTGCCTGCACAAGAGTGTCCGGGGTGCGTTCATCACCGACGTGCCGACCTCGCAGAAGAGCTGGAGGCACCGTTTCTGCTGGGTGTTCGGGCCGTGGGAGGGGAACGTGAGTAGGGTCCGCTCGAGGATTCCCAGCTACTTCCAGTCTGGAGGTTGTTGGTCTACCGTTCGGCTAGTGGTCATAATGTGTCAAGTGTGGCTACCGAGGCGGAGACTGATGGTGTTTGTTGTGTATGTGCAGGTCCGTCCAAGGCAACGGTGACAGCAGAGGATTGGGAGGCGTGCAACCTGGTGCGGGAAAAGCTGTCCGACCTGAAACATAGCCGGTGCGTCCTGAAGCTTCCGTCTAACCTACTTGCCGTGGGTCTCATCTCACCACCTGGTAAGCAGTAGTGTTGAAGTTATGGTGTGTAGGTATGCCGAGGCACTAACAGGTTGATTTTGCAGTGCATCCTCAAGTCGAGCAAGCCGCCCAGAGGAAAATGAGCGAAGCGGTGACAAAGCATGGCTCGACTGCCGATGTCAAGGGCAAGGAGCCGGAGGTGACACCCTAACAGTCGCGGAGGCAGAAGACCGTGGCGGTGAAGCCCAAGGGGGCTGGCCGAGAAGAGCCCCCCCCAGGGTCCAGTTCGGGTGTCCGACAAGACGGGCTGCCGAAGCCGACTAGGCCCGAATCTCGGCAGGGTGCCGAGGTGAAGAGTCTGATTCTTGGACTGAAGTGGCCCCTCATCGGCGGGCTGGCCCAAGCCCAGGAACGCCGGAGGAAGCTCATGGAGGCTCAGCAGAGGCAGTCTCCCCCGGCGGCAGGGGTGTCGGAGGGTGAGAGCTCCGATCGGCGGTGGAAGAGAGAGGCGGCCCTCAAGGCCCCCGAAGTGCCGTAGGAGAGGGCCAAGGAGCCCAGGGTGGAGATGCCGCCGCCCGTGAAGGAGAGGGTGCCGGTCAGCGTTCCGGGTATTGCCTCTATCTTCATGGAGCCCTTGGAGACGAAGGAGGTGGTCCGGTCTGCCAAGGCCAGGGAGGCGTGGGTGCCGGTCACGCATCTTATGCGGGCAAAGGGTGATCAGCTCTGTATCCTCCATGGGTTGCGGCTGCGAGACGGTGGAGAGGTCGCGCGGGTCCTCGGGGGGACCCACCCGTATTTGCTCAAGGAGCTTGGAGTTGACGGGGTCGGCCTCGTAAGCTGCCTCGGCGACAGTCATGGTTTCTCGCTTGTCGTAGGGGTTGAGCTTAGTCAAGGCGGTCTGGTAGCAGGAGCGGGCGGATTGTTGATTACCGCGGACTTGACCAGTTCCCATGATGGTCGGAAACTTCATGAGAAGAGCCCGAGTGGAGATGACGGCGCTGAGCTGGTTGAGGAGTCCCCTCCCCAAAATGACGTTATAAGCGGTGAGGCAATCGACCACCAGGAAGGTGGTGATGGTTGTTGCAATCTTGGGCGCGCTCCCCAGGGAGATAGGCAAGGAGATGGTGCCAAGGGGCATGACAGAATCGCCTGAGAAGCTGAGTAGCGGGGAACCAGCGTGGGTGAGGCTTGTGGAGTTGATGCCCAACTGGTTGAAAGTGTCCATGAAGAGGACGTTCACAGAGCTGCCAGTATCTACCAGGATCCGCCCAACATCGAAATTGGCTATCTGAGCGCGAATGATCAATGGATCGTCGTGGGGGAAAATAACCCCCCGTTCCTCTTCCTCGGAAAAGGTGATGGGCGTCCATCCCGCCCATACGACCTGGCAGCGCGTCCATCCTCGATGTTGAAGATTTGGTGGTTGGATGTCGTGGCGCGGTGGCCTCCACTGATCGTGTTGATTTGTGGCAGACCCTGCGCGGGGCGCGCATGCTGGAGGAACTGGTTGATCTTTCCCTCCCTTACGAGTGCTTCCACAATGTCACGGAAGGCCACGCACTCGTCGATGGTATGGCCGTTGAACTTGTGGTACTGGCAATACAGGTTGGATTGGATGCCCGGTCGGGGGCCAGGCGGTCGCGCCCGCGGCCTGGGGATTGTGCCCTCGATGTTCATCAAGACATTCTCGAGGGAGGTGTTCAGGATGAAATAGGTTTCGTACTTTGAGGTGGGCCCCGTGTGGGGTTTGCCTAACTGGTGGTGGCCTGATCCCTGCCGCTTGTTGTGGTACTTGTCCCTCCCGCGATGATCATTGTTGTATGTCCCATTCCACTTACCGGAGTGTGAGTCAGCTCGGTGATCCGTATGCGCGTTATTGGCTGGCGGAGGTGACTGTGCCTGCCGGTTGCTGGGAGGCGGAGGGCGCGCGCCACTCACGTCAGGTCGGGATGCGACCCGGGGAGAGTTGAAGTGCTCCTCCTTGGCGTGTATTGCCGCTTGCCGCATGAGCTCATTGTAATCATCCCAACCCTGGGTGAAGGCATGGTATTTGAAGGTGGATTCCCGCAACTCGTTGCGGAAAGCTCGGTAGGCGGACTTGTCATCCGTCTCGTGGCATTTGGAGTACTCCAAGCTGAAACGAGCGGCGTATTGGCGTAAGGGCTCGCCATCTCCCTGTCGGAGAGTTCCCAAGTCCTCGGTTGTGAGCAGTCGATCCGTCTGGATCATGAACTGGCTCAGGAAGACCGTGTGTAGGCGGTCGAATGAGTCGATAGACTGTAGTTCCAGACGATAGAACCAGTTGAGTGCGGCCCCCGTGAGGGTGGAGCTGAAAATCAAGCACTGCGCTTCATCGGAGATATTTCTGAAGGCGAGCGCGGAGTTGTAATTGTTGATATGGGTGTTTGGGTCGCCCTGTCCATCATATAGGGCAATCTTCAAGGGTTTGACCTCCGTTTCATAGCGGTACCGCATGATGCGGTCTGTGAAGGGACCAATGTTGGTCCGAGGTGGGGGTAGTGCCCCAGCCTTGGGTCTGGCGGCCTCCAACTCCCGCACTCGTTGGAGGAGTTCCTGGACCACCTCGTCTGATCGGTCGGGTCGATCAGTCCCGATCGGTCGGTCGCCGATTGGGTGATTTGCGCTGCCGCCTCTGGGCTTCCCGGGTTGTGTCGGTCGCCGCCCAGACGAAGCCGTGGTCGAGCTGGCATTGTCCTCCAGCTGGTGTCTGCCGATCGGCGAGGAGGGGCTGCTTGGAGGCTGGACGGGGAGCCTCGGAGGCTGTGTGGGTCGGCGTGCCGATCCAGACCGTGACCGGGCGCCCTGCGATAGTACGGGCAGAGACGGTTGTGCTTGGACGTTTGGTTGCCTCCCGCTGCTCTTCTAGTTCCTCGCGTGTGGACTGCAAGATGGCCAGGGTGCTTCCATGCTGCTCCCCCCACACGTGGTTCCTGCTCTCGATGGCAGCGTTGCTTTTCCTGAGTTCGGCAACCTCCGACCGGAGAGTCCTCAGCATCTCGAGCAAGTCCTCGGAAGGCAGGCTGGCTAGGATTCGGTTGCGATCTCCCTGAGGGGTGTTGTTAAGCTCACCGTCATCCCGTTCGGCAGACATCGTTCGTCGGCAGAGGGTTGAGCCAAGGTATGTGAGCTGGTGGGTGTTTACTGAATTCCCACAGACGGCGCCAATTGTTTGATCATGAAATGACCAACTCGATGAGACCCGCTAGGGGTTCTAGGACCAGACGCGTGGTGTCTCGGGCCCGCTGGGGGCGTTGTGGTTCGGCAGGGATCCTGCAAAGACTAGACACCGGTGTGGTGCCAGCCAAAAAGGGCTCTGATGCTTAAGTTAGTATCTGAGTGCCGAGAGGCAGGTAAATACAGTGCTCTGGATCGGTTCTGAGTGTCTTACCTTTGTGAAGGGTTTCGGGGTATTTATAGTAGCCATAACTGCGGTAGGTGAGCTACTGTTACGGGAGCAGGTGGTGCTTTGTGGCTGAGAGCCGTCTGATAAGCCCTGGACATCCGGAGGAGGCGCCAGCTGGAGTCCCAACCTGCCTCCGTCAGGGAGTTGATATGGCAGAGTTGGTTAGGTGACTGTCACAGTCAGCTGTCATTCGTTCATTGTCAGATGCTGAGTGGCGGGTCTGCAGTTTGGTGCCGATCGGCGGGCCGTAGGCCGTGAGGGTGCCGATCAGGCGATCGACCGGCACCTTTCTGTCCTGACGAGTCCAGTACTAGGGTGGTCAGTCGATATGATATCAACAAATTGAATTTAAGAATAAATAACACTCAAGTTTTGCAATTAATTTATATGCTTAGATGATAAATATATTAATCGTGTAGAAATTATAGAACACGTGGTGACTTTACAATTTATGATTTCACATATTAATCTTGGGTAGATATGCTAGTTCCACATATTTTTTATTATCGATTTTTTCTTATTAACTTGTAATAACCAGAACAATTAAAACATTATGTAAAACTTATCTTTAAAAATAATCAATTACCAAAACTATCGATTATATTTACATTTGCATGATTTTCTTAGAAAGATGATATTTTAAAAAAACAGATCTAATTATCATATGCCCATAAAAAAAATTTAATAATCAATAACGGTGAATTGGTGACAGTTTTCTTTATTTATTTAACCAAAAAATCCTCTCCTTTTTTAATATTGATATATAACAGTTGTTGGGGTCTCCTACTCTTTGGTTAGAAGGCTTGGATTAATGGGCTTGGACTTAGATCGTCGTGCGAGGGTGAGTGAAACCTTCATGACCCTCTTGCCGGGTAAGCGGAAGCAGCTCCAAAGTATCCAGAAAGAGAAGCGTGTCCTAGGGTATACCTTTATCGTTCTTCCAACACCTTACGCTCCAGTTTAGTGAATGTATGCTGTTGTGTATCCGGTGCCAGTAAAAATGGTCGGAAGATGAATGACGGATTTAGGGAGGAGGGAAGAGAGCCGGACGGTCCGAAGTATCATCCCGAAAGTATCCGTTGCCAATAACAATGGTCGAAGATGAATGACAGATTTAAGAAACTAGTTTACCTGTCTACTTTCTGCCTATTTGAACAATATCCATGAGTATCCATACCCATCCATAGACTTCTTTCTCACACAATCAAGAGGAATTCTATTAAACTTAAAGTGGGAAAAGAAAAGCTATTTATAGCGTACTGCTCATCTAGTAATATTCTTACCTACTGTGTAGTGAGGGGTCTTAGGTGTCAGATTCAACATTCATAGAGTGAAATCGATTAGCAATGTACATATCCACCCTCCCAAAATTTCATTGCATAAAAAAAAAAAAATACATACTGAAAAGCAAGCTACAACTGTCAAACTTATGTACAAGTTCAACGACGGCCGCCTTCCGTTAATAACTCATTAAGTAATTCCGGTATTTAAAAAACTAGAAGCTCACAACACTGAACCAATTCTCATCAAATTGAATGTATCTAAATCATGTATGACTAACCAAATGTGATTCTCATAACTGAATCAAGACATCAATTTTAGAACAGAACATGCAATTGGAGTAAGGTCCGGTAGCAATCCAAGTATAAATATTGATAAAAAATTCAAAAACACGATGACATTCCTCGACCGCATTAATGTCCACCATCGTCTTCCAAATTTAGAGATATTACCTGAACAGCTAAAACTTTCCTGGGTGCTGCTGCTGCTGCTGTACCTTTGGTGCACTGCCAATGATGGAGGTAAAATATTTCATTTAAGACCAATGCTCATTGTAACGGTTAAGCCAAATGGTATTTGTGATGCAAAAATCTCAGTTATCCTTTTTATGAGTCGGCACCTAAATTAATCTTTTCTGTACCTGAAAATATAAAAGCTATAGGAATTAGAGAGTAATCTGCTAAAGTCAATCCCGTTTGGACGTGCTGGAACCCTCATTCCTGTGGCGCCTTTGCTCAAGTATTTTCTTTGCCCTTTCAAGAACACCAAAGAAAATTGAACCTCCAATACCTATCCAAAGGACACGGGGCCCAATGCCCTGTAGAAAATGGCAAACAGATGCTCACCAAAGTGGAAATTATTCGTAAAGATAATTTTTTTATTTTTTTATTTCTTAGAAAATTGAATTTCTTTCTGCATGCATTTTAGCAGCCCTAGTAACGTAGAAGAAAGCATAAGACAAGTAACAGTAATTTTACATGAAAATTATTGAGTAGAATGGCAACAAGGATTGGTCAAACCTTCCAAAAAGCATGGTTTCCTTCTTCTCTCATTATGGTCCTAACACAATCGTAAATTCCTTGGTACTGGTTTTCTGATCCCTTGAGTATTTAGAAGAAATGAGAACGATGAAAAGAAAATTTTATAACGAAACACCATGAAAAGGAAATGACATATTATCGCTACCTGAACCATTAATCTTGTTTTTATTACATCAAGAGGGGTGGTTACTGCTCCAGTTATTGCACCTGCAAGTTAAGGAGGGTAGATTGAAGAACTTTTCATCAAATGGTGAACTGTACAAGCATGACTAACCTAACACATGCAAGTTACTTGAGTACTTATAAGCATGCAAATTCTTGGCAACGAAGCAAGCAGGCACAAAGCTCATTTATAAAGAGAATACTGGGGATGGCAATGGGGAGGATTGGGGTCGAGTATTAGTACCTCCATACCCATACCCGCTACAAATTTTGATCCCCATACCAGTTTACTGAAATCGGTTATACCCAACTGGTATTAGTACCCTCATACCAGCCCCATTACACGTCCCATAATTAAATTTTATTTTTCTTTAAAATTTATATATATATATATATATATATATATTATGTTTGTTCTAACCACCCCATTTTATTATTGGTTTAAAAAAATATAAGACTACTAATACAGAAAAATGTAGCAAATAATGAAGGCAACTAATTATACATATATAGTATATCAGTAATTTATTCATATTAATTATATTATACGGGCAGGGTTCAGGTTGGGAGACACCGATACCATACCCGCCCCTCACCCTCGGCGGATATTTTAACAAATACCCATCTCCAACCCACACCCATTTCCTCACCTCCATGCCCTCCCCAATCATTTCATATGCCACTGTTATCAGATCAAATGAGGTTCACATGCCAATTTATCCATCTGGAAAACGAAAAGCATGAAAACAAATAAAGCCAGTTCTCAATCAATTGGAAAACTGAAATGCAATTACTTAATAATCTCTATATCCTTAGGCTATAAAGACTAAAAAAACGCACCTACAAGGTTTTTTTCCGTATTATGCTGAGTGGAGGTTACGGTGCACTTATCACAGACTACAAGTTGCTGTGTTTCAACTTAGAATATTATTATCCTTTTCTTTTCTCAAAAGTTTGTTTATATAACTGAATTCATTTTGGCATATCATAACTTTGGAGGGCAAACCTAGCAATAAAATGGCATTCAGGTAGGAATTTTTGTCAGATAGTCTTCCAAGAGCTGAAGTTCAAATCGATAGCTAGCCATATTGGTATTTTAGGAGTCTAGGAGTGAAAAATGACTTCATAGATGGGTAAATAGATTAAGTCTGTGTCAGGGCTACTTTATAGAGATGTGTTGAAACCATCGTACACATGCATTCATGTATACATACTCAAGCATGAATCCTAAAAATCAAAGAGGGCAACAATACAGACAGCAGGATGAAAAACCAAAGCACACAATCTAAACTCATGAACTGTCAGACATGTTAAGTTACCTGCAAAAGCACCAATCATAGCAACCTCAGGGTCATTGAGATCTCTTTGTGCCTACAGGCAAGCCAGAATTTAATCATTTTTCCCACACTCACAGATCCAATGCATATTCAAATGCTTTTGTACGAAGTAAAAATGCATAAGCCAGTAAAATAGGGACCAAAGTGGAATCAAGCCCAAACTACAGGAACAAAGATGCATTTCGACTTCAATCATTTTTTTTCCTCCAAACACACTACTAAAATGCATATATGTAACCATTTACTGCAATGCAGATCAACTAATGCAATATTTGAGTGGGGAATGAAGCTGCAGAAAGCTTCATAGGCAGCATTCATTTGGTTTCTAGAGCTGAGTTAACATACTAAAAGTTTTTCTATGGAAAAAGGAAATTTTCTGTTAATTATCAGTATTGGGTTCATGACTCCTATGAATATCTCCATTAACAATCACATAAACGCTCCTCATACCGCTAGTTTAAATCCTATTCGAAGCTGCTCGTAGATGCAAAACTGAACAGCATCAAATGGTAAATCTCGTAATAGGAAGGATCCGTAGCCCTGAAATCTCAAAAACAGGTCAAAGACTAAACAGTAAGCTTTCATGAAGGAATAACGCGCAAATGTTCTGATAGCAAATTTGTAAACACATGATAAGACCTTTATATTGAAATAAGTGGTCTGTGCTGTTGTTTCTCTGAGGAGATATTTTCTAGGTTAATTAATTAGGTTAAACCTCAGACAGAAAGTTGAAAAAAAAATATAACAGATGACAGTAAGTGTGATGTACCGCGTAAAGACCTTTGAAACCCTCTTTAGCAAGAATAAAACTGACAGCATCTGGAGCTGAAGAAAATTGAGTAGTTTGCATCCGTTGCTTGACAACCTGGGGCAAGTTTAAATGGTAACAAGTGCAAGAAAACAATGACTGATGGATGGAAAAATGAAAAAGAGAACAAATCTTTACTACCTCCGTTGGAACTCGTATAACAGAAGAAGCAGCACCTGCAATAGCACCTGCAGCCTGATCGAAGTCTTAATACCCAATAAAAAACAATGGCCTCATCCTTACATTGAAAGTTAAACTTCTCTCTATCATCAATATTACAATGAGAGGTGATTTTAAGTAAGGGAAAATAGTTTTATAACCAAACGATCAATTTCCTTAAGCAGTTCTGAGAACATTCATCAGCACCTTTAGGCTAATTCATGATAGTCGTGATCAGCTCTCTTTACATAGCCTTGTGAATATTTTTAGCCTCGGTAAAGTAATTTATGCCGCGATGACAGAATTCAACTAAGTATTGCTCGTGAAAAAGACAAGTCTCATTGTGTAGCTTCTTAATAAACACTCCTCCGACAACCTTAATTCACATACCCTCTGGGAAGTAACGTATGCCACAATGAGGAGGATGTACATGTGAAGCTGCAGCGTACTGCTACATCACTAAAGAAGAATATCACAAGCATTATGGGTTTGTTTGATGTCCAAGACTGTATTGTATTAGATATCTCACTATATTCAAAGCATGTTGAAGGAAGCAATGAAAAAATTAAATGAAAATGAAGGCAGATGGATAACCCATGATGTAAACTTATTCATCCAATCCCCACGTGCAAAATGGGAGAATTAAAAAAGGCCAGTTTCTTTCATGTCTAATCTCCTCTAATCCCCTCAAAATGAAACATCATTCATTTCTAACTTCAAGAACCTTAAATTTTATGAGTAAATTTAGGATTGTCAGCCCTAGCACTTCTCTTCTAATCCTAATCCCAAGCACCAAAGGAGCCATAAAGGATTGTCAGCCAGCATAAATGTAAATATAGGGAACATACCAATTGAGCTAAGGCACTAAAATTTTCCGGCAATGACTTCAGCAATTTCTGCTTTGTAGGCTCATATACACCAACAAATATGGCAGAAGCCCTGTAAAAATCAGCATGACACCCAATAAAAATTTAAGCAATTCAACGAATCTGGCGTTGAAATAACCCTGAAACCTATTATAGAATTGTACAAAATAAAATCTGCAGAGAATAAGCATATATAAAGACCAGAAACCCCCAGTGACCTATTTGCAAGAAAAAAACCATACATAAATGAAAATATTTCACAAAAAAAAAAACAAAGGAAATAAGAAACCAAGAAATCACCCTGAAAATAAGAAAAAATTACACATAAGTATGAATGATTTCTTAACCATTTTCCCAATGGGTTTTAAAGCCAGATGAATCCAAATTCAAATAAACTCTATTTTGATCAAATTATGTCCAACATACAAATGCATGAATATTCTTAGTTTATCTAGCCCAAGGTTCCAGATAGCTTATTCCTACATTTTGGGCTTCACAAAATGGTCACAAAAAGGCATATTGAACAGGGAAAACACCAAGCTACAAACTCTGCATGTATATGGTGCCAACGTTAAGGAACTTCCATTATGTCAACCAAGTCTACTTCGTGCTCAATTTTTATGTTCTTAAAAAAGTTTACTTACGGTAAGACACCAGCAAGGTTCCCGGCCAGTCCCGCATATAGACCCTTCGTCATGATTTTCGCTCCAGCATGGGTAGCCTAAAATGGATGCATGGAAAGAAAATGATACCGATTAGAGAATAATCAAGCATTACGCAATAAGGAAGACCAAGTATTCTATAACACAAAATATAAAGGAAAGTCTGTTCATTATATGGACTGAAATCTTTGGAAGCCATGTGCAAAGCAAAGCAGTCTGATATCACCCGAAAATACGCCGAACCAAAATATTAAGAACAGGTTAGAAGGAATACTCTTGAAAATCATTGAACTTAGGTCAAGATTATGAACCATATATGGTGGGATATGCCACTCCCATGTCTTATAATTTAGCCAATGAAAAATCAGCATAGTAGCATCAAGTAGTCATTGCCTAACATATAAATGAGGGAGATGTTCTTCCATCTGCCATGAAAAGAAACCTAAGCATATCATTTGAATGAGCATTCATTTCTCTTTGAAACGGTCCAAATATAATCGAATAGATACTTAAAAATGATGTTCAGTATACTTTACATGCCTGTAATCTAGTTTTTATTGTGTCAATTGGGTATAAAGCTGCTTCTACAACCACGCCAGCCGCACCACCAGCTATTACACCATCTGCAAAACTCAAACAGAGCCAAACATGCTAACTTCTCTGCTTGTGATTATACCACATAAACACAAGTACACAAAAGCAAAACTGTTGTATAGAATTTGAAGATATAGTCATTTTGCAGCACATCATTATAAACTTGGTCACTTAGGCTTGCCCTTTCCAATTTCATCTTATTCATAACTTCAAGTAGTTGGTTATGTAGAATAATACTCACAAGGTACAAAAGTTTCAGGCATCTGCTCTGGCTAAAGAAACTGGGGTCATACTTACTAAAAAAAAAATTAAAAAAAAAAACTTCTAGCAGTTAATAAAACTTCATTCCACTCTTTTATGAAAACTAATTGATTGATATAACGCCTCTCAGAGTCATGGGCTAATAATGAGTAATACATTCATCCAGTCAACATTTTTTTTTTGTGTGGAAATCCATGCAGTAAACATATGTGTACAAAAGTTTCAGAAATTACTAGCAAAACCTGCAATCAATAACTCCAATATACCGTAAAAATCAGTTAAGAAATTGAATGGCGTATTTTCTCCAGTACTGCCTGTTGCCAAAAAGTCATTCGGCTCCTTCTGAGAGCGACTCATCTTGATGGTTAGGGTTAGCACATCTGATAGAAATGAAAAGGATACAATTTTAATAAATAAATAGAAGAACCCTAGAAACAGAAATCAAAGCAAAAGCCCTAATTGATTTCGCTCGTAATGTATGATTGACAGAAATTTAAATTTAAAACTGAACCCAAGAAGCCCTGTTTTGCTTAAATTGGGAAATCAACCTAAATTAAGGGACAAAGGATTACCGGTTGAACGATGTGCCTGAGAATGACAAGTTTTAGTTTTTGCTTTAGCTTCCATCGTAATGATTTGAGCTATGACGCCGATTATGCCTAACAGTGTTCTCGTGGCAGCGTGAAAGTGTTTGATTTCCGCCCGAGTTATGGACATTAAATATTTTTTATTACTTTAAAAATATAGATATATTTAATTAAGACATTTAAATTTTTGAATTTTTTTTAAAAAGTCATGTATATTGAATTAAAATTTTTAATATTATTAAAAATATTAAAATAAATATTGAGGCATTCAATTAAGATTTATTTTTTAAGGACTTATTAAAATTGCGGATTTTGTGAGATTTAGTATTGAAATATACATATCATAAGATAAAAATATTTACTCTCACGTGGAAGAATTTACTTGAAAATCTCACCCTTCTTCTCATAAAATTTTCTCCAAATAGAATAGTAATCTTTTATACGAATGGCTCATCGTATAGTAAAAATTAATTTAAAGAGACATGTATCAAAAGGTGGCTAAGTACACCTTTTGGGTCATCCAGTTATTCCGGATTTTTTTTCGAATTCGGGTGCCTTGTCTCTTCTCTTTCTCTTTATCTTCTCTTCCCTTTCCTTTTTCCTCTATTTTCCTTCTATTTCCTCTCTACCTTCCCCTCACAATTTTGTTATGGTTTGGGTTCTTAAACACAACACATGCACACACTATGCATAACCATAAATATATATATATATATATATATCTATATCTATAAATGAACATACACAAAGTCGGTGGACGGTGGCCAAGGAGATAAAGGAGGGAAAAGTCTAAACACATGCCCCTTTCACGAAATATCTCATTGTGAAATTACTAATTTACCCCTAGTGTAAAATTTACCAAAATACCCCAAATTCATTTAGACCCTTAACAAACTCATCTGACCTCTGATTCCAGCATATCGTCTGTCTACGGACTCAAAATTATGAAGTCTATGTAATAGTACTCGCTAGATGTCCAAAATGTACATGGGTTACAAAGTCAATTTTTGACAACATAAAGGCAAAATCGTCGTTTCCTTTTACTTTTTTTCAAAATCACATTTCTCAAATTTTAGGGTCTTTACAACCTACCCCCCTTAAAGAAATTTTGTCCTCGAAATTTAAATAACAAGTGATACCAAAGTATTTCAATCATAAGGTCATTATCCATGGAAGGGGTAGTCCAACTAAATCACGTGATCAGCTTTCGAACTGAACTCAACATTGTTCAGACCATGTCCACCAGAACTTCCTTTATGTACATCTGGACTTGAATAAAATTCATGACGTCCTACAGGGCTTGGCCTCTGTTAGCCAAACATAACTACTCATTAACTCATGTACTAGTTACAATGGACAACCATACTATAAACTTGTATCCCAACATCACTCTTCTGGGGAAACATGTAACGACCCAGACTTTCAAAAAGGGTAAAATCGAAAAAAAAAAAATGAAATTCACCATTTTGCCATTAAAGTCAAAGGGTTGACTTTTTTACCGGGGCAGTTTTTGGCGATTCTGAAATTGCCATTAGAAAGGCGTCAGAATCCTGAGTATGTCAGCAGATGGCATGCCGAAAACGAAGTTCAGTTGGATTTGTTCTTGGTCTAAGTTACCTAGGGGCGTTTTAGTAATTTTTCAAGGAGGGCATTTTGGTAAAATACTTGTAAGATATTTTTTGTGGATGAATTGGAGTGTGTCAAGTGTCCCTCTCCCTTAGGGTTGTGTGTGTGTGTGTGTGTGTGTGTGTGTGTGTGTGTGTGTGTGTGTGTGTGTGTGTGTGTGTGTGTGTGTGTGTGTGTGTGTGTGTGTGTGTGTGTGTGTGTGTGTGTGTGTGTGTGTGTGTGTGCTTGTTGTTGTTTTAAGTGGTGTGCATGTGTGAGTGTTTGTGTGTGTGGATCGATTAAGAGAGTGAAAAAGAGAGAAAACCAGAGAAAGAGGGAGAAACAGAAGGAGAGGAAAAAAATAGTGGAGGGGGAGAAGAGTGGGAGGAAGAGAATGAAGAGAGAAGAAAAGTAGTGGGGTTTTTAGACTAAGAAACCATGGTGGACCCGAGAAGAAGTTCGAGTACGAAATTGCTCGACCCAGTTTTAACTGGGAACATGGGAAATAGGTTCAGAGACGTCATCCAGGAGGTTCTCTAATCCTAATAAGATGCTCAAGTGTGAGTTTGGACGTTGAAACCCCCAGAAACCGAAGAAGAGTTTTTGGCCAAAACTTATTAGAGTTGGCCAACGATTTTGGGTAAGATTTCTTCCATTTTGATGTTACATATCACTTGTTGGGCTAGTTTAGAATGTGTTAAAAAAAAGGGAATGAAAATGGCTGAGAATTGAGTGAGAAATGGCCGAGTCAAGTCACAGGACACATACCCATTTTGAAGAAAAAAACAGGTCTGCGACCCAAGCTTGGAGACGATGAACAGTGGTGTGTGCCACTACGCACAAAGCCTTTGGGCGGTGCGTGGGGGGCACTTGCCACCTTATCTGGTGATTTGTCACGACCCGGCCTGTAATGACCCGTCCTAGAAACCGGGATTAGATTAGTTGTTAATGGCGGATTAGTGAAGTTAATCGGTGATTAGTTGGATGCGTTCGGACGGAGGGTGCAAAATGACGATTTTTCCCTTGGAATGGGCAAAAATGTTGACTTTTCGTTCGGGCTGTCAAATGGACTTTGACCGATGACCGTGGCGTAGTTTGGGACGTCACGAGTTCATAGACAGGTGACACGTCCGATTTCGACATTCAAGGGAAAAGTTATGACGTTCGGAAGTTTGAGGGTACTTTGGTAATTTGGTTAAAAGGGGAAATTTGTTGACTTTTCGTTCGACATGGACTTTTCATGCATTTCGAGGACCGTTAGGAAGGTCTCAATTTCCTGAGTACAACAACAGGTGGCACGCCGTCATCGGACGTCGGACGGTTTAGTTACGGGTCAGGGAATACGAAGGGCAAAATGGTAATTCGTCCTTTAGGGACATTTTGGTCTTTTGGTTGCATTGGATTTTGTGCCCAGTTAAACATGGATAGGTGGCTGTCTAGGGATGGTGACCCACCAGATTTGGGACACTTGTCCCTCACTGGAAGGTCATAGAACCCTCTCACCACCGCCTTAAACTTGGTTGCACGATAACGTAATGGTTTAAACGGTTTTAGAGGCAAAGAAAAACAGAGACAGAGAGTTGTGAGAATTCAAACCCCTTGAACGGTCCTCAAATGGCTGTGCTCTGTAAACCGAAATGAGAGGAAAGACAGTGAAGAATGTAGTGGTGGTATGGGGGATGGCCGCCTTGCACGGTGGTGGTAGAAAAACTGGTTTGACCCGTGAACACCCTTGTTGAGCTTCAATTAGTATATGATGATCTTCTCATTATTGATTGATTTGGTGCATAGGATGAAGTTTATGAGGTTGAAAGGAGACGAGAGAGCCTAGTATCGAAGCCGTCATGGCCTGTGGTCGAAAAACCAGACATGGTAAGTTTTTACTTCAAAAATGGTAACCTTGGATTTAGCTCGTATTATTTGATTCAATGGTGTATGAGCTTATAAAGGATGGTACGAAGCTAGCAAGCCAAAAATAAAGGGACGTGATGGTCAGGATCATGGAAACTGGAAGTGAGAACTGGGAGGTTGAAGATTTAGCAGGAAAGTATGATTTTAGACCAAGATTTTGTAATTTAAAAACACAGATATGTGGGGAATGAAAAGACGTAGATGTAGGATGGAACAGGGTTAAAAACGGACAAAGATTAGACGGTTTAGGAGGCTGAATCGCCTGCATCAGTTCAGCTGGATCGGGCCGGTTCAAACCGGTCCAGCGAGAGGTTGAAGATGAATAGTGCTTGGCGCGTGAAGCCCACGCGCAACCCCTTTGGGCAACGCATGTGGGCGCGTGGCACACATTTTGAGGATGGTTCCAACACTACTTTTAAAGTATTCGATGTAACGAACATTTTGGCGTTGGTTTCGAGTCAATCGGACATCGTCTCGATAGTTTTCGGGATGTCCAAAGGTTTTAGGACTCGTTTAAAAATAGTTAAAAATCCGGAAAAATTACGGGGCTTAAGTATGCTCTTTGTGAAGTAGTTAGTGACCTTATTATAGGATTTGGACAGGTTCGGGAAAGCCGGTGATAGCAGATTAGCCGGGAATGGCAAAAGTGTGCGCGTATCGAGGCGACGACGCTATGGTCTATGAGTGGACTTTGCTTTCAAACTTATGATGCATGCATATATGTTTTGATATGTTTTCTATACGTGGTTCTATGATTTGATTTATGATCTTGATGGTTTACAGTTTTGCATGTTTTTCGAGGTATTTACGGAATTATACGTTTTACGAGAATATGATGGATGTTGTGATTTGAACCTGGTTTTAATGATTTGATGTCGGGATTTGAAATATGATTTAATATCAATGATTTAAAAATGGATTTCGAAAAAATGACTTCGGGCTTAGAGGCCTAGTTCATAAAAGTGGTTTCAAAGAATGTGATTTCGGATTTTTGAATCGGATTTCAAAATGACGATTTTGGATTCGATTTTGGAAACTTGGAAGTGGATTTTCGAGTTTGGGTTCGGAATGGTTATTCTAGATGCCAGCTTACAGAATGATGGTTTCAGACTCGAATTTGGAAATGGATATGGATATGAGTTCTGGGTTTGGATTCGGGATCCTGATGAGATTACGAATTCGGATTCGGAAATGGAAAATGGTTTTCAAATGGTTTTCAAACGGTTTTGGATTGGATTTGCTGGATCTGGTTATTTGGTTTAAAGACCCGGATATGATTATGACGGGGACGGGCCCGGATTGGGTTTAAAGACCCGGATTGAGTTTAAAGACTCGGGAGTTTAAAAACTCGGATATTGATATTTCCCCCGTAGGCCTATTGAGTTTAAAGACTCGGATTATATTGAGTCCTGGATTGAGTTTAAAGACTCGGGGTTTAAAGACTCAGATAGATCCAGCAGGTTCGATGGATGGAAATGTGGTTTTAAATGTGTTTTGGATTTCACTGAGATTTGATGATGATGGTTTTTAATAACGGTTTTCCAATGATTTGGGCTATGCCCGGATGATATGGATTTTGATGGTTTTGGGCTGAGGCCCGGGATTTGAGAAAAGGTAATGAGTTCGGTTTTTCTTAAATGGTTTGAATGACTTGAAGATAGAATGGTTTTATGACATGATTTCTGATATGTATGCATTGGTTTTTAAATAGAGGGTAAATGTAATTGTTTTATTGAACTGTTTTTGAACTTATACTTTATTTTTGTCCACTCACAGTCTTTTGTGTTTTCGATACCCTCCAGGTTGTTGCGGTGCGGGCTGTTGGGCGAGAGAGATAGAGACATCACATACGCGATCCACAGTAGAGATTACACGCTCTGGGAAGTCCGGAAGTTTTGAGCGAGTCAATCAAGAATCCCTTGTCCGACTTACGTGTCACGTGGAGGTTGGACGTCAGCTTAGCCTTCGTGTCACTCGTAAGTTAGACGGGAGCATGACTTAGCCCTTAATCCCGGCGGATTGAGGGCGGGTCGTGTCACAGACCATCAAGCAAATATTGTCCGTTTTAGGCCCAGCCCTCACGGTTTTGTTTTCGGGAGCTCACGTGAAACTTTCCAGTAGGTCACCCATCTTGGGATTGCACTAGCCTCAACTCGCTTAATTTGGAGTTACCAAGGAATACAAAGCTAGTGAGCTCCCAAAAGGCCTTGTGTTAGATAGATTTGTGCCCACACATATAAGGCACTTCACCTTTCCCTCCCCTAGCGATGTGAGATTGTTCACCGATCTTGCCTTTCCAAGCTCACGGCTCTTACTCATCGTTCTTGCTTCTCAAGCTCACGAGTCTTGCTCACCATTCTTGCTTCCAAGACTAGATCTTACACGAGCTCACGTGCAACTTCTGAGTAGGTCACCCATCTTGGGATTGCACCATCCTCAACTAGCTTAACTTTGGAATTCCCAAGGAATCCAAAGACAGTAAGCTCCCAAAAAGCCTTATGTTAGATAGATACGTGCCCACACATATAAGGCACTTCACATTTCCCTCCCCGAGAGATGTGTGATTGTTCACTGATCTTGCCTTTCTATGCTCACGGGTCTTACTCACCATTCTTGCTTCTCAAGCTCACGGGTCTTGCTCACCGTTCTTGCTTCCAAGACTAGATCTTACACGAGCTCACGTGCAACTTCCGAGTAGGTCACCCATCTTGGGATTGCACCAGCCTCAACTCACTTAACATTGGAGTTCCCAAGGAATCCAAAGCCAGTGAGCTCCCAAAAAGCCTTGTGTTAGATAGATACGTACCCACACATATAAGGCACTTCACCTTTCCCTCCTCGAGCGATGTGTGATTGTTCACTGATCTTGCCTTTCTAAGCTCACGGGTCTTGCTCACCGTTCTTGCTTCCAAGACCAGATCTTACACGAGCTCACGTGCAACTTCCGAGTAGGACACCCATCTTGGGATTGCACCAGCCTCAACTCGCTTAACTTTGGAGTTCCCAAGGAATCCAAAGCCAGTGAGCTCCCAAAAAGCCTTGTGTTAGATAGATATGTGCCCACACATATAAGGCACTTCACCTTTCCCTCCCCGAGCGATGTATGATTGTTCACTGATCTTGCCTTTCTAAGCTCATGGGTCTTACTCACCATTCTTGCTTCTCAAGCTCACGGGTCTTGCTCACCGTTCTTGCTTACAAGATCGGATCTTACAATCCACCCTCCTTGGGGCCCAACGTCCTCGTTGGCACACTTCAGGTCGAGGTCCGGCTCTGATACCATTATGTCACGACTCAACCCATCTAACACAATATTGTCCGCTTTGGGCCCAGCCCTCACAATTTAGTTTTCGGGAGCTCACGGGCAACTTCCCAATAGGTCACCCATCATAGGATTACACCAGCCTCAACTCGCTTAACTTTGGAGTTCCTAAGGAATCCAAAGCTAGTGAGCTCCCAAAAAGCCTCGTGTTAGATAGATACGTGCCCACACATATAAGGCACTTCACCTTTCCCTCCCTGAGCGATGTGTGATTGTTCACCGATCTTGCCTTTCCAAGATCACGGGTCTTGCTCACCGTTCTTACTTCTCAAGTTCACAGGTCTTTCTCACTGTTTTAGCTTCCAAAACCAGATCTTACAATCCACCCTCCTTGGGGCCCAACGTCCTCATTGGCACACTTCCGATCAGGGTCCAGCTCTGATACCATTCTGTCACGACCCAACCCATCTAACACAATATTGTCCGCTTTGGGCCCAACCCTCACGGTTTAGTTTTCGAGAGCTCACGTGCAACTTCCCAATAGGTCACCTATCATAGAATTATACCAGCCTCAACTCTCTTAACTTTGGAGTTTCAACCGAACTCAAAGCCACTAAGCTCCCAAAAGGCCTCATGTTAGATAGCTACGTGCCCACACATATAAGACACTTCACTTTTCCCTCCCCGAGGGATGTGGGATTGTTAACCGATCTTGTCTTTCCAAGCTCATAGATCTTGCTCACCGTTATTACTTCTGAAGCTCATGGATCTTGCTCACTGTTCCTTCTTCAAAGACCGGATCTTACAGGATGTTTCCAACACGAAAGTTATAGTATTTGATGTTACTAGTCCAATGGTACAACTTTCGAGACAATCGAACATCGTCTCGGGATTTTTTGGTTGTCTCAAGGTTTAGGGTTCATTTTAAATCCTTTTAAAAATCCCAAAAAATTATGGGATTAAAATAGATGATAAATAGGATGGTTAATGACCTTTAGATTTCGTTTTAACGAGATTTGAGATTTTGTAAAATTACAGAAATGCGTACAAAAAGGGATTCGATGATATAGAGGTGTAAGTGGACTTTATTTTCCCTAAACCATTATTCATGAATCAACTTATGTAACGCCCCGAAAATTCGAAAAACGAAAATTTGGAAAATTGGAGGAAAAGGACGATTTTGCCCCTGGAATTGGGCGAACTGTTGACTTTTTATTCGAGCTGTCAAACGGACTTTAACCGATGACTGTGACGTAGATCGGGACGTCATGAGTTCATAGACAGGTGGCACGTCCGATTCCGAGATTCGAGGAAAAAGTTATGACGTGCGGAAGTTTGAGGGTAATTTGGTAAATGGGTCAATAAGGGCTATTTGTTGACTTTTTGATCGGGGATTGTTTGGACTTTCCGGAAGTACCGTTGGATAGGTCGTGGGACGCTGAATCCGTAGACAGACGGCATGCGTCAATCGGAGTTCGATTGAGAAAGTTATGGGTCTAGAACTATGAGGGGCATTTTGGTAATTGTTCCAAATAGGGGTAAAATAGTAATTTTAATGAAACGGTGCAAGATATGGTTTAAATTGGCTTATTCAGCCTATGATGGTTTAAGGTGTGACACATGTCACTTGAATGGAAGCACTTAGTGGCACTTTTATAATTAACTACTTATATGAAACGGTTGATAAGATAAGATGAATTAGCATATAGTGTTCATATATAACCAAAAAATTGTTCATATATAACCAAAAAACAGAGAGAACACAAAAACCCCTCCCTTGATCGATTTGCAGCAGAACAAGGAAACCAGTGCAATTGAGTGAACAAATAAATGTCTTTTGGAGTGAAAAACCGAAAGGGAAGCAGAGACAACTGAAATGAAACCTTACTGAGCATACCCGAAAACTTACATAAGAACACCATTGTCGATTTTGATTTTGTAAACTGTTTCGAGGGAAATTGATTAGATATTCAGCTTTTTGGAAGCTAGAGGACTCGAACCAAATCAATTGGGAAGACAATTGATTTTGAATTGATGAAGAACAGAACCTGCGACCTTTTGGAAAGGTGGAGCTTGAGTTCGATCACTTAGAGGCTTCGAGATTCCTGACAAGTGTCGGAAATTACGGAAACGCGTGCAGCTCGGGAAGCGAGCGGTTTGGACGGTGTGTGAGTGGACGTTTGTTTTCCAAACTATGATGCATGCATAGTTAAATATTTTACATGATTGATTGCATGATTTGACTTGCAATGATGTCTTGATGATGTGGCATGCTTATGTGTGATTTAATGAATATTTTAATCAGTCTTTCGGGCACGTTTTTTTGAGGGAAATGTGCAAAGGGTATTTTGGGCTAGGCCCGGAGTCAAAAAGGTTTTGAAAATGATATTTTGACTTATTTGGTGAGTCAATGATGGTTTCTGGATGATGTTAATGTTTTCATTGTGATTTCACGGATTTACGTATACTTTGTATCTGAGCCTGAAACTCTGTCGGGAATGCTTATGACTTGATTTGAGGTCATAGATATGATTGATATGTGTTGTGGTATGGATTGTGATTGTGATTGTGGTTACTGGATACTGGATCATGCTGGATGATGCGAGTGCAGTGCCTAGACGTGACTCGGATGTTGCGTGAGTGCAGTTCCCGGGTATAAGACTTCTAGAGGATGCGTGTGCAGCTCCCAGACATGATAGATATGACTCGGATGGTGCCTGAGCGCAGTTCCCGAGATTGGCCTACGCGTAGTGCGGATGTGACTGTGTGACTATTTACATTGATTGTGAACTTGTGCATAGTATTTCTTGATGTTGATTGTGATTACGTACTGGTATTGAGTACGAGTTCTGGTCTGTATGGCCAGGTGATTATGTGTTCATATGTTTTGGCCTGAGAGCCGGGATTTAACTTGTTATGTGGTCTGGCTGGAAAGCCAGTGGTGGTGTTTCATAAGTTTTTCCCTATGCATGCAGGTTTGATAAACTGGAGGGTAAATGATGTCTTTTAAAATGTGTTTTAACGAATATATTTTTGTCCACTCACACTTTTCTGTTTTTGATGACCCTCCAGGCCGTGATACGACGTTCGGGGCTAACCGAGAGGCGGAGGCATAAGCGGCGATAATCCCTTGTCTGATAGGTGCTGAAGGATTGTTTCGGGATTTCAGTTGACTTGTCAGACGTGAGCAGGACCGGACATGGTTATCGAGGTCCAGTTAGGACGGGTCCTGTCAACTTATATGATTTAAATGTGTTTCTATGTGATTTTGATGACATTTGAGTGATTGGGATTTTATTTGAGTTTCGGTGATTTTATGAATATTTAAATAATATTTTATTGCACGTTTTACTAGGTATTTAGTAAACTATGTTTCCTATATTGTTTTGAATGTGGTTTCGAATGGAATGTGAATTATGACGTGACATTTCGTGATATTGGATTTGGTGATTTTTATATAATTTTTGGATGGGTTTTCTAATATATTTTGATTGCACGTGTTACGAGAATGATGTTGATTATGTTTTGGGCTTTGGCCTGAGATTCTGATTGTAGATTTGATGTGTGTTTTTGAGATATGATGTGAGTATGTGTTTTTTGGTACTCAAAATGTGTGAAATGTTGTTGTGATTATGTTGATTGGATGCGAGTCTCAGATGTCGAGCCGAGGACTCTAAATCATGAGACTGATACTGTGTGAGATTGAGATTGTGCTTGTGCTTCGATGATGGTTTGGATGTGGTATGATTGTGTATGAGTACTATGATGACGTTGAATTGACTATACATGAATTTTGTGGTGATGTTGGACATGCATTGATTGTGTAGGTTGATGTGATGATTTGTGATGTGTGGTGTACGTTGTGGTTATGCCTATTGGTTGGTTAGTCTCGAACGTCGAGTATGGCTCCTTTCTTGAGACTGATATGACTCGGACGTCGAGCTGGGCTCCTTTCCCGAGTGGTGTACCTACCAGTAGTGTATTGGTTTGATGTTGGATATTGTGATGATGGTAGGTCGATTGTATGTGCTCGATGTGTTGACCTTGTGTTGATGATTGTGATTTTGTGTTATGGTTATGTCGATTTACCGAGATCTTAGATGCTTTAATGTTACTTTTGATTTAGGAATTCTTTTTAGGTACGAGATTATAAACTGTGTTTCATTTTAATCGAAGTGAAATGGTTTTTGTATGCATGCATGGTTTTGGAAAACGAAGGCTAAATGCTATATGTTTTCAAACTATTTTTTTTTTGTCCACTCACATGTTCTCTTGGCTTTGTGACCCTCTAGGGCCACTACACAGGAATCAAGGCTCGAAAGGCGAATGAATGCACTAGTGAAATTTGTGTGTACCCCTTGTTTTCCAAGGTTTCATGCGTATATTTTGATTTTTGTCAGACAAGAGTAGGGCTCAAATGTACTTTTCTAGTTTATTGTGGGTGGGGTCATGTCAACTTGGTATCAGAGCTAAGGTTCTGAGTTGTGTTATTGATTTCATGCCTCCGAGATGCGAGCCCCGTGCACTGCTTAGTGATGAGACGAGTTGATGAGCCCAGGATAGTGGTAGGGTTGTTGGTGGTTCTGGTTTGTTCGGAAGGAATGTGTGATTGTGGGATAGTGTGCAAGGTTCAATGTGATTATTAATTGTAATGCCTTGGGATGTTCGTATATGTGTTGAATGTATCGATGTATATGATATGAGTAAATGTGTTTGAAGTCTTCTAGTGGGAAACTTTGAAGTCTTCTATCGCTGAATAGGTTTAGGGCATCGCATGGGCCTTGGCCAAGTTCTGGTGTCATGTCATTGAAACACGGGACTAGCACAGGGACCTGATCTTGGTCCTCGATTAGGACATACTTTGAACTTGTGGAACTTTTGAAGTCTTCAATGGAACGAGCTCGAACAAAACCTCAAAATATAACATTAGAGACGTATCTTAGACTTTGGTTGGTGCATGTGATGGTCCTGGAGTGAATAGTTGCTTGGAACAAAAGTAAGTCCTTCGGGGACATGTCACCAGTGACATTTCACTAGCACAAGTGCTGGCACAGGGACCTAAAACTTAGAACACAGACCTACAACAGAGCCTGAAGCTGGAACAAGACTGAACACTAGTAGGGACAGGCACATGGACACGATTCTGGCACAAGGGTGCCACTTGATGGAACAAGGTAGAACACAACCCTGAGACTTGGAAAAAAGGTGGAAAGCAGCCCTGGAGTAACACAAGCGCACTCGGTGCCACCTAGTGGCATACTGGTGACAAGGTCTTGGCTTCAGGTTCTCGGTTTATGACAAGACCCATCCCAATCCCCCTGGATTATTGTGGGATGTGCTTTGCTCCCGTCTGACACCACGTGTCTGACCAGGGATAAAATTGTAACCCGCTCGGGGTTTCCAGAGTGTGCAGTGATTTCTAGAGTACGTAGAAGCATGTGATATCTCTGTAACGACCCGAACTTTCGTAATTCTTTTTTTTTGTAAAATGACCGTTTTGCCCCTGAGGGGGGGAAAAGTTGACTTTTACCTCGGGAAGTATTTAGGACTTTGACACGTGACCGTGACGTAGTTTAGGACGTCACGAGTTCATAGGCAGGTGGCACGTTCGATTCCGACGTTCGAGGAAGAAGTTGTGACGTTCGGAAGTCGAGGGGCATTTTGGTAATTTGGCCATTTGGGGGCCAAATGTTGACTTTTGACCCGGGAAGCCCTGAAAAGTAACCTCCGGCAAACCCGGACTTCGCAGAATCACCCGCCTACTACAACAGTCGATGAGCGAACCGTGCTCAGTCAACCAATCCATTCCCAAGATAACATCAAAGTCATGGATATCCATAAGGATTAGATCAGCTAGCAGATCTACATCCTCCACCCTTACTAGGCATCTCCGGATCACCTGATTCACTATGTACACAACGCCCATCGGTGTACCAACACCCATTTCACTATCCAAGGCTGACACCTCGCGATCTAACATACCCGCACAACTTTTCGAAATAAAAGAATGAGTAGCCCCAGCATCCATTAACACCCGTACAACAATATTTGAGATATGAAGAGTACCTGTAACCACACCAGGGGCTGACCTCGCCTGCTGCTGAGTCACTGCAAAAACACGAGCTCTGGGTCCCGCAGTCTGTCCGCGCCCACGCGCGCCACGCTCAGCACTCTGTCCTCGGCCTCTGGAAGGGTGAGAAGCCGAACTCTGTGTCACACTAACACCTTTAGTCTCGTTTTTCCTTGACAGTAAAGGGCAATCTCGGGCATAGTGGCCCGCTCCTCCACAAGCAAAGCAATTAACTGTCCTCGGTCCATCCCAAGACCCTCCTGATGCACCACTCCAAGCCTGATGCTGTCCAGAACTGAATCTCGATCCGCCCCTCTGAGAGTTCCCATGTCGACCTGACCAGCCACGACCACGTAGAGATGAGGGTGCTCCTCGGTAATTTCCCCCTTAGAGATCTTTGGGCCGGTTGGTCCAGGATGTGGACGATCCCGGCGCTGCCCCTCGCCTGTTGATTGTCGCGCCTGGTGTGCCGCCAGACTGGCCTCGACACGAACTGCAGCGTCGACCATGTCCCTCAGAGTCGCGTAACTAGTAGCCGTCACACTTGCCCGCAACTCTCCTCGGAGTCCCAACTCAAATCTCTGACATTTTTCCTCCTCAGTACTCACGAAAGCTGCGGCAAAACGGGAAAGCTTCCCGAAAGTCTGCTCGTAATCTGCCACGGACATATCTCCCTGTTCCAGCCGCAGGAACTCTGCCTCTCGTGCCATGCGAAATGAACGCGGGTAATACTGATCTAAGAATCGGGCACGAAAGACCTCCCATGTGGTGGTGTGAACAGTCCACCCGGACATCTCAAGACCATGCCACCATTGATAAGCCCCGCCTTCGAGTAAGAAGGCCGCCAATGCCACCCGCTCGCCGGGTGGGCAGTGCATCACGGTGAAGATTCTTTCCCATTTCGCAATCCACTCATGGGCATCCTCGGGGTTTGATCCCCCGCTGAACGGTGTGGCTCCCAACCTTTGAGCCCGCTCAATGCTAGCACATTCCATCTCTCTCACGATTTCCTCGTCAGTTCGTGTTTGAGGAATTCTCCTTGGAGGCATAACCCACTGTTAAGAGGCATAGATTAGATACTGACATCTTTTAAACTAAGTACTGACCACTAGTCTAGCATGCTGACCACAACCTAGTGCTCTGATACCAAGTTGACAGGACCCGCCCCGATCCCCCTGGGACCACCCGGGACGTGCCCTGCTCCCGTCTGACACCCGATATTAAAATACCAAAAATACCCTTATTGAAGATGAAATGCATAAAGAAAATCCATAGTTAAGTCATACATAGCACGCCACACAAATACTCAAATACAAATAGTGTCAGACAAGGGATGGTTCCCGAATACAGTTTATTGAGCACGACTCTAGACACACTACGTGGCAACCTACCCAGCAGTAGGGTTCAGGTACGCAACATAAACCTATGCCTCTTCCTCCTCGGGATCCTCCTCTTCCTCCTCCTCGGGATCCTCCTCCTCGAAAGCACTACCTGGAGGGGTAGTAAAACAACAAAGGTGAGTGGGCCGAAACTCAAGGTTTACCAAGTAGTTTACCATTTCGAAAACATATAGCTTTTCCCCTCCGTTTTCCGAAAAGACATGCATAGTATCATAAGCCACAAAACCATATAGTCATAAGCAGAATAATATCAACATAATATAATCTTAGCCACTGCACTATACATCCCAACCCTGACATCCCAGATGCCTGACATCCCAGACGCCCAATAAGGTCACAGTCTCAAGGCTACGCGTGCCACCCGGGGTCTCAATCCCGAGTCCAAATCCCGAACCTAGTCCGAGCATGGCATTCTAGATGCCTGACGTCCCAGACGTCCAATAGTAGCAATCCTGCTCCTGAGTCACTCTACGGTCCAGTCCCTCCGTAGAATGACTCCTCACAGGCAATGCGCCGTGACCACTCCGGTGTACCTACATCCGGAGGAGATAGAATCCTAGGGTAGATCTATACAGTGCAGTACCACAGATAATATCGAGATCCATTATACATATATATGACTCAAAACCATTCATAAACAACCAGACGGGTCTCATGCCCAAACATCGTAATACGTGCCATGAATCATACTCAAGATAAACAGATACTTTTACTTGAACCACATATAGATATAATAGAAAGTAAAACAGTTATGCATGCCGAAGTTTAGTGAAATCAAAGGCCCACTCACAGTACAATCCCGCTGCAATCCCGAGCGTAAAGCCCCGTCCAAGGGTTAAAGTACAATTCCTGTCATGCCCAAAACATACGTAAAGGTCACTTTAAGTCCCTACTAAACAACTAAGAAACCCTAGACTGAAACCGGCCCGGGAAAGCCGTCCGAACACGCTTCCCAAGGCGTCAAACCCTAATTTGACCAACTTAACGATCTCCGATCGACACGAAACCACCGCCATTGGATCCGTATCGTCGAAACCTTGAAAATGGCACTGGTCCCACACAAAATACTGTTCACACGCGCCCCCCACGCGCCGGTCAACCCTCTGGTCAACAGTGCTACAGTGATGCTGACGTCAGCATGACGTCACTGCTGACGTCATCACTGACAGTGTCAGAGGACACGTGTCAACAGACCATTGGTCCCTGGTCTGACAATATTCTGACATGATGATGTCATCATGTCGTCACTGCTGACGTCAGCATGATGACGTCATCAGCTACAGTAACCGGGTCTGAGAACCGGGTCACCGCAGACCCACGGTTCGACCCGACCACCAAAATCGATGGGATTTGTTCCTATGAACTCGTCTAAACATGTTCTATGGCCCTGTGTAATCAAAACAGGTTTTTAAGTTCGAGAAACCACCTGAAAAACGACGGGGAACTGGCTGCCGGTTCTGGTTCGTCTTCTCCGGCGAGCCGTCACGCATCCAGCCACAAACTCTGGTCCAAAACGCTCGTCTAGTCCCCTAGGTTAAGTCTCAAAAACAACCAAACAAGTTTAACGTTAAAAACGGACGGTTCGAGACAGGGAAGGAAAATCGGTCTTCTCGGGTTTGCAGGCTTACCGCCGCCGTGTCGCTGCCGTGGGCTGCCCAGTCCAGTCCTAAGCCGTCCAGAGGTCACAACGGTCCTAACCCTAGGTTGGTTCGAGCCCAGAAGTCATGGTTTGGACGGTTTGGTTAGTTTGGGCTGCACGGGTTCCTCTCGGGTTTGTGGGCTTTCCGGGTTGCGCCGCCGTCCGTGGTGGTGGTGATGGCCGTCTGGAGGTGGCTGAGAGGTAGGCTGGTGTGTGGGTTGAGGCTGAGGGGTGGTGTGATCGCTGGTGTGTTTGTGCAGAGAGTGAGAGGTTGCACGGTTTAGGAAGAAATGAAAATGAAAAATATGTTGCTCTGATGGTTTAAGAACAGAAGGAGAAAATGGAATGAAGGGCTGAGATTCAATCTGAGTTAAGAGTGAAGGGTGAGGATTTAAGGAAATTAAATTAATTAATTAGTCTAAAGGCAGACATAGATCCAGATTGTTGGGGATGATGTGGATGAGGTAGATGAGTGACATGTGTCACTCATCAAGGGTCCAGATTGATTGGGTTAAAGTAAATCAGATTCTAATATTTTATTATTATTTTAAGTTCCGAGTCTCGGTTAGTTCGGTTACGTTCTTGACCATAACTTTTTCGTCGTAAGTCCGATTTCAGCGTGCCGCCTGTCTACGGATTTGTATCGACGAGACCTACGTAACCTTGAGTTTCGGCCCACTCACCTTTGTTGTTTTACTACCCCTCCAGGTAGTGCTTTCGAGGAGGAGGATCCCGAGGAGGAGGAAGAGGAGGATCCCGAGGAGGAAGAGGCATAGGTTTACGTTGCGTACCTGAACCCTACTGCTGGGTAGGTTGCCACGTAGTGTGTCTAGAGTCGTGCTCAATAAACTGTATTCGGGAACTATCCCTTGTCTGACACTATTTGTATTTGAGTATTTGTGTGGCGTGCTATGTATGACTTAACTATGGATTTTCTTTATGCATTTCATCTTCAATAAGGGTATTTTTGGTATTTTAATGTCGGGTGTCAGACGGGAGCAGGGCACGTCCCGGGTGGTCCCAGGGGGATCGGGGCGGGTCCTGTCAATCTCGGTCTCTGCTACAGCCCGCATCCGCGATCTACCTAAAGGGTATCAAAAACATTAAAACTGTGAGTGGACAAAAATAAACAGTTTATAAAACCATTTAGCTAAGAGACGTCTATACCCTTCAATTAAAATACATGCATGCATCAAAAAACACGTAATCTCAATGCTTTCTTAAAACCAAGTCATTTTGCTTTTCAAATCAATAACCACTAAAAAACATCTATCACATCTCATATCATTGTATCATCATCATCATTCATGATATCCAAGCAACACGTGCACATAGCTCCAGGACTGCTCAAGTTCGAGCATGTCGCCATGAACATATCACTGGCCGACGTTCAACATATCATCGTGAACATATCAATGATCGATCTCATATAACATAAGCACTCATGAGTCGAGCGTTCCTCGGCTTCTCGACAATAGACAGTGCTTCGTGACCTCTCCCGGAGGGTGGGGGGGGGGGGGGGGGGGGGACACATCGCATTCCGGAGACGAGTATCATATCATAGGGCCCTCTATAGGGAAACATATTCACAGTCAAATGCCCTCTCATAATCACAGGAAATGGTCATTTTGAAAACAGTGGAAACATTTTCATAAACTGTTGTATCTCAAATCAAAATAGTTGTTCCGCATAGGGTCTCAGCCCAAAACATGGTTTTCAAATACACATGGACTCACTCTCGGAGTCGAATATCTTTCCAACAGGGTCAAAAGCCTGAAATATCATATCATAAATCAGAATTGGGTCACAAGCCCGATATATCATATCATAAATCTGAAAACCAATTCACTATTCAAAACGTTGTTGAACGTGACGTTTGACTATACTCTAAGTCAAACCATAAATCAACGGGGACACAAGCCCGAATATTATTTCCACATACAAAAACCATTTCACTATTCGAATCTTTATTCAAAATCACTCTTGACTATAATCCAAGTTAATGTCAAGATCCAACTAGGTCTCATGCCCGAAATAGCATTTCACGCATCTCCGTGAAATCGATTTAAAATAGAATATCAAATCCTTAGTTTCACGCCTCTCTGTAAAACCATTAAAATCACATAAATCACATGCACGTAGAATACCCGGCCTAAACCCAAGTATCATAAAAACAGAAAACTCAAAATACGTGCAATATCACATTTTCTACGAAAATGCCAAATTATCAACATAAATCATATTTAAATCATCAACATAAATCATATTTAAATCATATGCAATGAATGCATCTCAAATCATGTTCATAAAACATATAAAATATTTATGCATGCATCATTTAGAAAGCAAAGTCCACTTACAGACCGTCCAAGTTGTGCGCTCTCAATCTGCGCCATAAGATACTTTGAGGTTAATCCACAATCTCTAGAACTTCCGAACCTGTCCAAATCATACCCAAGGTCACTAACCATCTATACAAATCTATACCAGAAGCCCTTACACTCCCGCAACAGTAAATGTGTCACGAACACGCTCCCAGAGGCTAAAAAAATCCAAATGGCCTATAGAACAATCTCTGATCAACCTAAAATGTAACAACCCGTCCCGAGAGCCGGGATTAAGATAGTGATTAAGGTGGGATTAGTGAGGTTTAACGGTGGTTAGTCGGTACCGATAAGGTCCTTAGCGTAGAATGACGATTTTGCCCCTAGTTTGGGCAAAAATGTTGACTTTAGTTCGGGTGGTCGGATGGACTTTGACCGGTGACTAGGACGTAGTTTAGGACGCCACGAATCCGTAGGCAGGTGGCACACCCGATTTCGACCTCCGAGGAGGAAGTTGTGATGTTCGGAAGGTTGAGGGCCTAACCGTAATTTGGGTAAATTAGGGGGAATAGTTGACTTTTTGTAGGATCGGGTTTTGGTACATTGACCTAGGATGGTTAGATAGATCTTGTCGTCCTGAGTTCGATGACAGGCGGCACGTAGTCATCGGACGTACGAGGTGTGAGATATGGGTCTAGGAAGTTAGTGGCAAAACCGTAAATGTGAGTTAAACCGTAGCATAAACCACATAGCTCAAATCATCATTTCCCGATCAAACCTGCTGGACCTATCCGAGTCTTTAAACTCCCGAGTCTTTAAACTCAATCCAGGCCTTAATCATATCCGAGTCTTTAAACTCCCGAGTCTTTAAACTCAAGGCCTACGGGGGAAAATCAATATATCCGAGTCTTTAAACTCCCGAGTCTTTAAACTCAATCCGGGCCCGTCCCCCGTCAAATATATCCGGGTCTTTAAACCCAATAACCGGATCCAGAAAATCCAATCCAAAACCATCTGAAAACCACTTGAAATCCATATCCAAACTCGAATCCGAAATCCCCGGTCTGAAGCCCTTCCGGCGTTCAGAACCGTCATTCCGAACCCAAATTTGGAATCCACTTTTCAACTTTAAATCCAAATTTCGCTTCCCGAAATCCGATTCTAAAATCGAAAACCTTGATTATCAAAATCATGTTTCAAAATCCATTTATAATCATTAGAAATCCTTTACCATTTGAAATCTCAAAACAATAACATTATAATCAGAAATCAACCTTTTATCGTAAAACGTGCCCAATACCGTATTTTCTCGAAAAACGTGCAATTATGTAAAATCACATCATAAATCCAACAATCATGAAATCAAATATATAAAACAAGTATAGAAAATAGTTATGCATGTTCGAGTTTAAGGAAAGGGTCCACTCACAGTACCGAGCCCTCAATCGTGTCCCGAACGTCCTGCACGTTCCTCGGCTTCCTCGGGAAATCCCGATCCTGTCAACAACCACCAAATTACGTCACTAACACGTCCACGAGTATCCACCTAAATTCCCTCAAAATCCCCGGGTCCTAAACGTAACGAACCGGAACCCTAAACTTTCACCCTCGGGGAACTACTTAGATTCGATGTCCGATCAACCCGAAACCAATGCCAATCGACTCGTCACAACGCCTAGACCAAAAACCATGTTGACCGTTTTCCCCATCGCCGCCGTACGCGCCCCCACGCGCCGCCCAACGTGGCTGCGCGTGGCCCTCACGCGCCTGCTACAGTGCCCTTCAACCTTGAGCAGACCCGGTTCAGCACAGTAGTCTGCAACCTGAACCGGCGTCAGCGGTTCACCGCCGTGCCTGCACGATTTTCTCTCCCTTTCTTCTCCTAAAGTTTCTTCCAGTTCCAATCTATCCATTCCCAGCTCCTCAGACCTCGACACCGCCCCAATCCCGTCGACTTAAGCTCGAACCAGATGGCCAAACTCCCCTTGTTTCACGATCCAGCCACTCCGGTCATCCTCCGTCACGGTGGCTACACCAAACTCTTCCCTAGACCTCACTGAACCTAAACCAACCCTCCTAGACCTTTGACTCAGCCCCAATCGTCACGACTCGCCGTTTGAACCCACAGCCAAAACAGAGCACCTAAAGTCTCCCCGTCGTGCCATCCACCACCGTGCACCACCCCTCACAGCAGCACACACAGTCGACTCTTGGGACCTCCAGGAGTCTCACCCTGGCCTCCAAATCCCTCGACTCTACGTCCAACCCCACAACTTTCGACTTGAAACTCACGGGAAAAACAGAGTAATTGTACAGGGATGAGGGAGTACCTGCAACCGTCCGCAACCGTGCTCGCCGCCGTGCTCCCTGGAGTCTACGACGCCGCCTCAGCCTCCTCTCGAGGTCAATTGCACTTACACACGGCCACAGCACCACGATTCCTTGCAAACTCTCTGCTTGCCTTCCTGTTTCCCCCTGATCTTCCCGCGGTTCACAACTCACACACACACACCCGCTGCACCTCTCAACCACCTCACCAGCTTCCCTTCGATCTCCCGTCCCTCACTCACTCACCAAAACTCAACAACAGCCACGACCACCCTTCAATTTTTCCCTCTCAATCTCCCTCTATTTCTGTTTCTCTCTGTGTACACGGGCACGGCTGCACCCCAAATATTTGGGCCTTGTATGTACAGGATTCCACCAGAATCCTCTACACACCTGCCACATGTCACCAATCCTCTCACTCCTTTTCCACCTGGTTCAATCTCAACCGTCCATTCCCTTCTTTCTGCACAAATCCCAATGTGCAGAAAGACCAAATTACCCTTCTTGCCCTCCAGGTTGTGGAGCTAGCGCGGGGTCTTGACGTCGAGGCAGTGTCCGAGGCATAGAAGTGACGTGAGGGATCCCGGAATAGTTTAAAGTCTTCCGTGTGCGTGTAATTTATCATTTTTTTTCTCTTGGACTTCGTGCTATACTCTGTAAAACTATAACTTCAGAACATTGTGGTTAAGTACTCCTGCGTCTGACTGGGTTCGAGTGAGTTTTATCTGAATGTTGCGTCGGGGAGTCAGACGGGAGCAGGATTTACCTCGGGCTTCGGGGTGAAACCGGGGTGGGTCCTGACATAAAACCACCACCATTGGATTCTGGACATCAAATTTTTTTGAACAAGATCTGGTTGACCTCGAAATTTGTGCCCAAGCGCCCTAACGTGCATATCAAAGTCCGATCAACGGCGGTCAAAGCTAACATTATGCCACGTCACATGATGACATCACCTGCTGATGTCATCACTACCACGTATCTTGCCACGTGTCACTGATAAGTCTGATACCTCTTAGACACCCTACCATGTGGCACCACCTCACTGGTCCACGTGGTCTGACATCGTTAACTTGGACATGCCACGTCACCTGAAAAGTCCTAACTTACTGCCACGTGGCACCATCTCTGTGACGACCCATCCCAAATTAGCGGGATTAATTAAAAATTAATGACGGATTAGCGAGACTAATCAGAGATTAAACGATGATTAGCGAACGTTCGAGCAAAATGACGATTTTGCCCTTGGAATGGGCAAATCGTTGACTTTTCATTCAGACGGTCAATTGGACTTTGGCCAATGACTGTGACAAAATTCGTGACGTCATGAGTTCATAGACAAGTGGCACGCTCGATTCCAACATTCGAGGAGGAAGTTATGATGTTCGGAAGTTCGAGGGCATTTTAGTAATTTGGGCCAATAATTGACTTTTGATCCGAGAGGTCCGATGGCCTAGGACCAAAGTCCGTTACGTAGATCGGGACGATACGAATCCGTAGACAGACGGCACGTCGAATTCAGATGTTCGACGGAGAAGTTACGGTTCACAGAAGTTCTGGGGAACTATTTACGGTGACACGTTTTACGAGGCAAAAAGTGAAGTTTTGTCTTTTGTCGGCCCAGTTACTTTTCAGGGACCAATGGATGAGTGACAAGTGTCACCCATCCACTGGCTAACCTCACCCATTCATGCATCTCACCCTTCCCTTCATCGATCATTCATTTTCCTTCCACCCAAACACCAAACCCGATCCATCCTCCCACCCCAAAACCAAACCCTTCAACCCATTTGACAGTGAAGGAAACAGAGAGGAGGAACTGAGGAGGTGGTGGCTGGCCCAGGCAGAGCCGCCGTGGATGGCGGAGGAGGAATCGAATCCAGGTAATCGATTTTGACCGATTTAATCCCATTTCAGTTTCTAGTTGTTATGGGTCGATTTGGACGGTTTTCATGAATTAAATAGGTTTCTATGAGTGTGTTAGGAAGGTTTTGAGGGAGATTGGACGTTGAGAAACCTCTGGGAGGTTTTTGGAAAATCGAACCATGAGGTTCAAAATTGAACCGTGAGTTTTTAGGGGTTTTAGGTGGATTTGATCATCCAAACAAGCTCTTAGGATCAAAATAGGAATTTAGGGATTGATTAGGAAGGAAATCGGACCAAAATGAGAGAGGAGGAGCCCCGAACCGGTCACTCCGGTCCAACTGGATCGGCCGAACCAGGAAAATCGGTTCAGACGGGTCGATCGCATGGAGAAGACAATGAACAGTCCTGGCGCATGAGGCCCACGCGCAAGACCGTTCTTGGGCGCGTGAGGGCGCGTGCTCACTCCTTTGAGGGTGGTTCCTACATGTGAAATCATATATTCGATGTAACGAACGTTTTGGGACTGGTTTCGTGTCAATCGGACATCGTTTCGATATAGTTCGGGACGTCCGAAGGTTTAGGTTCGAGTTTAAAAATAGTTGAAATTCCAGAAAATTACGGGGTTTTAGTGAGGGGTTATTTAAGTAGTTAATAACCCTCTAAATGAATTTCGACAGGTTCGGGAATCCCGGAGGTGACGTTTGACCCGAGAGACGATTATGACACGCGTATCGAGGCGCAGCTTCGGACGATCTGTGAGTGGACCCTTCTTTCGAAATTGATGCATGCATAAATGTTTTATAAGTATTTTAATATATGTTTTTTGTTGCCATGAGTGCAATTGTTTGTGGTAACCTAGGATTTACGTATTTGCATGTATTTCGAGGTTTCCGATTTTATACGATGCATATACGTTCTAGGTTTTTAACGAGGGTTTAATAAATGGATTTCGGATTTAGAAATTTGAAACCGGGCACGAGACCCATTTGATTTACAAACTATCAGACTTGGAGTCCATTTGATTTGACGAGAAATCGGACCTAGGGTCCAATTGAGCCATACGATCGGACCGAGGGTCCAGTTAGTTTACGGTTCGGGTTTGAGGCCCAATTAGTGGTAATATCGGGCTTGATGCCCCGTTGATTTATGATATCGGGCCTGAGACCCATTTAGTTGAGAAATCGGGCTTGAGGCCCTATTGGTTGTGAAATCGGGCTTGAGGCCCCGTTGCTTGATGGTTCGGGCTTAGGGCCTAGTTATTCGGGATATCGGGCTTGAGGCCCTGTTGATTGTAACATCGGGCTTGAGTCCTAGTTCAGTTTATGAAATGAGTATTCGGGCATGTGACCCTGTTGAATTGAGGATTTAGGCTGAGGCCTGTGAAAGTGAATTGAATCGGATTCGAGGAATCCTGTTAAAATGAATCGTGCAGGAGACCCAGTTGGGAAATGAGTTTTGAGAAAGAAAGAAAGAGATTTGAAATGAATGAACCCTCCATATTGATTATATGGTCTCCTCCAGCGTCGACTAGGAGAGTCACGACCCACAGACCAGAATGGGTATCCCCATAGGGATCCCGTTCCTGGAGTGGTGGTTACTAGATATGATGTGGTCCCAGACTAGATTCCGGAGAGATATGTGGACTAGATCCAGAGAGAGAGCTCAGACTAGATCCAGTGATTGAGCCTCCCAGATGGAGATTCCTGGGAGAAGACTCGGAGTGAGACCCCGAGTAGTGTGCACACTAGATAGATATGATGACATCGTGACTATATCGGGGATGTGTTCCCTAGGGGCTGTGTGCCCCGAGTTGGCATCTTCTCCGGAAGTGCCTAGGATGGGTTATACGTATGTTGATACGTATGAGATTTTACAGAAAGTAATTTAGGGCAGAGACCCTGTATTCGATGTTTTAGAAATGATTTGGGGCAGATACCCCTATTCTCTGTGTTGTTATTTCACTGAGAAAGGTTTTGGGCTGAGACCCACGTGATGTGATTTGGGCTGAGTCACTATTGATTTGACCTACGGGTTTTGAGTTGTGAGTTTGGGTCGAGGACCCAAACGGAATTACGGGTCATGACGGTTTATGGGGCCAGGCAAGAGCCCTTGAAAGGTTTTGAAAAGGTTTCCAAATGATTTTATAAATGTTTGATAAATGGTTTGAATGCATGCATATGCTTTTTACGAAGGGCATAAAGGTCTTAAAGCGAAAAATGTTTTAAAAAAATTATTGTTTTGTCCACTCACAGTTTTCGTGTTTTAATGCCCTTCAGGTTGATTGCGGATGCGGGCTGTAGCAGAGACGAGACATCACTCCCCTCCCCCTACGATCCTGATGCACTCTGATAGCCCCGACGAGGGCTAGAGACGGAATTTTCCCTTGTCTGACACTCCGTGCCAGACGGGATCAGGCAGGTCCCATGTTAATCCCGGGGGATTTTGGGACCGGTCCTGACAAGTTGGTATCAGAGCGAGGCAGGCTCATTTGATACTCATGGTACTCTGATACCAGGGGTATCATAGCATGTTTTGCTCGTGGAGTACGAGCAGGTCGAGGATGTGATGTCTCTGAAGTCGTAACAGCCCGTCATCAACTTGATAGTTAGGGTATGAGTACGAGGATTCGGTAGAATCGATCCTCCTTCGTGTATGTTTGATGTTCGGTACAATCGTTTGAGGTTTGATTTGCATGGAATGCCACGTGTTTTGAGGAAATGGATCCCGAGGAGGATCAGTATTTGTGTGAATCCAACAGTTTAGAGCCGTAGTGTTACTAGTGAGTAGGATCCAGTAGATCAGCAGAGACCGTATGACGACTTGAGAGTCGTGACCGCTCGACGGTAGTGTCGTGTCGGATAGAGGATGTACGGATTAATACCAGGGTGGTCAGAGGACAGAGTCGCCCACTATACGATGACCCTGTACGACTACAGTCACGACAGTTGGGAATAGAAACGTGTGATTCGGTTTGTCATACGTTGCCATGTTTCGTTGTGTCAAATCCCTCCAGGTTGCCGACTAGCAGAGGATGTCGACTAGTAGAGGATTTCCTAGTATGGATGCTGAGTAGCATGATGGAGCATGCTTGGGACATGCCATGGTTGGGCAATGGTAGATATCGATGAGGGCCAATTCCTTGTGGGGGCCAGCGGCTGAGAGCCGTAGAGTTACGAGAGGACGAGATCCTCAGAGTGTAGTGATTGGCTGGTTTGGTACCAATATTGGAGTATAACGACTCTTCGGAGTCGATATCGAGGGATCGGTCAGGATGGAAGGGTTGCAGCGGGCAGTCGGGTTTGTGATAACCCTAATAGGCGATTGATTGGACAAGTTACCAGGAGTGTGGTACTTGGATCTAGAGGTGGACCTATCGGTTGATGTTGTGTGTGGAGTGGTTGGTACCGGCGGTTGACTACCGCATGGTTTTGGAGTTCCAGTAGCAGATTGTTTCTGATATTGGTCTGCACGAGGTTGTGACAGACACTATTATCGATGGACGTAGTCGAGTCTTATCAAGTTGGATAGGCTCAGGTTACTGTGACGATGGGATTCGTCAGTCGTGACGATGAGATTCGTCAGTCGTGATGAAGTTACGAGGTGCGTAAGTTACGCACAGTACGAGTAGTGATTCTGGATTCGACTCGGTGACGGCTAAGTCCAATCGCAGAATGAGACGTTGATGTTGAGTGTTGGCATACTTGCCACGCTCCAGTGAAGGTGACTGTTATGAGATGGGACAGAGAGGATCCCGAATGGCTCAGTGCGAAGTACGGGAGTACTTGGTATGGAGACCAGTTTCCCCCAATGATGGAGATCTGTTTCCTCAGTGATGGAGACCAGTTTCCCAGTGATGGAGACTAGTTTCCTCAGTGATGGAGATTAGTTTCCCCCTGTGTTGGAGATCAGTTTCCCCAGTAATGGAGACTAATTCCCCCAGTGCTACGAGATTGAGTCGTGAAGGTGTACTCAAAAGTATTGAAGTGAAACGTGAGATACTGGCGTGAATGGATGAGGTAAGTGACGTCTTATGATGTATGGGTCGGTTGGTCAGATTTGGTAGTACGCAGAGATTTGGATTCAGATCACGACAGACGTTGTGCTCTGTTTAGCCTACCGACTGATGCATGTTTCCAATGTGATTGGAACTTCAGAATCAAGAAAAGTTGTGACTGAGACGTTGAGAAGAGTGCTTGATTATGTATTGGTGATGAGTATTCCGAGGTCACTAAGTGTGACGCTGTAGCAGGTAGTGTTGGGTGACGGAGGATGACATTGGATGAACCTTGATGTCATCATCTTGGATTCGTTCCTAGGTGGGACGACGAGGAGTGATGTGACAGCTAGGAGTTCAACGAGGGTGTAAAAACTGAACACCTAGGCTGTGGGTCAATTTGATTGACGTGACGAGTAGATGGTATATTAGCGTCACAGGATGTGACGAGTGACATGATTGATATGCAAACAGTAGTTTGTGGTTGGACGTTGCCAGAGTGCAGTCCTTGAGTAGGTCGGGTAGCGCCCCGATGTTGTTGTGGTATAGGTGCATCGGAGTGTTGTGCACGTTCGATGATGGGATTGATCACGATCAGTCGGTATATCGGGTCGAGAGTACCCGAGAGTGTAAATTGGTTGTAATTTGGATAGAGTCCTAGATGGACATGAGTGACGATCGGATCAGATCCGATGAGTGACAGTTTGGAGACTCACCTGAGTCTAGATGACAAGTAGTATCGCTGAGTGATGTGAGATACGATGCAAGGACTCGAGAACGAGTCGAGATCAGAGTAGCGCAGTGGAGCTGGGAGTTTCTGGCTGGTCACGGCGGATGTGACCTGTGAGGGTAATGGATGGACAGTTATCTGATGCGTTCAGATCGATGTGGTTGATGGGACTCTCAGAAGAGTCAGTTTTGAGTATAGGAAATTGAAAGAGTTGACTCGTGCGAGTATTTAAGTCAGTATGGGTATAAGTCTAAGGATGACCTATGAGATGGGTTTCGTGCGATTGTGATGGCAGGATCTGTAGGATGTTGTCCGATCAGATGCTGAGCAGGATGCCAGCTTGTGATGTGATAACTCTTAGCGAGGATGCGTTTTCAGCCTGACGACTGTCAAATGGAACCTGTTAGAAGGGCAAACTGAAAAGCCATTTGAATGTCAGCTTGGTATTACTGACATGTCAAGTGAGTGACAGGCGTGATCGACGAGTGTCGCCATGTTGTCTCGAGTGAGACACACGGGCAGATGTGTAATTCTCGCGAGCGAATTGGAGCTTTGGAGGCTCCGATGACGGTACGTACCGAGGACGATACCGATGAGTTCCGTATGTGTGTGTCGCACGTGTTCCAGTGAGTACAGTGTGTGTGTTGGACGTGTACTGCTACACGAGTATTCTCGTGTGGGTGCCCAAGACGAAGAAAAAGGTGGGATTCCACAGTTTGGTTGTGGAATCGGGTCGCTTTGAATTTCGAGGACGAAATTCTTTAAGAGGGGAAGTTTGTGACGACCCGTCCTGAATTAGCGGGATTAATTAAGAATTAATGACGGATTAGCAAGACTAATCAGATATTAGACGAGGATTAGCGAACGTTCGGGCAAAATGACAATTTTGCCCTTGGAATGGGCAAATCGTTGACTTTTCATTCGGACGGTCAATGACTGTGATGTAGTTCGTGACGTCACGAGTTCATAGACAGGTGGCACGCTCGATTCCGACATTCTAGGAGGAAGTTATGATGTTCGGAAGTTCGAGGGCATTTTAGTAATTTGGGCCAATAGTTGACTTTTGACCCGAGAGGTCCGATGGCCAAGGACCGAAGACCGTTATGTAGATCGGGACGATATGAATCCGTAGATAGGCGGCACGTCGAATTCAGATGTTCGACGGAGAAGTTACGGTTCACGGAAGTTTTGGGAAACTATTTACGGTGACACGTTTTACGAGGAAAAAAGTGAAGTTTTGTCTTTTGTCGGCCCAGTTACTTTTCAGGGACCAATGGATGAGTGACAAGTGTCACCCATCCACTGGCCAACCTCACCCATTCATGCATCTCACCCTTCCCTTCATCGATCATTCATTTTCCTTCCACCCAAACACCAAACCCGATCCATCCTCCCACCCTAAAACCAAACCCTTCAACCCATTTGACAGTGAAGGAAACAGAGAGGAGGAACTGAGGAGGTGGTGGTTGGCCCAGGCAGAGCCGCCGTGGACGGCGGAGGAGGAATCGAATCCAGGTAATCGGTTTTGACCGATTTAATCCCATTTCAGTTTCTAGTTGTTATGGGTCGATTTGGACGGTTTTCATGAATTAAATAGGTTTCTATGAGTGTGTTAGGAAGGTTTTGAGGGAGAGTGGACGTTGAGAAACCTCTGGGAGGTTTTTGGAAAATCGAACCATGAGGTTCAAAATTGAACCGTGAGTTTTTAGGGGTTTTAGGTGGATTTGATCATCCAAACAAGCTCTTAGGATCAAAATAGGAATTTAAGGATTGATTAGGAAGGAAATCGGACCAAAATGAGAGAGGAGGAGCCCCGAACCGGTCACTTCGGTCCAACTGGATCGGCCGAACCAGGAAAATCGGTTCAGACCGGTCGATCGCATGGATAAGACAATGAACAGTCCTGGCACGTGAGGCCCACGCGCAGGACCGTTCTTGGGCGCATGAGGGCGCGTGCTCACTCCTTTGAGGGTGGTTCCAACATGTGAAATCATCTATTCGATGTAACGAACATTTTGGGACTGGTTTCGTGTCAATCGGATATCATTTCGATATAGTTCGGGACGTCCGAAGGTTTAGGTTCGAGTTTAAAAATAGTTAGAAATTCCGAAAAATTACGGGGCTTTAGTGAGGGGTTATTTAAGTAGTTAATAACCCTCTAAATGAATTTGGACAGGTTCTGGAATCCCGGAGGTGACGTTTGACCCGGGAGACAATTATGACACGCGTATCGAGGCGCGGCTTCAGACGGTCTGTGAGTGGACCCTTCTTTCGAAATTGATGCATGCATAAATGTTTTATAAGTATTTTAATAAATTTTTTGGGTTGCCATGAGTGCAATTGTTTGTGGTAGCCTAGGATTTACGTATTTGCACGTATTTCGAGGTTTCCTGTTTAATACGATGCATATACGTTCTAGGTTTTTAACGAGTGTTTAATAAATGGATTTCGGATTTAGAAATTTGAAACCGGGCACGAGACCCATTTTATTTACAAACTATCAGACTTAGAGTCCATTTGATTTGACGAGGAATCGGACCTAGGGTCCAATTGAGCCATACGATTGGACCGAGGGTCCAATTAGTTTACGGTTCGGGTTTGAGGCCCAGTTAGTGGTACTATCGGGCTTGATGCCCCGTTGATTTATGATATCGGGCCTGAGACCCATTTAGTTGAGAAATCGGGCTTGAGGCCCTATTGGTTGTGAAATCGGGCTTGAGGCCCCGTTGCTTGATGGTTCGGGATTAGGGCCCAGTTATTCAGGATATCGGGCTTGAGGCCCTGTTGATTGTAACATCGGGCTTGAGTCCCAGTTTAGTTTATGAAATGAGTATTCAGGCATGTGACCCTGTTGAATTGAGGATTTAGGCCGAGGCCTGTGAAAGTGAATTGAATCGGATTCGAGGAACTTGTTGAAATGAATCGGGTAGGAGACCCAGTTGAGAAATGAGTTTTGAGAAAGAAAGAAAGAGATTTGAAATGAATGAACCCTCCAGATTGATTATATGGTCTCCTACTCTCCTCCAGCATCGACCTAGAGAGTCACGATCCACAGACCAGAATGGGTATCCCCATAGGGATCCCGTTCTAGGAGTGGTGGTTATTAGATATGGTGTGGTCCCGGACCAGATTCCGGAGAGATATATGGACTAGATCGAGAGAGAGAGAGCTCGGACTAGATCCAGAGATCGAGCCTCCCAGATGGAGATTCCTGGGAGAAGACTCGGAGTGAGACCCCGAGTAGGTGCACACTTGATAGATATGATGACATCGTGACTATATCGGGGATGTGTTCCCTAGGGGCTGTGTGCCCCGAGTTGGCATCTTCTCCAGAAGTTCCTAGGATGGGTTATACGTATGAGGTTTTACAGATTAATACCAGGGTGGTCAGAGGTCAGGGTCGCCCACTATACGATGACCCTGTACGAATACAGTCACGATAGTTGGGAATTGAAGCGTGTGATTCAGTTTGGCATACGTTGCCATGTTTCGATGTGTCGAATCCCTCCAGGTTGCCGACTGGCAGAGGATGTCGACTAGTAGAGGATTTCCTAGTATGGATGCTGAGTTGCATGATGGAGCATGCTTCGGACATGCCATGGTTGGGCGATGGTAGATATCGATGAGGGCCAATTCCTTGTGGGGGCCAGGGGCTGAGAGCCGTAGAGTTACGAGAGGACGAGATCCTCAGAGTGTAGTGATTGGCTGGTTTGTTACCAGTATTAGAGTATGACGACTCTTCGGAGTCGAGATTGAGGGATCGGTCAGGACGGAAGGGTTGCAGCGAGCAGTCGGGTTTGTGGTAACCCTAGTAGGCGATTGATTGGACAAGTTACCAGGAGTGTGGTACTTGGATCCTGAGGTGGACCGATCGGTAGATGTTGTGTGTGGAGTGGTTGGTACCAGAGGTTGACTACCGCATGGTTTTGGAGTTCCAGTAGCAGATTGTTTCTGAGTTTGGTCTGCATGAGGTTGTGACAGACACTGCTATCGATGGACGTAGTCGAGTCTTATCAAGTTGGATAGGCTCAGGTTACCGTGACGATTGTGATGATGGAATTCGTCAATCGTGACGATGATACGAGGTGCGTAAGTGACACACAATACGATTAGTGATTCTGGATTCGACTAGGTGACGGCTGAGTCCAATCGCAGAATGAGACGTTGATGTTGAGTGTTGGCATACTTGCCACGCTCCAATGAAGGTGACTGTTATGAGATGGGACAGAGTGGATCCCGAATGGCTCAGTGCGAAGTACGGGAGTACTTGGTATGGAGACCAGTTTCCCCCAGTGATGGAGATCAGTTTCCTCAGTGATGGAGACCAGTTTCCCAGTGATGGAGACCGGTTTCCTCAGTGATGGAGATTAGTTTCCCCCCGTGTTGGAGATCATTTTTCCCACTAATGGAGACTAGTTCCCCCAGTGCTACGAGATTGAGTCGCGAAGGTCTACTCAGAAGTATTGAAGTGAAACGTGAGATACTGGCGTGAATGCATGACGTAAGTGACGTCTTATGATGTATGGGTCTTTTGGTCAGATTTGGTAGTACGCAGAGATTTGGCTTTAGATCACGACAGGCGTTGCGATCTGTTTAGCCTACCGTCCGATGCATGTTTCCAATGTGATTGGAACTTCAGAATCAAGAAAAGTTGTGACTGAGACGTTGAGAAGAGTGCTTGCTTCCGTATTGGTGATGAGTATTCCGAGGTCACTAAGTGTGACGCTGTAGCAGGTAGTGTTGGGTGACGGAGGATGACATTGGATGAACCTTGATGTCATCATCTTGGATTTGTTCCTAGGTGGGACGACGAAGAGTGATGTGACAGCTAGGAGTTCAATGAGGGTGTAAAAATCGAACACCTAGGCTGTGGGTCAATTTGATTGACGTGACAAGTAGATGGTATATTAGCGTCACAGGATGTGACGAGTGACATGATTGATATGCAAACAGTAGTTTGTGGTTGGACGTTGCCAGAGTGCAGTCCTTGAGTAGGTCGGGTAGGGCCCCGATGTTGTTGTGGTATAGGTGCATCGGAGTGTTGTGCACGTTCGAAGATGGGGTTGATCACGATCAGATTCCGGAGAGATATGTGGACTAGATCGAGAGAGAGAGCTTGGACTAGATCCAGAGATTGAGCCTCCCAGATGAAGATTCCTCGGAGAAGATTCGGAGTGAGACCCCGAGTAGTGTGCACACTAGATAGATATGATGACATCGTGACTATATCGGGGATGTCTTCCCTAGGGGTTGTGTGCCTCGAGTTGGAATCTTCTCCGGAAGTGCCTAGGATGGGTTATACGTATGTTGATACGTATGAGGTTTTACAGAAAGTGATTTGGGGCGGAGACAATGTATTCGATGTTTTAGAAATGATTTGTGGGCAGACACCCCTATTCTGTGTGTTGGTATTTCATTGAGAAAGGTTTTGGGCTGAGACCCACGTGATGTGATTTGGGCTGAGTCCCTATTGATTTGACCTATGGGTTTTGAGTTGTGAGTTCGGGTCGAGGACCCAAACAGAATTACGGGTCATGACGGTTTATGGGGCCGGGCATGAACCCTTGAAAGGTTTTGAAAAGGTTTCCAAATGGTTTTATAAATGTTTGATAAATGGTTTGAATGCATGCATATGCTTTTTATGAAGGGCATAAAGGTATTATACAAAAATGTTTTTATAAAAAAAATTATTGTTTTGTCCACTCACAGTTTTCGTGTTTTAATGCCCTTCAGGTTGATCGCGGATGCGGGCAGTAGCAGAGACGAGACATCACTCCCCTCCTCCTACGATCCTGACGCACTCTGATAGCCCCGACGAAGGCTAGAGAAGGAATTTTCTCTGGTCTAACACTCCGTGCTAGACGGGATCAGGCGAGTCCCACGTTAATCCCGGGGGATTTGGGACCGGTCCTGACAATCTGATTGGTCCACATGGACGATCAACGCTAACGTTGACTACCACGTCGACGTTGACTATGATTTCATCCTCTAATTGTCCTCTTCTAATTGTCCACATGTCATCCTCTAACCTGACACCTATGCCACATGTCATCCTCTAATTGTCCACGTGGCCTGACAGGTGATGATGTCAACTGCCACGTCATCATCCTCTATTTCTGGCTGGGTCAACCTGGTTCACTATAACGGGTAGTTCTGACCCACAACTCGACCCAACTCATTTTTCCTCAAAACTCAACCAAAATCGATCCTTCCTTCACCGTTAGACTCGTCTTCAATCCAGGAACAAAACCCTAACCTCAAAACCAAGAAACATAGACTAAAACTAACCTATCAAGATAGATCTTCTCTGGTCGTTCTTCGAACCACCACCTAGAGCCTTCCCGTGGTCCATTTAGATCCATTCCAATCCCAAAACACTCGCACAATAACCAAGAACACACCCAAAGCTTCAAAAAGGGTTCCCAACGAACCAAAATTAAAAACTCATCAAAATAATCAAAACAAGTTTCATAGGTTTACGTTGTTTCATGGTCCAATCAACCACCGTCGTGGCTCTACCGTCTCCTCCACCGTCCACTCAGTCTCTCATTCACCCTCCCAGTCTTTCTGTGGCTTCAAACAAGAAGATGGAAGGATGGTTTTGGGTTGGTACGGGTTAGATGAAGAAGATGAACATGAAAAGGGAAAATGGGTGCTTGAATTACATAAAATGGGCCATAGGGTGGGTGACAAGTGTCACTCATCCTATGGTCCCAAAATAGATATTTGGGGTCCCACATTAAATGCCCAAAAGTTAACTATCTTGATTTTTGTGCAATCGTGAATAGTATAGAAAATCGTCCTTGACCCGTAAGTTTCCCGTACGATGTTAGATTTTGACGTGCCGCTTGTCTACAGACTCATATCGTCTCGATCTATGTAATATACTTCAGTCCACGTGCATTTGACTTTTCAGGTCTAAAGTCAACATTTTACCCTTCTAGGGGCAAAATCGTCATTTCACCTCAATTAATCTCTATAATCACGAATTTTCGGGGACTGGTCATTACAGTTTAGGTCCAGTGACATGTCAGGGACATCGATAGGGTCCTAGTGGCATGACATGTGCCTAGTGGCATAGTAGTGACATGATGTTGGCACAAGACCTCGATTGGGGTCCTTTTTCACCTTTTGTCTCAATTTGGGGCCTTTCTACACATTTGAGTTGGTTTTGGCCTATGATTGACATCCTGCACAATTCTCACCAAAAACGTTATTTTCTCCTATGTTATTGAATGATTCATAGCAAAAGGTAAGTGCAAAAATAGAGGATTATATCAAAATGATGTTGAATAATTCACCTAAGAATAATATCTTCATCACAATTTCCAAGACTTGGACGGTTTTCTCAAACTGATCATCCATCTGGGGGTGAATAGTAATGATAAAATGTAATGATGTTCTAAAAACTCCTGGAAATTCTGCCAGAATCTCGATGTAATCCTTGGATTTCAGCCAAATACATTCGACTCCGAGATTTCAAGTAATCTATTAGTCTCATCAATCTGCCGGCTCGCATATTATTTTATGCGAATATTTTCTCTTACCGATAAATGTTATACTAACTTATAAATCCATCTACAATCATCTGGTCCTTATCATAACTTCTCCTAATTCTTAGAAGCTGAAATACAAATTCTATCATTAAGTGAATCCCATATCTACTTAGGAATCGGAAGCAACTGCCAAATTCCACATAGCTTCCACCACTAAGTCCTTTGCCTACTACATATCACAATATCTATCCATAAATTCCGCCATCGATCAATCCAGGCCAGCTTACCAAAAATGTTTCCCTTGAGTGTGATACTTCTAAGTTCCTTCAAAAAGCATCATATAAGTTGAGACATAAAATCCATAGATTTCCTACTCAAGGTACTAGCCACTACATTGGCTTTCGTTTAAACAATACTCGATAGTATACTCATAATTCTTAACTAGTTTCATTCACTTCTATTGTCTCTAGTTTAGATACTCTGGGTGAGTAAATACTTTAAACTCTTATTGTATGTAAAAGTCCTATATTTATCCTTATAAAGATAGTGGATTTAGACCTTTATTGAGTGTACTACTATTACCAACCCCGAGTCATATGCAGGGTAGTCTAAACCATAAGGGTTTAATTGTCTAAATATATAGGTAATGACCCTACTCAGTTTTGCCGGGAGGAGGGGAGGGGGAAAGAGGGGGGGGGGGGGGGGGAACTAGGATCACATGCCCCTAAAGAATTTCACTAGTTAGCCAAAGGAAACACGTACGATACGATACTTACATGAAAATAGTCCTCCATCAGTGTATTAATCCTTATCAATTCAGGAATAGTTAAAATACCTTTATTAAATTCATAAATGTTGCTAAAACATTTGGAATATCATTCTCCTTCACTAATCTCATAGAAACTAGACTTACTGGCCCATAACCTCGCCTCGAGTTTCACCCTGAGCTCTTATTCAACATATTTGAATTGTAACAACATTTTTGCCTTCCTGGCTCTTCTGGAGCCTTAATTCTCAACTTCAACTCTTTTTGCGTCCTATGTCAATATCTCAACATATAACCAATCCTAATTAGATATCTTGACTCCTATTGGAGTTCTAATTTAATATTTGTAGTCCATACCACTATTGAATTATTGGTACACTTAATCGTCAACCAAAACATCACTACATGAGTCGGATCCGATAGACAGTCTTTCATTACCTTACACCTCAGACACTTACTCTAACCGAGAAACTTATTCATCTATCACATCTGGGTCCACCATGACGACAAATAGTATAGTTTACACTTCTGAGCTCATTTATTGCCCGGACCCATATAACTTTCTCCCTTATCAGTTTGCAACATTCAATATTCAAACTGATAACCCAAATCCATTTCCAGCCCTATAACTTTCTTGGGCTTCTATACTCATATCAGTACCAAGTCGTGCATAAGGCCTGTATCTCGCATGCATGATATCAGGAAGCACAATTTAGAACCGTGAGACCAAATTGAAAGGACCTATAACTAATTTACCCTGGTAACCACACCCGGTCCTACACCCGTTTGATAAGCAACCCAAATTACCGAATTTACAATCGACGCTTATCAGACAAAGGATAATCGCACTTTTCCTCAATTCATGCCTTTGCCTCTCGAATAGCCTCGAGTTTTGTGTAATAACTCTAGAGGGTTATTAAAACCAATAAAACGTGTGAGTGGATAAAAATAATTTTTTTTAAAAACATTGTTCGAAAACATAAGTAAATTACCCTCCAGTTTATAAAACTATGCATGCATATCATCATATTTCGGTAAAGTAGATAATAAATAAGAAATCTCGAAATACATGCAAATATCAGTAAGTATCCGTAAATCAATTCATATATGAGAATATCAATGCATATTAGTAGCAACCACATAGAACCAACCCATCCTCGATACTTAATATCAATCATCATAACAACCGCTCAACTAGTAGGCAAAACTACTCGGGAAAACAAAGTCCATCTTTGGATGTCCGAGTGTGGACCGACACAGGAAAACAAAACCCAACTCTGGACTCCTAAGTCATATCCCAAATAACTAGTCTTAGGAAAACAGAGTCCTGCGCTGGACATCTGAGTTTAACCAACCTCTTAAGAAAATAGAGTCTGGCTCTAGACGTCTGAGCACTAATCATAATCTCATCCCGAGAAAGGTTGTTCATAATACAACAATCGACATATATTGAGAAAACATACATTTATATCATGTATCAATTTCTTAAACCAAAATCATGTGTTCGAAATCCAAGGATCACAAAATATATACAAACCTCGTAAAATGTGCATTTAAAACGATTTCTGTAAAATCCCGAAAAATCATAATCAAATGATCATCACACAAATCATATAATAAAGCATTTAAACATGTAAATATTCATGCATGATAGGTTAAATAAAGGAAAGGTCCACTCACACACCTTCCAAACAATCGAATACCAGATTGCACGCTTCTTTGTAACTTTCGAAAACATCACCTCCTTGGTTCCTCGAAATCATTCAAATTTCGCATTTCAATTTCGAACATTATCTTGGGCTTTCATGTGAGTGTTTTTCTTCAATCCTTTAATGGTTCGAGTCGTATAGGTCCCAAAAGGATGATTTTAGTCTTAATTTGAGAAATTAGTGTCCAAAACTTGTAAATCAAGTTCATGGGGGCACAGGTACACCTTTCGGGTCATCCTGATATTCCTTTTTTTTTTCGAATCCTGGTGCCTTCTCTCTTCTCTTTCTCTCTCTCTCTCTCTTCTCCTCCCTTTCTTTTTTCTTCTATTTTCCTTATGTTTCCTCTCTAGGTTCCCATCACGATTTTGTTATGGTTTGGGTTCTTAGACACAACCCATAAATATATATGTATAAATGAACATACATAAAGTCGGTGGACGGTGGCCACAGAGATAAGGGAGGGAAAATTCTAGGCACATGTCCTTTTCACAAAATATCTCATTGCGAAATTACTAATTTATCCCTAGTGCAAAAATTGATTCATTTAGACCCGTGATGAAGCTCACTCGACCTTCGATTCCAGTATACTGTGTAACGACCCATCCCGAATTATTGAGATTAATTAAGGATTAGCTAGGCTAATCGGGGATTAGACGAGGATTAACGGACTAGCAGGGCGAAATGATGATTTTGCCCCTGGAATGGGCGAATCATTGACTCTTTGTTTAGGCAGTCGAATGGACTTTGGAAAATGACTGTGACATAGTTCGGGACGTCACGAGTTCATAAACAGGTGGCACGTTCGATTCCAACGTTCGAAGAAGAAGTTATGATTTTCGGAAGTTCGGGGGCATTTTGGTAATTTGGTTGAAAGGGGCAAACAGTTGACTTTTGACCCGGGATGTCTGATGGCCGAGGGCTGAGGACCGTTATGTAGACCGAGTCAATACGAATCCGTAGACAGGCGGCATGTCAAATTCGGACGTTCGACAGAAAAGTTACGGTTCACTGAAGTCCGAATGTACTATTACACGAATTACGAAATGGATGCGTTTTGGAATTATGTGGGCCCATATATTTTGGGGCATTCCCAATAGATGAATGACACTTGTCATCCATCCATTGCCCACCTACTTTCATTAATGAATATCATCTTCATTCTTTGTTCATCTAAAACCAAAACCCGATCTCGTGCCCTATCAAACCATCACCCCAATCCTTTCCCTCACATGATTCAATCCAAGAAGGAGACAGAGGGTGGCTGTTGAGCTGAGGAAGGAATGGAGGTGGCCGGACCACCGTGCACGGCTAAGAGAAGGTAAGAGATCGGTTTTGATTTTTGAATCCCATATTTCGATTTGGACTTTATGAACGGTTTTGGATGATTGGATAGTGTTAAATGGGTTGTAAGGAAGGTATTGGCGAGTGTTTGGAGGGTGGTTCACGACTGAAGAACCCAGGGAGGAAACTGGGCATGTAAACCGTGAGGGAAGGAATCAAACCATTGGGTTTTAGGTGTTTTCTTTAGGATTTCTTGATTTGAATAGGTAGGAAATGAGAAAATAGGAAGTTTAGGATTGAAAAGGAAGAGATTGGACGAAAAATGGAGGAATTATAGGGCCAGACCAGTCACGCCGGTCTAATTGGACCGGCCAGCCCAACCGAACCGGACCGGATCGGCTGCTGAAGCTCAGAGAAGATCCACAGTGCAAGGCGTGTGGCTCCCACGCGCAGCCCCTTTGGGCGGCGCGTGTGGGCGCGTGAGCCCTCCTTTGGGGAAAGTTCCAACATGTAATTTCATCTATTCGATGTAAAGAACATTTTGTGACTGGTTCAGGTCGTCCGAAAGTTTAGGTTCGCGTTTAAAAATAGTTAGAAATTCCAAATTAATTTGGTCAGGTTCGGGAATCCGGAGGCGACGATTGGCCCGGGAGAGGCTTATGATGAGCGTATCGAGGCGTGGCTTCAGACGGTCTGTGAGTAGACATTTCTTTCGAACTTGATGCATGCATAAATGTTTTATAATTGTTTTAATACATGTTTTGTGATTCCATGAGTGCATTTGTTTGTGGTAGGTTAGGATCGACATATTTGCACGTTTTTTGAGGTTTTCGGCTTTATGTCGTACCTTTGCGTACTGCGTTTTCAATGATGATTTAATGAATGGATTTTGGATTTGGAAATATGAACTCGGGCATGAGACCCATTTTATTTACGAATTCTCGGACATGGAGTCTATTTGATTTGACGAGGAATCGGACCGAGGGTCCATTTGAGTTATACGATCGGGCCGAGGGCTCAGTTGATTTAAGATTCGGGCTTGAGGCCCATTTGGTTGTAATATCGAGCTGGAGACCCAGTTGACTGTCGTATCGGGCTTGAGGCCCTATTGGTTGTGAAATCGGGTTTAAGGCCCCGTTGCTTTATGGTTTCGGGCTTAGGGCCCAATTAGTCGTGATATCGGGCTAGATGCCCAGTTGATTGTGAAATTGGGCTTAAGTCCCAGTTCGGTTTATGAAATGAGAATTCGGGCATGAGACCCTGTTGAACTGTGGATTTAGGGCGAGGCCTGTGAAAGCGAATTTGAATTGGATTCGAGGAATCCTGTTGAGATGAATCGGGTATGAGACCCAGTTGAAATACATTTGAGAAAGAAAGAAAGTGTTGAAAATGTATGAAACCCTCCATATGATTTATATGGTCTCCTCCAGACGTCGACCTGGAGAGTCACGATCCACAGACCAGAATGGGTATCCCCATAGGGATCCCGTTCCAGGAGTGGAGGTTATGATGTGGTCCCGAACCAGATTCCGGAAAGATGTTCGGACTAGATCCGGAGATAGAGCTTGGACTAGATCCGGAGATAGAGCTCAGACTAGATCTAGAGATAGAGCCTCCCAGATAGAGAATTCTTGGGGGAAGACTTGGAGTGAGACCCCGAGTAGTGTGCACACTAGTATAGAGATGAAATCGTGATATATATCGGGGATATGTTCCCTAGGGGTTGTGTGCCCCGAGTTGGCATCTTCTCGGAAGTGCCGCGGATGGGTTATACGTATGTTGATACGTATGAGGTTTTACAGAAAATGATTTGGGGCGGAGACCCCGTATTCGATGTTTTGGAAATGGTTTGGGGCGGAGACCCCGTATTCTATGTTTTGGTATTTCGCTGAGAATGGTTTTGGGCTGAGACCCACGTATGTTGATTTGGGCTGAGTTCCCACCTGTATTGATTTATAGTTTTAAGATTGTGATTGCGGGTCGGGGACCCAAATGAATTTATGGTTCATGACGGTTTTTGGGGACCGGCAAGAACCCTTGAAAGGTTTTTATAGTTCATGACGGTTTATGGGGACCGGGCATGAACCCTTGAAATGTTTTGAGAACGTTTTCAAATGGTTTTATGAACGTTTGATAAATGGTTTTTGAATGCATGCATATGCTTTTAGTGAAGGGCATAAATGCCTTTATGTGAAAATATTTTATTAAAATATTATTTTGCCCACTCATAGTTTTTGTTGTTTTGAATGCCCTTCAGGTTGATCGTGGATGCGGGCTGTAGCAGAGATCGAGACTTCACACTCCTCCTCCTACGATCCTAGCGTACTCAGGAAGCCCACTCTAGAAGCCCCGGTGAGGGCTAGAGACAGAATTTTTCCTGGTCTGACACTTCGTGTCAAAAGGGATCAGGCGCGTCCCACGTTAATCCCGGGAGTTTGGGACAGGTCTTAACAGTAACTATCTACGAACTCCAAATTCTGACACCTACGTAACGGTACTCACGAGAAGTCCAAAATGTAACTGGGTTAAAAAGTAAACTTTTAACCACACAAGGGCAAAACTGTTATTTCTTTTTTTTTTCAAAATTACTTTTCTCGAATTACTGGGTCGTTACAATGCTTCTGGTATGCTTAATATACCAAAATACCCTTAAGTGATTGCCCAAATTTCTCAGCAAAGAATGTCGTACAAATGAGTTCCCTAATGAAGAAGATATTTAAATCTACATCATTATATGTCATTGAAGAAGATGATATAGAACTAGATTATCAAACTAAAGATCAACAATCAAAGAATGCTAAAACTATGTGGTGAGATGCTATACATCATGATAATGGCAATGGCAATGGCGGGTAATAGGTATAAATGTTATGGAAGGACCCTTCTTGAAATCACTTTGATAATCGTGCAAGGTTATGCTCAAGTCTGACAACAAGATCAATGTTCCAAAAGTACCCTAAAGATATTAAAACATAATTCAAGAGACATGTCAAACAAGGGATGAATATTGACCATATTGTCTCGTTATATGAACCAAATATATTTTGTCCTCCTAGGTCACCATCCACGCCAGCCCACTAACCCCGACGAAAAGTATAATATGGAATTTTGGCTATTTCGGCTCTTTCTAAGCCCCAAATTTATATTCCGACTCTTTCCGAGCCCCATTTTGATTTTCCGACTCTTTTCTAGTCCTATCCCAATATTTCAATTATATAAAGAACCTACATCTAACTTTTCAAGTCCCAGGAGTTTTATAGGTATGCTAATTGGAAATACTGTCACTTCGGACACACATAACTACCCTAAATGATGTCCAATTGATTCAAAATCTGCGGTAATAGGTTCGTAATGTCAAAAATACTTGATTGGAATCAGAGATATGTTACCACCCGTTGTTGGCCAGTTGGGCAGCAGCCCCCCACACGCCACGTACTCATGCACCTACGCTCTATAACATCATCCCTAACCTCCAGTCGGGTTGACCCATCCTTCTGCAATTGGGTCCCATCCCGACGACCAGACCCGGCCTTATTTTTCACCAATTTTCACCATTTTTTGTATCTTAAACATGTAACGACCCGTCCCGAATTAATGGGATTAATTAAGGATTAATTACGGATTAGCAAGGCTAATCGGAGATTAGACGAGGTTTAGCGGACGTTCGGGCGAAATGACGATTTTGCCCCTAGAATGGGCAAATCGTTGACTTTTCATTCAAAAGGTCAAATGGACTTTGGCCAATGACTGTGACGTAGTTCGTGACGTCACGAGTTCATAGACAGGTGGCACGCTCAATTCCGACGTTCGAGGAGGAAGTTATGACGTTCGAAAGTCCAAGGGCATTTTGGTAATTTAGGCCAAAAGTTGACTTTTTGGCCGAGAGGTCCGAAGACCGTTATGTAGATCGGGACGATACAAATCCGTAGATAGGCGGCACGTCGAATTCGGACGTTTGACGGCGAAGTTACGGTTCACGGAAGTACAAAAGTACTATTTATGATAGCGCGTTTTTCGAGGCAAGTGAAATTAGGTGGGGCCCAGGGATTTGTCAGTGGCCCAATGGATGAGTGACAAGTATCACTAATCCACTGGCCATTCATTTTCCTTCATGCATTTCACCCTTCATCTTCATCGATCACTTTTCTTCCTTCATTCCAAACAAACCCGATCTCACCCTCCCCCTTAAACCAATCCAAACCTTCCCTTGATCATGATTGAGAGGCCAGGAAGTGAGGAGAGGATGTGTGGATGTTGGTGGCTGGCCAAGGGCACGCCGCCGTGGACGGTGGAGCCATGAACCGAGAAGATTTCACGGTTAGGCCCAATTTCCCTTTTAATTTGATTTGTGCATTATAGGTTGTATTGGATGATTAGGAAATGATTTTTAGGTTGTTAGGAAGTTATTAAAAAGGTTTTGGGTGGTGGTAGGGGCTGAGGGTGGCTGGGAAAAACTTGAACCGTGTGGTTCAAAATCAAACCATGGGTTTTAGGTGTTTTAGATGCATTTAAGGATTGGAATGGATAGAAAACTTGAAAATAGGAAGAAAGGAATCAAAAAGAAAGAATTAGGATGAAAAATGGGGAGTCTAAAGCCGTGAACCGGTCACGCCAGTCCAACTGGACCGGCCAAACCAAGTGAACTGGTCGGCTGAAGCTCAGTGGTGCAGGAATAGTGCCGGAGCGTGAGGCCCACGCGCAGGCCACTCTTGGGCGTGTGAGGGCGCGTTGTGACGACCCGTCCCGAATTAACGGGATTAATTACGGATTAGCCAGACTAATCGGAGATTAGACGAGAATTAGCGGACGTTCGGGCGAAATGACGATTTTGCCCTTGGAATGGGCGAATCGTTGACTTTTTGTTCAGGTGGTCAAACGGACTTTGACCAATGACCGGGACGTAGTTTGTGACGTCATGAGTTCATAGACAGGTGACACGCTTGATTCTGACGTCTGAGGACGAAGTTATGACGTTCGGAAGCCCAAGGGCATTTTGGTAATTTGGGTGAATAGGAGGTCAAAAGTTGACTTTTTGACCGGGCGGTTCGATGGCCGAGGGCCGAAGACCGTTACGTAGATCACGACGATACGAATCCGTAGACAGGCGGCACGTCGAATTCGGACGTTTGACGGCGAAGTTACGGTTCACGGAAGTTCCGGGATACTATTCACGGCGACACATTTTACGAGATAAAAAGTGCAGTTTTGTCTCTAGTGGGCCCAACTTTTGAGGCAACCAATGGATGAGTGACAAGTGTCACTCATCCGCTGGCCACCAGCCCACATTCATGCATCCCCCTCCCTTATCTGTTTCATTCATCCAAACCATACCCAAACCCTTAACCCGTGTAACCCATCCCCCACAAACATCCATCAAACCTCTCCAATGAGCATGGACCATGAAGGAAAGAGGAAGAGAAGATCAGAACGGACTTGATTGTGAAATCGGGCTTGAGTCCCAGTTCGGTTTATGAAATGACAATTCGGGCATGAGACCCAGTTGAACTGAGGATTTAGGCCGAGGCCTGTGAAATGAATTTGAATCGGATTCGAGGAATCCCGTTGATATGAATCGGGTTTGAGACCCAGTTGAAATGAGTTTTGAGAAAGAAAGAAAGTACTTAAAATGAATGAACCCTCCATTTGATTATATGGTCTCCTCCAGCGTCGACCTGGAGAGTCACGATCCACAAACCAGAGTGGGTATCCCTATAGGGATCCCGTTCTAGGAGTGGTGGTTACTAGATATGATGTGGTTCCGGACCAGATTCCGGAGAGATGTGTGGACTAGATCCAGAGAGAGAGCTCGGACTAGATCTAGTGATTAAGCCTCCCAGATGGAGATTCCTGGGAGAAGACTCGGAGTGAGACCCCGAGTAGTGTGCACACTAGTATAGATTTGATATCGTGACATTTATCGGGGATGTGTTCCCTAGGGGCTGTGTGCCCCGAGTTGGCATCTTCTCGGAAGTGCCAAGGATTGGTTATACGTATGACGGTACATATGAGTTTTTATGGAAAAGTGATTTGGGGCTGCGACCCCGTATACGAGATTTGAGGGAGGAGCCCCTATGTTTTATGACTTAGAAAGTGATTAAGGGCGGAGACCCCGTATTCGATGTTTTAGAAATGATTTGGGGGCGGAGACCCTGTACTTGATGTGATTTGGGCTGAGTTCCTATTGACTTGACCTACTGGTTTTTTATTGTGATTTCGGGTCGAGGACCCAAATGGATTTATGGTTCATGGCGGTTTATGGGAACCGGCATGAACCTTTGAAAGGTGTTTGTGGGTCATGACGGTTTATGGGAACCGGGCATGAACCCTTGAATGATTTCAAAAATATGTTTAATGAATTGATTGATTTTATGAATGTTTTACTAAACGGTTTTTGGAATGCATGCGTATGTATTTATGAAGGGCATAAAATATCTTCTTATGAAAATGTTTTTAAATGAAAAGTTTAAATTGTCCACTCACAGTTTTCGTGTTTTAATACCCTTCAGGTTGATCTCGGATGCTGGCTGTAGGAGAGACGAGACATCACTCCCCTCCTCCTACGATCCTGATGCACTTTGATAGCCCCGGCGAGGGCAGAGATGGAATCTTCCCTGGTCTGACACTTCATGTCAGAAGGGATCAGGCAGGTCCCACGTTAATCCCGGGGGATTTGGGACCGGTCCTGGCAAGTTGGTATCAGAGCAGGTTGGCTCATCTGATACTCATGGTACTCTGATACCAGTGGTATCAGAGCATGTTTTGCTCGTGAAGTACGCGCAGGTCGAGGATGTGATGTCTCTAAAGTTGTAACAGCCCGTCATCAACCTGGTAGTTAGGGCATTAGTACGAGGTTTCGGTGGAATCAAACCTCAGTTAGTTGAGGTTTGTCACGTGATAAGTTAGTTTGCGTTTCGATTGGCATTCCATGTCGTGCATGCCACGTGTTTCGATGGTTGATCTTGAGGAGGATCAGTATTCTTGTGAATCCGACGGCTCAAAGCCGTAGTGGTACTGGAATTAGGATCCAGTGGATCGGTAGAGAACGTATGACGACTTGAGAGTCGTGACCGCTCGACGGTAGTGTCGTGTAGGTTAGAGGATGTACGGAGTCATACCAGTGTGGTCAGAGGTTAGGGTCGCCCAGTTACGATGACCCTGTACGACTACACTCACGACGGTTGGGAATAGGAACGTGTGATTCCTTTTGGCATGTGTTGCCATGTTTCGATGTGTCGAATCCCGGTGGGATGTCGACTAGCAGTGGATGTCGGAGTAGTTGTGGTGTGACGCGATAGGATGCGATTGCGCACGTAGCGCTTGTGCAGTATTGGACCTAGAGTATGGCCAAGTTCTTGTGGAGGCCAATGACTGAGAGCCGTAGAGTTACGAGAGGACGAGATCCTCAGAGTGTAGTGATTGGCTGGTTTGGTACCAGTATTGGGGATGACGACTCTTCGGAGTCGAGATCGAGGGATCGGTCAGGATGGTAGAGCTGCAGTGGGCAGCCAGGGTTTGTGATAACCCTGTTTAGTGATTGATTGGACAAGTTACCAGGAGTTTGGTACTTGTGGTCGGATTCAGAGGTAGACCGATCGTTGGATGTTGTGTGTGGAGTGGTTGGTACCAGCGGTCGACTACCGCATGGATTTTTAGTCTCAGTAGCAGAGTGTTTCTAAGTTGGTCTGCACGAGGGTGTGTCAGACACTGCTATCGATGGACGTAGTCGAGTCGTATCAAGTTGGATGGACTCAGGTTGCCGTGACGATTGTGACGATAGGATTCGTCAGTCGTGACGATGATACGAGATGCGTGAGTGACGCACAGCATGAACAGTGATTCTGGATTCGACTAGGTGACGGTTGAGTCCGATCGCAGAATGAGGTGTTGATGTTGGGTACTGGCATACTTGCTACGCTACCCTTGTGAAAGTGGTAGTTGTGAGTGGGATAGAGAGGATCCCGAGTGGGTCAGTGCGAAGTACGGGAGTACTTGGTATGGAGACCAGTTTCCCCAGTGTTGGAGATCAGTTTCCTCAGTGATGGAGACCCGTTTCCTAGTGATGGAGACCAATTTCCTCAGTGATGGAGACCAGTTTTCCCTGTGTTGGAGATCAGTTTCCCCAGTAATGGAGACTAGTTCCCCCAGTGCTACGAGATTGAGTCGCGAGGGTGTACTCAGAAGTATGGAAGTGAAAAGTGAGTTACAGACGCGTGGATGGTGTCCAATTGAGTTGAGGACTTGAGAGTCCATTACGAATTAGTTTTGGTTGACTACGGTTGACCATACCTCCTGAGTGAGGACATGGCACTGGTTTGCCTATAGAACGTTAGTAAGTTCGGGTGTGGAGTGAGCTTCGTGATTGGTACTTCGGAATCAAGAGAGGTTGTGATCGAGATGATGGCATCAGAGTCCTTTCGACGATGACATCAAATCGCATCATCTTGGATTCGTTCCTAGGTGGAACGACGAGGATTGTTGTAACGACCCGTCCCAAATTCCATGATTAGATTAGTGACTAATCACGATTAGTGAGGTTGATCGGTGATTAGTTAGGCTAAATCGGACGAACGATGCGAAATGACCGTTTTGCCCCTAGTCGTGGAAAAATGTTGACTTTTCAATCGGGTGGTCAAATGGACTTTGACCGATGACCGTGACGTAGTTCGTGACGTCACGAGTTCACAGACAGGTGGCACGTTCAATTCCGACGTTTGAGGAGGAAGTTATGACATTCGGAAGTTTAGGGGCATTTTGGTAATTTTGGATAAAAGGGGTCAAATGTTGACTTTTTGACCGGGAGGTCCGATGGCCAAGGGCCAAAGACCGTTATGTAGATGAGGACGATACGAATCCGTAGACAGGCGGCTCTTCGAATTTGGACGTTCGACGGCGAAGTTACGGTTCACGAAAGTTTCGGGATACTATTCCCGACGACACGTTCTGCGAGACAAAAAGTAAGTTTTGTCTTTTGTGGGCCCAGTTACTTTTCAGCAACCAATGGATGAGTGACACTTGTCACCCATCCATTGGCCAACCTCACCCATTCTTGCACCAAAACCCATCCCCGTGCATCGTCCATTTTCTTTGTTCCCAAACACAAACCTGATCCCATTTCTCACCCAAAAATCCAAACCCTTGACCTGTGAGCATAACTGAGAGGGCAGAGAGATGGAGAGGACCGGCTGGACGTGGTGGCTGTCCAGGCAGAGCCTCCGTGGGCGGCGGAGGAGAAAACCCGAACGAGGTAATCGGTTTTGCCCGTTTAATCCATTTTCGATTTCTAGTTGTTATGGGTCGATTTGGACGATTGGTTTGAGTTAAATAGGTCGCTAGGGAGTTGTTAGAGAGGTTTTGGTGGTGGTTGGACGTCGGGGAAGCCCAGGGAGGTTTTGGGAAAATTGAACCGTGAGGTTCAAAATTGAACTGGTCGGATTTCGAAGGTTTTAGGTAGTTTTGTTAATTGGGTTAGATAGGAAATGAAGAAATAGGAATTTAGGAATTGGAATGGAAGCAAACGGACCAAAAATGAGGGAGAAGGAGACCTGGACCGGTTACGCCGGTCCAAGTTGCAGGAAAAACCGGACCGGACCGGTACGGACCGGTCTGACCGATGTAGGGGATGACAAGTGACGTCATCCTACTAACGTCATCATGTCAGGGATGACGTCAGCATTTTCAGATCTGACAATGTCAGCTGACATGTCAGAAAATGGGCCAATAGGAGTGCGACACGTGTCCCATGTCAGTGCACAGTCAGCACTGACATGTCAGTGACGTGGCCCAATCAGGGGCTGACACGTGTCACTGACGTGGACCAGTGCCGTGATGACACGTGGCACATGTCAGACTGCCACGTGGCACTGACAGCACAGTGACGTGGACCAATGGGAGCATGACATGTCAGACCTGACAGCTGTCAGATGACGTCATGCTGACATCATCGATGACGTTAGCAGGTACTGTAGCTGGCGCGTGAAGCCCACGCGCAGCCACTTCAGGCGGCGCGTGAGGGCGCGTGGCAGGGAATTTGGGAAAGTGTTCAACACGGGAAATCTTCTATTCGATGTAACGAACATTTTGGGACTGGTTTCATATCGATCGGACACCGTCTCGATATGTTTCGGGGCATCGGAAGGTTTAGATTCGGTTTTAAAAATAGTTAAAAATATCAGAAAATTACGGGGCTTTGGTAGGAGGTTAATCAAGTAGTTAGTAACCTTCTATTACGATTTGGACAGGTTTGGGAGTCCCGGTGATGGTGATCGTCTCGGGGAGCCGTATGGCACGTAAATCGAGGCGGCAGCTCGGACGGTCTGTGAGTGGACCTTGTTTTCTAAATTGGTGCCTGCATAAATGGTTATTATACATTTTATTACTTGTTTGATGATGACATGGGTGCATTTGTATGTGGTTACGTATAAGCACGTATTTCGAGGTTTCGGCCTTATACAGTGCTTATACGGGTCTGTACTTCTTTATTGGTTTAAATGAAATGGCTTTAAATTTCAAAAGGATAAATTCGGGTATGAGACCCATTTGGTTTTGTCTCGGGCATATGACCTCAGATTCCGGGCACGGTGCCCAGCTGATGTCCTATGTTCGGGCACGAGACCCAGTCACTTTACGGTTTTGATTTCAGGTCAGGGAACCTTAAATGGATTCCCAGGTTCATGACGGTTTATGGGAACCGGCATGAACCCTTGTTATGGTATCATGGTTCATGACGGTTTATGGGAACCGGCATGAACCCTTGTTGGTTATTACGGTACATGACGGTTTATGGGAACCGGCATGTTACCTGGTTATGTTATTACGGTACATGACGGTTTATGGGAACCGGCATGTTACCTGGTTATGTTATTACGGTACATGACGGTTTATGGGAACCGACATGTTACCTGGTTATGTTATTACGGTACATGACGGTTTATGGGAACCGACATGTTACCTGATTATGGATATTATGGATCATGACGGTTCAGGGGAACCGGACATGAATGTTTATGTTATGTATATATATGTTCATCTACCTTCCTTTACATGTTCTACTATCTCCTCCGGGGAGGGTCGTTGGCCTGGGTGGACCCCGGAGTAGTCACGGAGCACCGACTGAGTGGAGTCACCCCCCAGTTGGGTTCCTTACTCTCAGGAAGGCTATGGTTACTATTACCTCGAGTAGGATCAGTGGTCTGCGGACATTGACCTTGACTTTGAGAAGACTCGGATTGAGACCCGGGTAGCACGCTCGTAGCTTTGGATACCGTGACAGGATTGGTTGTGTGACTTATATATGTATGTGATATAAATATGATATATGATATGTGGTGTGCACAGGTGTGCACAGGATTTGAGCAGTGGCTCGTGTACTTGGTTTCTTTATGGTTTGGGGCCGAGTCCCTTATGGATTTGGGCAGTGGCCCGTATGGTCGTTTTCATTGTGGTCCTTTCAACCTTGGTTTATATCTGATTTGGGCTTAGTTCCCACGTATGGTTTCTTTGGTTAAATGGTTTTCCAATGCATGCATGCTTTTTAGCGGAGGGTACAAATGTCTTATGAAATGTTTTTATAAACTTTTGTTTTGTCCACTCACAGTTTTTAATGTTTTGACTGCCCTTCAGGTTGGCATCGGATGTGGACTGTAGCAGAGACCGAGATATTACATACCTCCTCCGGATCCTGCCGTACTCTGATAGCCCGGGAGGGCAAAGGTCGAAAATATCCCTTGTCTGACACTCCGTGTCAGACGGGAGCAGGGTCATCCCGCACTAATCCTGGGGGGATTGGGATGGGTTCTGTCAACGTTGTGACAGCTAGGAGTTCACGAGGGTGTAAGAACCGAACACCTAGGCTGTGGGTCAATTTGATTGACTTGACGAGTAGATGGAGTTTAGCGTCACAGGATATGACGAGTGAGTGTCCGAGGCGATGGGTTGATGTTCGCCTGTTGACGGACGGTTGGGGTCCGGACCATGGTTGATGTGCGGACAGTAGTATGTGGTTGGACGTTGCCAGAGTGCAGTCCTTGAGTAGGTCGGGTGACACCCCGATGTTGTTGTGGTATAAGTGCATCGGAGTGTTGTGCACGTTCGATGATGGGATTGATCACGATCAATCAATATGTCGGGTTGAGAAAGCCCGAGAGTTTGAGTATGTTAGCCTTAGTGGGACTGCGTTCCAGCCTGACGATGGTCAGATGGAAGTGTCAGTGAGTCAGACTGAAAACCATTGGGATGTCAGTCTGGTATCGTTTACCTGTCTAAGTGAGTGACAGGCAAGATTGACGAGTGTCGATGTTTGGTCTTGAGTGAGACGTGCGAGCAGACGTGTAGCTCTCGTGAGTGAGTTGGAGCTTTGGAGGCTCTAATGACGGTACGTACTGAGGACGATACCGTTGAGTACGGTATGCGTGTTGGACGTGTACTGCTACACGAGTATTCTCGTGTGGGTGTAACGATCCGGTTCGAGGAATAAGGTTGGATTCCACAGTTGGTTGTGGACTCGGGTCAATTTGAATTTCGAGGACGAAATTCCTTAGGGGGGGAAGTTTGTGACGACCCGTCCCGAATTAACGGGATTAATTACGGATTAGCGAGACTAATCGGAGATTAGACGAGAATTAGCGGACGTTCAGGCGAAATGACGATTTTGCCCTTGGAATGGGTGAATCGTTGACTTTTTGTTCAGGTGGTCAAACAGACTTTGACCGATGACCGGGACATAGTTCGTGACGTCATGAGTTCATAGACAGGTGGCACGCTCGATTCCGACATCCGAGGAGGAAGTTATGACGTTCGGAAGCCCAAGGGCATTTTGGTAATTTTGGTGAATATGAGGTCAAAAGTTGACTTTTTGACTGGACGGTTCGATGGCCGAGGGCCGAAGACCGTTGCGTAGATCACGACGATACGAATCCTTAGACAGGCGGCACGTCGAATTCGGACGTTCGACGACGAAGTTACTGTTCACGGAAGTTCTAGGATACTATTCACAGCGACACGTTTTGCGAGATAAAAAGTGCAGTTTTGTCTCTAGTGGGCCCAACTTTTGAGGCAACCAATGGATGAGTGACAAGTGTCACTCATCCACTGGCCACCAGCCCACATTCATGCATCCCCCTCCCTTATCTGTTTCATTCATCCAAACCATTCCCAAACCCTTAACCCGTGTAACCCATCCCCCACAAACATCCATCAAACCTCTCCAATGAGCATGAACCATGAAGGAAAGAGGAAGAGGAGACCAGAACAGACTGGATGGTGGCAAGATCGGGGGCCGCCGTGCACGGTGGCCGTGGACCCGCGAAGGTAAAAATTTTACCTTCAAAATTTCAATTTCGGGTTTTAGGTGTTAGGGCTGAATTCTAGTGATTAGATGGGGTTTATTGAGGTTATAAGAGAGTGTAGAGGGCGGTTTGGACGGCGGTGAAGGGCTGTTCAGCCCAGGGGACGATCGGGAAAATTGAACCGTGGGATTCAATGTGAACGGGTCGGGTTTTGAAGGTTTTAGGAGTTTTGGTTGATTGGTTTAGCTTCCTAGGATTAAAACATAAAGAATGGGATTGGATTGGAGGAAAACGGACGAAAAATACGGGTTGTAGGGGCCTGGACCGATCACGTCGGTCCAGTTGTAGGGGTTGGACCGGACCGGCCGGCCCGGACCGACGTCGAGAGGTTGAAGATGATCTACAGTGCCGGTGCGTGGGCCCACGCGTAAGAAACTTCCAGGGGCGCGTGCGGGCGGGTGCTAGGGTTTTTAGGCATGTGTTCACATAAGAAATCATCTATTTGATGTAACGAACATTTTGGGACTGGTTTCGTGTCAATCGGACATCGTCTCGATATAGTTCGGGACGTCCGACGGTTTAGGTTCGAGTTTAAAAATAGTTAGAAATTCCGGAAAATTACGGGACTTTAGTGAGGGGTTAATTAGGTAGTTAGTAACCCTCAAAATTAATTTGGACAGGTTTGCGAATCCCAGAGGCGACGATTAACCCGGAGACGATTATGGCACGCGTATCGAGGCGCGACTTCGGACGGTCTGTGAGTGGACCTTTCTTTCGAATTCGATGCATGCATAAATGTTTTATAATTGATTTAATATATGTTTTGTGATTCCATGAGTGCATTTGATTGTGGTAGCTTAGGATCGACATATTTGCACGTTTTTCGAGGTTTTTGGCTTTATGTCGTACCTTCGCGTACCATGTTTTCAACGAGGGTTTAATAAATGGATTTCAGATTTAGAAATATGAAATCGGGCACGAGACCCATTTGATTTACAACTCTCGGATTTGGAGTCCATTTGAATTGATGAGGAATCGGACCGAGGGTCCAGTTGGTTTACGATTCGGGTTTGAGGCCCAGTTAGTGGTACTATCGGGCTTGATGCCCCGTTGATTTATGATATCAGGCCTTAGACCCATTTAGTTGTGATATCGGGCTTAAGGCCCCGTTGGTTGTGAAATCGGACGTGAGGTCCTATTTGGTTATGGTTTCGGGCTTAGGGCCCTATTGATTGTGAAATCGGGCTTGAGTCCCAGTTCGGTTTATGAAATGAGAATTCGGGCATGAGACCCAGTTGAACTGGGGATTTAGGCCGAGGCTTGTGAAATGAATTTGAATCAGATTCGACGAATCCCGTTGAGATGAATCGGGTTTGAAACCCAGTTGAAATGAGTTTTGAGAAAGAAAGAAAGTACTTGAAATGAATGAACCTTCCATTTGATTATATGGTCTCCTCCAGCGTCGACCTGGAGAGTCACGATCCACAAACCAGAGTGGGTATCCCCATAGGGATCCCGTTCCAGGAGTGGTGGTTACTAGATATGATGTGGTCCCGGACCAGATTCCGGAGAGATGTGTGGACTAGATCCAGAGAGAGAGCTCGGACTAGATCTAGTGATTGAGCCTCCCAGATGGAGATTCCTGGGAGAAGACTCGGAGTGAGACCCCGAGTAGTGTGCACACTAGTATAGATTTGATATCGTGACATTTATCGGGGATGTGTTCCCTAGGGGCTGTGTGCCCCGAGTTGGCATCTTCTCGGAAGTGCCACAGATGGGTTATACGTATGACGGTACGTATGAGTTTTTATGGAAAAGTGATTTGGGGCTGCGACCCCGTATACGAGATTTGAGGGAGGAGCCCCTATGTTTTATGACTTAGAAAGTGATTTGGGGCGGAGACCCCGTATTCGATGTTTTAGAAATGATTTGGGGGCGGAGACCCCGTACTTGATGTGGTTTGGGCTGAGTCCCTATTGATTTGACCTACGGGTTTTTTTATTGTGATTTCGGGTCGAGGACCCAAATGGATTTATGGTTCATGACGGTTTATGGGAACCGGCATGAACCTTTGAAAGGTGTTTGTGGGTCATGACGGTTTATGGGAACCGGGCATGAACCCTTGAATGATTTCAAAAATATGTTTAATGAATTGATTGATTTTATGAATGTTTTACTAAACGGTTTTTGGAATGCATGCGTATGTATTTATGAAGGGCATAAAATATCTTCTTATGAAAATGTTTTTAAATGAAAAGTTTAAATTGTCCACTCACAATTTTCTTGTTTTAATGCCCTTCAGGTTGATCGCGGATGCGGGCTGTAGCAGAGACGAGACATCACTCCCCTCCTCCTACGATCTTGATGCACTCTGATAGCCCCGGCGAGGGCAGAGATGGAATCTTTCCTGGTTTGACACTTCGTGTCAGACGGGATCAGGCGGGTCCCACGTTAATCCCGGGGGATTTGGGACCGGTCCTGACACGCGTGCTCACTCCTTTGAATGTGGTTCCAACATGTGAAATCATGTATTCGACGTAACAAACATTTTGGGACTGGTTTCGTGTCAATCGGACATCGTTTCGATATAGTTCGGGATGTCCGAAGGTTTAGGTTCGAGTTTAAAAATAGTTAGAAATTCCAGAAAATTACGGGGCTTTAGCGAGTGGTTATTTAAGTAGTTAATAACCCTCTAAATGAATTTGGACAGGTTCGGGAATCTCGGAGGCGACAATTGACCCGGGAGACGGTTATGGCACGCGTATCGAGGCGCGGCTTCGGACGGTCTGTGAGTGGACCCTTCCTTCGAACTTGATGCATGCATAAATGTTTTATAAGTGTTTTATTATATGTTTTGTGATTCCATGAGTGCATTTGATTGTGGTAGCTTAGGATCGACATAATTGCATGTTTTTCGAGGTTTTCGGCTTTATGTCGTACCTTTGCGTACCATGTTTGCAACGAGGGTTTAATGATTGGATTTTGGATTTAGAAATATGAAATCGGGCACGAGACCCATTTGATTTACAAACTATCGGACCTGGAGTCCATTTGATTTGACGAGGAGTCGGACCTAGGGTCCATTTGAGCCATACGATCGGACCGAGAGTCCATTGGGTTTACGATTCGGGTTTGAGGCCCAGTTAGTGGTACTATCGGGCTTGAGGCCCCGTTGATTTATGATATCGGGCCTGAGATCCATTTGGTTGAGATATCGCTTAAGGCCCCGTTGGTTGTGAAATCGGACGTGAGGTCTTATTGAGTAATGGTTTCAGGCCTAGAGCCCAGTTGATTGTAACATCGGGCTTGAGTCCTAGTTCGATTTATGAAATGAGAATTCGGGCATGAGACCCAGTTGAACTGAGGATTAGGCCGAGGCCTGTGAAATGAATTTGAATCGGATTCGAGGAATCCCGTTGAGATGAATCGGGTTTGAGACCCAGTTGAAATGTATTTTGAGAAAGAAAGAAAGTATTTGAAAATGAATGAACCCTCCAGATTGATTATATGGTCTCCTCCAGCGTCGACCTGGAGAGTCACGATCCACATACTAGAGTGGGTATCCCCATAAGGATCCCGTTCCAGGAGTGGTGGTTACTTATATTGTTGTGGTTCCGGACCAGATTCCGGAGAGATGTGTGGACTAGATCCAGAGAGAGAGCTCGGACTAGATCCAGTGATTGAGCCTCCCAGATGGAGATTCCTGGGAGAAGACTCGGAGTGAGACCCCGAATAGTGTGCACACTAGTTTAGAGATTCACTATCGTGACTATATCGGGGATGTGATCCCTAGGGGCTGTGTGCCCCGAGTTGGCATCTTCTCGGAAGTGCCTCGGATGGGTTATACGTATGAGTACGTATGAGGTTTTACTGAAAGTGATTTGGGGCGGAGACCCCGTATTTGATTTTTTGGAAATGATTTTGGGCTGAGACCCACGTGACATGATTTGGGGCTAAGTTCCCATGTTTTGATTGATGGTTTTTGAGTTGTGATTTCGGGTCGGGGGACCCAATTGGATTTATGGGTCATGACGGTTTATGGGGCCGGGCATGAACCCTTGAAACAAAGGTTTTTATGAACGTTTGATAAATGGTTTGAATGCATGCGTATGTATTTATGAAGGGCATAAATGTCTTTGTATGAAAAGGTTTTTAATAAAATATTTGTTTTGTCCACTCACAGTTTTCGTGTTTTAATGCCCTTCAGGTTGATCTCGGATGCGGGCTGTAGGAGAGACGAGACATCACTCCCCTCCTCATATGATCCTGATGCACTCTGATAGCCCCAACGAGGGCTAGAGACAGAATTTTCCCTGGTCTGACATGTGGTGTCAGACGGGATCAGGCGGGTCCCACTTTAATCCCGGGGGATTTGGGACCGGTCCTGACAAAACATCCATTCAACTCGAATCAATCCTAGGAACAATCATTTCGAATCATGAAAAACTCACCTTGATTCATCTGAACTTCGATTGAACCTCACGGGTGAACTTCAAGCTCAGTTATGGGCTTGTTCTCGAGTCCCATGCTTCACCTTTTGGCTTCTTTATATCACAAGCAGCCAATGATCATGATGGTGAGGTTATTTTCAAGCTTCCATGGTCTAAACCAAAAGCCCCATCTCCAAGGGTCACAGTTCTCCCTCTCTACTTTCTCCTACAATTTTCCTTTTTTTTTATCTACTCTAGAGGCATATATTTAGTGCCATGTAGGCCTTTCAATTATTCTGATACGGACAAAGACTACCCAAGAAAGAGAGACCATCGAGCTCCCACTTCCTTTCTCGGTTCCATGCTAAGTCTTCAACATCCTTTCCCAGCAAGTGACATTTGTCACATAATAAAATGGCTGAGTGAAAAGTTTGTTGACTCATTGTTCGAACTTAAAGCCAAAAATTACCAAAAATACCCATGGGCATTTAGACCCGTAACATTTTCATCTGATATCTGTTTTTGGCGTGCTGCTTATCTACAAATTCGTCAGTTCGAGACTCACCCAACAGTCCAATCGAAACTTCTAAGAAGTCTCCTGAATTTAACTTGACTTTCGAACATTTACTAAGGACAAGAGTAAATACGTCATTTTCCAATTTATTTTTCAAAATTGCCATAATTTTTGGACCGGTTGTTACATGCTAATTTTAATTTTTCTGCAGCGTAAACGATTGTCTTCTAGAAGTTTAATATTTAAATGATTAACTAAATTATTATGGCATATTTATAAAACTCTTCAAATTTCCTAAAAAAATTCAAACTGAAAAAAGTCTATAAAATCCTACAACTCTATCTAATTTTATAAATCTCAATGCAAAAAATTTACAAAATTATATAACATAATTTTGTATAATTCTATCATCAACCCGATAAAAATTAATATAAGTCGATAAAAATATGTTAAATCTATAAAAATAATAGTAAAATTCTATATAAATTTGAATTCAATACATCATTAAAAAAACAAATTCACTAAAATAGTAAAATTTTCTTAATATAAATTTATTAATTTATAATGACCAATTTATTATTTTATTATTGGACCAATTATGAGTTGAGGGAAAAGGAATACGTGCGGATGAGAAAGAATCAGATGCCGATGGACCACCACTCTTCCTTTGCATATATAACGCTTGCCCATCCCTAACATATTTTTCCACGTTCGAGACGCATATTTTCCGTTTCTTTCCCTTTGGACCCTCTGTGATCTTCTCCGAACCCCGGACGCTCAAAGATGGCTGATCAGCTTACCGACGACCAGATCTCCGAGTTCAAGGAGGCTTTCAGCCTTTTTGACAAGGACGGCGATGGTCTCTTTTTTCAGATCTTTTTTCTGTCTTTTTCATGGAATTTTTGTTTTGTGTGTTTACCATGCTTAATTCGTCTCTGATTCTGGATCTAGTGTCTTAATTACTTCTCAGTTTCATTTTCCCTTGTCTAAATTTTTGGTTGATCAAGGCTTGGCTGGAGATTAAATTGGTGATCTGTTAGGATAAGGTCATTTTGTGAAATTTAATCATCTCGACATGTCAAGACTTTACCGAGTTGGGCTTGAATGTGTTTGATTGTTTATGCCCTCTTATTCTCATGCCAACAATTTTTTTCTCCATTGTTTGTGTATTGTGTTTGGACAAATTGGGTTTTGATTTGTCTTTTATGGGTTTCCAGCTGCGAAAATTGGATAATTTGTATGATGTACCTAAGGAAAAACAGAGAATATCCCATAAATTATGCATTGTTTTTTATTTCCTTGTGCTTTATGAAAATAGGCATTGGTTCCCAGTCTACAAATTTCAAGCTTGCAACATCTGAGCATAACCGTTTCTTTGTTATCCTTGAATTTATATTTTAGGAATCAGTTCTGAGATTGTTTGGCGATTGGGTTTATTGGCATATATATTTTTGGCTGCAATCAGGAATAAGCTGCTGCATTCATGGGCTGGTTTTGGTGGGTAGTATTCTATTGGATTGGATTATTCATAATTCAATTTTTAGGGTAGAAGGGAATGGCATATCATTTTAAGCGGATGACATAGAGGCAACTTATATCTCTGATCATATTATTTTGAGGGGCTTGTGTTGGATAAGACTATTAGTTTCATAATGCCTTGGTTTTTATGAATTATCCAATTGATTGCTACGCACTAAACAAGCCCATATGCCATAAAATGTTTTCTAGATTTTACAATATTTAAGAGGTCATGTAGCATCCTTCTCTAGATTTTACTAGTCTTTAACATTCCAAGTACCATTCTACTTTAGATCCAGAATTTGAAACGAATCGATAATCCTCCACAAGTTTTTTGTCATGTTGGTTTTCTTCGCCAATTCATTCGTGTATCTTCTTTTCAAATGGACAGTTCAGAATTTATATTTTCATTTGCCAGCATTCTTGTCTTGTTCAATATATCGATTTTGGAAATATGTGGATTATGGATCTGTGCTTTGCTTTTAATTGTTTGCTGTGTACTTAATTTCATTTCAGTTTTGAATTTGTGAAATGTTTTGAGGTTTGCTTGATTGAAATGGGATAGTTTAGTGTGTATGTTTCTTTCTTCCATTGTAGACAGAATTTCTTTTTAACAATTATAACAGTGTTAATCATTTATTAGTAAGCCAGTTACCTTTACTCACCGGCCAGACAAAAGAAGCTTACTTATCTGCCTGAGGACCTAGTAGTAATCTCTTTGTAATCCACCATAACGTTCTTTAAATTTAAATGTAGGTTGCATCACAACGAAGGAGCTTGGGACTGTCATGCGGTCACTTGGGCAGAATCCAACTGAAGCTGAGCTTCAGGATATGATCAACGAGGTTGATGCTGATGGAAATGGTACGATTGATTTCCCTGAGTTCCTTAACCTGATGGCCCGTAAGATGAAGGACACTGATTCTGAGGAGGAGCTCAAGGAAGCTTTCCGGGTGTTTGATAAGGACCAGAATGGCTTCATTTCTGCTGCTGAGCTTCGTCATGTTATGACAAATCTTGGTGAGAAGCTGACTGATGAGGAAGTGGATGAGATGATCCGTGAGGCTGATGTGGATGGTGATGGGCAGATCAACTATGAGGAGTTTGTCAAAGTAATGATGGCCAAGTGAGGATCAACTGACCAAAACCAAATATTTGATATAAAAACGTTAAAAGGGAACAGGGCAGATAAGTTTAAAGAGATTTACGTATCCCATTAGGACACCATCATTTGGTATTGCTAGCTTTGGTTGGTCCCTTCTATTCTCTTGTATGCATTATTTGTGGTACTGTTCCTTTAGTATCTACTTGTTTGTTTTCTCTTAATGGTGCCTGTTTGCTAGTGTGTCCTACTCTACATTGGCACTTCCATTCTTATTTTTGGTATAATGGACCTAGAACAATTGGGAAAATCTGATGTTTCTGTTTGTGGGTTGGCTATCATTGTTAATTTTGCAAGATTTAGTCTCCTATTAGCATGATGTTATATTTTTTTGATCATATTGTTTCTGTTTATTATTTTAAAGAATTGCATTTAACTACTAGCTTGTTTTAGAAATTCATGTTTGAGCAACTGCTGGTATTTTCTATGGGTCACGCTTTTAATTGGCTGTCAGTTTAGTTGTCCCTTATTGTATTCCATAAATATGCTTTATCTTCTAAATGGCAATCGCGAATTCGCTGATTGGAGGCCCGTTACCCATGCCTTCAAAAGCTGTTGGCTTGCCCATTGCATTTTTTTGTAGAAATATGTTAACTTTAGCTCTCTCTCTCTCTCTGCCATACTCCCTCATCTCTTTCAAAGCTGTTGCTTTGCCCGTTGATTTCTTGTAGGGCTATCTTTGGTGAGTTGTGAGTTGAACCAGAATATGGTGGTCGCTACATTCTGCAGTGTGGTTTATGGCTTTTTATGTGGGTAGGGTTTGATTTTGCTATTTTATTTTCTGTTGACCATGTGATTACTATTTCATACCCCAGTGGTGGAGTCTGAAATGCACAAGTGGATGAGTTCTTGGTCTGCAGTTGTAATTCAGTATACCAATACTAGACTTTGAGGGAAGTATAACTGGAAATGAAATACCAACCTGCTTGTTCAGATGAAAGCTTAACCGCTTACTCCATCTACTTACGAAATAGTGTCAAATTTGAATTATGCTGAAATGGTATACCAACTAAATATGTCCGATGGAACGTTACCTTTAATGCACGAAGTGGTGTCATATTTTTGGTGCTTCTCATGTCGATTGTATTTCTGGTAATGTTTTAACGTTTTCTTTTATGACATGTTGAAATCAATATTGATGTAGGGATTTGGGCCTTTTGAGGGAATTTAAGATCAAAGTGCCCTTTATTTCTGATAGGACTTCTACCATGCTTGGTTTTTTCTTTAGTTTTTCTTAAAAAACCTAGAGAGGTAAACAGGTCAGTATTGGTGCTGAATCCTTCACTCAGATGAATGTGGGCGCCGCGGCTGCCTCTGTAAATGATCGTTTTCCTAAAATCCGATCATTTTGGTAAAGTCGATTTTGGAGTCTAGGAGTAAAGGTCGAGCAGATTTTGTTCTCTGATTCTCAGCATTCTAAATTGGATGGTTGCGTGTAACTTGTGAGGCTTGTGATTTTGAGAAACTCTTTCAGAAAACTACTTTTCCAAATGAGCAACTACAGGGAGGGGTCTTATAATTAAGGGCAGCTCCTGTCCTTTCAATTGGGTACTGCGAAGGCCTTCATATTCAGTCAGAACCAACCAGGTTTGTGACGTGGTCCGGGGATGTGCGAGACGTGCTTCCCCGACCACCAAATGTATTTGAAGGCGAGTGAATGAATGAACCTGAACCAACCTTGATTAGGCGTCATCATTCATCGGCAAAGCAAGCTAGGGCATTATGGATGAAGTAATCATGAATTATGAAGCCGAATGAAAGATTTTTAATTAGGCATCAAGCGTGAATTAGGTGGTCATATTTCATAAGTGAATTAAGCTTATAATCTTCTTATTATGTCTCTCTACCAAACAATTTCAGAAGAAGCAGAAATGGGAGTCGAAGCCGCAGTATCGAGAGCAGGCCAAGTAGCATGGATTCAGGGGAATACAAGGCTAATGGCAAGAAGCGTCGTCGTAGACAGCGAGTACGCAATTGCTTTGTCCTGTAATTCTATATATATATGCACCCCACAATTATCATTTGCCAATCACTGCTCAAGATGTATAAGAAGGAGTATAATATGTTATGTTGTGTTGGATAAACTTTGACTTTTATCAACTTTACAATACCTATGGTCGCTGGTTATGCTCACGCCTTACTGGATGATGTAAAGACCCGCCTCAGGTTTTCCTTCAAGGTCTTCTCTGGGGTTGGCACGCCAATTAAGCAACCCACGAATAACTGTAAGTGTATTGACGCTGCTGATGCGAGTTGACCTTACTGCTGATACCTTGAGGGTGCAAAACAAGAAAATAATGAAATAAACTCATTGAATGGACAAAAATAAGGTTTTATAAAATCATTTATAAAAGATGCGATCCTCTGTTTTGGAAACACTAACATATGGTGTGGAACTATTAAGTACAAAAATTGTGAACCAACACGTAATTTCTATACTATCAAATGACCCATGATCGGCTACATACCCCAATCCAAAAAGTTCACATAGATAATGTAGTACAGTAATGCTGACCGACACCTAGATGGTGGATACCAGTGATGAAATCCAAGAGCAAAGCAATTCGTTTTAAAAAGTTATGTGAAAAGTAATTAGTAAAAAATAATAAATAAAATCACCTCGATCGCAGAAATGCAAAGTATAGTAAACTACTTTTAATTAATATAAATTAAGTAACAACTTAAGTTATCCCGATTTAAGCAAATCACAGCCGCATTATCAGTATGAATTGTGGAGTTGCCCCCAAGAAATCCTCCTTGAAACACCTGTCGTACTTCCTATGACCTAAGAGGCGCAAAATACAAGGGTAATTGGACTTTATAAATATTTTAGTGTAAAACAATTAATGAAATTTACTATCCCCCTCGGTATTGTAAAAACACGAAAACATACTAAGTATACTCGTATATCACGCAAAATGAGCTATTTGAGTAATTATATGCAGCATAACTTTCTCATAAGAACTAGCGTCAATCAAACAAACACAAACACATGAATCTATCTTCTTCACTAAGTAGTTTGCAAACCTAGGCCACAACCCTCTGGGTACAACATAAATTCTATAGAAATAAAGCATGAGTCCCACTATACTATAGTTGCACAAGTGATCATGCGTATGCAATATGAATAGGTATCTAACTTCGCTCGTGTACCTTGATTGCATGAAGGACTGAGCGCAAAACACTGTCACTCCATGTCCCCTGAGAGCTTTAGGATAAAACTGGCACAATTTAACTAGAGTAGATTGAAACACTGGTGAACGATCACGTGCAGAATTGGTATGCAACCTATGAACAGATATTGATGCCAACGACTACCAAATGGGCATACCACTCAAATATAGCTCATCGATAAAATATTCAAACGATCCTATGCAACCCATATTAATCGACAATTTGATGATACCAAAATCATACCATACCAGTTTGAATATTGATGCCTTACGTATGTCGGAAGGTGCTGGGTACAGTTTGGTATGGTACGATATTTGATGTTACCGAAATCATACCATTTAATTTTAATCGGTTCGATACGGTTCAGTATTCCACAATTTGAAATTGATATCGGATCGTACCGCACCGATTAAGTTCGGTATGATTTTGGTACGGTTTAGGTTTTGAGCCAAAATTTTATGGATTTAGGTGAATGCTAATGAGGAATTATGGTTTCTAGTGTAACAAATACTCAGTTAACAAGTTTTTTTTTCCCTACTATTAATGAGGAATTATGATGCCAACTCTTTAGGTGACTACTAGTGTTTTTAGTATTTAGATTAAGAAAAATGGGTTCTAATGTAGTCCAATAATACTATTTTCAAGTATGATAGACAAGATACTTTTAATTAGATAAACTTATTATCATTAGGCCACAAAGAACTCAAAATATTTTTTAGTATATGATTGCTATATCAACCAATAGGAAAAAAGTTTTAGTTATTTTTAAAAAATATAAATTCTAATTCGGTTCGGTATAGGTATGAGACGATTTTTCAAAACCTCGAAATCGAAACCGTACCAACTTGAATTGGTACTGGTTCGGTATCGTACCAATCATCACATCGATTTTACTATTTAGTATTTTTTCGGGTTGATATGATCTGGAACTGTATGGTTTCGGTTTTTCGGTTCTATATGCCCACTCTTACTCAAAATGGTCTCTAACCGAAAAAAATGTGTAAAATGGTCCTAAAGTCCTAAAAATGGGCCCACGTGCTGCTTGCAGCTAGAAAACGGCCAAATGTACTTGCTGGAGGTATAAAAATGGCCACATGCGCTAGGTGGAGGTCGGAAAATGTCTGCATGCGTCTTTTAGGGTCAGCTGTTAAGTCAAACAACTTACATATATTTCATGCGTTGTTATCTCTTTTCCCTTCGATTTTGTTTAAATCTTGGCCATCAATTGTATAATTTGATGCTTTAGTGAGGCATGTGTATGTTTTAGAAATTTGAGACAATTCTAGAAATACATGAAAAATAATTACGCAAATCAGAATTTAAATGAAGGAGATATCCCACTTCAATATCAGGCCCTAACTAGGTCTTGAGTGTGCCAAGTGCGTCACATTTTGGGCATGGATCAAATCCCCCAGACCATGCCATCCGAGTCCCCTGAAGTCCAGTCGAGGTTCCACTAAATTATATAGTTTAGGTCCAAGGCTTGACTCGATAGGTATCAAGTTGGGCTTTCTTGATCCTATGATTATTTGGCCAAGCTATGGAGTACGCTTCAACTCTTTAACTTGTTATAAAGTTATTGGTGTGCCAAAGTGCACCACTATGTGTGAAGGCGTGCCATGGCACTCCCAAAAAGATCTAAGAATCTAGTTCCAAGTTTAACGGCTTGACTAATGACCTACCCTAATTCTAGCTGGCGGACATCTTGTATTTACATTGTCAGCTTGCATTTGTACGCCTAGCTTAGTTCTGATTCGTTGTCAGAATATTTTAGGACTTTTTAATAGCTTAGATTGTCATAGGAACTCCAAAATGTTCTAGGCTTCTTGTATGACTTCCAGTCCTTGTAGAACAAGATTTTATCCTTGTCTATAAAACTTGTCTAATATTTCAAACACACAATTTACAGACTTAGAATTAACTACATAAAACACCTTAGATACATTGAGGCATTTTGTTCGAAAGGCTTGTTCATGAGGATCATAATGTGTTCTTGAAGGTTGCTCACGACTTGCTCTTTGAGTTCATCCTTGGGAGTAAAGTTTGAATTTAATCTTTCTAATATTTCTTCAATATAATTAATATTTATACTTTTCACCATTCTTAATGAGTAGTTTCACTAAGCTAAGGCTGATCTTGAAACCTTAACCGTGGCAGCATCTTAGCATATTTTACGTTGGCTTGATGCTTGTGTTTACTTTGGTGTGTTATGTTAGCTGTTTAAACTGTTGGTCTTTCGTGTGATTGAAACTTGCTACTTTAATTTCATGAATAATAGATGTTTTGCATCGTGAAGCTATAGTAAGAAATAGTCTTGTAATATAACTCACGAAAGATTGCATACCACTTTCTAGGGTTAATGTAATGTCATTAAATCGTTTTTTACTTAATGTTGTCCTTTGTGGTGCAGTGGCTTAAGAGAACTATTGTATAATTGATTAGGAGTTTAGTGGCGTAAATATGGTAATTGAGCCATGTAAACAAAGTTGGACAAGAAGTAAACATGGTAATCGAGCCTTGCAAACATAGTTGGGAAAGATTGTGGTTAGGTACGGATAATGACTTCCTTAACTTACCTTTAATCTAATTTTAAAACCCCATTGATGTACTTACTGTTTCATGCATCTCATGTTATTTACATTTTCAAATAACTTTAAAAGTAAAACCCTTCCTTGTCCGTGGCTAGTTTTTTTTCTCTCTTTAAAAGTCTTGCATATCTACTTAGTGTTGAGTACCTACTTGTGAATTATATAATTTATTACTTTGGATACACTAATAGATATCAAGTCCACACAATAGTTATGCAAGATTAGATGTCTATGTGTAATACTTTGCAAGTGCACAAGACGTGTAGTGAGTATAGTAGCACAACAAAGGTCGATCCCACATGGTCTTGTTCAAAGATCTCCAACAAGTTCAATCAAAATGACTTAAGTGAAAGGTAAGACAAAAAATGGGGTTGTTCTTGGATTGCTTAGATTGCAAGTAATGAAATGATTAAGTTACTAGATTGCTTTTAAAGACAAAATTGGGGCTAACTATCTACCCTACCAATTGTTACTTCCTTAGACTTCATTAACTATCTTCATTTAGTGACATGAATTAGGTGCCTATGCCTAAGGCAGGGTATATGCTCAATAGACACATTCATCCTCTCTTACTATGTATACTCAAGGAAGGGCATATGCTCTCAAGTGTCTATCACAACGTTTTGGTGATGCTTTGCACACATAGAGGATCTAATGACACCACACTAACCTAAGGGTATAAATATAGCCCTAAGCTTCATAAGTCCAAGCTACAACTAGCAGTCCACCCCTTAGTCGTGATGCTTACATTAACTAAGTGGCTATGACGGTCTGCAACGACCCGTCCCAGAAATCAGGATTAGATTAGTTGTTAATGATAGATTAGTAAAGTTAATCGGTGATTTAGTTGGACGATTTCGGACGGATGGTGTGAAATGACGATTTTACCCTTGAAATGGGTAAAAGTGTTGACTTTTCGTTCGAGCGGTCAAATGAACCTTGACCGATGACCGGGACGTAGTTCGGGACGTCACGAGTTCATAGACAGGTGGCACGTCCGATTCCGACATCCGAGGAGGAAGTTATGACGTTTGGAAGTTCGAGGGTACTTTGGTAATTTCGTTAAATAGGGGCAAATTGTTGACCCTTAAAATGACATAGACTTTGCACACATTTCGAGGACCGTTAGGAAGATCTCAATCTCCTGATTTCAACGACAGGCAGCACGCCTTCATCGGACGTCAGACGGTTTAGTTACGGGCCTAGATAATGAAGGGCAAAATGGTAATTTTTGCAAGGCAGGGGTAAAATGGTCATTTGGCTGTCTTGGGATCTGCGCCCAGTTGAATTTGGACACATGGCTGATCTTGGAAGTGTTGTCCACAGAGAGGTGGACACCTGGCCCTCTCTGGATGGCGAAGGTGCCACATTGTTTTACAAATTTAAAGGGATGAGATATTTGCACGGGTGAAAAACAGGGGACAGAGAACATCGATCAAAATTTCAGTGTATGGGAGAGTTGTGTGAATTCATGGTGATTGAGGAAGTGAGAGTTGTGAGAATGAGGAAGAGTGACAGAGTAGACGGTGAGGTGGTGTTGGTACTGCCACGAGGGCCACCGTGGGCGGCGGCTTCGATTTTGAAAAAAAACAGAGAGGGAGGTGTGATTGTAAATCCAATCTCCCTAAATTTGCATCAATTTGTGAAACAAATGGATTAGGACGATGAGAGGAACTCAGTGGGCTTGACGTCGAGGTTCGAGAAGGACGATAAGGTAGGTTACTGTACTCTTCGATTTGGAATTCAAAAATGGTACTTAGAGTTTATCGTCTGTTTTGTGGTTTTGACGATCAAATAATGTTTCTTGAGCTTCCAGAGATTGTTTGGGACAAAAATCAAGGAAGTTAGTGGTCAGAATCAAAGAACGCGATGGAGGAACAATGGCTGGTTTTTCATCGATTCGGGAAGGTAACTTTTGGTTCTTAATCCTTAGTTCTGAAGTTGTAAGAAGATTAATGAGACCTAGACGAAGCTGTAGAACCTGGTAGGATTGGAAATAGTTCGAAAATGAAGGAAAATCGTGACCGCTAGTTCAGTTAGACTGGGCCGGTCTGACTGAAGGTATGAGACGATGAATAGTAAGGCGCATGGCTCCCACGTGAAGCCCCTTTGGGAGGCGCGTGAGACCCTTTTTGGGGAAGGTTCTAACATGACTTTTAATGTATTTGATGTAACGAACATTTTGGCACTGGTTTCAAGTTGATCGGACATCGTCCCGATATGTTTCGGGATATCCGAAGGTTTTAGGCCTCGGTTAAAAATAGTTAAAAATACGAAAAAATTACGGGGCTCTAGTATGACCCTTATGAAGTAGTTAGTGACCTATTTATGGGATTTTGACAGGTTCGGGAAAGCCGAGGATAGTGGATTGGCCAGGAACGGCGTAAGTGCGCGCTTATCGAGGCGACAATATAATGGTCTGTGAGTGGACTTTGTTTTCTAACTCTTGACGCATGCATATATGTTTTTTATATGTTTTCTATACGTGATTCTATGATTTGATTTATGATCTTGATGCTTTACGATTTTGCACGTTTTTCGAGATATTTACGAAATTTCACGTTTTACGAGGTTTGATGGATATTGTGATTTGAACCTGGTTTTAATGATTTGATATCGGGTTTTGAAATACGATTTGATTTCAATGAAAGTAAAAGGATTTTGGGAAGTGATTTCGGGCTTGAAGCCCAGTTCAAGAAGTGGTTTTGAGAAACGTGATTTCGGGTTTTTGAATCGGATTTCGGAATGACGATTCTGGATTCGGTTTTGAAGCTTGAAAGTAAATTTCTGGGTTTGGGTTCCGAATGGTTATTCTGGATGCTAGCTTACGGAATGGTGGTTTCCAACTCGGATTTGGAAATGGGTAATGAATATGAGTTCTGGGTTTGGATCCGAGATCCTGATGAGATTGCGGATTCGGATTCGGATATGAATAATGGTTATGGTTTGGATTTGCTGGATCTTGTTATTGGGTTTAAAAATCCGGATATGATTATAACGGGGGCGGGCCCGGATTGGGTTTAAAGACTCGGATTGAGTTTAAAGACTCGGGAGTTTAAAGACTCGGATATTGATATTTCCCCCGTAAGCCTGTTGAGTTTAAAGACTCGGGAATTTAAAGACTCGAATTATATTAAGGCATGGATTGAGTTTAAAGACTCGGGAGTTTAAAGACTCGGATAGATCTAGCAGATTCGATGGATGGAAAGGTGGTTTCGAATGTGTTTTGGTTTTCATTGATACTTGATGATGATGGTTTTTAATAATAGTTTTTCGATGTTTTGGGTAATGGCCCGGATGAAATGGTTTTCGTTGGTTTTGGGATGAGGCCCGAGATTTTAGAAAAGGAAACTGTGTTCGGTTTTTTTACATGGTTTGCTTAACCTAAATATTGAATGGTTTCATAACGTGGACTTGATATGCATGCATTAGTTTTTAATTGGAGGGTATAAATGTACTTTTTTTAAGAACTGTTTTAAACTTATACTTTATTTTTGTCAACTCACAGTCTTTTTTTTTGTGTTTTCGATACCCTCCAGGTTGTTGCGGTGCGGGCTGTTGGTCGAGAGAGACGAAGACATCACACCCGCGATCCACAGTAGATTCGGTGCACTCTGAGAAGTCTGTATACTTTTAGGATGGTCAGGTTGAGAATCCCTTGTCCGACTTACATGTCACGTGGAGGTTGGACGATGGTTTAACCTTCGTGTCATGCGTAAGTTAGACGGGAGCAGGATTTAGCCCTTAATCCCTGGGGATTAGGGGTGGGTCCTGTCAACTTGGTATCAGAGCATGTGTTAGGTTTTCTGCGAGGGGTTGAGTTCCCAGAGTCTTTAGTTCTTCGACATGGGTATTGTGATGCTAATGTGGATGTGATGTTTCGACGCGAAACAGCCCGTCAGCAACCTGGACGTGATAGAGATAGTACGTTCCTTTGGGGTTAGTTAGCGGCGGTTAGTAGTGCGAGGGTGATAGTCTCTCGATATGCGGTGCAGGGTATGTTGTTTGTCGGCTTAGGGCCGGAAGAGTTAACGTGTTTGGCACTAGAGATGCTCGGTGGTTGGACCGTAGGGTCGAATGTTTGCCAGCAGGATCAGCTTGGTTGGTAGCCAGTAAGCTACGATGGAGTGGGTAGGTCGGCTTTTGGGACCCGAGAGTAGCCTGTTGAGCTAGGGGTATACGCGGGCTGAGGAGGCCGGTTGCTGGTGGCCTGTTGGACCGGTTGGTGATTAGAGGATGACAGTATGATCCTGTGACCATTTGGTTAGCTTGTTTAAGCTTGGACGTAGCCGGAAGCCTTGAGTGGCAGGGTTTGGGAACTACATGGATATTCGAGGGATTCCCCCCTAACGATGGAATCAGGTGTGACGACCCGAGTGTTAAGGTTATAGTGAACCAGTGGCTGTTGCGGGTTTGGATAACCCGTAAGACGAGGATGATTTGAGGAACCCCGTAGGACGACTAGTTTGAATTGTGAGTACCTAAGTGAGGAACCCCAGATTAAGTGTTTAGCCTGGAACTGTGAGTTGGGATTTGTGGTTAGATAATTGTTGTGGTTGTGCCGATTTACGGCCGGAATGGAGATGGTGCTGCTAGTTGCAGCCGAGGGAGTGGATGCTTAGTAGATGACTCTAGACGAGTCCAGTGAGATGGTGGTATGGTTGAGCATTTGGTTGCCTTAAGTTGTGGATATTGAGGGGTGTCAGTTCCTCCGACCCGAGCATCGATTAAGGGTCTCTGCTCGATTTGTGCAGAGATTTTGGATTGGTATGTTGTGAGCCGAGATAGGAGAGGAGGTGCTACGGGCCGGGAGGCTCGACCTGGTACGAGGGGCACAGTGAGCATTGAGGTTGTAGCCGGTGGTGAGGTACCGGTATCTAACAGGAGTCATTAACCGAATAGGTATTGGTGATGACCATTGGTAGGTCATGGTTGGGACGAACGGTCAGGATACCGTGAGTCTGATCAGAGTAGTGCAGCGAAAGTGCGGTGGACCTATGCCTCGTGTTGGATCGGGCTAGGTTTGTATGGTCGGGGTTGATCACTTGTGAAGTTGGTCTTAGTAGACGCCCCCTGACATGTTGGCATATGTCGGTCGGTGCCGAGGTTGGCACTTGGTGAGTGGCGACTTCGAAGGTGGTACTTGGGTAGTCTAAGGTCAGTGATTGAGTATTTCTGGAGTTGGTGACTTGTGTTCTAGCGAGTTCCCGGAGTTACACCTCGGGAAGGTTGAAGTGCGATCATTAGGAGTGATGATTGAACAGTAAGAACCGACATGCGAGTTGGTCCGTAAGTGATGTGGCTACTAACACGTGGTTGTGATTCGTAGAAGTTGTGGATCACCTAAGTATAGCGGAGTTAATATCTGGACAGGTGGTCCAATAGTGGTACTGTGTTTGGTTCTGAGGTGGTGAGTAGGTTGGGTGGTAGCTACTCCAGAGTTAAGTTAGGAGACTCACTGTTGGGATGTCGGGATTTGTGACCCCCCCTTGATCGCGGACACTTGTGGATGTGTTTGGGAGTAAGAAGAGTACTTGGTGACGTCGAGTATGGCCTATAAAGTGAACGTCTTGGGAATGTACTAAGTTGGCTTAAGAAATGGAAAATGAGTGACTATAACTAATCGATATGAGGTTATTGAAGAGAACCCACGATCTAGACGTGCCTTTAGACGTGATGAGTACTTTATCGATTTAATCCGACGTGGTGGTTTGATCATTTGTGGGAAATTGGGAGCGAAATAGTGAGCCAGTAGGTGGAATCCATTTAGGAGTGAGTGGATCAGGATTGGTTTGTTTCTGGCTCAGGTTTGAGCTGTTGAGGTTCAGGAAGATCGTATGTGAGACATAGATTGGATGTCTTGACCACCTTGGAATTGTACAGGACATGTGTGGACTGTCTCGCAGACGTATGACTATTGGATTAGGATCTAGTGCGGGGTCTGCCCTGTGTACATAATGAGCGGAGTTTGAGGTTCATACTGGCCGGGCAACCCAGGAGACTGGAAGATTTGGAAGTAGACTTAGAACGATAGTAACCCGTGTGGTTACGAGGATGTTCGTGTACCCTGGAGAACATTGTGAAAGTGACGGGTACACTATGGCATTTTTGGTTGGACTTTGGGCATAGTGGAACTCGGCGGATGCCGATGTGGTTGAATGGTGGACTTACCGTAAGATGTCGTTGGACGTACTTGAGGATGTATGCTACGAGCTGTGTTGAGGTATTCTAAAATATCTTTGTTTCCTTTAAAAGTTCGTAGGGTTGTCCTTGCGTGTGGTTAGCGGTATGCACCGTGGTTCTGGTTGGTGGTACTGGTGCTGTAGTGGTCGGAACCAGGCTAATGTACTCGGACGTGTAGCGTGATGTCCTGATAAAAGTGTTAGTAATCGACTTAGTGCCAAGGGATGTTGTGAATAGATGGATGTTGGAGTTTGGCGGAGCTTATGGATTGGATCCGGGGGATCCAGAGTGATCTGTGAGGAGTACTGACATGAGCTGGATGCTCAGAGCCATGAGTGGCTGGTGGGACCCTGATATTGCGATGTGTGAGCTCGGTTAATCAGGTTTGTGATAGGATCCGATTGCAGACAGGTAGTGTGGTACATGGTTGGTGTGCCCACAGATGGACTGTGTTGGTGGTGAATGGAACCACAGGTGAACCGATTGGTTAAGAGAATAAACGAAAATGTTGTGACTCCGATGAAGTCGGCGCGGATCACTAATGAAATTAGTTTGGAGCATTGTACAAATTATGATGCATTGGCGTGCCAAGGCCAGTAGATACGTCTTGTAAATGAGTGTACTTGAAAGTTGTGGTTGTTGACGGTAGATTCGTATGATGTACTAGGACATTGGTACGAGGTATGTACGACTCGAGACTGAGCTGAGGTTGCTATGCTTGGTGGTCGTGTGTTACGACCGAGTGTTAGTTGAGGCATGAGTGTCGGCTGGTGTGTTGTGCGAGGTATCGCAATACGAGTTGAACAGACTTGATCCAGAGAAAATCATTGGTTACGAGATGAATTGGAAGTTGGTTGAATTGACTTGCTTGGCAGAGATGCGGTGACAGTTGGGCACTGTCAGGATAATTAGGATTCGCAAGTGCTGGACACCGGGTAGGAGACCTAGGTGTAAATTAGTTAGATTTTTCCCCAGATCGTTACGGAAGTACGAGATTCGAAATTTTGGGGACGAAATTCTTTAAAGAGGGGTAGATTGTAACGACTCGTCCCGGAAATCGGAATTAGATTAGTTGTTAATGACGGATTAGTAAAGTTAATCGGTGATTTAGTTGGATGATTTCGGACGGACGGTGCGAAATGTAACGACTCGTCCTGAATTCGGGGATTAGATTAGTAACTAATCATGATTAGCGGGGTTAATCGGTGATTAGTTGGGCGAATTCGGACGAACGATGCAAAATGACCGTTTTGCCCTTAGTCGTCGGTAAAATGTTGACTTTTAATTCGGGCGGTCAAATGGACTTTGACCGATGACCGTGACGTAGTTTGGGACGTCACGAGTTCATAGACAGGTGGCACGTTCGATTCCGACATTCGAGGTGAAAGTTTTAATGATCGGAAGTTCAAGGGCAATTTCATAAGTTGGACGAAAAGGGGAAAATGTTGACTTTTGACTGGGAGGTCCGATGGTCGAGGGCCGAGGACCGTTAGGTAGGTCTCGATGCCCTGAGTTCGTAGACAGGCGGCACGCGTCAATCGGAGTTCGGATGACCAAGTTACGGGTCTAGATGCGTGAGGGGCATTTTGGTAATTTGTCAAGTGAGCGCAAAATGGTAATTTGGCTGCTGCATTTTGAGACAACCGTGTATGGTTTTGTGGGAATTCCTCAGAGACAGGGCACGGGCATGGATTTGTTTATGGAACAATTAGTTGGACTGAGCGTTAATGGGTTGTTTATGCATCTGAGTAGAAGCATTGGCATGCTGTCTGCTCTGGGACGGTGAAGTGCAGTGCACGGGCTGTATTGTTTTATTCCTTTGAGAATTTTGAACAGAGCACTGGTCGGGTTGGATGGATTAATTGGATTGTTTGATCAATTTCTGGGACGTTTGAGAGGGACAGGGAACTAGTGAGAAACAGAGAGACGAGTTGGAAAGGAGAAATGGGTGGACTGGGTGAGAACATACACTGGAAACCCGAAGTTCATTTTTGGACAATTCAAAATCCCAATTTGAAATGTAGGCCAGCCCAAGCCAATTTGAGGCTCGAAACACTCTTCTGGGACCTCACTTAGTCTATCCAGATCAAGAGTTCGAAGCTCAAGGCCTTGGGAGCCATAGACAGGGACGACGTAATTTTAAAAAAATCGAGCTTGGAGTTGTGGTTTTGGAGGAAAGTTCTAATGGAATTGGTCACACAATAATCTCTAAGCTCAAGTCCCTAACTAACCAATTGATGAAAACAGTGGCTGTTTAGTGGAATTGGGACGATGAACTTCGATTAAGACTTGAGATCAATTGAGTTGGTTTTAGGTCGTGTTGTTTGGAATGATTAATACAGACCTTTAATTAAGTGTATTACAAGTCTACTTAATGGATCAATTGAAGAAATTAGCTTGATTATCGCAGGAATCGAATCGGGTCAAGACGCGGGTTAAACGACCCGTTTACCAGGTGGCCGGGTGAAGAAGATGAACTGTAGCAACACTGTAGGAGGCGCATGAGTTTCACGCGCAGCCACTCACGGCGGCGCGTGGGGGCGCATGGGGCCAATTGTCGAGGTAAGCTCAACACGACTTTTATCCTATACAATGTAACAAACATTTTAGCGTTGATTTCGAATTAACCGGACACCGTTTCGATGTTGTTTCGAGGGTTCGAAGGTTTATGTTACGTTTTTAACTAATGTTTAATTCCTGGAAAATTATGGGAAATTAGTATGATGTTATTTTAGGCCTTAGTGACACTAGATAATGGTTTCAGATGGATTCGAGATTTCTGGAAAATGTCGGAAATTACGAGAATGCGTGCAACACGAAAACGAGCAATTATGGACGGTCTGTGAGTGGACTTTAGTTTTATAAAGTTTATGCATGCATAAATAATTTATATGGATTATGATTGTGATTATATGATGTTGATTTGGATATTGGTGAATTATATGGTTTCACGCACTTCGAAGCGATTTACGTGCTTGCACGTAAATCGAGGTTTTTCCAGTTTTACACGGAATTTCCATACTTATGGTTTTGGATATGATTTCATGAAATGTGTCAGGACCGGTCCCAAATCCCCAGGGATTAATGTGGGACCCGCTTGATCCCGTCTGACACGAAGTGTCAGACCAGGGAAGATTCCATCTCTGCCCTCGCTGGGGCTATCAGAGTGTATCAGGATCGTAGGAGGAGGGGAGTGATGTCTCTTCTCTGCTACAGCCCGCATCCGTGATCAACCTGAAGGGCATTAAAACACGAAAAATGTGAGTGGAAAATTTAAACTTTTCATTTAAAAACATTTTCATAAGAAGATATTTTATGCCCTTCATAAATACATACGCATGCATTCCAAAAACCGTTTAGTAAAACATTCATAAAATCAATCAATTCATCAAACATATTTTAGAAATCATTCAAGGGTTCATGCCTGGTTCCCATAAACTGTCATGACCCACAAACACCTTTCAAAGGTTCATGCCGGTTACCATAAATCGTCATGAACCATAAATCTATTTGGGTCCTCGACCCGAAATCACAATCAAAAACCCGTAGGTCAAATCAATAGGGACTCAGCCCAAATCACATCAAGTACGGGGTCTCCGCCCCCAAATCATTTCTAAAACATCGAATACGGGGTCTCCGCCCCAAATAACTTTCTAAGTCATAAAACACAGGGTCTCCGCCCTCAAATCACTTTTCCATAAAATCTCATACGTACCATCATACGTATAACCCATCCGCGACTCTTCCGAGAAGATGCCAACTCGGGGCACACAGCCCCTAGGGAACACATCCTTGAAATAGTCACGATATCATCATATCTATCTAGTGTGCACACTACTCGGGGTCTCACTCCGAGGCTTCTCCCAGGAATCTCCACCTGGGAGGCTCAATCACTGGATCTAGTCCGAGCTCTCTCTCTGGATCTAGTCCACACATCTCTCCGGAATCTGGTCCGGGACCACAACATAAGTAACCACTACTCTTGGAACGGGCTCCCTATGGGGATACCCACTCTGGTTTGTGGATCATGACTCTCCAGGTCGATGCTGGAGGAGACCATATAAACATATGGAGGGTTCAATATATTTTCAAAATACTTTCTTTCTTTCTCAAAATACATTTCAATCGGGTCTCAAACCCGATTCATCTCAACGGGATTCCTCGAATCCGATTCAAATTCATTTCACAGGCCTCGGCCTAAATCCTCAGTTCAACTGGGTCTCATGCCCGAATTCTCATTTCACAAACTGAACTGAGAGTCAAGTCCGATAACACGAATAATTGGGCCATAAGCCCGAACCACAACTCAGCAGGACTTCAAGTCCGATTTTACAACCAATAGGGCCCTAAGCCCGATATCTCAACTAAATGGGTCTCAGGCCCGATATCATAAATCAACGGGGCATCAAGCCCGATAGTACTACTAACTAGGCTTCAAACCCGAATCGTAAACCAAATGGACCCTCGGTCCGATCGTATGGCTCAAATGGACCCTAGGTCCAATTCCTTATCGAATCAAATGGACACCAAGTCCGAGAGTTGTAATTCAAATGGGCCTCGTGCCCGATTTCATGTTTCTAAATCCAAAATCCATTTATTAAATCCTCGTTGAAAACCTAGAATGTATATGCATCGTATAAAACCGGAAATCTCGAAATACGTGCAAATACGTAAATCCTAGGCTACCACTAACAAATGCACTCATGGCATCACAAAACATACATTAAAACAATTATAAAACATTTATGCATGCATCAATTTCGAGAGAAGGGTCCACTCACAGACCGTCCGAAGCCGCGTCTCGATACACGTGCCCTAACTGTCTCCCGGGTCAAACGTTGCCTCCGGGATTCCCAAACTTGTCCAAATTTTAATAGAATGTTACTAACTACTTAATTAACCTCCCATTAAAGCCACGTAATTTTTCCGAACTTTTAACTATTTTTAAACCGATCCTAAACCTTCAGACAGCCCGAAACCTATCGTAACGATGTCCGATTGACACGAGACTAGTCCCAAAATGTTCGTTACATCGAATAGATGATTTCGTATGTTGGAACCATTCCCAAAAACCCTCTCACGCACCTGCACGCGCCCCTAGAAGGGACGGTGCACTGTTCATCGTCCCTGAGTTCCAGCATCGGTTCAGATCGGCCGGGCCGCCTGCAACTAGACCGGCGTGACCGGTCCATCCATTTTCTCCCTGTTTTTCGGTCCGTTTTGTCCCATTTCAATCCTATAATTCCTATTTTAATCCTTGGAGTCTAATGGTGCGATTAAAATCAAGAAAAACATCCAAAACCCAACCCGTTCACATTGAATCCTACGGTTAAATTTTTTCCGATCGCCTCCTGGGCTGAACAACCCTTCACCGCCGTCCAAACCGCCCTCTCCACCGTTCTACATCCTCAATAAACTCCATCTAAACACTATAATTCAACGCTAACACCTAAAACCCGAAATGGAATTTTGAAGGTAAAAACTATACCTTCGCGGGTCCACGGCCACCGTGCCCAGTGCCCCCCAATCCTGCCACCGTCCAGCCAGTTCTGGTCTCCTCTTCCTCTTTCCTTCACGGCTCCTGATCATCCAATGGGTTTGGGGGAGTGTTTGTGAGGATTGGGTTGCACAAAATGGGTTTCGGGTGGGTTTTTGGAAGAAGAAATGAAGATGATCGATGAAGGAAGGTGCATGAATGAAAATGAATGGCCAGTGGATGAGTGACACCTGTCACTCATCCATTGGTCCACTGAAAAGCAGCTGGGCCCACTAAAGTCCAAAAAGGCCCTCGTAAAACGTGTCGTTGTGAATAGTAACTTGGAACTTCCGTGAACTGTAACTTCGCCATCGAACGTCCAAATTCGACGTGCCGCCTGTCTACGGATTCGTATCGTCCCGATCTACGTAACGGTCGTTGGCCCTCGGCCATCGGACCCCTCGGTCAAAAAGTTAACTTTTGGCCCAAATTACCAAAATGCCCTTGAACTTCCGAACGTCATAACTTCCTCCTAGAACGTCGGAATCGAGCGTGCCACCAGTCTATGAACTCGTGACGTCACGAACTACATCACGGTCATTGGCCAAAGTCCATTTGACCGTTCGAATGAAAAGTCAACGATTCGCCCCTTCTAGGGGCAAAATCGTCATTTTGCCCGAACGTCCGCTAATTCTGGTCTAATCTCCTATCAGTCTTGATAATCCGTAATTAATACTTAATTAATCCCATTAATTCGGGACGGGTCGTCACAAAATGGTTTTGAAATTGGAAAGATAAACTCGGGCATGAGGCTCAATTGTTTTGGAAACCTCGGACTTGGAGTCCAATTGAGTTACGTAATCGGGCCGGGGCCCAATTGCTTTATGAAATCGTGCCAGGGGCCCTGTTGATTTACGGAATCAGGCCGTGGGCCCAGTTGATTTACAAAATCGGGCATGAGGCCCAGTTGGTTATAAATGTGATTTAGGGCCTGGGACCCTACATGGATTTGAATAAATGGTTTGGAATTAAAAATCAGATGTTTGGACTTGTGATGGTTTTATGGAAATTCCGGGCAGGGCCCTTGAGATATTTGAAATGATTGATAAACTGTTTTCCATAAACCATCTTGATACAAGGATATGTGATGGTCTCCTCCAGGTGTCTGGGACACTGGGGAAGTCACGGTGCATTGCCTGCGAGGGGTCATTGTACGGAGCTACCAGACCGTATAGTGACTCAGGAGTAGGATTACTATGATTAGACGTCTGGGACGTCAAACATCTGGGATGTCAGAGTTATGGACCCGGAGAGACCCCGGGCAGCACGCGTTGCTTATTATTATACCGTGAGATATGACGTCCGGGACGTCGAGCGTCTGGGACGCTAGGCATCTGGGATGCCCAGGATAGTTTAAACATGTTTTCCTAGAAATGGTATTTATGGTTATTGTTTTGGGCGATGGCCCACTTGGAATTTGAAATTGGTATTCTGGATGTCGGATTTAAATAATATATGTTTGGTTTTCGGTATTCATGGTTTTGGGTAGAGACCCACATGATTTGGTCTTACGGTTTCTGGGCTAAGGCCCTAATGGTTGTTTTAGTAAATAGTTTACTTACTGGTTTTCGATGCATGCATATGTTTTAATGAAGGGCATAAATATCTTTGTGAAATATGTTTTATGAACTTATTTATTTTCGTCCACTCACAGCTTTTGTTGTTCTTAATGCCCTTCAGTGACAGGACCCGTCCCCGAAGGACAAAGTTAACCGTGCCCGGTCCTGCTCCCGTCTGACAAGTCAACTGAAAGTCCGAAACTACCCTTCAGCACCTGCCAGACAAGGGATATTTGCGCCGGTGCCCGCTCATACCTCCACCTCTCAAATAGCCTCGATCATCGCGCCACGACCTGAAGGGTCAATAAAACAGAAAAGGTGTGAGTGGACAAAAATGAACCTTTAGAAATACATTTATCAAAACACATTCTTTCCCTCCAGTTTTCACAAACTTGCATGCATATCGTAAAACATGAGTAATAGTATGAAATCATTCAAGTATGAACAGTGGACCCATAAAATCAAAACATATTTTCCCATGGTCCATAAAACTCATGTTCACCAAATCAGTTCATGTGATAAAGCATCAAATCCCGGCTCTCAGGCCAAAACATGTGAAAACATAACCGCCTGGCCACAAAGACCAAGAACCCGTACTCAATACCAGTACGTCATCACAAACAACATCAATCAGCACTAATCACCAGTGCACAATAAATATATCAATCCAATCAATCCGCACTACTCACAAGTGCATAAAATATCACAAATCACATCTGCACTACTCACAAGTGCACAATCAATCAAACTGCACTACTCACAAGTGCTGCACTACGCGTAGGCCAATATCCAGTCACTCTCTCGGGAACAGACACCTCTGGGCTCAACCCCCTCGGGCTCAGTCACCTCTGGGAGAACACATCCCCAGGCTCAGACACCTCCGAGTGGTACATCCAGGCTCAGTCTCATCCGAGAAGCTGACTACCATAGGATCAACTCCCGATCCTACAATCACATCCCCCACGCTCCGGTCGTCTGGGTAATCCCCCCAAGCTCCGACCATCTGGGAATATCACAATCACCATGAAAACCATCTCGGGAATTACATCCTAAAACATTTCAATCAAATCTTGTCTTCATACAAAGTCAAGATCATCCCCGACTGGGTCTCAAGCCCAAAATACCATTTACATGTACTTCTTTAAAATCACCTTTTAAATTAATAAAATAATCCGGAAATCATCATTGACTCACCAACAAAGTCAAAATATCATTTTAGAAATCATTTAAACTTCGGGCCTAGCCCAAAACATCATTTGCACGTTCCTCGTAAAACGTGCCCGAAAGACTGATTAAAATAATCATAAATCACAATAAATCATTAATTTCACAAATTCACAAGTGACTCCAAATCCGAGTCAAAATCACTATTCACTTGGGTTCTCATGCCCAAAATAACATTATCACGCAAATCCATGCGTTGCAACCTCCGTTGCCATTTTCACGTAAATCCACGAAATCCTTGACTCATCCCCGAGTCAGAACATCATTTTCAATCCATGACTCATAATCCGAGTCCAACCATTATTTTCAATCAATTTTAATCCCGGACTCATAAACCAAGTCCAAACATAATTTTTACCAAATTTCGTAATTTCTCGAAAATCGCCCAAAAATAATAATATAATAATCATAAAACCGAGAAATTACCGGATTGAAACGTCAATCATGCCAAAGCATATAAAATCACATAATAAGGCATTTAAAATCATATATGCATGCATCACGATTAGAAAACAAAGTCCACTCACACACACCGTCCAAAACGGTCCGTTTCCGAGCTGCACATTTTTCCGTAAAATCTGGAAATCACAACTCCTGCCCAAAATCATTATAGAGGGTTACTAACATCTCAAAATACATCATATAATTTTCCCCAATTTTTCCGGAATTTAAATACGTATTTAACTCGTAAAATAAAACTTGGGATACGCGGAACATTATCGAAACAATATCCGATTTCCTCGAAATCAACGTCAAAATGTTCGTTACACTGAGAGGATCAAAAGTCATGTTGACCTCACCTTGAGACTAGGCCGGACGCGCCCCCACGCGCCGCCGTGAGTGGCTGCGCGTGAAACCCACGCGCCAGCTACAGTGTCGTCGTTCATGCCCGTTTGTCTGATAAACGGGTCATTTGACCCGCGAACAGACCCGGTTGGTTCTCTGCCAATTCGACACCAAATTCAACAATTGGACATTCAATTAGTTTCGAATTAAGTTCAATTAGAGTTCTGTAACATTAATTACATGAAACATTACCACAATCCTCACGATCAAAGATGAACATTCGAAGAACACCCCGAACACTGTTCATCTTCGAAAGTCGTCCGTTTCAAGCGTTTTCCTTAAATTGATTCATCAAGAAGCTTCAATGGACTAAGAGAAACAGTTTCCCCTCATCAATTGCGTCGTTTGATCACTCAATGATCACGACTCAACCTCGACTCAAGCTCTCTGTTACCAGGCCCGTTCAGTGCCAATTGGGCCTCGATTTCTTCCGTTTTTGACGTGGGTCGACTCGTACTGATCACAGGAAGCTAACTCGAGCTTCAATTCCACTCCTCGCGGCTCAATTCTTCCAATTCGATTTCCCCCCCCCAAATTTTCTAAAACCCGAATTCCAGTCCCTCTCACTCTGTCAATCACTCGTGATTACCCAGTTGAATTCAATATCAAAAATCTCTCAATTGCTCACTCTCTGGTTCAGAAATGGAAGAGAAATGGAGGTTGAGAGAAAACTGATTTGTGGGTTGTACACGGTTGTAGAAAATATGGGAGATTAATGGAAATTAGGATTAATTAATTAATTAAAAACATCATCATGAGGCCTCCCTAAAAACATGGATCTGGTTTCTTGCCTGAATTTAAGGGATGAGTGACACTTGTCACTCATCCAAGTGTGTTCAGTCACCGGGTACTGTTCATATTAAAATATTATTTTAATCCCGGTTCGTTTGGTTAATCGAGTCTGTTCCCGTGACCATAACTTCGTCGTCGAATCTCCGATTTTGGCATGCCGCCTGTCGTTGGATTCGTATCGACGAGACCTACGTAACGGTCCTTGGCCCTCGTCCATCGGACCTCCCGATCAAAAAGTCAACATTTGGCCCCTAATATGCCAAATTACCAAAATACCCCTCAACTTCCGAACGTTATAACTTTCACCTCGAATGTCAAAATCAAACGTGCCACCTGTCTATGAACTCGTGAAGTCCTGAATTACGTCACAGTCATCGGTCAAAGTCCATTTGACCGCCCGAACTAAAAGTCAACATTTTACCCACGCTAGGGGCAAAACGGTCATTTTGCACGTTTCGTCCGATTTCACTCAACTAATCCCCGATTAGTCATTCTAATTCATAATTAATTAATATTCAATCCCGATATTCGAGACGGGTCATTACAACCTTCCCCCCTTAAAGAATTTCTTCCCCGAAATTCCAACTATCCGTATTCCACAACTACCTCGTGGAAAACAAATGGGCCTCACAATATGTGTACACCTGTACACCCACTAGCCAACGCAGAACTCGTCTGTACTCAGACGTCACATCACAGATGCACGTCGTACTGCCTACACTCGACCACCTCGAGTGAAATTGATCACCAGAAATTGGCAATGTCACCATTAAGCTGACTCTTTCTGCTTGACGGCCCCACGTACTCACTAATGTGCCCTGACCTTCGCTCTCATCGAGAGTCACCAAAACTCACTTGTCAGCCCATGCTGACACTACAAGCCAAACTGTCACTACTAAGCTTTACCACTCTAGTAAAGCGCCAATCAGTAACAAATCAGTGACAACACATCATACTACAACGTCCGTCAATGTAGCACAAGATCAGCAACATGATCTCCCCTCGCAGGGCAAACTCAATCCTGCGACAAATACTAACAGAAGTAACCACAACTGTCACCCCTTCAGCGATCCCAGATGCTGGTAAGGTCAAGACAAGGTAACATCTCGCCGCAAAGCAACTTGCCGTCACACTAACCACCAACTCACTCAATCAGATGGTGTAATTGGAACACATTGAACACCAGCCTAGCAGTGATCACACAACTCAACACTAGAGTTATAATAGCCAACCATGGCTAAGAGAACCTGCTCAAACAACCACTGAAATCATCAGAATCACTCTGCCCAGTGCATCGTGTTCAATGTCTAGTTCACGTTCACAACCAAAAACCAATGGTGTCAGGATTAAGCCGACTACTAACATGTTCACCAACGTACCACTGGTATAACCCGTATACCGTCACCCAGCACCACAAGTCTGCAAAGTATCGTACCCCAAACCATGTATAAGGTACATACATCTATCCCTTGACCAGACTACCACCACCTAGGTCATAGCCAAACACGTTGCAATAATGGAGTCCATTTGCCCAAATCGAAACTCCCTCCATCATCTAGTTCCAATTCCAAATCCGAATTCGCAATTTCGTAAGAAATCCCGAATCCAACCCAGACATCACATTTTTAATTTATGTCCAAACCCGAATCCAAAATCATTATTCCAGAAGCTAGCATTTGGAATAATCATTTCGTACCCAAATCCAGTATTCCACTTTCAAGTTCTAAAATCGAATCCTGAATCGTCACCCAGAAATTCAATTCCAAAACCCGAAATCTCGTTCACGTCCACTCGGACACACCAAAACCGAACCTATCGGTTACCCGTTCACTATACTCGGTTGACTTCATAAGGAAGCCAATCCCATCAGTCACAACTCTAAGGCTGACCAAATTCCACCCCGTCGGAAACCTACTCGCTCGAGTATCATACCATAAGGGGCTCCACTTCGAAAAGAAGTTCAGTTCCGCCATTTACGACTCACATACCAGAGTAAGAGTGACAAACTCTCTACCCAACTGGATCATCAGGATCACGGTCTAGATACATCACTACGTCAGTTGACCATGAACATCACGATCCTAGATCGTCACAATGCCCAATGTCCACAACATCACAATCCCGATCCACCTGGGAGCCACATATGCTCACCGAGTCAAACAATCCCCTCATCTAAACAGATCAATCAACGACGGGATACGCCGAGACTGTGGGTTCTCACTGATTACCTCGTATCTATCCTTGCCATCCCACCTAGGGAAAACCAAGGATGATCCAAAACAATGACACCAATACTCATCCTACGTGGATGCAAACAAAACTCACTGCACTCCCCATACCATGTAACCCAACATCGTCTGCCACCAAGCAGAAAATAAGAAGTCACCCGTGATGACTTCAGAATACCTAATCCCAATGCGGAAAACCCGCAATCCTCCTCAAACACAACCTCTCACGATTCCGTAGGTCCAACCATGTTGGAACCATCGGACTCGGACACCAACCACGTGTCCCATTTGGATTGGTTACTGACTCATACCCATCTTGACGAAGTCACAACCCGACTCGTGACTCATCGTCAGCACATCACCGGCACCAACACCAGCACACAGACAACAGTATCAGTATGAGCACACCGCGTGCAAAACTGACCACTCTGGATCTCCGCTCATAACAAGCGACGACCCCGTACCTCTGATCGAATAGGAGAAACTCTGCCTCCCTCGTACCTAACAACTCTAGGTACAGTCACCCTGACCACCCTTGTGAGAAAAGGAAACGTACCCTGAACGTCCCCCAATTCTCAACAACCACTCTCGGTAGTAGTGCCTGCCACAGACTTGTGCAGACCTAACCACCAGACACCGGTATCGAGACTCCACATCTAATGGAATCATGTACCCGTACACTACTCTATATCCCCCACTCTGGGATTCCATCGACATGTACCAACCCCAACTGTGGATTGCAGTTCCACCACTAAAGCTGACATGACTAGACCTGACACAATCGTCACTCGGTCTCGACTTCGAAAAGTCATTAAGAGTCAAACCACTCGCCAGCACACATTTCTGCACAAGGAATTTACTGAGAATATTCTCATCCTGGGTCCAACCTACCCAATTGTGCTACCTTCCAAGACTCTGGATCCAATAAATCTTGGGACCCACAAGAATACTGATTCGACAATTAGTAAGCCGTAGTTACACAAATTAATATCTGACCTACAAACCAAGGTAAATTACATTCCGAGATTAATCACAAGGTCTCAAATACCCTAATATACCCATCTCACTACCAGGTCGCGCACGAGGCTCACGTTCCGGAGGTATGGCATGGCAACAGCATCAGCAACCTAGTGCTCTGATACCAATTTGACAGGACCCGTCCCCGAAGGACAAAGTTAACCGTGCCCGGTCCTGCTCCCGTCTGACAAGTCAACTGAAAGTCCGAAACTACCCTTCAGCACCTGCCAGACAAGGGATATTTGCGCCGGTGCCCGCTCATACCTCCACCTCTCAAATAGCCTCGATCATCGCGCCACGACCTGAAGGGTCAATAAAACAGAAAAGGTGTGAGTGGACAAAAGTGAACCTTTAGAAATACATTTATCAAAACACATTCTTACCCTCCAGTTTTCACAAACTTGCATGCATATCGTAAAACATGAGTAATAGTATGAAATCATTCAAGTATGAACAGTGGACCCATAAAATCAAAACATATTTTCCCATGGTCCATAAAACTCATGTTCACCAAATCAGTTCATGTGATAAAGCATCAAATCCCGGCTCTCAGGCCAAAACATGTGAAAACATAACCGCCTGGCCACAAAGACCAAGAACCCGTACTCAATACCAGTACGTCATCATAAACAACATCAATCAGCACTAATCACCAGTGCACAATAAATATATCAATCCAATCAATCCGCACTACTCACAAGTGCATAAAATATCACAAATCACATCTGCACTACTCACAAGTGCACAATCAATCAAACTGCACTACTCACAAGTGCTGCACTACGCGTAGGCCAATATCCAGTCACTCTCTCGGGAACAGACACCTCTGTGCTCAACCCCCTCGGGCTCAGTCACCTCTGGGCGAACACATCCCCAGGGGCTCAGACACCTCCGAGTGGTACGTCCAGGCTCAGTCTCATCCCATGGTAATCCCGGGGGATTGGGATGGGTCGTGTCACGAAATGACGATTTTGTCCCTGAAATGGGTAAAAGTGTTGACTTTTTGTTCGAACGGTCAAATGGACCTTGACCAATGACTGTGACGTAGTTCAGGACGTCACGAGTTCATAGACAGGTGGCACGTCCGATTCCGACATCCGAGGAGGAAGTTATGACGTTCAGAAGTTCGAGGGTACTTTGGTAATTTCATTAAATAGGGGAAAATTGTTGACCCTTCAAATGACATAGAGTTTGTACGCATTTCGAGAACCGTTAGGAAGATCTCAATCTCCCGATTTCAACGACAGGCGGCACGCCGTCATCCGACGTCCGACGATTTAGTTACGGGTCTAGATAATGAAGGGGAAAATGGTAATTTTTGCAAGGTAAGGGTAAAATGGTCATTTGGCTGTCTTGGGATCTGTGCCCAGTTGAATTTGGACACATGGCTGATCTTGGAAGTGTTGTCCACAGAGAGGTGGATACCTGGCCCTCTCTGGATGGCCGTGGAAGGTGCCACATTGTTTTACAAATTTAAAGGGATGAGATATTTGCACGGGTGAAAAATAGGGGACAGAGAACATCGATCAAAATTTCAGTGTGTGGGAGAGTTGTGTGAATTCATGGTGATTGAGGAAGTGAGAGTTGTGAGAATGAGGAAGAGTGACAGAGTAGACGGTGAGGTGGAGTTGGTACTGCATGCATATATGTTTTTTATATGTTTTCTGTACGTGATTCTATGATTTGATTTATGATCTTGATGCTTTACGGTTTTGCGTATTTTCGAGATATTTACGGAATTTAACGTTTTACGAGGTTTTGATGGATATTGTGATTTGAACCTGGTTTTAATGATTTGATATCCGGTTTTGAAATACGATTTGATTTCAATGAAAGTAAAAGGATTTTGGGAAGTGATTTCGGGCTTGAAGCCCAGTTCAAGAAGTGGTTTTGAGAAACGTGATTTCGGGTTTTTGAATCGGATTTCGGAATGATGATTCTGAATTCGGTTTTTAAGCTTGAAAGTGGATTTCCGAGTTTAGGTTTGGAATGGTTATTCCGGATGCTAGCTTACGGAGTGCTGGTTTCGAACTCGAATTTGGAAATGGGTAATGAATATGAGTTCTGGGTTTGGATCCAGGATCCTGATGAGATTGCGGATTCAGATTCGGATATGAATAGTGGTTATGGTTTGGATTTGCTGGATCTTGTTATTGGGTTTAAAGACCCGGATATGATTATGACGGGGGCGGGCCCGGATTGGGTTTAAAGACCTGGATTGAGTTTAAAGACTCAGATATTGATATTTCCCCCATAGGCCTGTTGAGTTTAAAGACTCGGATTATAATAAGGCCTGGATTGAGTTTAAAGACTCGGGAGTTTAAAGATTCGGATAGATCCAGCAGGTTCGATGGATGGAAATGTGGTTTCAAATGTGTTTTGGTTTTCACTGATACTTGATGATGATGGTTTTTAATAATGGTTTTCCGATGTTTTGGGTAATGGCCCGGATGAAATGGTTTTCGACGGTTTTGGGCTGAGGCCCGGGATTTTAGATAAAGAAACTGTGTTCGGTTTTTCTTACATGGTTTGCTTAACCTAAATATTGAATGGTTTCATGACGTGGACTTGATATGCATGCATTGGTTTTTAATTGGAGGGTATAAATGACAACGCCTAAACTACGCATCAAATTAAACACGTAATTTGAGTGTTATGCAATTTAAACCCTTTTTGTGTAGATGTAGTATTGGTAAATAGGGATCGTTCTTAACTGGGGAAATTAGTGAACATTAATAACGTGTTAGTGGGAAAGAATAATGAATAAATTAATGAATTAAAGAATAAAATAATAAAAGAATTAAATGATCAAAAAATTAATTAATTAAAGAATAAAGTGATAAAAGAATAAAGAATAAAGAATTAAATAAAAAATTAAAAATGGGGGGTTTGAAAAGGGTTGTAAATATAAAATAAAGAAAACAAATAAAAATAATTAAATACTTAATTCTACTTCTACTTTAACCTTTGTACTAGTGAACTTTCTTTAAACACATATTTTTACCAACACTCTAACATCATGCTCATATTGAACCAATCACGAAATCCTACCTTAATCATCTCAAATACATGCTTACATTTTTCATATTATAAATGCACCGAACAGCGGATTATTACTTACAATATGATTCACTTTAAGTTAATGATTTAATGCGCCGAACAACGATCAAACATTAAATCTTTTCAACTCTATTCTAAATGCCCCGAACAGCGGATCAACATTTAGCTTCGAATTGAAATTTAAGTACTAAAACAAATGAAGTAAAAGAAATTCAAAAAGTAAAACACATGCAGATTGCATTCTTACTTACAAATGTTAGAAAGAAAATACCAACACATATATTGAATTATAAGTAAAACCAATAACAATAACAAGAATTTAAGTAGAAAAGTATGGATTTTCATAAGAATCACCGAACAACGGCAAGAAACTTGTGAAGATGGAAGAAGAAATATGAGGAATTCGGTCTTAAAACTCTTGAATTGCTTTAGAATTACTTGGCCTAGGTATTTCTTAAGGAAAACATAAAAATGTGTTTAAGAGATCTCAAAGAAATATCACAAGAACAAAGTAAAGAAGAAATAAAATTAAGAAAAATAAAAGTAACATAAATTAAGAACAAGAATTAAAAGAAAACTAATTAATAAGAAAATCTACAAGAAGTTAAAATGGTCCCCAAATATGTCTCTCAAAAGAGAGAAACAAAAGAACTAAACCAAGAACTAAAAATTAAGAAAAATGGAAGAAATGGAAAAATGGGACTAATTGGGCCTAATGGGGACACCCCAAATACATGAAATGGCCTCCCTATAGAGGGAGTGCCACAATTGTTTAAATAAAAGTACAAAATTAAAATATAAAAATAACAATAAAATAATATATGAACAAGTGATGGAAATGATGAGATTAGGTGGATTTTGGGGAAAAGATGCTGATTTTGAGGAAAGATGTTGATGTTTGGCTTGGGCTTCTAGATTTCAGCAGCTTCCCACCGAAATTCCAAGCAAATTTCGGTGGCCTCTCTTCTTTTAGTCATATATTTTTCGTTAAAACTCCGATTGGGATTATTCTTTCGCCGAAATGCTCTGAATTTCATACTTTATTTATTTCTGCAAAAATCCCATAAAATATATTATTTTCTCCAATTGTTTATTAATTTAATAATAAAAGTCAAGTATAAAGGGTATAAAATAATATAAAATAATGTTTAATTGAAGACCTATCAATAAATGTACTTGTTTTAAGAACTGTTTTAAACTTATACTTTATTTTTGTTCACTCACAGTCTTTTTGTGTGTTTTCGATACCCTCCAGGTTGTTGCGGTGCAGGCTGTTGGTCGAGAGAGACGAAGACATCACACCCGCGATCCACAGTAGATTCAGTGCATTTTGAGAAGTCTGAATACTTTTAAGACAGTCGGGTCGAGAATCCCTTGTCCGACTTACGTGTCACATGGAGGTTGGACGACGGTTTAACCTTAGTGTCATGTGTAAGTTAGACGGGAGCAGGATTTAGCTCTTAATCCCGGGGGATTAGGGGTGGGTCCTGTCACGGTCGCACCTAGCACATGTCATCTACAATTTCAATGAAAATACTGTAGATACTCTTACATACACCAATTGAGTTCAGTAAGAATAATAGATCAAACCAAGTCAATTCACACGATGAAGACAATCAGACAAGAATCTAAGTACAACAACTCATGGTTACGGCTTCAAGTAGCCATAATCCTTAAAGGGACTACTCACACATACTTGAAACAAACATAGACATAATCAAATGATGCATTGAATAATAAAGTGACACGAGTAAAGATACTAGGTTATAAACGAAGAGAATGGTGAATTTCACACGATCAAGTCACCCTTCAAGTTCTTTCAACTAAAAACTAAAAATAAACTAAGTGTAAAATGAGCCTACAGTTTGATAAAGCCTTGTGACCAAAAAAGCTGAAAATGGGCTAGGCACTCATCTTGAGTTTCTTGGGCTTGAAGTTATCCATTCTTAGCTCATCAAGTATTTTGATTCATTACAAATAAGGTTATTTCTTCAAATGCCTAGTTTTATCTTGAAAACATCAAGAGCAGCAAAATACATTGTATTGCATAATGATTTCAGATAAAAACTATTGCACAAGAAAGTGTAAAAGTACATCTTTACGCGCTCAACATCTGTCGAAGAGTTAATTTAGTGCACATAGAGCACTCAGGCTGGGTTCAATTGGAATTTTTGAATTACTTGGAAAATTAAAAAAAATATGAATAGAAAATTAAAAAATCATACTCGAGATTTTATTACATATTAGCTTGGTTAATTTGGTTGGGCTTACAACTGGGCTTATATGGAATGATTGGGCTAGGTTTCACCTGGACGGACCTATTGCGTATATCGGATTTAAACACCTAAACTTAAACTCGGCCTAAATTTTGGACCGAGCGGACCCACAACCAATAGCGGGTTGTTGTAACGACCCGTCCCGAATTATTGGGATTAATTAAGACTTAATGATGGATTAGCCTCGCTAATCGGGGATTAGACGAGGATTAAGAGACGTTCAAGGTGAAATGACGATTTTGCTCCTAGAATGGGCGAAACGTTGACTCTTCGCTCAGGCGGTCAAATGGACTTTCTCTAATGACTATGACGTGGTTCGGGACATCACAAGTTCATAGACAGGTGGCACGCTCGATTCCAACGTTCGAGGAAGAAGTTATGATGTTCGGAAGTATTTTGGTAATTTGGTTGAAAAGGGGGCAAACAGCTGACTTTTGACCTGGGAGGTCCAATGGCCAAGGGACGAGGACCGTTACATAGATCGAGTCAATATGAATCCGTAGACAAGCGGTACGTCGAATTCGGACGTTCGACGAGAAAGTTACGGTTCACGGAAGTTTCGGAGAACTATTTACGGCGGCACGTTTTACGAGGTAAAAAAGGCTTTTGTCCTAAGTGGGGCCCATATATTTCTGTGCTGGCCAAAGGATGAGTGAAAAGTGTCACTTATCCATTGATTAGTATGATTGCATTCATGCATACCCCTTTGTCTGTTCACCCAAACAACTCGAAACCTTCCCCTCCCCAAACCATGACTCCCACACGACCACACCACCCTAAACCCAATCCAAAACTGGTTGCACATGAGGGAAACAGAGAGAGAAGATTGAACTGATGAAGGTGGTGGCAAGATCGCGGGCCGCCGTGCACGGCGGCCATGGAACCGTGAAGGTATCGGTTTTAGCCCTTTTCATTTTATTTTTGATTCTTGACGTTGGGGACGGTTTTAATCAATTAGGATGAGCTTATTGGGTTGTTAGGAAGGTAATATGATGATTTTGATGATGGTTAGAGGTTGAGGAAGCCCTGGGAGATTTATGAAAATGTTAGACCGTGAGGAAGAAAATCAAACCGTTGGATTTGTGGGTTTTTCATTGTTTTGATTTCACAAATAGGATTCTAGGATCAAGATAGGAAGTTTAGGATTGAAAAGGGAAGGAATGGACGAAAAATTAGGAGAGGAGGGCCTTGGACCGGTCACGCCGGTCCAGGCAGACCGCTACACAGAACGAACTGGGCCCGCCTGGCCGAAGGACAAGGACGCTGGAACAGTGGGCGCGTGAGCCCACGCGTAGGGCCTTTTGGGCGGCACGTGGCAGCACGTGGGACCCCTTTCGGGGATGTTTTCAACACATGAAATCATCTATCGGATGTAACGAACATTTTGGGACTCGTTTCGTGTCGATCAGATATCGTTTCGATATAGTTCGGGACGCCCGAAGGTTTAGGTTAGCGTTTAAAAATAGTTAAAAATTACGAAAAACTTACGGGGCTTTAGTGAGGGGTTATTTAAGTAGTTAGAACCCTCTAAATTAATTTGGACAGGTTCGGGAACCCCGGAGGCGATGATTGGCCAGGGAAGACGTTTTGGTGCCCGTATCGAGGCGCAGCTTCAGACGGTTTGTGAGTGGACCTTTCTTTCGAAATCTATGCATGCATAAATTTTTTATAATTTTTTTAGAACATGTTTTGTCATTCCATGAGTGCATTTGTTTGTGGTGGCCTAGGATTTACGTATTTGCACGTATTTTGAGATTTCTGATTTTATACGATGCTTATACGTGCTAGGTTTTCAATGTGGGTTTAATGAATGGGTTTTGGTTTTGGAAATATGAACTCGGGCATGAGACCCATTTGATTTACACACTCCCGGACTTGGAGTCCATTTGATTTGACGAGGAATCGGACCGAGGGTCCATTTGAGTTATACGATCGGGCTGAGGGCCCCGTTGGTTTACGATTCGGGTTTGAGGCCCATTTGAACTATGATATCGGGCCTGAGTCCCAGTTGGTTATAATCTCGGGCTTAGGGCCCATTTGGTGGTGAAATCGGGCTTAAGGTCCCGTTGATTTATGGTTTCGAGCTTAGGGCCCAGTTAGTCATGATTTCGGGCTGGAGGCCCAGTTGATTGTGAAATCGGGCTTGAGTCCCAGTTCATTTTATGAAAGGAGAATTCGGGCATGAGACCCTGTTGAATTGAGGATTTAGGTCGAGGCTTGTGGAAATGGATTTGAATCAGATTCGAGGAATCCTGTTGAGATAAATCAAGTATGAGACCCAGTTGAACTATATTTTGAGAAAGAAAGTATTTGGAAAATGTATTATACCCTCCATATGATTTATTTGGTCTCCTCCAGACGTCGACCTGGAGAGTCACGATCCACAGACTAGAATGGGTATCCCCATAGGGATCCCGTTCCAGGAGTGGGAGTTATGATGTGGTCCCGGACCAGATTCCGGAGAGATGATCAGACTAGGTCCAAAGATAGAGCCTCCCAGATGGAGAATTCCTGGGGGTAGACTCGGAGTGAGACCCCGAGTAGTGTGCACACTTATATAGAGATGAAATCGTGACATATATCGGGGATGTGTTCCCTAGGGGCTGTGTGCCCCAAGTTGGCATCTTCTCGGAAGTGACGCGGATGGGTTATACGTATGCTTACGTATGAGGTTTACGAAAAGTGATTTGGGGGCGGAGACCCCGTGTTCCATGTTTTAGAAAGTGATTTGGGACGGAGACCCCGTATCTGATATTTTGGAAATGGTTTGGGGAGACCCCGTACTCGATGTTTTAGTATTTCACTGAGATTAGTTTTGGGTTGGGACCCATGTTTACTGGACTTGGGCAGAGTCCCACTTGTGTTTGATTTGGGCTGAGTTCCCATGTATTGATTTACAGTTTTTTTTTTGATTTCGAGTCGGGGACCCATAAATGGATTTATGGTTCATGACGGTTTATGGGGACTAGGCATGAACCCTTGAAAGGTTTTGAGAATGTTTTCAAATGGTTTTATGAACGTTTTGGTAAATGATTTTGAATGCATGCATATGCTATAAATGTCTTATTATGAAAACGTTTTATTAAAATATTATTTTGTCCACTCACAGTTTTTGTGGTTTTAATGTCTTTCAGGTTGATCGCGGATGCGGGCTGTAGCAGAGATCTAGACATCACACTCCTCCTCCTACGATCTTGGCGTACTGTGGAAGCCCCGGTGAGGGCTAGTGACGGAATTATCCCTGGTCTGACACTTTGTGTCAGACGGGAGCAAGTACGTCCCACGTTAATCCCGGGGAATTTGGGACGGGTCCTGTCAGTTGTGCTGAGCTTTTGCCACCCGGGCCAAGCGGGTAGCCAAAAATCCCATGGGATACTAGGACAAATCGTAAGGGCTAAGTTGAGGAAAAACCATGAAGCTCCTTCTCGGAAAGCTCCAAAATGCATCGTACATGTGCACCCTTTCTGCGAAACTCGCACACCCTTATCTCACCCAACACGCACCCTTCTCGGCCATCGTATATGCCCTTGTAGCGCCCGCCTAGGTTTCTCCATTTATTTTCTATCTACCCAGTAGGTTAGACTTTTATATGAGCAATTGATAGCGAGGCTTCCCTTAAATAGGAATTAAACCATAGGCCCCTAGGATTCTTGCCTACAAATGAAGTTAAATACTTAACCAAAAAGGTTTCGTACTTTTATACGAGGGAATGTCCAAAGCTAAATGGAGTCCTAAGTGATATGGAGGCATTTACAGGACCATAAGTCATCATATAATTATAGACCTAACTTCCACGTTTCCCATTTTTAGTGTACATATTACTCGTGATAAGGACATTAATGGCATACAAACATCCTTGCATTAATTAGCATATTTTCTACCTTTTTATATATTAATTGATAGGATTATTAATAAAAAATAAAAAATATCTTTATGAGAGTTATTTATTATTGACCACTAATAAATAATATATTTACAAATGCATTATTTGTTAATTGCAAATCTTCTTCAACTAATCAGACTCTTTGCTAACTCACTTGCCTCCCGTATAAATACAAGATCTCTCTTACCTTTCAAGGAAGCAAAGGCCCTCATACCATTACTCAGTTTATTTATTCGCTCAAATAAAAGTAACTTATGTACATACGTGTTCTTGGTTGAATCCTTTATTCTAAGCTTCAACCTTAACGATGTTTGTCTCATTTATTATCGGTCAGAATCGAGAAGGAATTCTTTAATCTAGATAATTTCTATATCAACACTTCTCTTCTTTTATGTCTCAAAGATTAGAAAATTAATTCCATTAATATTTAAAATAGAAATTAATTTAGTCTTTACTTTTAATTTATTTTTATTTTTATATAGCTGTGCGCTTATCATTATAATGCTTTTTTTTTTCCTTTTTGGATTTTAAAAAGCCAAAAACGTTCTCGGTAAAATATCATCGGTCTTTAGTCCAATCGGACATCAAAGACTTAATTACCTTAGTAGTCTGTCTAACTAAAATAACCAACACAATATACAGACGTATCAAATGAGCACATAATGTATGTTTGTCTCTATTAATGAATCGTGGATGCTAATTTCTAAGGGGTGAATATTGGGTGAAACGATAAACTGCAATATAAATTAGGAATTTTTGCTATATATTGTGTAGTTATAATTAAAATTTGTTGGGCATACAAAAAATTATTAAATTTTCATGAAACAATTGTATGGGATTTAGAAATCTTTGTAGCTAAGAAAAGTCAACAATAATTATCTCTGGATAAAAAGTAAAAATTAAAAACTTAGGGCATTGGTATATCCTTTACATTTATCTTTTATAATTACATATTTAATGGTTAGTGATAGAGAGAAAATATGTTTGAGAAATGGAGGTGATGAAGAAGGGTATAACAAAAAACGCAAAGAATTTATAGATGAGGGATTACCAAATTCGAAGAGATGGAGGTTAAAGTACACAGCCAAAAGTTAGATAAAGATATAGTGTAGTGGCTTTGCAATGTAATGATTTGCATTTCCAATCCATCCACTTAATATGTGGCTTCCAGCAATAACAATAAAACTTCGTGACAATAAGCTTCCAATGCCATACCACTAACAAACCATATATGCCCCAACTTAATTATTAGTACCAATTTAGGAATCATTTCCTTTTGGAAAGATATAGTTGAAAGCTGTTGAAGATTTCCATATTGGAAAAACATAAAAAGAATATACATTAATTAATATATGATCATAATGAATGATTTTACTATTTATAATAACGTGATTTTTTTTATGATAAAATTTGACTGTACGAGTGATACTAGCATGTTTGAACAATATGAATGCCGGAAGGATTTGTAATCATAAGAGCTGGAAGGATTTGTAATCAAAAGAAGAGCTTCTTTTGGACACAAGAAAAGAGAACAAAGATCTTAGATATGGAAGAAAACAAGTCAAAAATAATTAAAAGCAAAGGAACAAACATCATTTTCTATGAGCATTGTTATATAAGCATCAAGAGAATGCAGTTGAAAAACATAGGTTCTCCCCTCTCACTTTGAATAATTTGCTTTCGTTCATGCTCTTGTTTGGTTGGACGATATAATATCATATTTATAATTAAACAAGATTTTTTGTTTCTTTAAGTTTGATTTGATCCAACAATGGGGATAAAGCTTGTCCTTTTATGTTCTTTTGATGCACTAATCTTTGTAATCAACTTTATTAATGATGTGCTTTTGGATGGCTGAGCATAAGTTCCTTTCCTCACCTAACTACTCAATCATCTTTTTTTCACAAATCATCCTCTTGTAATTGCCTGCTTAGCATATTACGATGTATTACAAACTTTTTGACATTATAATTTTCGACAATCTTTTAGATAATATAATTCCAATAATGTATAGTTTTACTATTCAATAATGTAGTTGGACCCGATGAGTTCCAATAAAATGAGGTTGCTAGAGAAAGGTGAGGTCGAATCGAGTCTAGGAACCAAAACGGCCAAAATGGCTAGAGAGAATTTACTAAGAATAAAAATCTACTTGCGCTAATTGGGTTTCGAAGTTAACTTTCGCGTCTTTCCAATGCTAGTATGAAACTTATTGATACAAGAAATGGACCAACTTAAGTCGCCTCGTTGAGTACCTTTGACTGCTCCTCTCGAGGAAGGAAGATCTGCACAGGGAGATGGTGAGAGCAAAGAGACACCGGTGTGGTGCCAGCCTAACAGTCTCTGATGCTTAAGTAAAATTAAGTGGGAAGAGTACTGTAGTAATTTAGGAAGCATGAGGGCAAAATTGTCATTACCTTTTGGAGGGGTGATAAGTCACGAATTTAGCATTGTTTCAATGTTATTCCTTATTCCTTTTACTTATAATTGCTCAATCAATAGGAGAAAATGATCTCTTTTGTGAAGTTTGTGCAGATTGTTTAGTTGAGGTTTAAATCATGTTTTTGCAATGAAATGTGATCTTTCCAAGGCTATTTCTTCAAGAACTCATGAAGGACTCTCAAAGTGCTACCTCACCTCTCATTTACACGACAAGGATCCAATTTGGCTACTCAAAAGTCACCGCTAAGCCTTAATGTCCCAAAAATGCGATTGAAGAGGTTATAGGGACTCCTTGTGAATCAAGTTATCTTTTGCCACAATTTCCTCCCCCTTTTCAATGAGGAATTATGTGGATTGATTGAGATAAGAAGACTCAATGTTTTCCTCTTCAAACCTGGAGTTTAAGTGTAAGAAACAAGATAGAAATGAGTTTCTTCCAAGCCAAGGAACTAAAACTCACGGCTAAGGTTAAGGAAATAAGTTAGCCGCATTTTGTCCTCCCCTTTCTATTAGGACTCTTGTGATATGATTTGGTAAGAGATTAAATGAATTTCTAGTTATAGTTGAAGTCAAGAAGTGGATTAAAGAAGGAAAAGAGGATTCCTTATTAAAGAAGGATCAAGAATTGCGGCTAGGGTTCTTTTTCACGGCGAGGAGGATTTCCTCCTTAGTTCAGGTTTATTTTTCCCTTTTCTTTAGGGAAAAACTAGGGCAGGTGTGAGGCCTATATATAGTTAATTTTCTCTCATTGTTTGGACGTTCAATTTACCTCCCGAGGTCCCAAAACTCTGTCGAAATTCATACTTACTTTTATAAACAAGTTAGCCGCATTTTTCATTGATCTTCAAGATTTTGGATTCATTTCTTGCACCTTGATTGTGACGTGAAGCTTGGGAGAAGAAGAAGTGTTTGTGCCACTTATCTCACGCCTTATCCCTCTTCGTATTGTGTTTCGCAATCCTTAATATCTTTAAGTTTATAGGAATTCAATTATGATGTTTGTTAACTTAGATATGTGTGAGTAGTTCCCTTAAGGATTGCAGCTATTTGAAGCCTTAGCCATGTTAGTTCATATTTAGATTTCATGATTTTGATTGTTATGAATGACTGAATTTGTTGGATTACTGCATTTCATGAACTCAATTTACACCTATAAGCTTGATCACCTTGTTTGTGCATAATTGTAGATGTAATTGCTTGGCGGACCATAATATCATCTTGCAATTTGTAGCATCATGTTTAAGAGTGAGAATCTTATTCGTAATATAAACTCATAAACTTCTAGAATTGCACATCACTTTTCTACGGATAATGTAGTGTCATCAAATCTTCTTCGTGTTTCATGGATTATCACGCACCATCGATAATAGACGTTTTAAGAGGGGGACATCAAACTTAAAACATGCAAAATAAGAGAAGATAATAGGTGTGGAGTGAGCCTTAGTCGGACCCCTGCACGGGCAACTAATTCAGAAACATGCATAGTAATTGAATCAAGGAAGTCTAAGGAGAACTATAATTGGTAAAGGTGGACAATAAGCCCTATTTCATCTTAATCAATCAATCAACACTCAATCTTGTTTTCATCACTTCACATTGTGTTTTTGCATCTCAATTTGTGCTCATCATCACTCAAAACCCCCCATTCGTTTTCTATTTCATAACCAAGTTATTTCATTCTAAACTAAGTGGATTCACGTTGAACAAGTCCTCAAGGGATCGACCTTTGCAAACCTACTATACTCGTTATATGATTTTGTGCACTTGAAAAGTATTACATTTGGAGTTATCATTCATAATATCTTGTTTGATAAAACTTCTATCAAGCCGTTACCGGGGACTTGTCTCTCAACGGTGTCCATATAGTTTGGAATTACCTAACTTGGTTTCATTTGTTTATTTTTCAAGGTACTAGTACATGTGACGCAGCTCTTCACTGGAAGGTACATCTCACAGCTCTACTGCATCCTCACAACAATCTTCAGTTCACGGGAGCCCACCACCAAGTCCTCGTGCCATGGCTAATCCACAAGATCGTGTTCTTGTCCCTCCACCTGCCCCTAGGCTCCTTCGGGAGTTCGCTGCCCCTCATGTGCCCGAAGACCTATTTCCCATTGTCTTTCCCGCAAGCATAGTTGAAAACTTTGAGCTTAAGTCCAGAACCAGTCATATGTTGCCTACTTTCGATGGACTCTTTGGTGAGGATCCTCACCTTCATGTCAAGGACTTTCTCCAGGTTTATTCCACTCTTCGTATCAATAGGATGAATGAGAATGAAATTAGGTTGAGGTTGTTTAACTTTTCACTCAAGGATCGAGCCAAGGCTTAGTTCCATTCACTAGCACCCCCCTCTATTCATACTTGGACATAATTGACTAGCTTGTTCCTTACCCAATACTACCCTAGTAAGAAAACTAATGAGTATTGGGAAAGGTTCAATGATATACTACGAGCTTGTCCCCATCATAACATTGAGGATCATCACCTCATGATGTACTTTTATGGAGGCATTAGAACCGGGGATCGTACTATAGTGAATTCCCAATCTCAAGGTATCTTAGATGGCATAGCAACCGAGGCTTGAGTCGCATTTGAGAGGATAGCTCAAAGGGAAAAACAATTTAGTTACCAAGACCACTCATCTAGGTCCTTAGCCGAAACTAGCGACAATGATGGGTTTATAGGAGAGCTCACGGCTTTGGTAAAGCAATTGTACAAGGAGAAGGCTAAGAGTACCCATGGTTTGTAAGGTATGTTCAGTACAAGGCCACTCTTCTAATGAGTGCACATTTGTGGGAGAAGCCAACTATGTTGGTGGGTACAATGCTCCAAGGCCCTAGAATGACCCTTTTTCCAACTCTTACAACCAGGGATGAAAGAACAATCCTAATTTGAGGCGGAACAGCAACCATAACGTGGCTAATCCCATGCCACCCCTTGGATTCCAGGAATCTCACGTTCCTGCCCTTTCTAGGCAACCCCAAGTTACTTCATCAACTCAAGGTTCAACCGGTAAGTCATGGGAGGATGTGCTTGCAACTATGGCACAACACACTAATGCTTTCATATATGAATCTTGACCGCATCAAGCAAACACCAATGCCTTCATGAATGAGAATAGGAATTCCATTACCAACTTGGAGAGGCACCTTGGACAGATTTCCAATCAACTTAATCAAAGAGAGCCCGGTAAGTTCCCTAGTCAAGTTATGGTAAATCCCAAGGGTCAACATGGACCAACCTCTAATGCCATCACCCTCAAGAGTGGAACTGAACTTCCTAGCCCAATATACACCCCAAGGAAGCAAGCTTAAAGCCCCCAGGTCCATACTATTCAAACCTCTAAGTCATATGCTCAAATTCCAACAAGTTACCCGAGTGACATGCCCTGGAACAATTAGGAATTTCCAAAACCTTATGGTGTCCAATTTGCCCCTCCTTTGCTCTCGGATGAGCCCCTTCACATGGCACAAACCCAAGACCAGCTTCAATATGAAAATCTACAAGTTAAGGTCCCTGGAACACCAAGGCTAAGCACCCAACAGCAGCCCTTGAACCCTAAAGACAAGGCATTGGAACAACATGCACCAACCAAGGACACTTCTGGAGTACCCCAGCAACATTCTGAACTTTCTAAATCTAAAACTATTTCTAATTCCAATAATATGTATAAGAAGGTGTCTTTTGAGTTTTATAATAATGTCTCTTATCCATTCCCTCGCATATTTCAAAATCAAGACAAAAATAAGGAAACATTCAAGGATGAGATCATAAAGATGCTACAGAAGCTTCAAATCACACTTCCTTTTTTCCAACGTTCTTAAGCACGTGCCCATCTTTGCAAAGCTCATCAAGGACGTAGTTACTGGAAAAAGAGGATTTGATGCTTCAAATGTCGTCGAATTACCTCATGCATGCAAGGCAACCCTAGTTTCCATGCCCAATAAAGTTAACGATCCTGGGGGCCCTTCACTTCCTTGTGTCATTCAATCTAAACGTTTTGAGTATTGTTCATGTGATATAGGAGCTTCAATTAACATTACGCATTTTCATATTTACAAGTCTTTGAACTTAGGAGAGCTTAAACCTACTCACTTATGTGTTAGATTGGCTAATGCTTCGGTTTTTAACCTTATAGGTGTGCTGGAGGATGTTTTGGTTCAAATTGGAGATACTTGCATCCCCGCTGATTTTTATGTCTTGAAGATGGATAGAATTAACAGAAATGAAGAGCCTTCATTGATATTTGGACATCCCTTGTTGGCCACGGCTGAATGCCTCATTGATGTGATGAATGGAAAGGTATCTATTCGAGTTTTAGACGAGTTTCGTACTTTCTATATACACGACACTATGCAATATCCAGCAGAACCTATCATTGATTTCCATTTGAATACTTTGGATATGCTTCTTAATGAGAACTTAAAGCTATCATATGTGGAAGATGACCTAGAAAAAGCCCTCACTTTTTCCCCTAAACACAAGAATACCTTGGACCCCAATGTCATGGCCCAGCTCCTTTATCTCAACGCCATGCCTTTCATGCACTCGTATAAGGCACCCTTTAAAGCCTTGCCTTCCACCATCATAGAGACCTTGCCCTCTCATGTCCCTCCCCCTGTCATTGAGCTTAAACCGCTCCCGGAACACTCAAGTATGCTTACCTAAGCAGCAACAACACCCTCCCGGTCACCATTACCGCAAATCTTAGTCCATCTGAGGAAGACATGCATGTTCAAGTCCTTCGCACCCATTAAATGGCTATTGGTTGGACTATTGCTGACATCAAGGGCATTAGTCCAGAAAAGTGTATGCATAGGATTCTCCTTGAAGATGATGCCAAGCCCTCCAGAGAGGCACAAATAAGATTGAACCCGCCTATGAAGGAAGTTGTCAAGAAAGAGGTCCTAAAACTTTTGGACGTGGGAATCACCTATCCAATTAGTGATTCTAAATGGGTAGGTCTAGTACAAGTAGTTCCTAAGAAGAGTGGGATTACTGTGGTTAACAATGAGAAGGATGAGCTTGTGCCTCAAAGGATACAAACTGGTTGGAGAGTATGCATTGATTACCGACGTTTCAACACTACCACTCGTAAGGATTACTTTCCCTTGCCTTGTATTGATAAAATGTTGGAGCGATTGGCACGTCATTCTTGTTATTGTTTCTTAGATGGATAGTCTAGGTATAATCAGATTCCAATTTCCCTAGAAGATCAAGAGAAGATGACCTTTACCTGCCTCTCTGGAACATTCTCTTACCGGAGGATGCCCTTTGGTCTATGCACTGCACCGATCACTTTTCAACGATTTATGATGTGTATATTCTCGGATGTGGTTGAGGAAATCATTGAGGTATTTATGGATAATTTCTATATATTTGGGCACTTATTTGAGCTTTGTTTGATTAATCATGTCAGGACCCGATCGTCTTCTGTCAGGACCCGACCATCCTCGGTTAGGATTCGACTCTAGCACGAGGCCTTTTGGGAGCTCAGTGGCTTTGGGAGGGGAATGGTCTAGGAGGGGAATGGTGGTGTGCATCAAAGGTGTAGGCACACACCTATCTAGTACGAGGCCTTTTGGGAGCTTAGTGGCTTTGGATTCGGTTGGAACTCCAAAGTTAAGCGAGTTGAGGCTGGTGCAATCCCAGAATGGGTGACCCCCTGGGAAGTTGCACGTGAGCTCCCGAAAACAAAACCTTGAGGGCGAGGAGGCTCAAAGCGGGTAATATCGTGCTAGATTCGGATCCTGACCGAGGAGGGTCGAGTCCTGCCAAATCATTCCCGGGTACTTGAACGCTGCAAAGATAGTAGCCTAATGCTGAATTGGGAGAAGTGTCACTTCATGGTTCAACAAGGTATTCTCTTGGGCCACGTGATTTCTAGCAAGGGTATTGAAATGGATAAAGCTAAGTTGGATGTTGTTAAGAGATTTACCTACCCAACCATGGTTAAAGAGGTTAGATTATCCTTGGGACACCCTGGATTTTACAGGAGGTTCATCAAGGATTTCTCTAAGGTATCTCGACCTATGTGTGCTTTGCTTGCAAAAGATGCTGTGTTCAACTTTGATAAGGAATGTAGAGAAGCTTTTGACACCTTGAAGGACAAGCTCACGAGCTCCCCTATCATTATGCCCTCCAATTGGGACCTCGAACTTATGTCCGATGATTCATATTTTGCAGTTGGTGCTGTGTTAGGACAATGACGCGACAAACTTCCTCATGTCATCTACTATACAAGCCGCACCCTTAATGATGCCCAATTGAATTATTCAACTACTAAAAAGGAGCTTCTTGCTGTATTCTTTTCCCTGGAAAAGTTTCGTAGTTACTTGATTCAAACAAAGGTCATAGTCTATACGGATCACGCCTCGTTGAAATACTTATTGAGCAAGAAGGATGCAAAACCTAGATTGTTGTGATGGATGCTCCTCCTCCAAGAGTTTGACTTAGAAATTTGGGACAAGAAGGGAAGTGAGAATGTAGTTGCTGATCCTATGATTCGTCTCATCCATGGCTCGAAAGAAGAAGTGGATCACCTCCTATTGCAAGAGACATTCCCCGACGAATAACTTTTCAGCATTAATGTGATGGACCCATGGTACGATGATTTGATTAACTTTATCATCACTAAGAAATTCCCTATGTCATTGAGCAGGTTCCAAAAGAATAAGCTTGCTAAGCAAGCCAAGTATTACATTTGGGATGAGCCATACCTATGGAAACATTTCCCGGATCAAATCATTCGTCGATGCATTCCCGATTGTGAGGTAAGTTCTGTTCTTGAATTTTGTCACTCTTTTGCATGTGGAGGTCATTTTGGGGCCAAGAACACAGAGCTTAAAGTACTTCAAAGTGGATTCTTTTGGCCTACACTCTTCAAAGATGCCTATGAATTCGTGCTCAGATGCGATAGATGCCAAATACAAGGTAACATAGGTCCTAGGAATCAAATGCCTTTGAACCCGATTCTAGTGGTGGGGATCTTTGATATTTGGGGCATTGATTTCATGGGACCTTTCCCTAATTCTTTTGGTAATGTTTACATATTACTTGTTGTGGATTATGTATCTAAATGGGTTGAGTGTAACGACTCGTCCCGAATATCGGGATTTAATAATATTTAATTGTGATTTACTAATCTGGGATTAGTTGGGTGATTTCGGACGAATTGTGCAAAATGACCGTTTTGCCCCTAGGCGTGGGCAAAACGTTGACTTTTAATTCGGATGGTCAAATGGACTTTGACCGATGACCATGACGTAGTTCGGGACGTCACGAGTTCATAGACAGGTGGCACGTTCGATTCCGATGTCCGTGGTGAAAGTTATGATGTACAGAAGTTCAAGGGCATTTTCGTAATTTGGATGAAATCAGGGGAAATGTTGACTTTTTGACCAGGGTGTCCGATGGCCGAGGGGCAAGAACCGTTACGTAGGTCTCGTCGATACGAATCCAATGACAGGCGGCATGCCGAAATCGGTGATTCGACGACGAAATTATGGGTCACGGAAGTTTGGTCTGAATCGTGAAATCGGGGAAGTTACGTCTTGGTAACTGTGTTGATTATTTTATTCTGAAATGGTTGTTGGAGGACACTTGGATGAGTGACAAGTGTCACTCATCCGACGGCTAGATTGGATCTTGTTCCACTAATCATAATTTATATGCTAAAGTTCCAATATATAATTATTTAGGATTAAATCCCTCATTTTGATCTGAGCCATCCATCTCACTCCCCTGATTGCATCACAACCGTCCATATCACCTCTCCCTTCTATTTTTGATCAGTCCTCACTCCCTCACCCGTGAACAAGCAAAAAACTGAGGGGTGAGAATTGGATTCTGGCCATTGTCAATCTCCCTTCCACAATTGATTGCACAAATGGAAATTTAGTGATTTGGGGAAGGATTTGGCTGAGGGAGAGCACGGGGGACGGAGAGGGGAGGTGTAATTCAGGAATCGGAATTTCGGAGAATTGGAGGGAATTTCGAATTGGAATAATTGGGCCGTGACGATCAAAATGGAGTTTAGTTTGAGTCTTCTGAGATCAAAACGATCATCTTTGCTGCAAGAACGAAGAGAAACCGTGGCGGATTGAGGAAGAACTGAGCTTCCATGGCAGCTCAAAATCGAGCTTGGGTTCAATGGGTTAGAGGTAAGTAATTCTCAAATTGATCTTGTAGAAATGTTCCTCACACTCTCACGATGCTAACTGAATGAATTAATTTGAAAACCAGGGACGAAATCGTGAAACCCGAATTGAAAACCCATCGAGGATCGATCGTGAGTCGTGGAGATATATACCCTAATTTGTGTAATTCGATTTACAGAACTTAAATGGAGATGGATTAGAAGGGATCAGTTTAAAGTACGGATCGATTTGAGGTTGAATCGAGTAAGATTGAGTCGGGTCTGTTCGCGGGTTTTTGAACCCGTTTACCAGACAAACGGGCGAAGGGGATGACTGTGCGGGTACTGTAGCAGGCGCGTGGCTTTCACGCGCAGCAACTCACGGCGGCGCGTGACGGCGCGTGGGCACGAATCTCGAGGTACGACCAACATGACTTTTGTCCTATACAATGTAACGAACATTTTGGGATTGGTTTCGTGTCGATCGGACACCGTTTCGATATTGTTAGGGATGTCCGAAGGTTTTAAATCCAGTTTAAAAATACTTAAAAATTCGGGAAAATTACGGGACTTGAATAGGATGTTAATGATGAGGTTAGTAATCCTCTAATGTGATTTGAACAGGATTGGGAGTCCCGGTGATAGTGGTGTGGCCCGGGAAGGCCTATGGCACGCGTATCGAGGCGCTCGGTTAAACGGTCTGTGAGTGGACATTGGTTTTATAAATTCGATGCATGCATAACTGTTTCATGATTTTTATAATTGTGATTAAATGATTTATTTTGGATATCGGTGAATTTAAATGATTTCACGCATTTCGAGGTGATGTACGCATTTGCACGTAAACTGAGGTTTTTTGGATTTGCACCGATTTCCATAAATGTGGTTGGATATGATTTCATGAGACGGTTACGGACTTGATAAAGTAAAATCGGGCCAGGGGCCCAGTTAACTTATGAATCGGGCCAGAGGCCCAGTTGATTTCTACATGTGATTGCGGGTCAGGGACCCTAAAATGGAATTGAATAAATGTTTTCTGGTTTACATTTTATATATATTCACATGCTAAAAACAAATAACGGTTTGATGATATGGAAATTATGGTTATGGCACGTTTCACGGTATTTGAGCTTGAGACCCGTCTGATGAAACTTAAAGATTGGTTTGGATTTTATCTATGTATATATATATATATGCTTTGTATGTGGATATCAATAAAATGTATTTGGTACTGCACTGTATAGATCCTTCCATATGATATTGTCTCCTCCGGATGAGGTACCCCGGAGAGGTCACGGACGTCTAGAACGTTCAGCGTCTATGACGCTAAGCATCGGGGATGCTGTACCCGAACGGGGTTCGGGGATTGAACTCGGAAATTGAGACCCGAGTGGCACGCGTAGCCTTGTGATTGTGACCTTATTGACTTCAGGGACGTCAGACATCAGGGATGTCGGATTGGAGTGTATGGTGCAATGGCTAAAATTATGTTTATGGTTCATATTATACGATATATGATTTTAAATGATGGTGCATGCATATGGTTTTACTGAGGGGCATAAATGTCTTATAAATGTTTTAAACAGACTTGTTTATTTTCGTCCACTCACAACTTTTGTTTTAATGCCCTTCAGGTTGATTCCGGATGCGACTGCAGTAGAGACTTGAGCATCGCACACCTCCTCCATCGATCCTTACGCACTCTGGAAGCCCGGTTGGGCAGTGGCAACAGGTTATCCCTTGTCTGACACCTCTTGTCAGACGGGAGCATGACACATTCCATGGTAATCCCGGGGGGATTGGGATGGGTCGTGTCATTGAGGCACTTGCCACTAAAACTAATGATGCTAAGGTTGTTGTGAATTTCATTCAAAATCTTATTCTAGCTAGGTTTGGTATACCAAGGGCCATCATAAGTGACAGAGGCTCCCACTTTTGCAATCGTTCTTTTGAGGCTTTGATGAAGAAGTATGGTGTAAATCACAGAGTATACACTCCCTACCATCCTCAAACCAGTGGGCAAGCCGAAGTGTCAAATCGAGCGATCAAAGCTATACTTGAGAAAAAGGTTCATCCTAACCGCAAATGTAACAACCCGTACCTTCGGGAAGGGTACAAATGTAATTTTGTAAAAGATTTGTATAAAAGGACGATTTTGCCCTTGTGAATAGTGTGTCAAAAGTTGACTTTTTGATTTACAGGTTGGACGAGTGTTGACCATTGACCGTGACGTAGTTTAGGACGTCACGAGTCCGTAGACAAGTGGCAAGTCCGAATTGGACAAGCGAAGAAAAAGTTATGATGTTCGGAAGATTAAGGGCGTTACTGTAATTTTGATTAATTAGGGGAAAATGTTGACTTTTTAGTGGACTTTTGATTTTCATGTAGACCGAGGACCGTTAGATAGGTCTCGACGTCCTGAGTACAACGACAGGCGGCACGCTGTAATCGGACGTCGGACGGAATAGTTATGGGTCTGGAAAGTTTGAGGGTAAAATGGTAATTTTAACTCTAGGGGCATTTTGGTCTTTTTTTTCTTTAGGGCCAATTAGATAAGGGCAAGTGGCATGAATGGGATTGGATATTTTGTGCTGATGACCATGGAGAAGGGGACACGTGGATTAACACTAGAGGATTCTAGGGTGTTAATTATACACACAGGCACATATTGATCGATTTCAACCGTGCAAATTGGTTTGAGAAGCAGAAAACAGAGTGGTGAGGCGGTGGTGAGTGTGATCGATTCTGTGCGTGTGTGAGAGTCATGTGAGTTGTGAGAGTAACAGAGAGAAGAAGAGAGACTGGTGATCGGGTTTTGGACTTGAAATCGTGCAAGGAACACGGCGGTGGTGAGGTTTGATTTTTCAGGGAAACAGAGAGAGTTGTGGGACAGAGGTGGTGGTTGTGCCGTGTTGTGGTTCAATCCAAGATAATAGGAGGCTAGGACGACTGCAGAGGACTCAGTGGACACCGTGGTATACGGCGGTGCAGACGGCGGAGGAAGAATCGAAGGTATGACTCGAATCCCCTGTTTTTCCCGTTTGATTGTTTTCAAAAGTCGTGGACTTTGGGTTAGAGTCGAGGGTTTTGGTGGTTAGTGTGAGACTCTTGAAGGTCCCAGGAGTCGTCTGAGGTTGGTGCCGTGACGGGGGAAGGTCTGGGTGGCCGGAGGCCAAAACAGGGTTTACGGGCAGTTTGTTTCGAGGTTAAGGACGATGGGTTTTAGGCTTCGATTTCTAGGTTTTAGGACAGGAATAGATTTCTAGGAACTGGACGAAGCTAATAGGATTGAAATGGTGGAAAATCATGGCGGAATTGCAGAGAACGGGTCACGCCGGTTCAACACAGTTGAACCGGGTGACTTGAGGTAGACGATGCACTGTAGCAGGCGCGTGAGGCCCACGCGCAGCTACTTTGGGCGGCGCGTGGGGGCGCGTGAGGAGGAGTTTGAGAAATTTTCCAACATAGTTTTTTGTCCTAAATGTTCTAAGGAATCCATTGGGACAAGTTTCGGGTAAATCGGATGATGTTACGGGATAGTTCGAGGATCCAGACGGTTTAGGGTTTACGTTTAAATTACGTATAAATTCCCAAAAATTTGGGGAAATTAGGTTTAGCGTATTAGACGTATTTGTGACCCTATTTGGTGCTTATTGACAGGACGGGAGACGCCTGAGACAGTCAAGGAGCGCACGGAGCGCGATTGACACTTTCTGATTCGTGAGTCGACTCTTTCTTTTCTTACGAGCATGCCTAGCTGTTTTAGTTATGTTTTATGATTTTAAGTATGTTTTTATGCTTTTTAATGGTGATTATATGTGGTTGATATGTTGCACGTTTTTCGAGACATTTTCGGGTATTATACGTTTTTCGAGAAGAAGCTGGATTTCTGATTTTGAGGCTAAGTTTTCGGGTTTTCAATCTATAATTGTTTTCTGATGGTTATAAGTGGATTATGAAATATGATTTTGGTAATTAAGGTTTTGGTTTTAAAATCGGATTTCGAGAAACAAAATTGGGTTTTAAAGTCGGAAAAGTGAATTTTCGGATTTGGGTTCGGAATGACGGTTCTAGATGCCGGAAGGGCATCAGACTAGTGATTTCGGATTCGGGTTTGGAGATGGATTTAGAATCGGTTTTGGATTGGATTTGCTGGATCTGGATATTGGGTTTAAAGACCCGGATTCTGATTGACTGGATATTGGGTTTGGTGCCTGTTTTGTATAAACTATGTGTAACGACCCGTCCTGAATTCCGGGATTAGTTTAGTGACTAATCTTGATTAGTGAGGTTGAACGGTGGTTAGTAGGGCGGAATCGGACAAATTGTGCGAAATGACCGTTTTGCCCCTGGTCGTGGGCAAAATGTTGACTTTTTGTTCGGGCGGTCAAATGGACTTTGACCGATGACTGTGACGTAGTTCGGGACGTCACGAGTTCATAGACAGGTGGCACGTTCGATTCCGACATTCGTAGAGAAAGTTATGGTGTTCGGAAGTTGAGGGGTATTTTGGTAATTTGGCATGTTAGGGGCCAAATGTTGACTTTTTGACCGGGAGGTCCGATGGACAAGGGCCAAGGACCGTTACGTAGGTTTCGTCGATACGAATCCAACGACAGGCGGCATGCCGAAATCGGAGATTCGACGACGAAGTTATGGTCAAGGACGTAAAACGCGATTAACCGAGACTCGGAATAAAATAATAATATAATAATAGAATCTGATTACTTTAACCAAACCATTCTGGACCCTTGATGAGTGACACATGTCATCATCCCCTTCAATCCTTAAATCATGGATCTTGGTTGGCCATTGATTTAATTAATTAATTTTCTCCCCTCAAATCCTCACCATTGATTTTAAAACTCAAACTGATCCCAGCCCTTGATCTCATCTGCACACTCTGATTTAAGCCATCAGACTATTCTTCACATTTTCATTCTCCCTCAAAACCGTGAGCACGGTTTCCTTCCAAGAACAAACACATCACCACATCTCAGCCTCAACCCATGCACCAGACACGTCCAGACGAACCCCAGCCACCTTCAGACGACGGCCACCGCCTCACGGCCGCCCTGCACGGCCGGAAACCTCCCAGACCCGAGAGGAAACCAAACAACCCGACGCTGCCCAACCGTCCAAACCACCTCACCTGGACCTGAAACAGCTTCATGTTAACATCACTGGAACCTTAGGACGACTCAGACCACGACTGGGCAGCCCACGGCGGTGACACGGCGGCGGTAAGTCCAGAAACCCGTGAAGACCCGATTTACTTCCCTGCCTTGAAACATCCGTTTTTGACGTTATGAATGTTTGTTTGTTTTTGAGACATGTCCTAGGAACCTAGACTACCATTTTGGACCATGAACCGCGGCCGGAATCTCGACGAGTCGCCGGAGAGGATGACCTGAGTTCTCAGCCGATTTTCCTGTCAGATTTCAGGTAGTTTAATCAACCTAAAAATGAGTTTGGATGTCACAGAACCGTAGAGGAGGTTATGACGAGTCCATAGGATCAAACCGCATCAAAAGGTGGTCTGGAACTCGATCTGTGATCGGGTCAAGCCGCGGGTCGACGGCGACCCGGTTACAGACCCGGTTTCAGAACCCGGTTACTGTAGCATGACGTCATCATTGTTGACCTGAATGTTGACCTGGCGCGTGGGGGTGCGTGAAGGGTATTTTGGGGAAACTTCCAACATGACTTTTAATCTATTCGATGTAACGGACATTTTGGAATTGGTTTCGTGTCGATCGGACACCGTCTCGATAGTGTTCGGGATGTCCGAAGGTTTTAAATTAAGTTTAAAAATAAGTAAAAATTTGGGAAAATTACGGGACTTTGATAGGATGTTAATAATGAGGTTAGTGACCCTCTAATGTGATTTGGACAGGATTGGGAGTCCCGGTGATAGTGGTGTGGCCCGGGAGGGCCGGTGGCACGCATATCGAGGCATACCGTTAAAACGGTCTGTGAGTGGACTTTGGTTTTATAAATCCTATGCATGCTTAAATGTGTTATATGGTTTATATACATGATTTCTATGATGGTATTTGTGAGCATTGATTTCGGGTATGTTGCACGTATTTCGAGGTGTTTTCCGTATTTCACGTATATCGGGATTAACGGTTTATTTGTGGTTTTGCGTGCTTGTGGTTAAATAAATAATATGATAAAATGGTTTTTATATTGGAAAGATGAATTCGGGCTTGAGGCCCACTTGTTTTGGAAATCTCGGACTTGGAGTCCATTTGAGTACGTAATCGGGCTGCGGGCCCAGTTGGTTTATAAGTCGGGCTGCGGGCCCAGTTGGTTTATAAATCGGGTCGTGGGCCCAGTGGTTCATAAAGTCGGGCATGAGGCCCAGTTGGATTAAAATTGTGATTTCGGGTCAGGGACCCTATATTTAATAAATGTGATTTCGGGTCAGGGACCCTAAATGGAAATGTGTTGTTTTATGGAAAATTCGGGCAGGGCCCATTGTGATGTTGTGAAATGAATTAATAAAAACGGTTTTTCCATATACCATCTGTACACATGGATATATGATGGTCTCCTCCAGATGTCTGGGACACTGGGGAAGTCACGGTGCATTGCCTGTGAAGGGTCACCATACGGAGCAGCCGGACCGTATGATGACTCAGGAGCAGGATTGCTATGATTGACGTCTGGGACGTCAGACATCAGGGATGTCAGATATATGGACCCGAAGAGACCCCGGGCAGCACGCGTAGCTTGTGAAACCGTGAGACATGACGTCAGGGACGTCTAGCATCAAGGATGCTGGTGATGGTAATGGTAAAATACGAATTAATGAAATGGCTTTCCGGGTGGATTTATGATTGTGTGATTTTAATGAATTGATGTTCATTTATGGTCGTGGGTGGTGACCCACATGGTTGTTTATGTATAGTTATGGTATTTCACAGTTTTGGGCTGAGTTCCCACACTTGGTTTTTGGTTGACGGTTTTTGGGCTAAGGCCCTAATGGCTCGGTTGAGCAAACGTTTTGGTTACTGGTTTTCGTGGCATGCATACGTTTTTATTGGAGGGCATAAATGTCTTATAAATGTATTTGATGAACTTACTGGTTTTTGTCCACTCACAGCTTTTGGTTTTAATGCCCTTCAGGTTGATCACGGATGCGATTGCAGCAGAGACTGGGACATTGCATACCTCCTCCATCGATCCTTGCGCACTCTGGATGCCCCGTTTGGGCAGTGATTCTTGGTTATCCCTTGTCTAACACCCCTTGTTGGACGGGAGCAGGGCATATTCCACGTTAATCCCGGGTGGATTGGGATGGGTCCTGTCACTATGCTTTGTATTACGATTGTATTACATTTACTCCCTTGTCTGATAGTTATGCTTATAGTTGTGTGAGGTTGTTTTGGTACTTAAGTGTGATTGTCAGACGGGAGTAGGGTTCGTCCCGGGTATCGAGGCGATAGTTGGGACGGGTCCTGACAGCAAAGATTGGCCTATGAGGTTGAACGATGCACTTTGGACTTATAGGGCGGCTTACAAGACACCTCTAGTTATGTCCCCTTTTCGATTAGTCTTTGGTAAGGGATGTCACTTGCTTGTAGAACTTGAGCACAAGGAATTTTGGGGGGTTAAGCACATGAACATAAAGTTAGCCGTTGCTGGAGTTCAACGGAAGTTGCAACTGAATAAGCTTGATGAACTCCGGAATGAGGCATATGAGAGTGCTCGAATTTTCAAGGAAAAGATCAAGGCTTATCATGACAAGAACATTCAAATCAAGGTCCTTCAAGTTGGCCAACAAGTCCTGCTCCTCAACTCACGACTCAAGTTGTTTCCGGGTAAGTTACGCTCTCGTTGGTCTGGTCTATTCACTATCACTAACTTTTCCATCATAGTGCAATTGTGATTCAACATCCGGTTAAGAAAGAACCATTCAAGGTGAATGGACATAGACTCAAGCCCTACTATGGGACGTCTCCCATCCCACTTGAGGCACCCGTGGCTCACTTGCACGCCCCTACATAACCTGCCGTCTTCGTCTCGCCTAGACGTTAAAGCAATAAATAATAAAAGGAATGAAGGAAAACTCCCTCAAGGTAGACGTGCTGAATTTGTAGATGCTTGAATTGAAAAGAGTGCTTGAATTAAGATTATAAAACTCTAAACTAAGAACATGAATTGAATTACTATTAAGTCTAAATTTTGGCAGAGTTCCGGGGACCTTCAAGAGGTAAATTTCAGCCTCCCTTCATAAACCCTAATACCTCTATTTATAAGAGAATAATTAATCCTCCTACAAATAGAAGTTTACAATTGAATTCTATAAGGAAAAGGCTTCCTAAATAATTAAGTAATCTAATTAAAAACCTTTCTTACAAGTAAAGGAATTGAAAATAAGAATACAAAAGGAAATAGGACTAAAATCCTTATACAATATGGAGATTACATGTGAAAGGAAGCTGGAATTATCCTAAAAAGACCTAAAACTCGGAATTAAAGCTTCATAGGACATTTTCGGTGGTCAACTACTGAATTTGGGCGGTCAAAGAGTGTGGTCAACACCTGGTCAACGTAACAAGGCTTCTCCTTGGAAGTTTCAGTGGAAGCCCATCGACTCACCGAATCGACAACGCCAACTTCAGGACGTGAGCGCCGTGAAGGAATAAGCTAGTTCGGTAAGTGCATACCGAATGGGCCCAGCGCTACAGTAACCCGCATAAGTATTCCTGCGCCTATTTCGGTGGATGGCCACCAAAATCTTGTGCCAATTTCTTTCCTTCATAACTTCTTTGTTTCAACTCTGAATTAGGTGATTGTTTCGCTCAAATTCTTGTAATTCCACGTTCGATTTGATCTACACATTTCTCTCAAAATATATTATTTTCTCCAATTGCATAGATCGAAATATTAACAAAACATAAGTAAAAGGGTATTAAATCATGGATAAAACATGCATAAATTATGGCCTAACAATTATATTACTATGCATGTGTTCTGAATTAAGTGCCTGTGCAGGGGTCCGACTAAGGCTCACCCCACACTTATTATATTCTCTTCGTTTGCATCTTTAAGCATGATGTGCTGCCCTTAAATGTCTATTATCGATGGTGCGTGATAGTACATGAAACATGAAGAAGATTTAATGACACTACACTAATCCTAGAAAGTGATGTGCAATGCTAGAATGTCATGAGTTTAGATTACGAATAAGATTCCACCTCTTAAACGTGATGCTACAAATTGCAAGGTGATACACAAACAACGAGGTGATCCGTCAAGTAATTACATCGACAATTATACACAAATAAGGTAGCTAAGCTTATAGGCATAAATTGAGTTCATAAAGCGCAGTAATCCAACAAATCCAGGCATGCATAACCTTCATAATCAGGAGCCAGAAATCAAACAAGAACTAACCTGGCTAGGGTTTCAAGTAACCCTAGCCCTAATCGCACTACTAACGCATTATTGAATTAACGAATAACATAATTGAATGCATAAGAAACATAAAGCGATAAAAGAATTAATAAACACAAATACAAAATAATAGAAAGGAGTAGGAAAATGGGCTCAAACACTCTTCTTCTCCCAAGCCTCACGTCCTGCTTAGCACAAGCTTGAATCCAAAAGCATAAACAATTTTAAAATGCAGCTAACTATACAATAATTTGAGTATGTAATTTGACAGTGTTTTGGGGACCTTCAAGAGGTAAATTTTGGCCTCCCTCATAAACCCTAATACCTCTATTTATAAGAGAATAATTAATCCTCCTACAAATAAAAGTTTTCAATTAAATTCTATAAGGAAAAGGCGTAATAAATAATTAAGAAATCTAATTAAACCTTTCCTACAAGTAAAGGAATTGAAAATAAGAATACAAAAGGAAATAGGACTAAAATCCTTATACAATATGGACATTACATGTGAAAGGAAGCTGGAATTATCCTAAAAAGACCTAAAACTCGGAATTAAAGCTTCATAGGACATTTTCGGTGGTCAACTACTGAATTTGGGCGGTCAAAGAATGTGGTCAACACCTGGTCAACGTAACAAGGCTTCTCCTTGGAAGTTTCAGTGGAAGCCCACCGACTCACCGAATCGACAACGCCAACTTCAGGACGTGAGCGCCGTGAAGGAATAAGCTAGTTCGGTAAGTGTATACCGAATGGGCCCAGCGCTACAGTAGCCCGCATAAGTATTCCTGCGCCTATTTCGGTGGATGGCCACCAAAATCTTGTGCCAATTTCTTTCCTTCATAACTTCTTTGTTTCAACTCTGAATTAGGTGATTGTTTCGCTCAAATTCTTGTAATTCCACGTTCGATTTGATCTACACATTTCTCTCAAAATATATTATTTTCTCCAATTCCATAGATCGAAATATTAACAAAACATAAGTAAAAGGGTATTAAATCATGGATAAAACATGCATAAATTATGGCCTAACAATTATATTACTATGCATGTGTTCTGAATTAAGTGCCTGTGCAGGGGTCCGACTAAGGCTAACCCCACATTTATTATATTCTCGTCGTTTGCATCTTTAAGCATGATGTGCTGCCCTTAAATGTCTGTTATCGATGGTGCGTGATAGTACATGAAACATGAAGAAGATTTAATGAAACTACACTAATCCTAGAAAGTGATGTGCAATGCTAGAATGTCATGAGTTTAGATTACGAATAAGATTCCACCTCTTAAACGTGATGCTACAAATTGCAAGGTGATACACAAACAACGAGGTGATCCGTCAAGTAATTACATCGACAATTATACACAAATAAGGTAGCTAAGCTTATAGGCATAAATTGACTTCATAAAGCGTAGTAATCCAACAAATCCAGGCATGCATAACCTTCATAATCAGGAGCCAGAAATCAAACAAGAACTAACCTGGCTAGGGTTTCAAGTAACCCTAGCCCTAATCACACTACTAACGCATTATTGAATTAACGAATAACATAATTGAATGCATAAGAAACATAAAGCGATAAAAGAATTAATAAACACAAATACAAAATAATAGAAAGGAGTAGGAAAATGGGCTCAAACACTCTTCTTCTCCCAAGCCTCACGTCCTGCTTAGCATAAGCTTGAATCCAAGAGCATAAACAATTTTAAAATGCAGCTAACTATACAATAATTTGAGTATGTAATTTGACAGTGTTTTGGGGACCTTCAAGAGGTAAATTTTGGCCTCCCTCATAAACCCTAATACCTCTATTTATAAGAGAATAATTAATCCTCCTACAAATAAAAGTTTTCAATTAAATTCTATAAGGAAAAGGCTTAATAAATAATTAAGAAATCTAATTAAACCTTTCCTACAAGTAAATGAATTGAAACTAAGAATACAAAAGGAAATAGGACTAAAATCCTTTTACAATATGGAGAATAGGTGTGAAAGGAAGTTGGAATTATCCTAAAAATAACCCAAACTCGGAATTAAAGCTTCAGGAGAAATTTCGGTGTTCAACCACCGAAATAGGTGGTCAAATTCCTCGAACAACCTTGGTCAAAGGCGCAGGGCTGCTGTGCTAGGGTTTTCAGTGGCAGCGTACCGAATTGTGGAGAGAGGCTTCAAGACACACGCGCCGCTTAGGAAGAAAGGTGTTCGGCCGTCCCTTACTAAATTGGGCCTCTCTGGTACAGTAACATGCTAAGTAGTCCATATGCTGATTTCGGCAGGTATCTACTGAATCTTTTGTGCCATTTTCTTTCATTTATAACTTCTTCGTTTCAACTCTGATTTAGGTGATTCTTTCGCTCAAATTCTCGTAATTCCAAGCTCTATTTGATCTACATATTTCTCACAAAATATATTATTTTTTCCAATTGCATAGAACGAAATATTAACAAAACATAAGTAAAAGGGTATTAAATCATGGATAAACATGCATAAATTATGACCTAACAAATACCCCCAAACCTATATTTTGATATTCTTCGAGCAAAACACAAAAATTAAAAATTAAAAATAGAAAAGACTATATTTTAATTAAGATACAACATTTATACCCCTTGGATCACCTAGTAGGAGGAGTTTTGTTTCCTCAGGGTTATAACAACACAATACCCACAAACGTTTTACTTAACACAAAGGATGCTAAAAATCATGCATCAACAAGTTAATAAACACCATGAACTAAAAAAAAAACTTACAAAAACCAAGGAACATGTCAACCGTGAACTCAATGTGCCAAGTGTTTATACCAACATCTCAAATGATCAAGCTAGAAAACAACGTCATCTAAACACCCTAGAAAAATTTCGCCTCGACTCTAATCCTCACTAGGCATCACTCAATGAACACACAAGAATCCTAAGGATTTCATTCAACAATCATATGTGAAGAGTTTACATAAATATAATCAAGTTAATCACATATGAATTTCAATGAAGAAAAGCGCTTTATATGTAAGTAATGATCTCACGAAGGAATTGAAGTTTAAGAACAGAGATATGTACCTTAATCCTTTGCATAACCATTCACAAGATCAATAGGCCTTCATTCAAGGGTTGTAATGGGGCTAGGTTCTCGGGTTTAGAAAGGAAGGTTGGAATTCGAAGAACCTAAGCCGCATCAAGGCATGAGAAGTCATGACTCGGACCTTGAGTACTAGATACTGAAACCGTGCCTAAGCTCACTATATTTGTCAGGACCCGACCCTCCTCGGTCAGGACCCGAACCTCCTCGGTCAGAACCCGACTCATCTAGCACCATATTGTTCTCTGTGGGCCTCGTCCTCACAGTTTTGTTTACGGGAGCTCATGGTGCAACTTCCCAGGGGGTCACCCATCATGGAATTGCACCAGCCTCAACTCGCTTAACTTTGGGGTTCCAATCCCCCCCCAAAGCCACTTGAGCTCCCAAAAGGCCTAGTGCTAGATAGGTGTGTGCCTACACCTTCAAGGCACACCACCATCCTCTCCCAGACCATTCCTCCTTGCATGAATGTGGGATTATTCACCGTTCCCTCCAGAACACGGGTCTTACAATCCACCCCCCTTAGGGCCCAGCGTCCTCGCTGGCACACTTCTCGGTCGGGGTCTGGCTCTGATACCAAATTGTCAGGACCCGAACCTCCTCGATCAGGACCCGACTCATTTAGCACCATATTGTCCGCTTTGGGCCTCGCCCTCACGGTTTTGTTTTCGGGAGCTCATGGTGCAACTTCCCAGGGGGTCACCCATCATGGAATTGCACCAGCCTCAACTCGTTTAACTTTGGGGTTCCAATCCCCCCCCCCCCCCCCCCCCCCAAAGCCACTTGAGCTCCCAAAAGGCCTAATGATAGATAGGTGTGTGCCTACACCTTTAAGGAACACCACCATCCTCTCCTAGACCATTCCCCCTCGCAGGAATGTGGGATTATTCACCGTTCCCTCTAGGACACGGGTCTTACAACATTGCTTTAATTTGAGGTACTTGGCTCACTTGACTCAACTCAAAGTTCATTAGTTTTTTTTTTTCTTTGCTAATCACAATTTTTTTTTTCTTTTCACCAATGAACATGATATGTTTTTCTTTTGTTTATTTGAGTTGAGTGAAGATCATGCAATAACTTCCTCATTTTACCAATAAACGAACAATCTTTTTCATTTAAGCATATTTCCACCCATGAGTATAAGTAGCACAAAACATCAACATATTTCTTCCTCACCATGAATCTCATTTGATGTAACCATGATACAAGCTTAGATTATAAGGTATGGCCATAATGAACGGTTCAAAACTTGGTTAAGTCATATTGTAGGTGAATAAAAAAATGGCGAAGTGTTTGGCTTCAAAGGGGCTTAAGGAGCATGCAATTGGGACAAGGAAAAGAAGGGCCTTTAGGAGCTAAAACACACATAGCATATATTATATCTCATAAACAATTATACATCAAATTAAAAGCATCTAATAGATATGGTTTTTTAAACATCAATGCAATTAGAAAGAGATCATGCAATTATGAACAAAGTGATGAGTGTTTAAGAGTAGAAATAAGTAAAGAAAGGCAATTAATCTCAAATATCTCACAATGATAGTCTCCACTAATTTTCTAAGTATGCTCAAATTCAATTGTTTTGGTTGCTTAATCACTTGATTATGGTATCGTGAAGTGCAAGTGTGAGTTCAATGGCAATGACAATGATTCTTAGTAAGTACAAGCAATTCTCATGTTCTATACGTTCATATTAACTTGTTTAAGTATAAAAACTAGCATCACACAACAACAAAAATACAAAGAAAACAAAACAGAAAACAAAAAACAGCAAGCTAATCTAAATAGAAACTGAAAAACAGTAAGCAATAAAAAAATAGAACCCTGGTTTGTATCCCCCCAAAACATGTAGTTTTTATGGTCCATACCCCCAAACCTAAATGAGACATTTTCCTCAATGTTACAAGCAAAAAAGGAAGACAAAAGACATTAAGGTAAGGGAGGCATACAAGTTAAAAATGCCCAAAAGAAAAGGGAACAAACCAGGGCTAGGTGAGCACCCTAGGTGACAGGACCCACCCTGATTATCGCCTCGATAATCGGGAAGCATCCTGCTCCCGTCTGACAACCGAACACAAAAAGGACCAAAAATAACCAAAAATTACACCACAAGCATTGTCAGACCAGGGAGATTAAACGATACAACCAACTGAAGTACAAGTCCGCAGTTTCACAGAGCATAGTTACAAAACAAGATAAGGATAAAATTCTACTATGTGAACTAACTACACTACAACGGGAAAACTTTATGCCTCTGCCTCGGCGTTATCCCCCAAAACTTGTACCACGACCTGGAGGGTATTAAAACAAAAAAGTGTGAGTGGACTAAAACAAATGATTCTAGAAAACAGTTTAATGAAATCGGGGTTCACCCTCCAGTTTTACAACACGCATGCATAACCAAATATTCGAAAACACTTTTACGAATCATATGGAAACCGTTACAATAGATAACTATAAAAACATGAAAAAACGAATGTAACAACCACAAATCAAACTGCTGGATCCATTCGAGTCTTTAAACTCATATATCAGGCCTTCTCGGGATATCAACAAGTCTTTAAAATCAAAACATAATCAAGGCCTCGGGGGGTATCACAGTAACCGAGTCTTTAAACTCACGAGTCTTTAAACTCAATCTGGGTCTTTAAACCCAATCCGGGCCCTCCCTCGTCATAACATATCCGGGTCTTTAAACCCAAAACCAAATCCAGCAATCGTACCGGGTCTTTAAACCCAAATCATGTGTAAATCATAACAAGTCCGGATCCATCATGATCCAAGTTCCCAAAACCAATCCGAAATAACATTTTCTCATAATAGGACTTATGTCTGAATTTCACATTCCATCCCAAATCTTACTCATAAATCACAATCAAATCATCATTAAAACGTGATTTGCATAATCATATAAAATTTCTTCATCAAACCATCATTAATGCATAGGAGAAAAACGTAACCTCGAAATACGTAAAATGCGATAATCACATCGAAAAATGTGCAATCACGTAAAGTAGGAATGTCATAATCATCACCATAAAACCATGTATAGAAACATAAAACAAGTGAGTAAAAACATTTATGCATGCTCGGTTAGAAATCAAAAGTCCACTCACGGAGTTTGAACGCGTCAATCGCGTCTCGTACGCTCCTCGGTTTCCTCGGGAATGTTCTGGCCTGCCAAAGATCACAATTTGGATCACAAACACTTCCAATAAGTTTACATTAATTTCCCTAATTTTTTGGAATTTTTCGACGTAATTAACTTAAAATCCTAAACCTTCGAACCCTCAAAACTATCCCGAACGACGTCCGATCGACTTGAAATTTAACTCAAAATGTTCAATAAACTGAAAGGATGAAATCTCAAGTTGACCGTGACCGGAGATACGGCCTCACGCGCCCTCACTCGCCGCCCAAAGTGGCTACGCGTGAAAGCCACGCGCCATGCACTGTAGCTACAGTGTAATCTTCCTCGCCCGTATTTCTGTTGAACGGGTCCCAAACCCGCGACTCAACCCGGATGAAACTTTATCAATTCTCACTTAATTCCTTCCCTTTTCCACCTAACACCTTCCATTAAGTTTTAATTTATGTTATCCCTTAATCATTTCCTACATCAAGCCCTAAATCGATCAATAAATCGATCAATTCACACATGATCAATCGAACGGGTCGACTTTTGAAACTCACTCAACTCAGCTTGGTTTTCTAATTAAGTGACACAGAAGCTTCGTAAGGCCTAAACAAACGTTAAATCGTAACCAATTCCACAAATCCTTACCTGGAAGTAGTAGTCCTCAACCTGGAAAATTTCCAGAACCTGGGGCTTCTGTTCTTGGCCAACCCGCGATCGATTTCCTTAAATTTTATATTGGTTGAGTTCAAAAGACGACTATTCCTAATCTCTGTTTTGTTCCTCTCGCCTCACAAATTAAATTTCGATTTTTCCCTCCAATTTCCAGTTTTCTTCGAACTCTGTTTTCTCTCAAGTTCTCAGTCCTCTCTTCTTCAGAATGACTCACAAACACTTCTACCTCTCTGTTAATCAAACCGTGCAGCCCCACAACTCGTGGGAATCTCCCAGTCACTCTGTGACTATGTTTCCCGTAAACATTCCCCAAAACCATTACAAAATCCTCCCGTGTTCTGCTCCATTCAGTCACCCTGCACGCCCAGCACTCACTCAGTCCTCAAAACCACTAACAGATTAAACAACTCTCCCCAATGTCATTAATCGGTTAAACAATTCACTGATCAAACAGACAGGTTTAAAAAATTGCACAGCACTCCCATGGTTGTTTCAATTTGTGCCTTGGCAAATTACCATTTTGCCCTCCTTCACAAAGTTACCAAAATGCCCTTCTCGTTCTAGAACCGTAACTCATCCGTCCGACGTCCGTTTTCAGCGTGCCGCTTGTCTACGAACTCAGGGCATCGAGACCTACCTAACGATCCTCGAATTGCGTGAAAAATAGCGGTCGAACAAAAAGTCAATAATTTCCTCATTTTCGACCTAATTACGAAAATGCCCTTGAACTTCCGAACGTCATAACTTCTTCCCTGATCGTCGGAATAGGACGTGCCACCTGCCTATAGACTCGTCACGTCCCGAACTCCGTCACAGTCATCGGTTAACGTCCGTTCGACCTACCAAGTAAAAATTCAACAATTTGACCATAATATTCACAAGGGTAAAAACGTCCTTTTATTTATTATTTTACAAATTTACATCCTTCGAATTTCCAGGGCGTTACACTAGGAGCGTGTGAACCAAGGGGTACTTGAGGAACTCTAAACTTGCCCCTCCTTTAGTGGTATCTTGCCTGAAACATAAAGTAATTGATTAGTTCTACAAGCAGAAATCCACTTCCTAGACTTTAACATTTCAGGGAACAAATACAACAAAGATTTGAAAGTAAGTAAGAAGTGCTTGATCCCAATAGAAAAATAAGCATAATGATCGAGGTGGGAGGGCCATGGAGGGTCCTTGGGCTGCGGCCTTGAGCCTTGGGTGGAGCTAAATGTCTCAAAGGTGCATACCACCATCTTGATGCTTCGTTCATCTTGCCTTCTACAAGAATCATTAAACCTGCACAAACCATTAGGTATAACATCAAATTTCTCACCAAAATACTTGAGATGATTAAGGAACTAAAATGGTGAAGATAAGGATAAGGAAGGCCCTGGAAATGCCTAATCCCTACCCAAACCCGCAGATGCTGGAATGGTGTGCTGAAGGGCTGCGTCCGTGGGTGTACCATAGATAAGGACTAGGTCCTTTGATGGGGTAACCGTGGGGGTTGGGAGGGGATAAGACTGTGGGGTTTCTGGAGTTTCCGAGGCCTCGGGGAGAGGTGCTTGAGGAGTTGAAGCAGCAATGATAGGTGCTGGAATTTCAGGAACTTCTAGGATAGTTGTTGGAATTTCATGGACCTCGGCCAAAACTTGGTGCAATGCTTGTGAGGCTGGTTCTGTGTCATGAATATCAAGAGCATGACCCGAGGTGCATTCATTGGTTCTGTTCGTGGGTGGCAAGGGGACATACACATCATTATCCTCATCATCCCAATCAGGTTTCCAAAGGAGTTTCAGTCAAAGGTGTTCTAGTTCCTTATCCTCTAAGAGGGCTTCCCGAAGTGTTCTTTGAGGTCAAGCCTCGGTTAGTGCATCCCGGAGTATTCTTTGAGGTCGGGCAGACCTAGGATCCAAAAAAGGTTGAGTCTAAGTGTAGGGTGCTGATTCACTCCATCTATAGTGGTATGGCTCCATATAGGGCTGAATGTACAGCTCAGGCATGTACATGCAATCTTGGGGGTATGCTCATCCTCCTTGATTACTTGGAACCGAAGGAATGAGTGCATAGGGCTCGTAGGCCCAACCTTGAGAAGAATAGTAACGATTCCACGGTTCCATGGTACCTAAACATGTAACAAAAAGAAAACCAAAAAGTTATATACAAAACAAAAAGAAAAACCACTAATTCAAATGAGTCAAATAGAGTGGACACTGTTGAGGAACAAGTCCACGGAAACGGCACCAAAAAATTGATAGAGATTTTACCAAGCACAATAGATGTACTACGAAAAACCTCTACGTGTAATAACTTTGCAAGGACGTGTAGATAATAGATGCAAGCAAAGGTCGATCCCACAAAGACTTGCTCAACAATGTCCAATTCTTTTTGGTTTGAGTGACTTTAGTGAACTAATTAAAAAACAAAATGGGGGTTTATAACGTTGGGAATGAAAGTGAATTAACTAATATTAACTAACTAAGTCGAGCTAGGGTTTCTATCCACTTATACCAATTGTAGTTCCGTTATATTTCGTTGATTAGATTACTATGCACGTGTTCTGAATTAAGTGCCCGTGTAGCGGTCCGGCTAAGGCTCACCCCACACTTATTATCTTCTCTTAGTATGCATGTTTAAGCGTGATGTGCCGCCCTTAAACGTCGATTATCGATGGTGCGTGATAATGCATGAAACATGAAGAAGATTTAATGACACTACACTAATCCTAGAAAGTGATGTGCAATGCTAGAATGTCATGAGTTTAGATTACGAATAAGATTCCACCTCTTAAACGTGATACTACAAATTGCAAGGTGATGCACAAATGACGAGGTGATCCGTCAAGCAATTACATCCACAATTATACACAAATAAGATAGCTAAGCTTAGGCGTAGTAATCTAACAAATCCAAGCATGCATAACAATCATAATCAAGAGCCAAAACTCAAACAAAAACTAACATGGCTAGGGCTTCAAGTAACCCTAGCCCTAATCACACTACTCACACATTATTGAATTAATGAATAACATAATTGAATGCATAAGAAACGTAAACGATAAAAGAAGAATTAATAAACACAAATACTAAAGAATAGCAAGGAGTAGGGAAAAGGGCTCAAACACTCTTCTTCTCCCAAGCCTCACGTCCTCCTTAGCACAAGCTTGAATCCAAAAACATAAACAATTATAAAATGCAGCTAACTATACAATAATTTGAGTATGTAATTTGATAGAGTTTTGGGGACCTTCAAGAGGTAAATTTCGGCCTCCCTTCATAAACCCTTATACCTCTTTTATAAGAGAATAATTAATCCTCCTACAAATAGAAGCTTTCAATTAAATTCTATAAGGAAAAGGCTTCTTAAATAATTAAGAAATCTAATTAAACCTTTCCTACAAGTAAAAGAATTGAAAATAAGAATACAGAAGGAAATAGGACTAAAATCTTTATACAATATGGAGATTAGGTGTGAAAGGAAGTTGGAATTATCCTAAAAATAACCTGAACTCGGAATTAAAGCTTCAGGAGAAATTTCGGTGGTCAACCATCGGAACAGGTGGTCAAATTCCTCAGTCGACCTTGGTCGAAGGCGCATGGCTGCTGTGCTAGGGTTTTCAGTGGCAGTGTATCGAATTGTGGAGAGAGGCTTCAGGACACATGCACCGCTTAGGAAGAAAGGAGTTCGGCCGCTGCTTACCGAATTGGGACCTCTCTACAGTAACACGCTAAGTACTCTATATGATGATTTCGGTAGGTATCTACCGAATCTCTTGTGTCATTTTCTTTCCTTCATAACTTCTTCGTTTCAACTCCGATTTAGGTTATTCTTCCGCTCAAATTCTCGTAATTCCAAGCTCTATTCGATCTACACATTTCTCGCAAAATATATTATTTTCTCCAGTTTCATAGAACAAAATATTAACAAAACATAAGTAAAAGAGTATTAAATTATTTATAAAACATGCATAAATTATGACCTAACAAAGGTCAATAATTTACACGGAAAGTTAATTGTATGATAAATTTTACTACATAATTCTAAGTCATGTCGCAACTGGTGTTTCAAATGTCGTAAATATTGTTTATATACAGGGGCAGTAAAATCTGTTGTAAAAATACAAAGCGCATAGATGAAAAATCCTTATTTCCCTCTCACTCTCTCTCGCCTTCCCTCTTTCTTTTTTCATTCCCTGTGCTTGACTTTCAATTTCTAGAGTGATTCGATATAGAGGAATGAAGGAGCTGGGTAAGAGGAGATTGATGGACGAGGCTTCATGGAGGAGGTCGATGGTTGAGACTTTGGTGGTTCATGGAAGAGATCGACGAAGGATGCTTGGCGGACTCGCGATTGATCTGTCCCTGACTCGCGAGGTAGGCAAAATCGACTCGCAAATCTCGACGAAGATGGATATGGGCGGAGGTGTGGCGATGGAGGTGTCAGCCGGCGTTGGGTCCGTGGTTATCAAATTTGGGGTTTGGACAAGGTTAGGGTTTCTCAAGTAGGGTTTGCCTCCAGCTCTCTTTGATTTCTATATATGCTTATGAAGTTGGCTTCAATTTGTAATTTTTTCCGTATGGTGATTTGACATGGGATGTTGTGACTAGGTTGATATTCATTTCTGTTAGGGATTTCAATTGGGGGTAATGTGAATTCGTATTGTTTTCTACTGTGTTTGGTTACTGATAAGGCAAGAGCTGGAAAGGCAAGAGCTTGAAATTCAGTCTTTCAATTCTGAATGGGAAGCTGAGGTTAGTGGATTGGAGGACCAAATAAAAATTGGGTTAGGAAGACTTTCAATGATGAATTGAATCATTTTTTGAGTGCATCAGTGAGAAAATTGATTCAGCTAAAAGGGTAATTTACTGTTGCTCACTTGATAATGGTTGTTTACTTCAACATTGTGTTGGTATTTATGTTTTATTTTTTCAAATGATGAAATCAGGAATATGTGTAGGAACTTGCAGCTAGATTAAGTGCAGTGCTAGTAGTACAATGCCAGATTGACGAGTCTCCGTCTCAATCCGACGAGTCTTCTTGTTTATTTTTATTTTTATTAAGTTAATTCCTCTAATTGATTTGTTCATCAGGTCCGATCCTTTCATATTATCACCTATTCTCACTTATTCTATCAACATAGCTTATGTTGATGTTCACAATTATAATAAGTTATATTCATTTATGACCAGTAAACCAAGTACCTCCCTTCTGTGAACGTTCCTTCTACATATATTGGGATTTCAATCCATAAGTTCTAAGCATCTCGTATGTGTCCCTTTTGAGTTAACATGCAAGAGCTCAAAAATATTGCATAGAAACTAATATTCAACAGTTAAATCTATCTCATATGAGATGTAGTTTTGAGAATCAACGGATAGATGCACCTTATTCATGTCACCAAACCATACACTCGCAGTTTGAAATCCCTTTGTATTTAGATGATGGGTTTCACCAACTCATTTTTTTTTTTTATAGCAAGGCTACTATATTGTCATTTCATTCTTTTTGCTTTAAAAATCAAAACAGAAAAAAAATTATAGTCATTCACATCCATAGATTTCATGGTATATTACTCTTATCTTGGTGTCTAGACAGTTAACTAGATATTCTTTCCTTCTTTGTTTTAATGTCTTATGTGTTTGATCCTACAGGTGAAAACAATTGTCTTTGATAATGTTCATACCATATCGGCCCAGACCGAGCTTGAAGCCCATACTGACTACAGGCCCAGCCCATTCCCAAAATAGCACCAGTTCGGACCAACCTTGGAGGCCCAGCCCTCTACCTGGCTCCGCTTGTCGGCCCAAACCGACCTAGAGGCCCAGCCCTCTTCCAACACCATGCCACCGGTCGACTCCAGAGGACCAGCTTCTGTCGGTCGGTGAGTCGGCCTAGACCGACCGGTCGGCCCAGTACCACCACCTAGCACAAGCCCAAGGGGTCCAGGCCCACTCACGCGAACAAGTCCTAGTCGGGTCTGGATGACACCTCCACGTGTCAGTACCACAGTGAATTGACATTTGTCCCACATCGAGAAAATACAAATATTATATTCGCCGCGCCCGTACAAAGGGGTCCATTTTTCGTACAAAGGTAACCATGCAATTTATTGTTTACTACTACTTTTACAGTATACTTTCCGCTACCCTCTAAAACTTAGATCTACCACTAACTTGAGCGTCGGAGTACCTTTGGGCCGGTACCACACCGGTGCCTATACTCTCACCGACCGATCAGTTTCCTTCCATTTCAGGTTTACACAGGGCACGTGGCAGAGCAGCATTCGCTCCCTAAGTTGGCACATTTTGTGGATCAACAGATAAAATGGGGACACTGACAGTTGGAAAACCAGTGGTAGTCAGTGCGATACTCATCTCCAATTACTAAATGGAGGAGTTTTGTGCTATAGATACTGCTACAGAGGTTGGTGTTTATATTATGAGTATGAAAATTTTAATATCCGTACTTCTATTATAGAAGTTAATTACTTGTAGAGTTAATTCTGGTTGCACATCTTCTTCATATGAAGTATTTCTTATTGTTTATTCGTTTATGTTTATGTTTAAGGTAAAGCATAACAGAAAGCTATATGAAGATTATGTCTCCATGAAGTACAGACACTACCTGAGAAAGATGTAAAGTTCGATTTATGCTTTCACCTGTTGATGTGTTATGAATCTGTATTTAGACTGAGTATTTGTACTAGGCAAGTATTAGTAGCTAGTTGCATTGAGAGGAGTTGGTTGTTGAACTCACGTAATTTTTTATCTGATTTGGAATGCAAAATGATTAATTGTTGAGTTATTGTAGAATTTTTTAAACTCAAATTTCTTTCCTTGCAAAATATGGAGGGGCAATTTAAGCTAGCATAGACTTTTCTGATTAGTGAAGTTGAATTTGGATGCTGATGAAAGGAATGGCTGTGGCGATGATGGGTGATGAAATCAATGACTCCCTAGCTTTGGTTGCAGCTGATGTTCGCTTGGAAATTGGTGTAGGCATGGACGTAGCAATAGAAGCCATAGATATTGTTCTTATGAAGAGCAACTTGGAAAATGTAGTTACAGCTATAGAACTCTCCAGAAAGACCATGTCTCCAAAAAGTTTGCAATGCTCTCAAGGCGAGGTACGTTGCAGAAACTGTAGAGCAAAGGCACTGTTATGGGGTTTTGGCATCTCATTGCACTGGGTTTTTGGGGTTTTGTAGTTTTGAATTCAGAGTAGAGGTAGCTACTTTTACAGTTGTAACTTCAAACATGTAGAAATGTACTCTTATGTTGTTACTATAAGCTCTGCATATTTTGTTTTGTATGAATCTCAAATTAATTGTTACTTATTATAAAGTTTGACATCAATATTAATAATTTGAATCAAATTTGCTTCAAAAATTATTTTTTCAGATTTTTTCCCTTGTCGTCCTCTATATGTCTTGCGATGATTACTAGGAGTTGTAATGGTCAATTGCAAAGACGAGTGCAGTACTAAAAATAATTTTGATTATGTGATATTTGTATTCTAGAAAAGAATATGAGTCAACAATATCATTTACAATAGAAAATATCTACAGGTAGTAACATTTACGATGGTCAATACCAACGCGAATGTTTAATTTAAATAAAATGCTAAACCTTTTTGCGACAGGATTTATTTGTGTCATATAAGATTTTTGAGACACTAATATCCGTCGTAATAAGTGAACATAACATTTACTACACCACCTTATTGCAACATCAATACAACCGTCGCAGAAGCTAGTTTGCGACGGACGCTTACTTTGCCTTTCACAACAGTAACCACCTATCTCTTATGGCCCTTTTTTTTTTGTAGTGAATCACACCCCTTTTTTCCAAGATCCTTAAGCACATGCGCATCTTCGTAAAGCTCATAGAGGACTTAGTTTCTGTAAAAAGAGGGTTTAATGCTTCAAATGTTGTGGAATTACCTCAAGCCTGCAAGGCATCCCTAGTGTCCATGCCCCCCTAAAGTCAACGATCCCCAGGCCCCTTAACTTCCTTGTGTCATTCAATTTAAACATTTTGAGCATTGTTTATGCAACACGAGAGCCTCAATTAAAATTATGCTTTTTCATTTATGTGTTAGATTGGCTAATGCTTCGGTTTCTAACCTAGTAGCTGTACTTGAGGATGTTGTGGTTCAAATTGGAGACACTTGCATCCCCACTGATTTTTATGTCTTGAAGATGGATATAATTGACAAGAATGAAGAGCCTCCATTGATTTTTGGGCGTCCCTAGTTGGCCACGGCTGAATGCCTCATTGATGTGAGGAATGGAAAGGTATATATTTGGGTTTTAGACGAGCTTCGTACTTTCTCTAAACCCGAGACCACAATGGACCCCAATGTCATAACTGAGCTCTTCTATCTCAATACCACGCCCCTAGTGCACTCGTATAGGGCACCCTTTGAAGCCTTGCCCATCACCATCACAAAGAACTTGCCATCTCACGTCTTCCCTCCTATCCTTGAGCTTAACAAACTCCTGGAACACCTCAGATATGCTTACCTAGGCAGCAACAATACCCTCTTTGTTATCATTTGAGTCCATCCGAGGAAGACATGCTTGTTCAAGTCCTTCGCACCCATCAGATGACCATAGGTTGGACTATTACTGACATTAAATGCATTAGTCCAGAAAAGTGTATGCATAGGATTCTCCTTAAAGATGATGTTAAGCTCTCCCGAGAGGCACAAAAAAGGTTGATCCCGCTTATTAAGGAAGATGTCAAGAAAGAGGTCCTCAAACTTTTGGATGTGGGAATCATCTATCCGATTAGTGATTCTAATTGGGTAAGTCTAGTACAAGTTGTGCCCAAGAAAAGTGGCTTACAGTGGTTAAGAATGAGAAATATGAGCTTGTACCTCAAAGGATTCAAACTGGTTGGAGAGTATGCATCGATTACCTAAGGCTCAGCACTACCACCTATAAGGATCATTTTCCATTGCTTTTTATTGATCAAATGATGGAGTGATTGGCAATTCATTCACATTATTGTTTCCTAGATGGATATTCTGGGTATAATCATATTCCAATTTCCTCGGAAGATTAAGAAAAGATGACCTTTACCTGCCCCTATGGAACATTAGCTTACCGGAGGATGCCTTTAGGTCTATGTAATGCACCGGCCACTTGTCAATGATGTATGATGAGTAACTTCTCAGATATGGTTGAGGACATCATTGGAATATTTATGGATGACTTCTCTATGGTTGGGCACTCATTTGAGCTTTATTTACTCAACCTTGCCCTGGTACTTAGACGCTGCGAAGAAAGTCAACTAGTGCTGAATTGGGAGAGAAGTGTCACTTCATGGATTAACAAAGTATTGTCTTAGGCCACGTAATTTCTAGAAAGGGTATTGAAGTAGACAAAGCTAAGCTGGATGTTTTTGAGAGATTTCCATACCCAACCACGGTTAAGGAGGTCAGATAATTCTTGGGTCACACTGGATTTAACCGAAGGTTCCTTAAGGATTTCTCTAAGGTCTCTCAGCTTATGCTGTGCTTTTGACACCTAGAAGGACAAGCTCACGAGCACCCCTATCATTATGCCCCCCCCCCCCCCCCCCCCAAATGGGACCTCTCATTCGAACTCACGTACGATGCTTCTGATTTTGCAGTTGGTGCTGTTTTGGGTTAGCAACTCGACAAACATCCTCATATCATCTACTATGCAAGCCAAACATTGAATGATGCCCAATTTAATTATTCAACCACTGAAAATGAGCTCCTTTCTGTTATCTTTGCCCTGGAAAAGTTCCAATTTTACTTGATTCAAACAAAGGTCATAATCTATAGGGATCACACAACATTGAAGTATTTGTTGAGCAAGAAAGATGCAAAAACTAGATTGTTGCGATGGATGCTTCTCCTTAAAAATTTTGACTTAGAAAATTGGGACAAAAAGGGAAGTGAGAATGTAGTTGCTGATAATATGAGTCATCTCATCCACAGCTTGATTGAAAAAGTGGATCACCTCCCCTTGCAAGAAACATTCCCCGATGAGCAACTTTTCAGCATTCTTGCAATCGATCGATGGTACGCTGATTTGATTAAATTTATTGTCACTATGAAATTCCCTATGTCATTGAGCAGGTATCAAAAAAATAAGCTTGCTAAACAAGCCAAGTATTACATTTGCGACGAGCCATACCTATGGAAACATTGCTCGGATCAAATCATTCGCCGATGCATTCACGATCATAAGGTACGTTCAGTTCTTGAATTTCGTCACTCTTTGGCGTGTGGAGGTCATTTTGGGCCCAAGAAAATAACATTCAAAGTCCTAAAAAGTGGATTCTTTTGGCCCACACTCTTGCAGGATTCTTATGAATTCATGCTCACTGGTGATAGATGTCAAACACAAGGTAACATATGTCCTAGGATTCAATGCCTTTAAAACCGATTCTAGTGGTTGAGATCTTTGACATTTGGTGCATTGATTTCATGGGACCTTTCCCAAACTCTTTTGGTAATATATATATATATATATATATATATATATTGCTTGTTATGGATTATGTATCTAAATGGGTTGAGGCACTTGCCACTAAAACTAATGATGCTAAGGTTGTTGTGAATTTCATTAAAAATCATATTTTAGCTAGGTATGTTGCACCACGGGCTATCATTAGTGATGGAGGCTCCCACTTTTGCAATCATTCTTTTGAGGCCTTGATGAAAAGTATGGTGTCAATCATCGAGTATCCACTCTCTTACCACCCTCAAATAAGTGGGCAAGTTGAAGTGTCCAATAGAGAGATCAAACCAGTACTTGAGAAGACGATTCACCCTAACCGCAAAGATTGGTCTATAAGGTTAAATGATGCACTTTGGGCCTATAGGATGGCATACAAAACAACTCTTGGTATTTCCCCTTTTTCGGTTGGTCTTTGGTAAACGGGTATCACTTTCCCGTAGAACTTGAGCATAAGGCATTTTGGGTTGTTAAGCGTATGAACATGAACTTAGACACTGTTGGAATTCAACGGAAGTTACAACTAAATGAGCTTGATGAACTTTGCAATGAGGCATATAAGAGTGCTCGGATTTACAAGGAGAAGACCAATGCTTATCACGACCAGAACATTCAAAGGAAGGTCTTTCAAGTTGGACAACCAGTCTTGCTATTCAACTCATGCCTCAAGTTGTTTCCGGGTAAGTTACGTTCTTGTTGGTCTGGTCCATTCATTATCACTAATGTTTTCCCTCATGGTGCCATTGAGATTCAACATCCGGTTAAGAAAGACCCATTCAAGGTGAATCGACATAGACCCAAGCCCTACTATAGGACGTCTCCTATTCCACTTGAAGCACCCATGACCCACATGCAAGACCATACATAATTCGTTGTCTTCGTCTCGCTTAGACGTTAAATCAAGCACTCCTATGAGGCAAACTAGCCCTGGTTTGTTCCGTTTTCTTGTGGACGTTTTTCACTTGTAGATTTTCCTCACTATAATGACTTTGTCTTACTTTTATGGTTGCAACATTGAGGACAATGTCTCATTTAGGTTGCAGTGTGTTTTGGGGGAAACAAACCAGTTTTCTGTTTTGATTTGCTTGTTTTTTTTTTGTGTTATGCTAGTTTTTATGTCAGGACCCGTCCCAGATATCACCTCGATACTCGGGATGAACCCTGCTCCCGTCTGACAATCACACTTACAATACCAAAAAGGAACTTAATACCACTATAAGCATAACCATCAGACGAAGGAGTAAATATATACAACAGTAAGTCAGAGCATAGTTCTACAAAATGGGCACCAAAAGTCCTACAAGTCTAAGTCCGCAACGGAAGAACGTCGAAAGCCCTATGCCTCGATATCTGCCTCAACGTTCACCCCAGCGCTATCACCACGACCTGGAGGGAAAATTAAAAACCAAAGGTGTGAGTGGACCGAAAAGAATGAAAGTTTTAAAACCGTTTACCAGCAAACCAACGTAAGGAAAGAAAATCATTTGTTTCCTCCGGTTTAAAACCAGGCATGCCAATGAAGTATTAGAAAAACCATAATATGAACACCATAAGAAACAGAGACACTATAAATACCATAAGAAACAGATACACTATAAAACATCATAAGAAACCAGAGTATAACCCGATCAAACCTGCTGGACCTATCCGAGTCTTTAAACTCAACCAGGCCTCACATATCAATCCGAGTCTTTAAACTCCCGAGTCTTTAAACTCAATAGGCCTATGGGGGTAATATCATAGTATCCGAGTCTTTAAACTCCCGAGTCTTTAAACTCAATCCGGGCCCGTCCCCCATCAATATCAATCCGGGTCTTTAAACCCATATCCAGATCCAGCAAATCCAATCCATATCCAGTGTAAAACCAATTCAAAATCCATCGCCGAATCCGAATTCGAAATCCCCGGTTCGAAGCCCTTCCGGCGTTCAGAACCGACATTCCGAACCCAAATCCGGAAAATCCATTTCCACACTAAAACCATAGGAAATCCCTAACCATGTTTCATAACCCATTTACCATCATCAGAAAACATTTATAAGGTGAATTTCTCAAATATAGCATCAAAATCTGAAAATCGGCTTTTTCTCGAAAAACGTGCAGACATCTCAATCACGTATAACCATCATTTCAAGCATAAAAACACACATAGAATCATAAAACAGTAATTAAAACAGTTTGGCATGCTCGGGAATAAGAAAGAGTCCACTCACAGTTTACGATACGTCACTCGCGCTCCGTGCGCTCCTCAACCGTCTCTGGTGTCTCCCGTCCTGTCAATAGATACCAAATAGGGTCACAATAACATTAAGGATACCTTCCCTATTTTCCCCAATTTTTCGGGAATTTAATAATATTTTAATCATAAACCCTAAACCGTACGGATTCCCGAACCATTCCGTAATACCGTCCGATTATTCCGAAAACTGTACCATTGGATTCCTTAGGACATTTAGAGCTAAACTCATGTTGGACGCTTAACCGGATTCCTCCCCACGCGCCCCTACGCGCCGCCCAAAGTGGCTGCGCGTGGGCCTCACGCGCCTGCTACAGTCCACCTTCAACCTCGAGTCAACCGGTTCAACTGTGTTGAACCGGCGTGACCGGTTCTCCGCCGTTCACCCACCATTCTTCTCCATTTCAATACCCCTAGCTTCGTCCAGTCCCCTGTAATCAAACCAAATCCTAAAATCCAGGAATCACGGCCTAGAACCCTTCGTCTTCAACCTCGAAATAACTTGCCCGTGGGCTCTGTTTTCCTTCCCGGCCGTCCACAGCTTCCCCCTTCACGGTGGTGATACCAGCACCACCCTAGGACCCTACTTAGTCCTGTCCAACTCACAGAATCCATCGATTCATCCCCGAAGTCCACGACTTCACGTTTGAAACTCACGGCTAAAACAGGGTACAACGGACCCGCCGTCGAACCACCAGCCACCGTGAACCTCCCGTCACGGCAACCACCACAAACGACGCCTAAGACCTCACAGAACAACACCCTGACCTCCTAACCCCTCGACTCTAAGCCCAACATCACGACTTTGCATTTGAAAAATCCACGAAAAACAGAGTAAACGGGCTTACCTTTCGATTCCGGCGCCGCCGTGAGAACCGTCACCCACCACCGTGCTCGTGGGACTCCCCTCAACCTCCTGAGTCTCCTACCACCCTGGTTTGCCTCACCACACGACACAACAGCCTCCACCGTCCACGGTCTCCCCTGTTTTCCTCAAACGTTCGCCGCACCACCACCGTGCCGCCGTGCACGATTCCAATCCCAAAACACGATCAGCACCTCACCCACGTCTCTCTGTCACTCTCACCAGTCACTCCTCACTCTCCCTAGCCTCCAGATCGATCACCGCCTCACCCAAACTCCTCTCTGTTTTTCAGTTTCCTTCGAATTGGTGCACGGTTCAAAAAGGACCAAGTGTGGCCGTGCACACTTAAGTTCCTCCTAGAACCATCTAGGGTCCCCCACGTGTCCCTCAGCAATTGGCCAGCCCAAAATATCTGCCACTTGCCCTTATCTGATTGGGCTGAGGAAAAAAAATGACCAAAATGCCCTTCTGCACAAAATTACCATTTTGCCCTCAGACTTCCCAGACCCGTATCTTTTCCGTCCGACGTCCGATGACAGCGTGCCGCCTGTCGTTGAACTCAGGACGTCGAGACCTATCCAACGGTCCTCGGTCTACGTGAAAATCACACATCCTCCAAAAAGTCAACATTTTCCCTTTTAGCTCAAAATTACGGTAACGCCCTCAACCTTCCGTACATCATAACTTTTCCTCCGGTTGTCCAAATCGAACCTGCCACCTGTCTACGGACTCGTGACGTCCTAACCTACGTCACGGTCAAGGGCTAACACTCATCCAATCAATATTACAAAAAGTCGACTTTTCGTTTACTATTCACAAGGGCAAAATCGTCCTTTTTACAAAACTTCACAAAAATTACATTTGTATCCTTCCTGTAGGTACGGGTTGTTACAATCTACCCCCCTAAAAAGAATTTCGTCCCCGAAATTCAGTGAAATAAATAAGGGTACTGTTCTCGCATCAAGGCCTCGGGTTCCCAAGTAGCTTCTTCGACCTGATGATTCCTCCACAATACCTTCACTAAGGGAACCGTCTTCCTTCGCAACACTTTATCCTTCCGATCCAGGATTGCAACAGGTTGCTCTTCAAAACTCAATTCTTCCCTCAGTTCCACTGGTTGTGCTTCCAAAACATGCGAATCATCTCGAATATATTTCCGAAGCATGGAAACATGAAAGACATTATGTACCTTTTCCAAATCTGCTGGTAAGGCCAACCGATAAGCTACAGGACCAATCCGCTCCAAAATCTCATACGGTCCAATGTAACGAGGACTCAACTTCCCTCGTCTGCCAAATCGTACAATTCCCTTCCAAGGAGATAGCTTCAGGAAAACCCAGTCTCCAACAGCAAACTCCAAATCCCTGATCCTACGGTCAGCGTAGCTCTTTTGGCGGTCCTGCGCTGCCTTCAATCGATCTCTAATCAGTACCACTTTTTCCTGAGTAAGCACCACCAGCTCAGAAGTAGTCAACCTCCTCTCACCGACCTCAGTCCAACACAGTGGAGTCCGACACTGTCGCCCATACAAAGCCTCGTAAGGAGCCATCCCAATGCTCTCCTGAAAACTATTATTGTAGGCGAACTCCATCAAAGGCAGATGTGATTCCCAAGTACCCTGAAACTGAAGCACACAAGCTCGCATCATATCCTCGAGAATCTGAATAGTCCGCTCAGACTGCCCATCGGTTTGAGGATGAAAAGCAGTACTGAAGTGTAATTTAGTCCCAAAAGCTTCCTGTAAGCTCTGCCAAAAACGAGAAGTGAATCTCGGATCTCTATCAGATACTATCGACTCCGGAGTCCCATGCAATCGAATAATCTCATTAATAAATAACTGTGCAAACTGTTCCAACCTGAAGTTCTCCCGTACTGGCAAGAAATGAGCAGACTTCGTAAGGCGATCCACAACAACCCATACACCATCGTGTCCCTTCGGTGTTCTCGGAAGCTTGAACACAAAATCCATAGTCAGGTGATCCCATTTCCACTCGGGAATCGGCAAAGGTTGCATCGCTCCATAAGGTCTCTGCCGCTCGGCTTTTACCTGTTGACAAATCAAACATCTACTGACATACTCTGCAATTTCACGTTTCATCCCTGACCACCAGTAATGCTCTCGAAGGGTACGATACATCTTGGTCCCACCAGGATGCATCGCATAAGCTGAACAGTGAGCCTCATCCAGTATCACCTTCTTCAAGACTTCATCCTCAGGAACACACAACCGTCCATTCTTAACCAAGGCTCCATCCTCACGGATCTCAAAATCCTGTCTTTCTCCAGCCTCGACCTCAATCCGAATGATGCCCAGAATAGGGTCCTCAAACTGAGCATCAATCACCTGGTCAATCAAAACGGGTCGCACATGGAAACTCGCTAGGAGGGCTCCCTGATCATCCACAGTCAACTCTACTCCCAACTTACGGAGCTCAACCAGCAAAGGTAACCGTACTGTCCTCAGATGCGACAAAGAACCAGCTGACTTTCTGCTCAGAGCATCGGCTACCACATTAGCCTTCCCTAGATGATACTCAATAGTACAATCGTAGTCCTTGAGTAACTCCAACCAACGGCGCTGTCTGAGGTTCAATTCCTTTTGAGTGAACAAATACTTCAAACTCTTGTGGTCCGTAAAGATCCTACACTTCTCACCGTACAAGTAATGTCGCCAAATCTTCAATGCATGAACCACCGCAGCCAGTTCCAAGTCATGTGTAGGGTAGTTCACCTCATGGGGTTTCAATTGCCGGGAAGCATAAGCAATCACTTTCCCGTGCTACATCAAGACACAACCCAAACCTTGTAAAGAAGCGTCACTGTACACCTCGAACTCCCCACTATCATCTGGAAGGGCTAACACAGGAGCAGATGTCAACCGCCTTTTAAGCTCCTGGAAACTCTGTTCACAGTTCTCATCCCACTCAAACCGAACTCCCTTCCGTGTCAACCTCGTCAACGGTGCTGCAAGAATAGAAAAGCCCTCAATAAAACGCCGGTAATACCCTGCCAAACCCAGAAAACTCCGAATCTCCGTCACCGTCTTAGGCTGTTCCCAATTGGCTACCGCCTCAACTTTCTGAGGATCCACACGAATGCCCTCGGCCGAAATCACATGGCCAAGAAATCCAACACTGGTCAACCAGAACTGACACTTACTGAGCTTCGCATACAACTGATGCTCCCTCAACGTTTTAAGCACGATCCTCAGATGTTTCTCATGCGCCTTCGCACTCTTCGAAAACACCAAAATATCATCAATGAAAACAATCACAAAACGATCCAAGTAGGGCCGGAACACTCGATTCATAAGATCCATAAAAGCTGCTGGGGCATTAGTCAAACCAAAAGGCATCACCACAAACTCATAGTGACCGTACCTGGTCCGGAAAGCTGTCTTCGGTATATCCTCCTCTTTAACCCGTAACTGGTGATAGCCGGAGCGAAGATCAATCTTCGAGAAATACTGTGCTCCCTTGAGCTGGTCAAACAAATCATCAATCCGGGGTAGGGGGTACTTATTCCGAATAGTTACCTTATTCAGTTGCCTGTAATCCACACACAATCTCAATCCTCCGTCCTTTTTCTTGACAAACAAAACAGGTGCTCCCCAAGGTGACATACTCGGTCGAATGAATCCTATATCGACCAATTCTTGCAACTGGGCCTTAAGTTCCCTCAATTCGGCAGGTGCCATACGATAAGGAGCCTGAGAAATAGGCTGTGTACCTGGTAGAAGCTCAATCGTAAACTCAAGATCTCGGTGTGGGGGTAGTCCTGGCAACTCCTCGGGAAAAACATCGGGAAACTCCCGTACCACTGGTATATCCTCCGCTCTCTCTGGCGTAGCACGCGTATCCACCACATGAGCTAAGTAACCCTGGCACCCCTTCCGTAACAGTTTACTAGCCTCGAGTGCCGAAATAACTCCCGTAGGAAGTGCACGCTGATCCCCCTGAAATGTAGTCTCTGGTAATCCGGGACTCCTAAAAGTCACTCTCCTATCGAAACATTCGATAGAAGCATGATGTCTCGTCAGCCAGTCCATACCCAAGATCACATCAAAGTCCCGTAAATCCAAGAGTAACAAATCTGCCAGTAACTCCACCTGGCCTACCAGTACCGGACACTCTCTCAAAACCTGAGTCACTACCAACACCTCCCCAGTAGGTGTACTCACTCCTAACGCACAATCCAAAGTAGACACCTCCCTCTCCTTAACCAGACTACAACTCCGAGCTATAAATGAATGGGTAGCCCCGGGATCTATCAAAGTAAAAACAGTGTGACCAAGTATGGTGAGTGTACCTGTCACCACTCCCGGTGCTGACCTAGCCTCCTGCTGAGTCATCGCAAAAACTCGCGCCTGAGGTCCCGACGACCTACCGCGCCCTCTGGAACTGCTCGTGGCACCTCCGCCACCCCTAGGGCCTGCCGCCCCTGATACTGATGCAGTACTCCGCCCGGGTTCTGCTGCACCTCTACCTGCTCCACCCTCCGGAGCTAACAATGGGCACTCCCGACGGAAATGTCCTCGCTCCCCACAGTAGAAGCAAGTGTCTCTACCGGGTCCACCGGTATGCCTCCCTGTCGAAGCCACTGAAGTCGCACTCGCCTGAGGAGTCGGCTGTGACCTAGCTCCTCGAAATCCTGAGCCCTGGAAACTGCCTGGTCTGCCATACCGGGCTCCGCCAGCCGATAGTGATCCACCAAAATTACCCCGTTTCGGGGGCCTCTGACTCGATGCTCCTGGGAATGACTGCTCTCGGCGTCGAACACTGCCCGAATACTGTGGTCGAGCAGGTAAACTGGCCTCCACCCTGACAGCAGCATCAGACAACTCTCGGAAAGTAGCAAAAGAGCCGGCTGTCACTATGGCCCTGATCTCTCCCCGGAGACCCAACTCAAACCGGCGGCACTTCTCCGCCTCAGTCGCCACAAATGCCGGAGCAAAACGAGATAGCATCTGGAACCTCTGCTCATACTCAGCAACTGTCAAGTTTCCTTGCTTCAAGTGAAGGAATTCCGCTTCCTTCGCATCCCTGAAAGAACGGGGATAGTACTGATCTAGAAACCTCTCCCGGAAAGTCTCCCAGGTCACAGTATGTGCATCCCAGCCAGACAGTTCCAGCGTATACCACCACTCGTAGGCAGCTCCATCCAACAGAAAAGTGGCTAACAATACCCGATCCTCGGGAGGACAGTGCATCACCCCAAAAATACGCTCGAGTCGGGTGATCCATCGGTGAGCTTCCTCGGGATCAGCCCCACCGCTGAACGTAGTAGCCCCAAGCCTCTGGGCTCTCTCGATCGAAGCGCTCTCAGTCCCTCTCGCCGCTTCATCTTCAGGTCGTGGAGGGGGTTCACGTCTCGGAGGCATGATCAATCGTACGCTGAAAGAGGCATAGAGTTAGTATAACAACCTAGACCCAACACAAATTGACACAACCTATGCTCTGATACCAATTGTCAGGACCCGTCCCAGATATCACCTCGATACTCGGGATGAACCCTGCTCCCGTCTGACAATCACACTTACAATACCAAAAAGGAACTTAATACCACTATAAGCATAACCATCAGACGAAGGAGTAAATATATACAACAGTAAGTCAGAGCATAGTTCTACAAAATGGGCACCAAAAGTCCTACAAGTCTAAGTCCGCAACGGAAGAACGTCGAAAGCCCTATGCCTCGATATCTGCCTCAACGTTCACCCCAGCGCTATCACCACGACCTGGAGGGAAAATTAAAAACCAAAGGTGTGAGTGGACCGAAAAGAATGAAAGTTTTAAAACCGTTTACCAGCAAACCAACGTAAGGAAAGAAAATCATTTGTTTCCTCCGGTTTAAAACCAGGCATGCCAATGAAGTATTAGAAAAACCATAATATGAACACCATAAGAAACAGAGACACTATAAATACCATAAGAAACAGATACACTATAAAACATCATAAGAAACCAGAGTATAACCCGATCAAACCTGCTGGACCTATCCGAGTCTTTAAACTCAACCAGGCCTCACATATCAATCCGAGTCTTTAAACTCCCGAGTCTTTAAACTCAATAGGCCTATGGGGGTAATATCATAGTATCCGAGTCTTTAAACTCCCGAGTCTTTAAACTCAATCCGGGCCCGTCCCCCATCAATATCAATCCGGGTCTTTAAACCCATATCCAGATCCAGCAAATCCAATCCATATCCAGTGTAAAACCAATTCAAAATCCATCGCCGAATCCGAATTCGAAATCCCCGGTTCGAAGCCCTTCCGGCGTTCAGAACCGACATTCCGAACCCAAATCCGGAAAATCCATTTCCACACTAAAACCATAGGAAATCCCTAACCATGTTTCATAACCCATTTACCATCATCAGAAAACATTTATAAGGTGAATTTCTCAAATATAGCATCAAAATCTGAAAATCGGCTTTTTCTCGAAAAACGTGCAGACATCTCAATCACGTATAACCATCATTTCAAGCATAAAAACACACATAGAATCATAAAACAGTAATTAAAACAGTTTGGCATGCTCGGGAATAAGAAAGAGTCCACTCACAGTTTACGATACGTCACTCGCGCTCCGTGCGCTCCTCAACCGTCTCTGGTGTCTCCCGTCCTGTCAATAGATACCAAATAGGGTCACAATAACATTAAGGATACCTTCCCTATTTTCCCCAATTTTTCGGGAATTTAATAATATTTTAATCATAAACCCTAAACCGTACGGATTCCCGAACCATTCCGTAATACCGTCCGATTATTCCGAAAACTGTACCATTGGATTCCTTAGGACATTTAGAGCTAAACTCATGTTGGACGCTTAACCGGATTCCTCCCCACGCGCCCCCACGCGCCGCCCAAAGTGGCTGCGCGTGGGCCTCACGCGCCTGCTACAGTCCACCTTCAACCTCGAGTCAACCGGTTCAACTGTGTTGAACCGGCGTGACCGGTTCTCCGCCGTTCACCCACCATTCTTCTCCATTTCAATACCCCTAGCTTCGTCCAGTCCCCTGTAATCAAACCAAATCCTAAAATCCAGGAATCACGGCCTAGAACCCTTCGTCTTCAACCTCGAAATAACTTGCCCGTGGGCTCTGTTTTCCTTCCCGGCCGTCCACAGCTTCCCCCTTCACGGTGGTGATACCAGCACCACCCTAGGACCCTACTTAGTCCTGTCCAACTCACAGAATCCATCGATTCATCCCCGAAGTCCACGACTTCACGTTTGAAACTCACGGCTAAAACAGGGTACAACGGACCCGCCGTCGAACCACCAGCCACCGTGAACCTCCCGTCACGGCAACCACCACAAACGACGCCTAAGACCTCACAGAACAACACCCTGACCTCCTAACCCCTCGACTCTAAGCCCAACATCACGACTTTGCATTTGAAAAATCCACGAAAAACAGAGTAAACGGGCTTACCTTTCGATTCCGGCGCCGCCGTGAGAACCGTCACCCACCACCGTGCTCGTGGGACTCCCCTCAACCTCCTGAGTCTCCTACCGCCCTGGTTTGCCTCACCACACGACACAACAGCCTCCACCGTCCACGGTCTCCCCTGTTTTTCTCAAACGTTCGCCGCACCACCACCGTGCCGCCGTGCACGATTCCAATCCCAAAACACGATCAACACCTCACCCACGTCTCTCTGTCACTCTCACCAGTCACTCCTCACTCTCCCTAGCCTCCAGATCGATCACCGCCTCACCCAAACTCCTCTCTGTTTTTCAGTTTCCTTCGAATTGGTGCACGGTTCAAAAAGGACCAAGTGTGGCCGTGCACACTTAAGTTCCTCCTAGAACCATCTAGGGTCCCCCACGTGTCCCTCAGCAATTGGCCAGCCCAAAATATCTGCCACTTGCCCTTATCTGATTGGGCTGAGGAAAAAAAATGACCAAAATGCCCTTCTGCACAAAATTACCATTTTGCCCTCAGACTTCCCAGACCCGTATCTTTTCCGTCCGACGTCCGATGACAGCGTGCCGCCTGTCGTTGAACTCAGGACGTCGAGACCTATCCAACGGTCCTCGGTCTACATGAAAATCACACATCCTCCAAAAAGTCAACATTTTCCCTTTTAGCTCAAAATTACGGTAACGCCCTCAACCTTCCGTACATCATAACTTTTCCTCCGGTTGTCCGAATCGAACCTGCCACCTGTCTACGGACTCGTGACGTCCTAACCTACGTCACGGTCAAGGGCTAACACTCATCCAATCAATATTACAAAAAGTCGACTTTTCGTTTACTATTCAGAAGGGCAAAATCGTCCTTTTTACAAAACTTCACAAAAATTACATTTGTATCCTTCCTGTAGGTACGGGTTGTTACATTTTATGCTTAAACAAGTTAATATGAATGAATAGAATGTGAGAATTGCTTGTACTTACAAAGAATCATTGCCATTGCCATTGAACTCACACTTGCACCTCACGACACCATAATCATGTGATTAAGCAACCAAAACAATTGAATTTGAGCATACTTAGAAAATTAGTGGAGACTACCATTGTGAGATCTTTGAGCTTGATTCCCTTTATTTATGAGTGATCTACTTGTTTCTACTTTTAAACACTCATCATTTTGTTCATAATTGCATGATCTCATATTTATTGGATGCTCTTGATTTAATGTGTAATTTTCTATGAGATGTGATATAGGCTATGTGTGTTTTAGCTCCTAAAGGCCTTTCTTTTCCCTATCCCAATTGCATGCTCCTTAAGCCCCTTTGAAGCCAAACACTTAGCCATTGCATTCTTCACCTACATTACAACCTAACCAAGTTTTGAACCCTTCATTATGGCCATACCCTATAATCGAAGCTTGTGTTAAGGTTGCATCAAATGAGATTCATGGTGAGGAGGAAATATATTGATGTTTTGTGCTACCTATGCTCATGTGATTGAAGTTATGCTTGAATTGAAAGATCATTCGATTGTTTGAATATTGAGGACGTTATTGCATGATCTTGGCTTAGCTCATATAAGAAAAAAGTGTATCAAGTTCAATAGTAAATTCAAAAGAAAAGAAAGAAAAGAAAAACAAAACATTGTGAAAAAGGAAAAAAAAAAAGTGAAAGCATTGAACTTGGAACTGAGCTAAGTGAGCCAAGTATCTCAAATAGGGCAATGTAATGAATTCAAGCACAGATTCATCATTTATAAATCAAGGTCCAAGCCATGACTTCTCATGCCTTGACGCGACTTAGGTTCTTTGAATTCCAACCTTCCTTTCTAAACACAAGAACCTAGCCCCATTACAACCCTTGAATGAAGACCTATTGATCTTGTGAATGGTTATGCAAGGATCAAGTTACATACCTCTGTTCTTAAACTTCAATTCCTTCTTGGGATCATATTTCCATATAATGTGCTATTCTTCATTAAAATTCATATGTGATTAACTTGATTTCCTTTACATAAACTCATCACATATGCTTCTTGAGTGAAAGCCTTAGGATTCGTGTGTGCATTGAGAGATGCCTAGTGGGGATTAGAGTCGAGGAAAAATCATTCTAGGGTGTTTAGATGACGTTGTTTTCTAGCTTGATCATTTGAGATATTACTATATACACTTGACACATTGAGCTCGTGGTTATGGCTTGTTCTTTGGTTTTTGTGAGTTTTTTTTCTGTTCTTCATTCTTATTAACTAGTTGATGCATGATTTCTACCATCCTTTGTGTTAAGTAAATTGTCTGTGGGCATCGCGCTGCTATAACACTCAAGAGACAAAACTCCTCCTACTAGGTGAATCTAGGGGTTTAAATGCCTATCTTAATTAGATCGAGTCTTTCGTTTTCTAGTTTGCTATAGGACTAGCAAAAGATAGGTTTCAGGGTATTTGATAAGTCACAAATTAAGTATCGTGTCAATGTTAATCTTTATCTCTTTTACTTGTCTTTTGATTATAATTGCCCAATCAATAGGAGAAAATGATCTATTTTGTGAAGTTTGTGTAGATTGTTTAGTTGAGGTTAAAATCATGTTTTTGCAATGAAATGTGATGATTCTAAAGCTAAATCATCGAGAACTCATCAAGGACTCACAAAGTGCCACCTCACTCATAAAAAACACTACAAGGATTCACCAAGCCTTCCTAAAATATGGCTAAGTCCCCAAAACCTTCCAAAATTGCAATTAGGGTTAATTGGGATTCCTTGTCCAATGTGGAACCCCTTAGCCGCAATTCTCCCTCCCTTTCATACTAGGAATGATGTGTATTGATTTAGAAAAGAAGACTAAAAGAATTCCTATTCAAAGTTGAAGTCAAAAGTGGTAAGAAAGAAGGATGAAGGAATTCCTTGCAAGCCACAGAATCCAAATACACTTCCTAGTTTAGGATTGTTTTTCCTGTTATAATTAGGGAAAATCGAGGGCAGGTGTAGAGCCTATATATAGATTGTTTTTCCTTATTGTTTGGACGCCCGTTTTTACCTTCCGAGGTGCACAAATTATGTCAAAAAACATACTCCATTTTATACATACAAGTTTTCAAGCTTTTGGATTCAAGTCTTGTACCAAAGTGGACGTAAGGCTTGGTAGAAGAAGAGTGTTCGAGCCCCTTTTCCTACTTCTTGCAACTCATTAGTATTTGTTTTTCTTAATCCCTTGTTCTTTTTACGTTTTTATGAATTCAATTGTGATGTTTGTTAATCTAAGTATGTGTGAGTAGTTCCCTTAAGGATTGGGGCTGTTTGAGGCCCTAGCCATGTTAATTTGTATTTATATTTTTAGCACTTGATTGTGATTATGCATGGCTGAATTTTTTGGATTAATGCGCTTCATGAACTCAATTTATGTTTATAAGCCCAATCACCTTGTTTGTGTATAGTTGTTGATGTAATTGCTTGATGGACAACTATATCATCTTGTAATTGTAGCATTAAGTTTAAGATGAGGAATTTTATTCGTAATCTAAACACATGACCTACTAGAATTGGACATAACTTTTCTAGGGATAATGTAGTGTCATTAAATCTTCTTTATGAATTATCACGCACCATCAATAATAGACATTTTACAATGGACATCATGCTTAAAACATGCAAACTAAGAGAAGATAATAGTTGTGGGGAGAGCCTTAGCCGGACCCCTGCACAAAGACTTATGTCAGAACATGCATAGCAATTAGATCAAGGAAATCTAAGAAGAACTATAATTGGTAAAGATGGATAATAAGCCCTGATTCGTCTTAATAAATCAATCAATAAAGTTTTCATCACTTTACTCTTTGTTTTCACCGTTTTATTTCGTGCAATCATCACTCTAAACCTCATCCCCTAATCGTATTTACTTAATAACTAAGTTGTTTGGTTCCGAACTAAGTGGAATCACGTTGAGACAAGTCCTCGAGGGATCGACCTTTGCATACCTACTATACTCGTTATATGATTTTGTGCACTTGCAAAGTATCACATTAGAGTTTATCATTCATAATTCTTTGTTTGATAAAACATTTATCAATATGGAACAAACAAGCATATTATTGCGTTTCATATCACTTTGTTGGGATTCATATGCTAATTGAGATATTTTGATTGTCTTAACATGTAGTAGATATTGTTTGCAAAACTTGGTATAGTTTTCGCATGCTGGAATTGAGTTTTGAATCATAGTAACCTATGTGAGATTTTGAGCTATATATGCTTCATTTCTTGAGTGAAAATCATCTATTTGTAGTTCATAGTTATGCATACCTCATATGATTACTTGTAATCGCTTTAATGAACTAGAGATTGCGACAACTTATTCTTGTCAATTTACAGAGCTTATAGTCAATACATACTTTAATTGTGGATATGATTAAAGGTACTTAGGTATTTCACCATTTTTTCAAATATCCATGTGTCCCTTTTGTGCGCACGAGTTACGACACCCCTAGATAGCCCATTTGAGCCCACGTTTAGTCTTTCTTTTGTTACCATTCATATCTAAACCATTAGCCTAATGGTGGTATCCTCACCATGGTTCTAAGGACTTGGTTGAAGATTTCAAAGCTAGCATACATTAAGATGGGACAAAGATGTTCTATTCAAGGTGGTAATGCGGGTATGGGGAAAGACTTGTCCAAATTACTCGATGCATTTTGTGATTTCCGAGATTAAAAAAACATCCAAAAAAAAGAGAGAAGAAAAAAAATGCCTTCGAGAGCAAGGAAAGTGTTCAAAAAATGTTTAACTCTCCAGCAATGGGTTTTGAATGTAAGAGTTTGGATCAAAGTCCCTCATACTTGTGGATTTGGAGTTACAATAAGTTGAAGGCACAAAAGTGAAAAAAAATAATATGGTCTGTGTTCTATCCACAAGCACAAAGAGAAGTTTATAATGAAGTTCGGGCCCAAAAAGATGAAATTTGGCTCCCGTTCTTGACACATAATCTTGGTGGCAATTTGGAAGAAGATGTGCTTGAAATTGATCAAGTTTTGGTGTAATGACAAAGTCTTTGGAATGTTCTTTACCACCACGTATCCGAATTCGGATGCCTTAGCCCTAGTCCCATTACAACCTATGATTAAAAACCTTTATGATCCATGAGATAAGTAGTCTTTGATCTGTTGAGTAAGTTGTGTGAGTAAGCATATGGTTTGGGTTCAATTGCGCAATTAATTTCTTCCATTCATGAGGTATTTTTTATTGTCTTCACTAAAGTGTTTTTATTGTTGAAATATGTGGGCTATATTTCTTGCCTTACTACATGCTCACTCACATATACTTTGAGTGAAACCCTATTCATGAGTGAAAAATATTATGAGTGCATCCATTGAGAGGTGATCTTAGCTTGTTCGAAGTATGCACAGACTTAATATCACCATTGTTGTCTCCTCATGACATGATCAATCTCCATTATTTTTTGAATTCCTTATGCATAATGCATACTTGTTTAATATCATAATGTTATATACATATAAAAATTCCTGAGACATATGGTTAAGGGATATAGATGTATTTTACTAACATACTTTCATGAGTCTTAGCTTGTTTTAGTTTTACTAAAGGACTAGCAATGTGTGGGGGAATTTGATCTACGTATTTTTTGCTTAAATCTTATTGTATTTCTTCCTACATTTAGCTATGTTATGAGCTTAATAATGTGTTATTTAACTTGTTTCGATGTTTGTAGGTACTATCCAAAAATACGGAGTAGAGTGACCAATAAGTGAAGAAATGGGAAATCGAGCTTATACATCCGTATTGAGCCTCCCAAGTGTCAACTGATGTCACTAGACCTTAGACGATATCATTGGACCTCAGACCGTGTCATTAGACCTCAACTGATGTCATTGGACATCAGCTTCTCACTAGCCATGTCACGTGTACCTTCATCATGTCATCGTGACATGTCACTAGTCATGTTCCAGGTCTTGTGCCTCCAACATGTCACTAGACTTGTTCCAACTTTGTTCTAGGTCTTGTGTCTCTAGTATGTCACTAGAAAATTTCATCAGGCCCATGTACTAACCTTATTCCGGGCCATGTTCCAACTTCGTGCCAGCCCGTTTACTGGTGACATGTCACCAGCGTGTTACTGCTCCCATGTGCCAGTCCCAGCGCCTAAATTCTAGCATATTCGCCGAAGTTCTAGCAGCCTAGCGCGAGGCCCAAGGCGAGTCTTCAGAATCCCATGTCCAACATGAGTCCTTGATGAACCAGGAGACCAAGCCCTTGTGTGGCCCGCATGTTCCAGCTATCCCAAAGAGTATTTTCACAAGCCACAAGGAGTGTGCGTACTGTGCAAATTAAGGACGGTTTGCATGAAAACGAAAAGAAGATTTCCTTTCAGAAATAGGTGATATTTCTGCAAGGACTCCTATTTTCTGGCAAAAGGTCAGGCCCAGGTAGGACTATTTATTCCATAAGGAGACTAGGACTAGGCTTTCTGATAGGTAATAATTTATGCATGTTTTATCCATAGTTTAATGCCCTTTTACTTATATTTTGTTAATATTTTGTTCTATGAAATTGGAGAAAATAATATATTTTGTGAGAAATGTGTAGATCAATAGAGTTTGGAATTACGAGAATTTGGGCGAAATAATCACCTAAATCGGAGTTGAAACGACGAAGTTATGAAGGAAAGAAAATGGCACAAAACGTCGGTGGATACCCACCAAAATCACCATCAGGGGGTCCTTGCACATGCATTGTAGCGCGTCCTCAGATTTGGCGCGCGCCTACCGAACGCCCGGCTTGCTCCTTGGCACGCCTGTCCTGATTCCTCTTCCTCCGGTTCGGTGGACTGCCACCAAAAATGGATCCTGTAGCTTTATTCCGGATTTTCCTCCTTTTCTAGGTTAATTTCAAGTTCCTTCCACATTTATTCTCCATATTGTATAGGGATTTTAGTCTTATTTCATTTTGTATTCTTATTTTTTATTCCTTTACTTGTAGGAAAGGTTTTAATTAGATTTCTTAATTAATTAGGATGCCTTTTCCTTATAGAATTTAATTAAAAAAAATCCTATTTTTAAGAAGATTACTTATTCTCTTATAAATATGGGCATTAGAGTTTATTGTAAGGGGACCAAATTTACCTCTTGAAGATCCCCAAAACTCTGTCAAAAGTCATACTCAATTTATATACATAGTCTAGCCGTATTTTATTATTTTTTTATGCTTTTGGATTCAAGCTTGTACTAAGGAGGACGTGAGGCTTGGGAGAAGAAGAGTGTTTGAGCCCCTTTTCCTACTCCTTGCTATTCTTTTGTATTTGTGTTTATTAATTCATTTATCGTTTTATGTTTCTTATGCATTTAATTATGTTATTCATTTATTCAATAATGTTTGAGTAGTGTAATTAGGCCTTGGGTTACTTGAAGCCCTAGCCATGTTAGTTCGTGTTTGATTTTTGACTCTTGATTATGATTGTTATGTATGCCTGGATTTGTTGGATTACTACGCTTCATGAACTCAATTTATACTTATAAGCATAGCTACCTTGTTTGTGTATAATTGTCGATGTAATTGCTTAACGGATCACCTCGATGTTTGTGTTCACCTTGTAATTTATGGCATCACGTTTAAGAGGGGGGATCTTATTCGTAATCTAAACTCATGACTTCCAAGGTCTGCACATCACTGTTCTAGGGATAGTGTAGTGTCATTAAATTTTCTTTATGTTTCATGCATTATCACGCACCATCGGTAATAGTTGTTTAAGGGCGGGCACATCACGCTTAAACATGCACTCTAAGAGAAGATAATATGTGTGAGGTGAACCTTAGCTGGACCGCTGCACGGGCACTTAATTCAGATATATGCATAGTAATCTAATCAAGAAAATCTAACGGAACTATAATTGGTAAAGGTGGATAGAAACCCTAGCTCGACTTAGTTAGTTAATCTTAGCTAATTTACTTACATTCATTCAACGTGACAACCCCCCCCCCCCCCCCCCCCCCCCCCCCCCATATTTGCATTTTAATTACTCAACTTAAGTCAATTGAGTTAAACGAAATTGGATATCATTGAGCAAGTCTTCGTGGGATCGACCTTTGCTTGCATCTATACTATCTACACATCTTGTACTCTTGCAAATTTTATTACACGTAGAGGTTTTACCTAGTACATCTTTTTTGTTTGATAAAATCTCTAACAGTTTCGTCGAGGCCTATATAAACTAAGTTTTGGCCAGCAGCCAAGGAATCACTCATTCTTGCACCGAAACTCTACCCAACCATTTTTTTCCTCTCCAAAAGCCTGAGACTTCTCTTACAAAATTTGACTACTCCATACACCACCATCATCACCATTATCCGTGACATATAGGGTATTTCCCGAGTGTCTCGCCAAAGAGCGTCCAAGCACTTAGCATCCATAAGGCAATTCTTGAAAAGAAAAAGTGTAACATGACTTCTTTTCTCCATACTTTTCTGTTGTACTTGAATATCGCATTTATGGACTGATTTCTATTATTATTCTGATTTTATAAATCATATAGATTTCAATAATCTTCTATGTGTTCTAGTATTATTTTTTTTTGTTATGCATGTGTGTTTGTGCTTAATACATTGATTAGATATAGGAAAATTCTCGAGCCTAGATCAATGCATGTGTATAGGGTAACTCCCGAGCACACACTAATGATAATATACATGTGTTTCGTAAAGCTAAGGCTTTAGGATTTTGTGGGTTTTGAAGTTGGTATATTTTATGAATGAGTAAGATGTAAAGAATGAGATGATCACTAGTAAATAACATATTAGGTTAGTTTAGTTCTTAGTTAATCATGCATAGGTACCCTCAATCCCTGGTTAGAATGATCTTTATTTACTAATGCTACATCTACGAAAAAGGGTTTAAGTTGCATGCGTTTTCATTAAGTTTGAAGTGTTTACTTTGATGCTTGGTTTTAGCATATCATAGTGGGTGTGTCTTGTCCTTCTCACTGCGATACTTATAATGGCTTGAGATGCCTCCAACTTGCCGATTGAAATGAATATGCGTCCGTTAGTAGTTTTTTAGTCATGTTTTTCCTTCGAGTGGAAGTCCAATATGTGAGAGCTCTCCAGAATGTTCCCTAAAATTCTTTTGAGCGTACACCCTCGAATGTTTCCCATTTCTAACTTTACGAGTATGACTCTCCACTTCTGAGTCACTAAACGACATGTGTTGGGGCATTTTCTGCATGAGATATTTTCCTTACTAGGATGCTTTGAAACAACTTCCTCCCTTCTACGCGACATGGTGCGCCTCTCGATTATGTGTATGCACCTCGTCCTCCCAAAAATTATTGTAGAACTCTGATTAGACCAGGGCCTAACTGCTCAAGGGTTTACCTTTTCGTGACAAGTTTTTTTCAAGGGGCGAATCTTTGGATGCACGCCTTTGACTTATGGCGTTTCAGGATTCCTGCCCACCCTCCTTCATTAGAGAGTTGCACCATTTTCTTTCGTCTTCACACCCTCGCTCGTATTTTGGTCCATGTGTAAGAAGTTCTACACTAGCGAGGAACCGATTCAAGACTTGTCTAAATGCCTCTCCCACCAATCTTTTGTTAATGTACTCAAAGGTGATTGCCATGGCTCTAGACGAGGGAACAGATTGACCCCAAAAGGTTTGCCAATACCTATTTTCATATGCTAGATGATGGCACTAAGGACAACGGGCAGCGCTAGTACTAATGGCCTTGAAGCCATCAATTGCAGCAACGGTTTTGAGTGGTCTGTTGTTTTCGGGAGCTACGACAGAGGTGGTGATCTCATTTGACCAGATTTTTGCTTGTGCTCTTACCATGATGAAGAACAAAGAAGGATGATTAAAGGTAGTATTTTTTAGAAAGAGTAGAGAGCACATTTTGAATATTTATCAAATTGGATCTCAATGTAAGACATCTGCTATTAATGCAGAAATCATCTGGTTCTTAAATTCCTTCTCAATCATTGCACACAGTGTAATGACTTGAACCTTTGAGGGCAGAAAAATTGGTAAGATTGGGTAAAATGATGATTTTGCCCCCTGGAAGTTAAATAGTTGACTTTTTGACTAGTAGTCAAAATGTTGACCTTTTGATCGGGCACTCTTTTGGTACTTTCGAGAAGATTGTTACGTAGATCTTGAATGAGTTCGTGGACAGGCAGCATGCCAAAATCGAAAAATGATGTCGATTCCTGTCAAAAACCCCTAAGGGCTTTTTTGTTAATTTATGATTGAAGGGCATTTTGGCTATTTTCCACCGACTTACTTTGATATTTATGTGTGTGTGTGTGTGTGTGTGTGTGTGTGTGTGTGTGTGTGTGTGTGTGTGTGTGTGTGTGTGTGTGTGTGTGTGTGTGTGTGTGTGTGTGTGTGTGTGTGTGTGTGTGTGTGTGTGTGTGTGTGTGTGTGTGTGTGTGTGTGTGTGTGTGTGTGTGTGTGTGTGAGGTTTCGGTCCAAGGTGGCCGAGAAGGAGAAAAAAATTGAAAACACTTGCCACCGTGAGGAATCGAGCAAGGAGAAGGGGGAGAGTCAAGCTGAGAAGAAGAGGAGGAAAATGGTGTGATAATGGTGTGAAAATAGTGAAAGTGTGGAATGAGAACGAAAGACGAGAACCTGTGAGGTCGTACTTCGGGTTTTCAAGTTTCGAGCCCAGAGGATGGGAGTTAACAGGCTTCGAGTTCCCCTAGAAGTCGTACGATCATCTTAGAGCTTCTCCTTGGCTGATTACAAGTAGGATGGATGAAATAGAACTGAAAAAGATGGAAAATGAAGGTTTTAAGACCAGGTCGGGCGACCCGAAAACCAGCAAAGCGGGTGAGGAAAATGATGAATAGTGCCATGCATGTGAAGCCCACGCGCAGGGACTTTGTGTGGCACATGGTGGGCTCGTGAGACACTTTTTGAGGATGTGTTCAACACAAAAGTTCATGTTCTCGACGATACGAATCCAATGGTACAATTTTTAAGGCGATCAGATATCGTCTCGGGGTAATTTTGACTGTTTTAAAGTTTAGGGTCCGTTTTAATTTTTTTTTTAATTATGGAAAATTACGGGATTCCTGTATACATTAATTAGGGAGGTTAATAACCCTTCGAAGTGACTTGTGGTAGGAGTTGACGTCCTTGAATTTTACGAAAAAAATGTCTAGTTCGTTCGGTCACGTAAAAGGTATGCGTGAGTGGACTTTTATTTTATTAAAATATTACGCATGCATATTTAAGTGTTTTAAATATTTTTCTATGTGTTTTTTTATGACATTTGAGTTATTGGAAGATTATTTGATTTTTGGTGATTTTATGAAAGTTTAACTATTATTTTAAAGACACGTTTTACTAGACAATGATTGTTGGTGTTTTGGTCTTAGGCCCGAGGTCCGAGTTGTGACTTTGACCCAATATTCCTTAAGTTTGTTTTAATTTTGTTTTCTCGATTATGGTGAGTTTTGGATGATTTTATAATATTGGTTTGATGCACTTCTTTCGAGAAACCATATATGTTGTTTGTCTTTGATACTTTGGATTTTGGACTTGGTTTTGGATATGGCTATATGACTACTGGATACATGTGGCATGACTGGATGTGAATACTGGGTATATGTGTGATGTGAAACCCTCCTTGAGATGCCAAATTAGTTGGGCGGTCTCGAACATTGAGGTAACGCTCTGTAGTTCCTGAGATTGATATTTTGATGGATAGTCTCGGACCTTGAGTTAATACTCCGTAATTCCTGTGACTTGTGTGCAGTCTTAGATGTCGAGGTAAAACTCGATAGTTCCTGAGACTCGGATTGTGGCTGTGATGACCCGAAAATTGGGAAAGGTGATTCCGAGAATTTGAAAAGGAAATGGACGTTTTTACCCATATTTTAAGTGGTCAAATGTTGACTTTTTGTTCGGGGGATATTTTTTGGACTTTTCGTGATGACTGTTGCATAGTCTTGGAGTCCTGAGTCCGTAGACAGACGGCACGTCAAAATTGGAGTTCGGACTAATTTGTTATGGATATAAAACGGCCAAGGGAATTTTTGTAATTTTAGACCCAAGGGGTATTTTGGTTTTTTACTGTTGTAATGAGTCATTCAGGGTCTAACTCACCCTTTTAATTTTGTGACACATGACACCAATGGAAGAAGATTAGTGGCACCTGCATGTTTTCTCCCCTCGTGTGTGTATGTTAGTCAAACATGAATCAAATCAAATGTTGGGAATTGATCATTGTCCAACACCTTTGTGCTTGAAACCATAGAGACAAAGAGGAACTGGGAGAGAATAAGGGAGAAAAAAGGAAAGAAAAGAAAGGAAAAGAATGGGAGGAAGGAGAACCCAGAACCCAAACCTGAAACTCATTAACTCTTGAATTCGAACATTGATATTGGAGGTTTGATTAATGGAATTGATGTTAGATTCATGTTATTGCATCTCTGGCGAGTTGAACTGAGGTGTGAAAGCAGATAATTAGATGCATGAAGATGGGGATTTAAGAATTCGAAGCTTGGCCTAAAATCTTGGGTTTAGAGTTAAATGTGAGTATATGATTAAATTTATGATGATTTTGGATTTATGAAATGTTTTCTGGATACTGTTTTACGATGATTTCATGGAAATTGTATTTTGAGCTTGAGACCTTGTTAGAAATGGTTCAACTCGATTTTAAGTCAAAGGTTGTATTGAAACTATTGTTTTGGGTTCATGTTCAGTGGCCCAGATGTGTAATTCCTGGGAAAACCCAGATGTGTAATTCTCGAAATACCCCGGATGTGTAATTCTCAAAAAGTCCTCAGATGCGTAATTCCTAAGCTTTAAGTATTGGATTATGTTTGATATTGATTTTGTATTCAGATGTTTTATGATGATTATTTGAAATGGATTTCAGGAAATGTGGGCCATAGGCTTCATATATGTTATGATTATGGATCCCACAGTTTTCTATTTAATATGACTTGAATTCCGGTGATTATATTTTATCCTATGCATGCATGTTTTATAACTGGAGGGTAAAATGATTCGTTTTTGCAATTTATTTTCGAATGATGTTACTTTTTTCCACTCACACTTTTGATGTTTTGATGACCTTTCAGGTCGTGGCACACATCAGGGCTAACCGAGAAATGGAGGCATGACTGGACGTCAGTACAACTATCACTTGTCTGACAAGTTCTGAGGGTGTTTTTTGGAATTTCAGTTGACTTCTCAGATGGGAGCAGGACCAAGTACGATTATCAAAGTCTTTTTGGGACGGGTCCTGTCAAATTGGTATCAGAGTCATGGGTACTGATTTGTGTTGGCATGTCATGCATCCAAAACGCATGCCCCGTGCACGGGACATTAATGAGACGAGATACGTGGGTATGTAAAACCCCGAGATAGCCTTCAGGATGGAATTGACCATTAATTGGGGGTCAGATGTTAGATATTGCACTCTGATAGAGGAGGACTTGTTTGGGTCCAGATAGTGTTTGAGCCCATAGGCTAGAAAATATCATGGATGGGCGAGTTGGACCCGGATGAGATATTTGAGTAAATACCTCAGTTGGAACGAATGTTTAATGGTTTAATGTGTGATGGGAGATCCTTGATAGGATGTGGTACACCCAACGATGTTTTGCTAGGTGGCTAGGCATGCCGATGGTGGCATGGATTGTGAACATTGGATTGGACTTGGAAGGAGTCCGGATTTTGATTTGAGACTCGAGATGAGTCACCGTAATGATCAGGATACAAGAAGATCAGGAAGGTTGAAATAACGATTATGGTTTTTCAATAACAAATGAGGGTTAGAGTAGGAAATCGTGGTATTGATGTAGACTTAAACTCCATGGTTGTTGAAGAGATACGTTTGAATTTCGAGGACGAAATTCCTTAAGGGGGTAGATTGTGATGACCCGAAAATTCGGAAAAGGCGATTTTGAGAATTTAAAAAGTAAATGGATGGTTTTGCCCATATTTTAAGTGGTCAAATGTTGACTTTTTGTTCGGGATATTTCTTGGATTTTTCGTGAAGACCATTGCATAGGTCTCAGAGTCTTGAGTTCGTAGACAGGCGACATGTCAAAATCAGAGTTCAAACGGATTTGTTATGGATCTAAAACGACCAAGGGTCTTTTTTTAATTTTAGACCCAAGGGGTATTTTGGTCTTCTTACTGTTGTTATGAGTCATTAAGGGTGTGACTCACCCCTTTAATTGTGTGACACGTGACACCACTGGAATAGGATTAGTGGCACCTATGTGTTTTCTCCCCTCGTGTGTGTACGTTATTCAAACATGAATCAAATAAATTGTTGAGAATTTATCATTGTCTAGCACCTTTGTGCTTGAAACCGTGGAGACAAAGAGGAACTGGGAGAGAAGAAGAGAGAAAAGAGGAAAGAAAAAAAAAGGAAAAGAAGGGGAGGAAGGAGAACCCAGAACCCAAACATGTAACTCATAAAATCTTGAATTCGAACATTGATTTTGGAGGTTTGATTAAAGGAATTCAAGTTAGAGTCATGTTATTTGATCCGTGACAAGTTGAACTGAGATGTGAAAGCAGATAATTAGACGCAGGAAGACGTGGATTTAAGAACTCGAAGCTTGGCCTAAAATCTTGCTTTTGGGTATTGAAATTAAGGTAAGAATTGATGCAATTGAGGTTATGGATCCTTAATTAGGGTTACTTCGATGCATTTGGGTGACCAAAATGTAGAAATTGGTGCAGAATTAGGCGAGACTGGACTGGGTCGAAGGACCCGTTTGCAGAAAAATGGGGTGAAGATGAAGGACTGTTGCAGTCACTGTAACAACGCGTGAGTCCCTCACGCAGCCATTTGAGGCGGCGTGTGAGGGTGCGTGAGTGAGAATTTTCAGGTACATTCAACATGAATTTTGATGTACTCGATGTAACGAACATTTTTGCGCATGTTTCGAGTTGATCGGACACCGTTTCGGTATACTTTTGTGGGTCCAAAGTGTTATGTTATGTATTAAATATGTATTTAAATCCTGGAAAATTGGGGGAATGTATTTTGAGGTGAATTGGGATGTTAGTGACCCTTGATAATGGTTTTTGACATGATTGGTAGTTCATGGATTTACGGAGGAGTGCACGGCTCAAAATCAAACAGCATGGATGATGTGTGAGTGGACGTTTGTTTTATAAACTATTATGCGTGCGTAGTAAATGTTTTATATGATTTATTGCATGATTTGAGTTGCAATAATTTGGATGATGTTTTGATATGATTATTTGGTGATTTTATAAATTTAATAATCATTTTGTGAACACAATTTACGATGAACGGTGAAAACGGTGTTTTGGGCCTAGGCCCGTGTTTGAGAAATGATTTTCACTTAGGTTTAGAGTCAAATGTGAGATTGAATTTATGATGATTTTGGATTTATAAAATGATTTCTAGACACTATTTTATGATTATTTCATGGAAATGGTATTTTGGGCTTGAGACCCTGTTGGAAATGGTTTGATTCGATTTTAATTCAAATATTGTTTTGAAACTATTACTTTGGGTTCATGTTTAGTGTCCCAGATGTGTAATTTCTGGGAAATCTCAGATGTGTAACTCCTGAGAGAGCTCGGACGCTTAATTCCCGAAATGCCTCAGATGTGTAATTCTTAGAAAGACCTCGAATGTGTAATTCTCGAATATCCCTCAGATGCGTAATTTTTTAGCTTTAATTTTTGGATTATGCTTTATATTGATTTTATATTCATATGTTTTATGATGATTCTTTGAAATGGATTTCGAGAAATATGGGTCATAGGCTTGTTATATGTTATGATTATAGATCCCGCGTTTTCTATGTGATATGACTTGAATTCCAGTGATTATATTATCCTATGCATGCATGTTTTATAACTGGAGAGTAAAAGGATTCGTTTTTGAAATTTATTTTTAAACGATGTTATTTTTGTCCACTCACACTTTTGATGTTTTGATGGCTCTATAGGCCGTGACACACAGATCGGGGCTGATCGAGAGGCGGATGCATGAGTGGAAGTCAGTACAGGAATCCCTTGTCTGACAAGTGCTTAGGGTGTTTTTTCAGAACTCCAGTTGACATGTTAGAGAGGAGCAAGACCCGAGTATGGTATATAGTGTGATTTCTCGGTTGAGTCTTATCACATAGGAAAATATACAACATCATTAATGTTGAATCTCGAGCTGTGAAGGTTCAACTAAGGGCACTCTGATGCCTTGGTGCATCTCCAACAAAGTCCGTAAAGTTAAGGTAAATTATGGTTGGAAAGTTATTTTAGCAAACTATATTAAAAAAATTACTCGAGTAGTGTTCCCTCTAAAATCTCAAACATTTTATTATGAGGGGATACCGAATTTCTACTTTCCATCTCCTATAAGTTGAATTTAGTAAACTAAAACCTCCAAAATAACAATTTTTAAATATTTTATGGTCCCAAATTATCGACCCCAACAAAAATGAGAAAGAATTAAAATAAAAATTAGAAAGTGAAAGTCATAAAAAATAGTTATTTGTCAAAAAATAGTTTTTGAGATTTCTTTATATATATATATATATTCATATTTGCTTTATCTGTTTCACCACATTCTCTCCCTTTGTTAATTCAAACTCATTTATTTTGTCATATTTAATGAACTAAATAATTATGAGACCTTACAAAATAGGTGTGGATATATCGTCCCAAATACCGTAATCATCTTGTACAGTTTCATACCGATTTGGAAAAAAAAAAAACTAAATAGTAAAGCTGAATGGATGATCAGTATGGTACAGATACCGTACCAGTTAAAATCGATACGGGATCGGTTCTAATATTAGGGAAACTCGTCCTGTACCGAAACAAAACCAAATATAATTTTTTATTAATAAAAAATTATACTAAATAAAAAATAAAAATAAAAATAAAACATTAGTAGTCTAATACTGTAACGACCTAACCCGAATCTATGGGATTAATTAAGAATTAATTAAGGATTAATCGGGCTTTGTAACGACCCGTCCCAAATTCCTAGATTAGATTAGTGACTAATCACGATTAGTGAGGTTAATCGGTGATTAGTTGGGCGAAATCGGAGGAACGATGCAAAATGACCGTTTTGCCCCTAGGCATGGGCAAAATGTTGACTTTTAGTTTGGGAAATCAAATGGACTCTGACCGATGACCGCGACGTATTTTGTGACATCACGAGTTCATAGACAGGGGCACATTCAATTCCGACGTTCGAGGAAGAAGTTATGACGTTCGGAAGCTTAAGGGCATTTTGGTAATTTTGGTTGAAAGGGGCAAATAGTTGAATTTTGACCTGGGATGTCTGATGGCCGAGGGCCAAGGATCGTTACGTAGATCGGGACGATACGAATCCATAGACAGGCAGCACGTCGAATTCGGACGTTCGACGGCAAAGTTACGGTTCAAGGAAGTTCAAGGGCACTATTGCACGAATTACGAGACAAGTGACATTTGGTAGCTAGTGGGCCTAGATATTTAGTTCCTGCCCTATGGATAAGTGGCAAGTGTCACCCATACAGGCCATCTCTTTTCCTTCATGCATCTTCCACGTGCATCGATCATTCTTCTTCATTTCAAACCCAACACAACCCGATCTCATTTTCCTTTGAACCCAAACAAACCCAACCCTTCCCATTCGGCCATGACTGAGACCAGAGAATGAGAGAGAGGCTAAGGTGTTGAGGAAGGTGGCAGGAGGCGGCTATGCCACCGTGCACGGCTGAGGAACGGTAAGTACTCGGTTAACCCATTTTTCCTCTATTTGTCGATTTAGGCATTATGGATCGTTTAGGACATTTGGACAAGGTTATTTAGGTTGCTAGGGATTTAATATGAAGATTTTTTATGGGATTTGATGGCTGTGAAGCCTGGGAACAAATGGAGGTTTTGAACCGTGAGGGGGATGATCGAATCATGAGTTTATGTAGGTTTATATTGTTCTATTTTATATATTTTGATTCATATGGATGTTAGGAAAATTATAGGATTAATTAGGGCTTGAATCAGACCGAAATAGGGGAGGAAAACCGTTGGATCGGTCACGCCGGTCCAGTTGCAGAAAACGGGCCGCACCCGCCGGTCTGAACCAGCTGGAGGTTGAAGACACGGCTATAGTAGCTGGCGCGTGAGGCCCACGCGCAGGCCATCCTTGGGGTGCGTGTGAGCGCGTGAGGAGGAATTTGAGGATACTTTCAACAAACGAAATCTTCTATTCGATGTAACGAACATTTTGGGACTGGTTTTGTGTCGATCGGACACCGTCTCGATAATGTTCAGGGCATTGGATGGTGTAGGATAGGCTTTAAAAATAGTTAAAAATACCAAAAAATTACGGGGCTTCAATGGGAGGTTAATTAAGTAGTTAGTAACCTTCTACTACGATTTGGACAGGTTTGGGAATCCCGGTGAGGACGATTTTCCCGGTGACGCTTATAGCACGCAAATCGAGGCGGCAGCATAGGACGATCTGTGAGTGGACCTTGATTTCTAAACTATGATGCATGCATAAATGTTTTATATGGATTATGAATGTGATTCTATGATGTTGATTTGGATATTGGTGAATTATATGGTTTCACGTATTTCGAGGCGATTTACGTGCTTGCACGTAAATCGAGGTTTTCCGGTTTTTCACTGATTTTCCGTACTTACGGTTTTGGATATAATTTCATGAAATGGTTTTAGATTTGATAAAGTAAACTCGGGTTCGAAACTCCTTTGATTTACGAAATCGGGTACAAGGCCCAGTTGGTTTACGATTCGGACTTGAGGTCCAGTTTGTATGTGGATTCGAGCCTAGGGCCCAGCTATGTGTTACAAATGGTTTTTAAGGTTCATGACGGTTTATGGGAACCGGCATGAACCCTTGAAATGGATTTACGGGTCATGACAGTTTATGGGAACCGGTATGAACCCTTGGAAAGGTTTTATGGTTCATGACGGCTTATGGGGGCCGGGCATGAATCTTGGAAAGGTTTAAAGAATGATTTCAAAAGTTTTTTCATATTCCATCCCTTATATAAGATTGTCTCCTTCGGGGAGGGTCGTTGACCTGGGTGGACCCCGGAGTAGTCACGGAGCACTGACTGAGTGGAGTCGCCCCCCAGTTGGGTTCCTTACTCTCAGGATGGGCATGGTTCGTTACCTCCAGGGAGGGTCATTGATCTACAGACATTGACCTGGGTGGACCCTGGAGAGACTTGGGTTTGAGACCCCGGTTAGCACGCGGGTAGTTCTATTTTACCGTGACAGGTTCTTGGATATGAAATATAATGGATAAACATGATTTCAATTGGTTTGGGAAATTGTGTTTTATGATGATAAATGGATTTGAGCTGAAATCCCACATATGTTTACTATGTTATGGTTTTCTGTAAATGGTTTTGGGCAGGAGCCCGTGTGACTTGTATTTACGGAATTTGGGGCTGAGACCCTAATGATGGTTGTTTAAACATATGTGTTTGGATAAATGGTTTTACTATGCATGCATGCTTTTTAGTGAAGGGTATAAAGGTCTTTTATGAAATATGTTTTATAAACTCTTTATTTTTGTCCACTCACAGTCTTTCTGTTTTTAATACCCTTCAGGTTGGATACGATGCAGACTGAAGCAGAGACCGAGATATCATATACCTCCTCCAGATCCTGGCGTACTCTGATAGCCCGGGAGGGCAAAGGTCAGAAATTTTCCTTGTATGACACTCCATGTCAGACGAGATCAGGGGCATTCCTCGTTAATCCCAGGGGGATTGAGGACTGGTCCTGATAGGTGGTATCAGAGCGAGGCTGGCTTATTAGAGCTCGGCTAGCTCATATCAGAGCATAGGATTGCTTATCAGAGCAGGTTTTTCTCTATTCGAGCAACCGTGGAGCTCTTGTAGTAGTACGCAGGTCGAAGATGTGATATCTCAATGGGCTACAGTTCGTTATCAGCCTGATAGTGGGATGCCGATACGATAGCTAGTAGGATTGAATCGCAAATCGTCTTGGTTCGGCATTCGATGTCGGGGTTGCCATAGTTCTGTTATGGATGGGAGTGTGGGACCCTACGGATGAATGAACATAATAATACTTTGTTGTTGTGATCGTGTGACGGTTAGTTGGGATCATCTTTCAAGATGTCGTAGGATCGATTTGACGACAGTTTGGTATTGTGGTCATTTGGATGATCGAATTTTGTTGAGTTAGATGGATTTACTGCTGGGAGTAGCCAGATTGTGGAGTGTACTGTGGTTGGCAGTTAGCAGTCGAGTTTGTGAAACTCTAGTTGAACTTCTGGAAGTTAGCAGTCGGATTCGAGGAATCCTAGTTGGATTGACGGTAGGATTGGATTGACGTCTTTACGATGTCAAGACCGCGGGGTCGGTCAGATTGTGGACTATACCGCAGATAGTAGTGGTAGTTAACAGTTGGGTTCAGATTGACCCTAGAGCGTGATTGTGGAACCCTACATTGGGTTGTATGGTTCGGAGATGTGAGTTGGCGAGTGGTTTGACTTTGACGACTATTCAGATTTGAGGCCGTTAGTCGGTCTAGTCATGCCAGCTCTAGTGATGGGACTGCACTCTGCAGTCGGGGTTATACTTATCGGTTACACCTAGTTGGTTGTCGTACTACTTTAATTGTGATGGATTGTTAATACAACTAAGGTCACGAGCGACCTGGTAGACGACATTGGTTTAGTCGAGTTACTACAAGTTAGAGTTCGGTTGGACAGGTTACCAGGGTTGGTACTTGTCGATGGAATCCCAGATCGGGGATACAGAGTAGTTGGTAAGAGCGGTTGATTCCGTTGGATGAGGAGTCTGGATATCAAGATGCCTGGTAGTTAGGTCTGCACGAGGTTGTGGCAGACGCTACTATCGATGGACGTAGTCGAGTCTTATCAAGTAGAGTGGACTCAGGTTGTCGTGACGATTGTGACGATGGGATTGTCAATCATGACGATGATACGAGGTGCGTGAGTAACGCATATGTACGAGCAGTGATTCTGGATTCAACTCGGTTACGGCTGAGTGCAATCGCAGAATGAGACGGGGACATTCAGGGGACATTTCTTTTTCTCGTATGAGTTGTCAGGGTGACTATACCCAGAGTTGTTGGGTACGATAGAGGCGGAGTTTCTCCAATTTGAGTAGGGGTATGGGATCGTCGTTCAGTATGAACGGAGATCTAGGTTTGTCTGATTCGTACACTTTGTGTTGATACTGACGGGTGTTAGTATGCTGATACTAGTTTTGTTGTTAGTGACGGTGCTGGTACTAGCGCAGGTGCTGGTGCTGGTGATTGTGACTCCGTCGAGTTAGGCTTATAATCAGTATCTGTGGTTCGGGCGTGGATCATGGATAATGATGGACTGGATAGGATCCAGCAGTAGTTGAGGCTCGTGGTACGAGATGCGTGTGTTGGATGCCATTTAGGCACATTCGTAAATAGTATACAAGGTTAACCTTGAGTCGCGTGAACTTCACTCGGAATGAGTGTACCTACATACACGGTGTGAACCGATAGGCTAACTTGGTAGTGAGTCAGACTGATCTTGAACATGTGGATGATGTCAGGATGAGCTAAGGACTTGAGAATCCATTTCGGATTAGTTATGATTGACCATACCTCCTGAGTTTCGGATAGACTTGTTGTGGTGAAATTGGATTGTGAGAAATAGAATGGGTTATTATAATATTTATCGACGTTCGTTGTTGGACGGAAAGGCCTGAGAATGACTTCTAGCTCAGGAATAGAAACCATTAAACGTGATTCCGACAGGGTTGGAGCTTCGGAATCGAGAGAGTTTGTGATTGAGGTGACGAGAGTAATGCGGGTTTTCCGCATTGGTAATGGGTATTTCGAAGTCATTTTGGGTAACTTCTCAGGTTCTGCCATGGTATATGATGGTTGATGATGGTTTTGTCACCATTACATTGGTCGTGTATTAGTTGGTGAACCAGGATTTGTCTTGGGTCATCATGAGGAATTGAGTATATCGAAGTTAGGTGACTGAGATTTCTCATTTTCTATTTGGTGGCAGATGATGTTGATTACGTGGTGTGGTGAGTGCAACGAGTTTTGGTTGCATTCACGTAGGATGAGTTTTTGGTGTCATTGTGTTAGGTCATTCTTGGTTTTTCCTAGGTGGAATGACAAGGATCGATACGAGGTAACTGGAGAGAACCCAAAGTCTCGACGTTTCTCGTCATTGACTAATCTGTTTAGATGTTGAGGACTTTGGACGTTGTGACGATCAGGATCGTGACGTTTATGGTCGTGTGATGTAGTGATGGATCTGGATCGTGATCTTGATGATCCAAATAGGTGGAGAGTTTATCGCTCTTACTATGATGTTTGAGTTGAGGATGTTGGGACTGAACTTCTTTTTGAGGTAAATCCCGTACGGTATATTGCCTGAGTAAGTGTCCGACGAGATCGGATTTTGTCTGCCCTAGATTTGTGTATGATGCGATTGGCTTTCCTATGAAGTCAATCAAAGGTAATGTGTAAATCAATTGAGCAGGTAACTGAAAGGTTCGGTTTTGGTGCGTCTCGGTAGACGTGAATGAGATTTCGGGTTTTGGAATCGGATTTCTAAATGACGATTCGGGATTCAATTTTGGAACTTGAAAGTGGATTTCTGGATTTGGGTTCGGAATGGTCATTCCTAATGCTAGTTTACGGAATGATGATTTCGGATTCGGATTTGGAACTGGATAATGGGTCGGAGTTTTGATCTATCTGGTACTGGATTAGACAGATGGATTCCATTATTGAAACGTGATTGGCTACGACCTAGGTGGTCGTGTTGTTGTCGTTATTGTTGTGGTTGTCGTGTTGTGATAGGTTGGTAGATGGACGTATGTACCTTGTACGTAGTTCGAGGTATGATACCGGGCAGACTTGTGGTGCCTGGTGACGATATATAGGTTATACCGTGGGTACGTTGGTGAGCGTATTGGTAGTCGGCTTAGTTCCGATACCATTGGATTAGTCGAGAACGTGGGCTGGACGTTGGATACTGTGCACTGTGTAAGACCCGATCTTGGAAGCAAGAACGGTGAGCAAGACCCGTGAGCTTGAGAAGCAAGAATGGTGAGCAAGATCCGTGAGCTTGGAAAGGTAAGATCGGTGAACGATCCCACATCGCTCGGGGAGGGAAAGGTGAAGTACCTTATATGTGTGGGCACATATCTATCTAACACAAGGCCTTTTGGGAGCTCAGTGGCTTTGGGGGGGGATTGGAACCCCAAAGTTAAGCGAGTTGAGGCTGGTGCAATCCCATGATGGGTGACCTACTGGGAAGTTGCACGTGAGCTCCCAAAAACAAAACCGTGAGGGCTGGGCCCAAAGCGGACAATATTGTGTTAGATGGACCGGGTCGTGACAGAATGGTATCAGAGCTGGACCCCGACCGGAAATGTGCCAGCGAGGATGCTGGGCCCCAAGGGGGGTGGATTGTAAGACCCGATCTTGGAAGCAAGAACGGTGAGCAAGACCCGTAAGCTTGAGAAGCAAGAATAGTGAACAAGACCCGTGAGCTTGGAAAGGTAAGATTAGTGAATGATCCCACATCGTTCGGGGAGGGAAAGGTGAAGTACCTTATATGTGTGGGCACGTATTTATCTAACACAAGACCTTTTGGGAGTTCAGTGGCTTTGGGGGGGATCGGAACCCCAAAGTTAAGCGAGTTGAGGCTGGTGCAATCCCATGATGGGTGACCTACTGGGAAGTTGCACGTGAGCTCCCGAAAACAAAACCATGAGGGCTGGGCCCAAAGCGAACAATATTGTGTTAGATGGGCCGGGTCGTGACAACTGAGTCATGGTATTTCTGATGGGTGCAATTACACACAGGTCGAGTGAGGTGTTGATTGTGTATACTCAGGTTGAGTAAGTTGGTGGTTAGTGTAACCACAAGTGAGTATCGTGTTAGTTTTTGACTGGCGACTGTCAAGTGGTGACAGTTTGTCGGATGTTTCGTGGATCGATGTGTGAGGTCTGATGACTCCCGGTGGGAGCAGACTTCAGGATAGGTTGGTAATTGGGAAAGAAACCTTCGAGTTGTTTGTGTCAGCGAAAGGGTAGATTTGACAAGTAGTGTCATTTCGGAACGTATGGCTACTGTCATTCGACGTAGTCAAATGTAGTCGATGTAACAAGAGTGTTAGTGGTACGTCTGGGTGCATACGAGTTTTGTTCTGGTTGTTTGGTGTACGAGTGTACACGTGTTGTGAGATCGAATTATTTCCACGAGGTGGATGTGGAATCAGAATATTTGGAGTTTCGAGAACGGAACTAATAAAGGAGGGAAAATTCGAGGACGAAATTAATTGAGGGAAGGTTGTAACGACCCGTCCTAAATTTCTAGATTAGATTAGTGACTAATCATGATTAGTGAGGTTAATCGGTGATTAGTTGGGCGAAATCGGAGGAACGATGCAAAATGACCGTTTTGCCCTTGGGCATGGGCAAAATCTTGATTTTAAGTTTGGGCGGTCAAATGGACTATGACCGATGACCGTGACGTAGTTTGTGACATCCCGAGTTCATAGACAGGGGGCACGTTCAATTCCGACGTTCGAGGAATAAGTTATGACGTTCAGAAGCTTAAGGGCATTTTGGTAATTTTGGTTGAAAGGGGCAAATAGTTGAATTTTGACCGGGGATGTCTGATGGCCAAGGGCCGAGGACCGTTACGTTGATCGGGACGATACGAATCCATAGACAGGCGGCACGTCGAATTCGGACGTTCAACGACAAAGTTACAGTTCAAGAAAGTTCAAGTGCACTATTGCACGAATTACGAGACAAATGACATTTGGCAGCTAGTGGGCCCAGATATTTAGTTCCTGCCCTATGGATAAGTGACAAGTGTCACCCATCCATAGGCCATCTCTTTTCCTTCATGCATCTTCCCCGTGCATCGATCATTCTTCTTCATTTCAAACACAACACAACCCGATCTTATTTTCCTTTGAACCCAAACAAACCCAACCCTTCCCATTCGGCCATGACTGAGACCAGAGAGTGAGAGAGAGGCTAAGGATGTCGAGGAAGGTGGCAGGAGGCGGCTATGCCACCGTGCACAGCTGAGGAACGGTAAGTACTCGGTTAACCCATTTTTCCTCTATTTGTCGATTTAGGCATTATGGATCGTTTAGGACATTTGGACAAGGTTATTTAGGTTTCTAGGGATTTAATATGAAGATTTTTTATGGGATTTGATGGCTGTGAAGCCTGGGAACAAATGGAGGTTTTTAACCGTGAGGGGGATGATCAAACCATAAGTTTATGTAGGTTTATAATGTTCTATTTTATATATTTAGATTCATATGGATGTTAGGAAAATTATAGGATTAATTAGGGCTTGAATCGGACAGAAATAGGGGAGGAAAACCGCTGGATCAGTCACGCCGGTCCAGTTGCAGAAAACGGGCCGCACCGGCCGGTCTGAACCGGCTGGAGGTTGAAGACACGGCTACAGTAGCCGGCGCATGAGGCCCACGCGTAGGCCATCCTTGGGGTGCTTGCGAGCGCGTGAGGAGGAATTTGAGGATACTTTCAACATACAAAATCTTCTATTCGATGTAACGAACATTTTGGGACTGGTTTCGTGTCGATCGGACACCGTCTCTATAATGTTCGGGGCATCGGAAGGTATAGGATCAGTTTTAAAAATAGTTAAAAATACCAAAAAATTACGGGGCTTCAATGGGAGGTTAATTAAGTAGTTAGTAACCTTCTACTATGATTTGGACAAGTTTGGGAGTCCCGGTGACGACGATTTGCCCGGTGACGCGTACAGCATGCAAATCGAGGCGGCAGCATAGGACGGTCTGTGAGTGGCCCCTGATTTCTAAACTGTGATGCATGCATAAATGTTTTATATGGATTATGAATGTGATTCTATGATGTTGATTTGGATATTGGTGAATTATATGGTTTCACGTATTTCGAGGCGATTTACGTGCTTGCACGTAAATCGAGGTTTTCCGATTTTTCACTGATTTTCCGTACTTACGGTTTTGGATATGATTTCATGAAATGGTTTTAGATTTGATAAAGTAAACTCGGGTTCAAAACCCATTTGATTTACGAAATCGGGCACAATGCCCAGTTGGTTTACGATTCGGACTTGAGGTCCAGTTTGTATGTGGATTCGGGCTTAGGGCCCAGCTATGTGTTACAAATGGTTTTTAAGGTTCATGACGGTTTATGGGAACCGGCATGAACCCTTGAAATGGATTTACGGGTCATGACGGTTTATGGGAACTGGTATGAACCCTTGGAAAGGTTTTATGGTTCATGATGGCTTATGGGGGCCGGGCATGAATCCTAGAAAGGTTTAAAGAATGATTTCAAAAGGTTTTTCATATTCCATCCTTTATATATGATTGTCTCCTCCGGGGAGGGTTGTTGGCCTAGGTGGACCCCGGAGTAGTCACGGAGCACTGACTGAGTGGAGTCGCCCCCCAGTTGGCTTCCTTACTCTCAAGATGGGCATGGTTCGTTACCTCCAGGGAGGGTCATTGATCTACGGACATTGACCTGGGTGGACCCTGGAGAGACTTGGGTTTCAGACCCCGGTTAGTACGCGCGTAGCTCTATTTTACCGTGACAGGTTCTTGGATATGAAATATAATGGATAAACATGATTTCAATTGTTTTGAGAAATTGTGTTTTATGATGATAAATGGATTTGAGCTGAGATCCCACATATGTTTACTATGTTATGGTTTTCTATAAATGGTTTTGGGCAGGAGCCCGTGTGACTTGTATTTACGGAATTTGGGGCTGAGACCCTAATGATGGTTGTTTAAACATATGTGTTTGGATAAATGATTTTACTATGCATGCATGCTTTTTAGTGAAGGGTATAAAGGTCTTTTATGAAATATGTTTTATAAACTCTTTATTTTTGTCCACTCAAAATCTTTCTGTTTTTAATACCCTTCAGGTTAGATACGATGCAGACTGTAGCAGAGACCGAGATATCACATACCTCCTCCAGATCCTAGCGTACTCTGATAGCCTGGGAGGGCAAAGGTCGGAAATTTCCCTTGTTTGACACTCCGTGTCAGACAGGATCAGGGGCGTTCCTCGTTAATCCCAGGGGGATTGAGGACGGGTCCTGACAGGCTTAATTGATGATTTGAGATCACTTAGTGGGAGAAAGGAGGTCAGCTTGGATTGCCAGCTGAGTAAAGGCATCAGACTAAATGCGGAATAGGATGTTAGCTCGATATAACAAGATTGTCGGCTTGGATTGTCAATCGAGCAGGACGGTGTGATTGATTTGTCACTTTGGATTCTGAGCACACCTGCGTGTGAGACAGGTTAGATCGACGAGTGTCGATGGCTTGAGCGAGGCTTGAGATTGAGCATTGGACGTTTCTAGTGACGACAAGTCACCCTTGGATACAGTCACGGAGGATGAGCCGAGTTTTAGCATTGACCATTGGATTGTGGTTGACGTCAAGTGACGTTGGTTATGGTTGAGTATTGTGGATTGATATTGGGTGGGTGCCTCTAGTTGAAGGTAAGATCAGATTTTCTCAATAGATTAGGTCGATTAGAATTTCGAGGATGAAATTATTTTGAGGGTAGATTGTAATGACCTGCCCAAACCTACGGAATTAATTAAAGATTAATTGAGGATTAACGGACGAGCGGGGTAAAATTCGCATGGACCAAGGACTATTACATAGATCGAGACGATACGAATCCACAGACAGACGACACGTTGAAATCAAACATCGTACGAAAAAGTTACGGTTCAAGGACGTATTTTATACTATTCATAATTGCATGTTTTGCGAGAAGGTTGACTTTGGGATTTGAAATTTGGGGACCAAAAGATCTGGCCTAGACCAATATATGAGTGATAAGTGTCACTCATCCTTTGGTCCATAACCCACATTCATGCACCCATCTTCATCCTCTTTGTTTCATCTACCCGCACCCACCCCACTCCATTTCTTCTTGGACACAACAGCTGGGCTGCTCGATAGAAAGAAAAAGAGTGGCTGAAAGACTGAGAGACGGCGAGGGACGTGGCTAAGCACGGCGGTGACCTGAGGAAACCGTGAAAACAGGTAACCAAAAATCCATGTATGTTTGTAATTTGGATTTTAGTTTTTGGACTATGAGACCGTGTTCTGAGGCCAGGGTTTGGTTCTATGAGGTATTGCGAGTGTTTTAGGATTGGAATGGATGATTAAGGTGGCCAGAACAGGCCTGGAAGGACGGTTGCAGGTGACCCGTGAGGATTCGACCATGGCCAACCATTTTCAGGTACTTTCTTTACGTTTTAGCCATAGGGATCTCATTCTCGGTAGCTTTCGAGTCGAATGGAAAAAGAATGGGGGAAAATGGCTGAGAAATGAAGAAGATAGGACCAGGATCACAGTCGCAGGTCAAACGACCAGTTATAGTGGTTCGGGTCGACCTGGCTAGAAGTTAATGATGATGATGTGGTAGTCCACATCATCATCTTTCAGACATGTTAAGCCACGTGGCCAACCAAAGGGTGACATGTGGCAGCTGTTAGGTCCAGTTAGTAAGGAAGTAGAAGTGCCCCATCAAACGTTGTTAGACAACGTGGACCAATGAGATGGTGGCATGTGTTAGTGTGTCAGAGATGTCAGAGACACGTGTCAGGACACGTGGACCAATAGGGTAGTGACACGTGGCAGGTGTCAAACCTGACAAGTGTCAGATATGTTAGGTTGACGTTAGCAGATGGCATCAGCATTGACCATGATGACGTCAGCGTTGACCATGATGACGTCAATGTTGACTTTGATGATGTTAGCATTGAGCAACGGATGGGAACTTTGATCGATGTGTGAGGGCGCGTGAGTAAGAATTTATAGGTGAAATCGGTCATGTTCGAAAGATTTCGATTTCAGGTCGATCAGAGATCGTCTAATAGGTCAAATGGAGGTTTTTATCCTCGAGACACGTTGACCATTCAGGGATGTGTGAGGGTTTATTATTAGGACTTGTATCGATGGTTAGTGACCTTTGAGTTTGATTTGGATAGGTCCGGATGTCCCGGAGAGTATGGATTAGCCCCGGAGTGGCATACGATTTTGGAACGCGCAGCAAAGACGGCCTGTGAGTGGACTTTTTTTTATGAAATATGATGCATGCATAACTATTTTATATGTTTTATGAACATGATTTGAGATGCATTGACTGCATATGCTTTTAATATGATTTGATTGGCATTTTCGTTGAAAATACAATATGACACGTATTTCTAGATTTACGTTTATACGTTGTTTAGACTTCGGCCGAGTATTTTACGTGCATGTGTTTTATATGATTTTGATGGTTTCACGGAGAGGCGTGAAACCGAGGATTTGATTTACGATTTTAGAGGATTTCACGGAGATGTGTGAAATTGGTATTTGGGCATGAGTCCTAGTTTGATGCTGACTTTGACTTGGATGATAGTCAAAGATGTTTTGTAAAAGTGTTGGAAATGTGAAATAGTTACGGATTTGGAAATATCTTTCGGGCGTATGACCCAGTTGGTTTATGTTTTGACTTAGAGTATAGTCAAACATGAGATATATCGGACTGTGACCCAGTTATGAGATTTATGCAAGATATTTCAGGCATGAGACCCAGTTGTGGATTTTATAGGATTCGAGGAATCCTGGGGTTATGAAGTATTGATAGACACTATTTTTCGAGCTTGTGACCCATTTGCAGATATTTCGGGCTTGTGACCCTATTAATGATATTCGGGCTTGTGTCCATATGATTTTGAGTTTAAAGACTCAGATTTTATTAGAAAGCCTTCAGTTGTGAATATGTTTCCCCGAAGAGCACTCTGGAGATAATGCTCGTCTCAGAGGTACAAAGAGGTCACGATGCACCTGTTGTCGAGCAGCCGAGAGAGGCGGTAGCCGAGGGAGGCTCGACTCAAGAGGGTAGTATATGAGATCGGTCGTTGATATGTTCACGATGATCTGGAGATTGTCGGCCGATGATGTGTTCACGACAACATGCTCATGATCAGAGCGGTCCTTGAGCTTATGGGCACGCATTGGTGGGAGTGGAATCGTGACTGGTGATCTGATATTAAGTTTAAAGACTCGGGAGTTTAAAGACTCGGATTTTGACACCGTGATTTGATTTAGGCTGAGATCCCATATGTTTGTGTTTTGGGCTGAGACCCTGCTGAGGAAATGACTTTGATTGAGCCATATTTTTATTGGATTTGATTTAAAAAGCAATACGTCTTGGTTTTCGGAAAAGTATTTGAAATACTGTTTTATGATGCATGCATGCTTTTACGTGAAGGGTATAAATATCTTTTTGGTAAATTGTTTTTAGAAACATATTATTTTTGTCCACTCACAGCTTTTATTGTCAAGACCCGACCCTCCTCGGTCAGGACCCGACTCATCTAGCACCATATTGTCCGCTTTGGGCCTCGCCCTCACGGTTTTGTTTTCGGGAGCTCATGGTGCAACTTCCCAAGGGGTCACCCATCGTGGAATTGCACCAGCTTCAACTCGCTTAACTTTGGGGTTCCAATTCCCCCCAAAGCCACTTGAGCTCCCAAAAGGCCTAGTGCTAGATAAGTGTGTGTCTACACCTTTAAAGCACACCACCATCCTCTCCTAGATCATTCCCCCTCGCAGAAATGTGGGATTGTTCACCGTTCCCTCCAGGACACGGGTCTTACAATCCACCCCCCTTAGGGCCCAGCGTCCTCGCTGGCACACTTCCCGGTCGGAGTCTGGCTCTGATACCAAATTGTCAGGACCCGACCCTCCTCGGTCAGGACCCGACTCATCTAGCACCATATTGTCCGTTTTGGGTCTCGCCCTCACGGTTTTGTTTTCGGGAGCTCATGGTGCAACTTCCCAGGGAGTCACCCATCATGGAATTGCACCAGCCTCAACTCGCTGAACTTTGGGGTTCCAATCCCCCCCAAAGCCACTTGAGCTCCCAAAAGGCCTAGTGCTAGATAGGTGTGTGCCTACACCTTTAAGGCACACCACAATCCTTTCCCAGACCATTCCCCCTCGCATGAATGTGGGATTGTTCACCGTTCCCTCCAGGACACGGGTTTTACATTTATGATTTTTGATACCCTTCAGGTTGATCGCGGATGCGGACTAGAGTAGAGATCGAGACATCACATGCTGTCACAGATGCTTGCGTACTCTGGATAACCCCGAGCGGGATTCGATTCTATCCCTTGTCTAACACGTGGTGTCAAACGGGAGCAGACACATCCCACGATAATCGAGAGGGATTGAGATACGTCCTGTCAAATACCCTAGCAGGCCAATAGCTAATGATGGATTTATTTGTATGTTAATTTTAGTTAATAGATTTAATTATATGTTAAGGTTTTGTAGTTGGTGGATTTAATTGTATATTAATTTTAGTTGATAGATTTAATTGTATGTTAGGGTTTTTTAGTTGATAGAGTTAATTTTAGTTAATGTATTGAGATTGATTGGTTATCTTATGAAATTTTTTATACATTTTGAGCAATTTTTGTTATCTTACAAGAGGCCTAATTTATCAAATTCATCAAAAGGTTACTTTTAGACATTTAGATATTCAATCAAGTAATTCAGAAATAAAATTTTAAATTTGGGCTCAAAACTGTAACCGCATCGAAACTGTACACAATATAATTAGTACGGTACGATATCAATTTCATATTTTAAAATATCGTACCGTATTGAACCGGTTAAAATTACTAAGTATAATTCTGATATCAACTTCATACCAAATCGAAAAGAACCATAGTGAGGGCTATTACAAAATCATTGGCCAACAGAAAATAAAAACTAAAAAAAAAAAAGTGAATCGCCTAATACCAATGTAGTGTAGGAACACCTTGTAAAATGTGAATAATATTACAACGCGAACGATCAAACCCGGGTTTCCATGCCTCTCTGTGAATTATTAAATGAATTCATTGGAGTTGAATGTAACTCAGTTGTTACAAAAGTCTCTTAGTTTCTTTTTATGCAACTATAAGTAGGAGCGTATGGGCAAAAAGGCTTTAAAAAAATGCGACTCCCTCTGTGCGCCTCTCTGCCTACGCCTTTCATTCTCAGTGTCTGTGTCCTCTGCTTTAAAACCCACCCGCCGACTACTGAGTGCCGACTACTGACTACTGAGTACTAGTCTGTCTCTAGCCGCCAATATAGCCTGGCCTCCTCTTTCACTTTCCAAATTTCCTATCAACGAACATAAACTGAAATTACTAATTTCTTCCCTTTCTTCCCTCTGCCTCTTTGGGTTGCAAAGTAAACAGATAGAAGAAGACAACAAAGTGAGTTTTTTTTTTCTGATTACTACATCTGCACCTCTAATACTAAATGATGGATGATTGAACATTTTTTTTATGTTCTTGTCTTTGACTTCTTGTAACCAATTAAGCTAGGAAACATACATCAACAAAAAAGAAAGAAACTGAAATGGGAGATAAAGATGCAGATATTTATTCCCACAAGTTCCCCTGTGCTTCCCAGGTACTAATTCTAAATTTCCTCTCTTTAAACATATTTTCATTGTTGAATCAAAACAAACCATATGCATATCTGTTCAAGTTGTTCATGTTGGGTTACTTTTGATTAAATATATTAGATTTAAAGAGCGCTTGCATCACATATGAGTGTATAGAGGTGAATTTCTTTATGATATGTGCATATCAGGTATTGGAAGAGCTAAAAGAGCTATGGGGTATGGCGTTGCCCATAACGGGCATGAACTGTCTGGTGTTTGTCCGAGCTGTAGTGTCAGTGGTGTTTCTAGGGAGGCTTGGGAGTGTAGAGTTAGCAGGAGGTGCACTGTCCATAGGATTCACAAACATCACTGGCTACTCAGTCTTAGTAGGTCTTGCCTCGGGGCTTGAGCCCGTGTGTAGCCAAGCCTATGGCAACAAAAATTGGGATCTTCTTGCTCTTTCCCTTCAAAGGATGGTCATAATATTGGGTGTGGCCACAATTCCGATGGGCTTGCTATGGCTCAATCTTGAGACAATCATGGTGTTCATGGGACAGGACAAATCGATCACATCAACGGCTGGGATCTACTGTCTGTATTCACTGCCTGACTTGGTGACAAACACAGTGTTGCAGCCTCTGAGGGTTTTTTTGAGGTCCCAAAAAGTGACCAAGCCCATGATGTATTGTTCACTGGTGGCTGTGGCTTTCCACGTGCCTTTGAATTTTGTATTGGTGGTGGTCATGGGGCTGGGAGTGCCCGGGGTGGCCGTGGCCTCGGTGCTCACCAACCTCAACATGTTAGTGCTCATGGCCGGCTACGTCATGTGGGGTCCACATGACATCATGAGATCGTTGAGATGGAAGGCTGGGATCGAAGGAGATTTGTTTGGTGGGATTTGGGGACTGTTGAAGTTGGCTGTGCCGAGCTGTTTGGGGATATGCTTGGAGTGGTGGTGGTACGAGATTGTGACCCTCATGGCTGGTTATTTGCCAAATCCAACTCTCGCTGTCGCCGCCACTGGGATTCTTATTCAGACTACTAGCATGATGTATACGGTCCCCATGGCGCTTGCTGGCTGTGTTTCCGCCAGGGTACGTTCCTAATTAATAGTAACATATATATATATATAATTCTATATATTGATTTCCATTTCTCATTGCCTTTCTCTCTCCCTCTCTATATATATATATATATTTCCTTTTATTACTCATTCATTGGTTATTAATTACGAATTAGCAATATAAGATTGGATTAAATAATTCATTAATTAATATTTTTTGTCTGTATTTTAGAATCTTCATGTAAGAGTTCGAATGTAAGGTTTTTTAATTTTTTTAATTTTAGATGAATTAGTTTAATATTTAAAATAGGAAAAAAATTATTATATGTTATATATATAAGAAATTAGAAATAATGCATATATGATTAAGTGGAAATGAATTAAGAAAAGGTATATATATATGCGTGCTTTGCATGGATCACTTAGATGGAAGCAGATTGGCGTAAGGTCACACAGTCGCACATATATGTAATGTGAAATTGTGAAAGTGAGAGGACAAAATTAGTATAAGACACGCAAGCACTTGCTTCCCCTCCTTTTGTTAAAGCACCTCCCTCCACTTATATGAAGAATCCATTCAACCAAAAAAACAAGAAATTAAGTGAACCAGCCAACCCCCCCGTTTCTTTTTCTCACACGAGTATATATGTAAGACTCGGGTTGGGACCCATCATTTTTCAAATGTATCGTACCGGTACTGATTCGTGGACGCACACACTTGTGGGATTTGATCACCATCCAACGATGAAAACTAAGGTTTTAAACAATAATACTTGAATTAGTATCCAAGTCTACACTATTAAATATCGAATTCATCAAATAATCACGGCTAGAATCTTACATATACGAACTTTACTAAGTTATGCTGTTGAAGTGCGGTTTTCATAGTTATATTTTGAAGTGAGAGGGTTATATTATACATATTGAGTTTGTTCTCTAAAAATCCTATAACCTTCCTCGTAACCTTTATTGAGCAATATTATTCGATTATAGTACCACTACTAATTCATGTTGGCATTAATTGGGTTTTGCAGGTTGGAAATGAGCTTGGCTGCGGGAAGCCATACAAGGCGAAGCTAGCAGCAGTGGTGGCATTGGGATGTGCATTTGTGATTGGGGTGATGAATGTGACGTGGACGGTGATTCTAAGAGAGAGGTGGGCTGGGCTATTCACCACGGACCACCTTGTCAAAGCCTTGGTTGCATCAGTTATGCCAATTATGGGGCTATGTGAGCTGGCCAACTGCCCCCAAACGACTGGCTGTGGCATCTTACGTGGCACAGCCCGCCCTGCTGTGGGTGCTCGTATCAATTTGGGCTCTTTCTATTTTGTGGGCACTCCGGTGGCTGTTGGGCTTGCCTTCTGGCTCAAGTTAGGTTTTTCTGGGCTGTGGTTCGGCCTCTTATCTGCTCAGGTGGCTTGTGCGGTGTCCATTCTCTATGTTGTGGTGGTGAGGACTGATTGGGAGGCTGAGGCTTTGAAGGCCAAAATGCTCACTGGTCTGGAAATGGTGGACACAGATAAAAACCATGACAATGATGAAGAAAACAAAGGGTTACTCATGAATGATATATAGTTTTGAATTAGACTTCTAATTAATTAAACTAATGTATGTGGAAGCAGCTTGAGTTTTGACAAGACCACATTTATCCAACAAGTTTCGTCATAGTCATGACTCTATTTTTTTTTTTTACAGTGTCGTTAAATATTAGTAGTCCTTTGGTTTTCCCTCAAAATAATAAAAAATAGTCTTTTGGTTTGTAAATTTGGTTTTTAATTAGCTTTCATGGGCATTTACAATTTGGCATGGATCCGTCCGTCTGTTTTTTGTAAGCAAGGCAGTAAAACTATTTCTAGCAATGTCTTAAACATGATCTAATATCTAATATACTTTCTAGCTGTCTCAAAATGATATGGTGTCGAAATAAACGAATTTTGTCACGTGAACGTGATGCCTATGTGGTTGGTTGACAATTTAATCTCTACAAACACAGAAAACACCTTAGGTTATAGTTGAATCTCAAGAATGGAGTTTAACCAAGAATGCTTCGATGCTTCTGTCGGTTTAAAATAGGAACTAAACTGAAAAGCTATAATTATAAGAATAATTGTTGTGTACCTGAGTTATGAAAAGAGACCCTCTATTTATAGGGGAGGCTTAGAGGTCTTTGGAGTTTCTAATTAATTAAGAGAGTTTGCAATTACTAAGTATTCCTAGTTAGCTAATACTTGTAATTGGCTTTCAAAGAGGAGTTTTAATTAATTAAGTAATCCTTTAAAGAAATGAAGTTTACTTATTAATTGAATCCTTGGTGATTAAGGATCTCAAGAATGTCTTGTTTTAGTGTTATAATTACTTATTAATTAATATATTTAGTTGGTAAATATATTTAATTAATATGCAGTAATTATACATATTAATAATTATATTATGGGCATAATAGTCATTAATTAAATTATGGGTCACATGACAGCTCCACGATCTTTGATGAAATATGGTTCCACAAATGCCCCCCAAATCCCTTTGCAATTCATCGAATCCTAAGGGAAGTAGGTTTTGGAGTTCCAAAGTTTCATCCTTTTGTTGGAATAAGATTCCTTAATGTAACGACCCGACTTTTATTAATTTATCTTTTCGTCAATTATTTTGGGAAATTACCTTTTTACGCTTCATTAGTGGGGTTCAGTAGCCACCTTTAGTTCGGGGACACTTTGAGGAATTTTTTTGAACTAGCACATAGGTTTAGAACTCACTAGCTCATAAACAAGCTGTGACAGGACTCGCTGCTTTGATAATTGTGTCCAGTCCTATTCTTGTCTCACAAATAAACCAGAGTACTAAAACTACCTCAACACTTGTCAAACAAGGGATACTCGTACTAACTTACCACTCATGCCTCCGCCTCTCGACCAGCCTCAATTTTCATGCAATGGTCTTGGAAGGTGATACAAATTATTAATAGTGTGAGTGAACAAAAATAAACATTTAAAAACACAATTTTCGAGAAAAAACAACATTTATCCTCCAGTTTCTAAAACCATGCATGCATAGAGTGGAATAAAATACTCAAATTCCAAATCAAACAAATCATAGACCGTAGGACCAAAAAATCAGGGAAAATACCAATAAAGCTCGTGGCCCAGATTTCCCAAAATACATGTCCATCAAATCATGTCTCAAAAAACTAGACACAAATATCACAATCAAACACAACCAATCATCGACTTCTTCGAGTATCAGCCGTATGGAAAGTACCTTGAGTTTTGGCTACCTTCGAGTATCAGTCGACGAACCAACTACTCTGGGAGCCAAAACCTCGATCGATCACATGTCAACCTTGCTCTGCGCGAGGTTCAATGGCACTATCCGAACTCTGATACCAATTTGACACGACCCACCCTCAATCCCCCAAGATTAAGGGATAAGCCTTGCTCCCGTCTAACTTACATGTGGCATGAAGGCTAAACCGTCATCCAACCTCCATGTAACATGTAAGCTGGACAAGGGATGACATGACCCGTCCCAACTGGACTTTGATAACCGTGCCCAGTCTTGCTCCCGTCTGACAAGTCAACTAAAGTCCCGAAACTACCCCTCAGCACCTGTCAGACAAGGGATAACTGCACTAATGTCTACTCATGCCTCCGCCTCTCGATCAGCCATGAATGTCGTGCCACAGTCTGGAGGGTCATCAAAACAGGAAAGGTGTGAGTAGACAAAAATAATATCATTTAAAAATACATTTCAAAATACATCATTTACCCTCAAGTTTATCAAACCATGCATGCACAGAATCAAACATATGAATCATCTCATGAAACCGTTTTATTATAAAATAAAGCACATAACTCTGGAATTACACATCCAAGGGTTCTCTGGGAATTACACATCCAGAGTCATCATCCTGCTGGGAATTACACGTCCAGCCCTGCTGGGAATTACACATCCAGCCTCACCGGGAATTACACATCCAGTCCCTCCGGGAATTACGCATCCGGAGTCCCTCCAGGAATTACACATCTGGAGTCACTTAGGGAATTATACATCCAAAGTCTACCCAGGAATTACACATCTGGGGGCACTGAACATAAATACAAAATCAAAATCTTTCTTTCAAAATCATCATTAAAACCACGTCAAAACCTTTTATCACGGGGTCTCAAGCCCAAAGCTCCTTTCTCGTAAATCCGTAAAATTATATCCGAAAATCATTTAATTCCATAAAATCATCTTTAACTCACAATCCAAGTCAAAACATCCTTTCAAATCCCGGGCCTAGCCCAAAATCATCAATTGTACTTTCTTCGTAAAACGTGTCCAAAACACTAATTAAAATAATCATTAAATATAGTAGATAATCATATCAAATCATCAAGCAATCATCTCAAATCAAATCATGCCATAAATCATGTAAAACATTTAACTATGCATGCATATCAGTTTATAAAACGAACGTCCACTCACACACCGTCCAAACCGCTCGTTTTCCGAGCTGCACGCGTTTCTGTAATTTTCGGTACCTTCCAGGAATTCCAAGTCCTGCCCAAAATCATCATTAAGGGTTACTAATGACTTAATTAATATCCTATTAATTTCCCATAATTTTTCGAGAATTAAATGTGAATTTAAAACGTAACATAAGCCTTCGGACCCTTGAAACAATATCGAAACGATGTCCAATCGACTTGAAACCAACGTCAAAATGTTCGTTACATTGCATAGAACAAAAGTCATGTTGAGCTCACCTTTGGAATTGTACCCACGCGCCTTCACGAGCCGCCGCAAGCGGCTGCGCATGAAGTCCACGCGCCAGCTACAGTACCATCGTCCTCACCCGTTTCTTCTGTCAAACGGGTCTGCAACCCGCGTGTGAACCCGACTCAATCCTATCAATTTTCAGTCAATGTCTTTAATTGATTCATCTAATAGCATCTTTAGGACTCTAATTATGGTTCTATAACCTCAATTACATTAGAACTTACCTCAATCCTGCAATTCGAACTCGATTTGTCGATGAACACTTGGGTACTATTCATCCTACAATTCATCCGAATTGAACCCGTTTCTCCAAATTAATTCATTCAGAAGCTTCGCAGGGCTCATCCAAACACACTTCCAGTTTCAATTAGAACTTTAATTCCCTCCAACCAATCGAACTCAACTCGAGTTTCCTTAAACAATTATAGGGTTCGTCTGGGCTTGTCTTTTCACCATTCCCCTTCATTTCAATTCCATTCGACTCGTTTAGGTCTCCCTAAACTCATCCTCACTTCTGTTTTCATCAATTAATCACACAACTTTTCGAATCAATCCCAACTTTCGAATTCAAGTTTTTGGGTGGGGTTTCTGGTTCCCTGGACAGTTCCAGATGATCGATCACTTCTAATTTCCTTGTTTTCCCTCTCTGAATTTCATTTAGTTTCTCACAATCCCAGCCTAAGGGTTTAATTTTCACCTGAGATTAATTATGGTTTGTGTTCATGCTCTGTTTTTTGTTTGAGGGAAGCATACACACAAACGGTTTTACAATTCAAGCATATAACCCCACCTCATGTTAATGCCACTAATTAGCCTTTACAAAGTGACAGATGTCACTGCAGAACTCAAGTGACTCACCATTATGGCCGAATCATCCAATGGACAGCCGTCCAGCCCAAAATTACCTTTTTGCCATTTACCAACAAAATGACCATAATGCCCTTTAGCATTCCAAGGTCTATAACTTTTTCATCCGGACTCCTATTTTTACGTGCCGCCTATCTACGGATTCAGCATCTCAGGACCTATCCAACGGTCCTTCCGGAAAGTCCAAACAAGGTCTCAATCAAAAAGTCAACTTTTGGCCCTCAAAACCAAGGGCAAAATCGTCATTTCTTTCCAATTTTTCCAATTTCCGAGTCGGCACATCAGCCGTCTGGGAACACTCATAACTTCGGATGTCTATAAAAAAACACAATACAACTACCCCGAGCTACGGTCATCTGGGAAAACACCCTTAACTTCGACCATCTGGAAACTCGTCACAACAACAGTGGACATAATCCATGTATTAAATCACATAAGCATCATAACTAGACACTACCAATCCTCGAACTCAAATACCAGTCACCATGAACAACAACACTATGCGTAGGCTAACTCGGGAACTGTATTTACCACCATCTGAGTCAAGTCCGAGAACTCCACCAACTCATCATCTGGACACACCTGGGAGCTACATGTAGCATCATCTAGATTGTAATTGTATCCCTAGGAACTGCACTTGCGCACTATCCGGGTCATGCACTAGTATCATACTAGGATAGCATCCGTGGAAATAAAAACTCTCAAATCCAATCAAACTCATTTAACAAAAATCCTTAACTCAATACCAAGTTATAACACATTGAAACCTGGGCTTAAACCCAAAAGACAATTTCCATAAACAACCTGTGTCCATAAACCAATAAATAAATCTAGAAAAATCACCAAATAATTATTTATAAATTAAATAAAATCCGTGTCCATAAACAACCAGTCGCGAGGTTGAAGGCGAGTGACGTGGCCTTGCTGAAGTGTAGGCCACGAGGCAAATGCAAACTGACAGCATGGTGACATGGCACTAACGTTGTGCTAATGTGGTAGTGGCAGGGCATGTGACGTGTCAGCAATGGGATGCCACCTTGCAGCCACATGTTAGCCATGTGGCAATTTTGTCAGAACTTGTCAAGCCACATGGTATCACATGGTGGACACATCAGCACTAACTATTGCCATGCGTGTGCGTGTGTGGACGTGCATGAGAGACCGTGATGGCACGTGGGAAGGCCGCCAGCCTTCTACCAAGGCATGGCGGGGAGTGGGGGCAAATTCCAAGCCACGACGCACGTGTTTAACCATTTTTAACGTTATGAACCCAATGGTGCTGGTCTTGAGGCGATTCAACATTGTCTAGGGGTATTTTTAAGGGTTTAAAGTGTATATTTTACATTTAAAATAATTAGATTTAAATCCCTGAACTTTGGACTTGCATCGTGAACCTACATAGGACTTTTATGACTCGAGATTTATAGTTTTGACAAGCAACACTGTAATGACCCGTCTCGAATCTATGAGATTAATTAAGAATTAATTGAGGATTAGTGAGACTAATCGAGAATTATTCGAGAATTATCGGACGATTGAGGTAAACTTACGATTTTACCCTTGGAGAGGGTAAAAAGTTGACTTCCTTTATGTAGATCGAGACGATATGAGTTCGTAGATAGGCAGTACGTCGAAATCAGACATCATACGGGAAATTTACGGGTCACTGACAATTTTAGGAACTATTTACAATGACACATTTTACGAGGAAAGTTTACATTTGTCCTTTAGTTGTCCCAAATATTTTGTCTAGGCCTAATGGATGGGTGACAAGTGTCGCTCATTCATTGCCCATCATCTTCATTCATGCATCTCCCCCCTTCTTGTTTCATTCTTTTCACTTGAAACCCACAACCCAAATCCCACATCCACACCCCTATTCCCTCACCCTTTGTTGTCTGTGTGAAAGAGAGAGTGACAGAATAAGACGAGACGGAGAGGACGGTGACAACATTTGGGACAACTGTTCATGGTGGCCAGAAAATCAAAGGTAAGCTGATTTGGGTTCAAAATTTGAATTCTGGTTTTAGGGTTTGTTGGGGGATTCTAATGTGCAGAATCGATTCCGAGGGACAAGACAAGCTCACGAGGTTAAAAAGAGAGGATTTTGGTTGCTGTGAATGCCTGGAAATGGAGTTAGAAGTTCATCCAAAATCACCAAGCTTCGAAGGTAATTTTGAGATCCTTTTAGTCGATTTTAAATCCATAGAACGGTTTCTGGGATCATTGCGATCCTGTAGGAAGAAAAATGGTCGTAAATGGCTAAGGAATGAGTAAGATCGAGTCCGATCAGGTCGGGGGTTGAATCGACCCGTTACAGAGAAACAGGTCAACCCATCTCAAGGTTGACGATGATGACGTGGCTGACGTCAGCGTTGAATTTTTCTGACTTCAGTAGTGGTAGGTCATTTAGAGGTTTTTAACCTTGAGAAGCGTGTTTGGGACACATTGACCGTACCGAGATTTGTGAGGGTCTATGATATGAAATTATAGAAGTTGTGTGTGACCTTTGGGTATGATTTGGAAAGGCCCGAGCGTCCCAGAGATGATGGATTGGCCCCATAGTGGCTTACAGCGTGGGTTTCGGAGCGCACAGCGTGGACCGACAGTGAGTAAACTTTGCTTGCTAAACGGTGCATGCATATACGTTTTAATTTTTTATAAACATGGTTTGAAATGCAATGATTGCATAGTGATTTGAATGATGATTTGTGAATTTGATCATGGTTTGAAAATGAATGATTTATGGATTTTCGTGAGAAGGTAGATCTGGCTTGAGGCCCTATTGAAATGATTTTGGGCTTTTGACCGAGTTGAAAGATAGAAAGACAATGGACTCTGGGAGTGAGTCCATTGGAAACCATGTTTCGGGCCAAGGGCTCTATTGGGGCTCCAGACCCTGTTTGATGTGAAACTGGACTCCGTGTTTATGTGATTTATGGAAACTAGTTTTGGGCTGAGACCTGGTGCAAAATAACTGTTTAGTATTTGAGAATCAATAGTTTTGAAAATGTGTTTCTACGGGTTTTAGACCATTCTCCGAGATAATGGATATGACTCCAGTAGGAATGTGTTTCCCTGGAAAGGACCCAATGAGATGACGGAAATGACTCCAGTAGGAATGCATTTCCCCGGAGAGGACCCTATGAGATGATAGATATGACTCCAGCAAGAATGTGTTTCCCCGAAGAGGACCCTGTGAGAGGATGGTTATGACTCCGGTAGGGATGTGTTTCCTCGGAGAGGTCACGATGACACTACCTGCATGAGTGTGGGGTTATTGCACTGAGATGTCGAGTCATAGACTCTAAGCCTAGTGCCGCACCTAAATGTCGAGTCGCGGACTCCAGAGCCAGGTGTAGATCGGTTGTGTAAATCTGAGTCATACGCGTGTTGATATAAAAATCATGATAGTGATAACAATGGATGATTTGACGGTATGAGACCGATGTCGGATATTGACGAATAGAGATGAGTGATTTCCCGGATAGAGATGGGTGATTTCCCTGATAGAGACGAATGATTTGACGGACAGGGACGGATGATGGATATGGGAATGGGTCCCAAGGTTTTTAACTAATCGATTAAGTCCAATTGTTTGTTTTAACCTGTCTTGGTTTTAACCTAAATGTACTTGTTTTCCGTATGTATTGTTTCACAGGAAAGTACTGGTTTTAAATTGCTATGCATGCATGCTTTTAAAACGAAGGGTGAAAGCTTTATTTGGGAAAATGGTTTTAAAATAAATTCTTATTTTTGTCCACTCACACGTTTTATCTTTTTGGCACCCTCCAGATAAACTCGTTATCTTTATCGGTTCTACTTTAAGTTTTGTTTTAGTTAAAGTTAATTGTCAGATGGGAGTAAGATCTCGTCGATTGCCCAGAGCTGTCCTGTCATGGCAAGTAGCTTGTCGATCTATATCTAGGTGGTAGTCATCTTTTCAGGTGAGAGGTTGCGTCCTTCTTGCTTGATTGGTTTAGACGCTGGATTGACGTGCAGCTTATGACATGCAATGGCATGGTCAATTCCAAGCATATCGCCTAGCGACCTGGAAAACGTCATAGATGAAGCTTTCAATCACTTACTAAATGACCATTGAACAATGTGACTTCTTTTTTGTCAAATTCATATAACCATGTATATTGTTTTTTTAGTTGAAGCTATTTGAAAAAAAAAAATTGACACAATTTTGAAAAGAGAAAAAATACTGACATTTCCACAAGATCTGTGGGTCAACCCGCAACACTAATTGGTTGGTAAAGTTTTGTTCAACTATTTAAGTCTAGCGAGCTTATGTCGTAACATTTCATATTTCTGAGTACATTTTGTAAATTTAACTTGAAAATATTCAAACTATCTTTAACCATTTTTGGGCATCGATAAAAGTATTAATGTTATTAATATTGAACCACCGATGTAAATATTCATTCGAAAAAAAAGTTCGTGCAACATATATTGATTGTAGAGAAAACCTGGGTTTGTGTAACGACAAGATCTTATAAATTACGATTTTATGGGTTTTTATGGGGATTTTTTCGGGATTTGTTTTGACATTGGACGATTTTTCCGTTGTATATTTTGGTGAATTACCTTATCAGGGACGGGCATTTTGGGCATATGGGTTTTATGGGAAATAGGGGGCTATTGTGTGTGGTTAGAACACACTTCACCGCTTATTTTTCATCTTATCACTTCTCTCCCTTTCCTCTCACTCTCTCTCCCTCGCAACCAAAAACCCACAAACCCTCAAATTTACATCTTCCATTTTATGAAGGTTTTAGCCCAAACAAATTGGAGGATCGTGTTCCATGGATTCTCACCATAAAAATAACCCAAATTTGAAGGCATAACCACCTGAAATCGGCCCACAACTTCCAAGCCTTGTATCGTAAAATTCAGGTATTTTATCTTCATTCTGGGCTTGAATTTGGACTCGTGGGATCGAGTAGAAAGATTTTGACTAGTAGAAAGTCCAATTTGGTTGAGTTTTGAGGGAGTTAGGATGGTTCGAAAATCGAACCAAAAATGGCAGTTTACGGTTGGCGACAGCCACGGCGACGCCACTGTCTTCTCTGATGAGTGGTGATCTTAGCATGTCATGTGGAAAGGTGCCACATGGCAGAGTTCCATGTTAGCATGCCATATAGTAGGGTGCCACACTAGCATTGTTAGGGCCACATCAGTAAGGTGCAACGTCACAAGGGGCTAATGTCAATGGTGGTGTGAGCTGCATGTGGACGACGCCGACCTTCCACTTGAGTGCAGCAGTGCGTGGGAAAAATTTTCGAGGCACAACCGGGTTAATCAAAAAAATTTGACGAGTTGAATCCAATGGTGGTGGTTTCAGGTCGATTGGAGTTTGTTTAGGGGTAGTTTAGGGAGTCCAAAGTCTTGGATTACGTGTTCGGGACGTGTGTACTATCCTAGGATTCAAGGGTGTTTATGTACGAGGTTATATGTTTTGTTAGTGACCCCTGATTTTTATTTTGATAGGCATGGACACTCCGGGGACATTTGGGGAGTGCACAGCTCAAGACTGAGCTACCAGTTTGACTGTGAGTGGACAGTTTTTTTAATCAATGTGATGCATGCATATTTATATGTTTATATGGTTTTATTTCATGGTTTGGATTGCAAAAAGTTTGAATATATGATTCTAAATGTTTTCTGAATAAATGCCTTATTCTGGAATATATGGAAAACCTGTGAGCTTGGGGAAGCAAAAACGATGAGCAACCCCTGTGAACTTAAAAAGCAAGAACTGTGAGCGATCTCATATCGATCGGGGAGGGAAAGGTGAAATATCTTATATGTGTGGATAGTTCCCTTCTTAGCATGAGGAATTTTCAAAGCTCACTAGCTTTGGATTATTTTGAAACTTCGAAGTTAAGCGAGCTTAGGCTAGAGCAATCCCATGATGGGAAACCTACTAAGAAGTTGTGCATGGGTTCCTAGAAACAAAGCAGTGAGGTGTGGGCCCAAAGTGGATAATATTGTGCTAGGGGAGGTGGGTTGTGATAGAAAGGTATCAAAGCTAGACCACGGCAGGAAGTATACTATCGAGGATGCTAGGCCCCAATGAGTGTGGATTGTAAGACCCGTGAGCTTGGGAAGCAAGAACAGTGAGAAAAACCAATGAGGTTGGGAAGCAATAATGGTGAGCAATCCCACATTGCTCGGGAAGGGAAAAGTGAAGTCCCTTATATGTGTGGACATTTCTCTTCCTAGCACGAGATTTGTTGAGAGCTTGCTAGCTTTGGATTCCTTTAGAACTCCGAAGTTAAGTGAGGTTGGGTTGGATTCTACTAATCCATCCCTAAGATTACGTCCAAATCATAAATCTCTAGGAAAATTCAATCTGTCCTTTGTCACACCTTTTGCGCAAATCCAATAGGTGATTCCATCACCGCACTAGTTGGAGTACTGGCTCGCATGTCCCAACCCAATGGGAAGCTGATCCCAAGAAAAGAGTGTGTGAGTCCAAACTCTATCAACACACATGAATTTCGTCCAAAGATAGCTAGGGTACCTATAACCAATCCAGACATACCTCGTGCCTCCTATAAACCAACCAAACTATGAGGACACTGAACTCTTACTGAGCCACCCAGGATCCCCCTCCGTCCCGCTCATCGACCACTGCAACTCCCAAGTCTTCCACTCGACGAATTGGAGCTAGAAGCATTCCTCCACAAAGCTTTTTAGAAAATGCATCATCTAGGCCCCCTCGACATCAGCCGGAATCATCCGATCGCTCCTAGGATTTTTGTAAAACTCATCTCCAACTGAGATAGCACACCGTCACCCGAGTCTCACTCCTAAGACCCGACACAAACCGACGAAGCATCACTGCCTCACTCGCCACCGAAACATGAGCATACCATGACAAAGTCACAAGCCTCTGCTCCTACTGAGCTACCATTAAATATCCTGCTCATGTCAGAGGAACTCTGCCTCTCTCTTGTCTCGATAAACTAGGGCGTAACAACATTAGAAACATTCCTCGAACGTCACCCAACTCTTGGTAGTATCATCCAAAATCGTAGATAGTACTGTCTACCACCAACCATGTGCACACCTATCCAAAAAGCTCATTACTATCTATACCAAACGCTCATAACAGCAACCCATCTCCCGTACAATCTGTTCAAAGTGTGTGATCCACTAATCGGCCATCTCGTGATCTGATCCATAAGTATCACTTTCCTAGTAACCTCCTTCAACCTTTCTCGAGTAAGGGTTATCAACAACCGCTGCTGCTCCTAGCAGCATATCCATCCTGACTAACCATCGATCATAACTCGGAAAAGTTACCATATTGGGATCCAATCAACCAGTAGCTTCATGGCTGCAACTGCTGGGTCCACACGAAAATCGACCCTACTTGAGGTTTACAGAGTACACAGGGATATTACCGAGACCCACTCGGGGTTTCCAGAGTACGCAGCTTCATGTGATGCCTCGGTCTCTACTATAGCTCTCATTCGCGATCAACTTGAAGGGCGCCAAAACCAATAAAACGTGTGGGTGGAAAAAAAATAAACAGATTAGAAAATCAATTTCCAAAATCATTAATTTAACCCTCCATTTTATAAAGCATGCATGCTTAAACAATTAAATCCTTTCTTTCAAGTAAAACAGTACATATAAAAACAAATGCTTTCATCGCAAAACCAACACATGTGAAAACTTCTGGACACAAAGCAATACATAAAAAACGTGACCCATAATCATATACCACATCTGTTTCATATCATCATATCATTATCATCCGTCACGATATCCAAGCAACGAGTGCAATCAAGCTCCAAGACAGCTCACGTCTGAGCACGTAGCAGTGGAAACATCTACAGCCGACGTTCATATCGTCGTGAACATATCAATAACCGATCTCATACATCATAAGCACTCCTGAGTCGAGCCTCCCATGGCTGCTCGACAACAGGTAGTGCATCGTGACCTCTCCGGGGAGGGGGGGACACAGCGCATCCCGGAGGTGAGCAACATATCATAAGGTCCTCTCTGGGAAAACATATTCACAAGTGGAGGCCCTCTACGAGGAAACACATTCCTATCGGAGTCATATCAATCATCACGGAGAATGGTCACAGTAAAAATAGTGGAAACACATTTTCAAAACTGTTGTTTCTCAAATCAAGTCAGTTATTTTGCATAGGGTCTCAACCCAAAACCCATCATAAAATCAGTGTCCAGTCCTCATTTCACAATACTCAAATCATTTCATCAATCAAAACATTATTCAATTTCACGTTTAACTATAAACCAAGTCAAATCATAATCCAACTGGGTCTCAAGCCCAAAAAGGCATTTTCATGAAAATCCGTAAAATCTTTCATTTTCAAACCATGATCCAACCAATACATGAATCATATGTAATTCATCATTCAAAGTAATATGAAAACCTTGCATTTGAAATCATATTCAGAAAATCATTAAAACATATATGCATGCATCATTTTATCAAATAAAGTCCACTCACACACAATCCATCATGTGCGCTCAAAACACACATCGTAAGCCAATTTGTAGCCTTCGGAATGTCCGAGCCTGTCCAAATCACACCCAAGAGTCACTATCAATCTATACAAGTCCAAATGCAAACACCCCCTAAACCCTGATACAGTAAATTTGTCCCGAACACACTTTTCGAAGAGAAAAACCTCCAAAACACCCATCAAACGATCTTTAATCGACCTTAAACCATCATCACTGGATTCAGATCGTCGAAACCTTTTAACAAAACCGGTTTGACCTTGAAAATCTTGCCCAAGCAACCTCACACGCCAGTCAACGTTGACATCACTACTGATGTCATCTGCTAACGTCAACTGCTCATGTCAAACCTGCTGACGTCAAGTGCTCATGTCAACCCTGCTGACGTCAAGTGCTCATGTCAACCCTACTGACATTTGATAACCTAACAACTGCCACGTGACACTCCCTTACCGATGCCACGTGTCACCCTCTGACAAGTGCCACGTGTCACATGACGATGTCATGATGACGTCACTAATGACGTCATCACTACCATGTGTACTGCCACGTCATTCTTACAACTCTGATAAAATGCTATGTGGCACCACTTGACTGGTCCCCGTGGTCTGACAATACTGACGTGGACTTGTCACATCACCTGACACGTCAGCCTGATAATCTGACAACCCTCTTACACACTACCACGTGGCACCACCTCACTAGTCCACGTATTCTAACATTGTTGACGTGGCACTGCCACGTCGATGCTGACTAGACCTGACATCATACCACGTGTCACCATCTGGTTTGCCACATTGCCTGACATGATGATGTGGACTGCCACATCATCGCCTTCAACCTCCAGTTGGGTCAACTTGTTTCACTATAACGGGTCGTTTGACCTGAAAAATTGACCTGATCTGTTCTCCCTCATTTCAACTCCGTTTTCTACCATTCTTTCACCAATATGATCGTCTTCCTCCCAGGAAGAGATCCCTGACCTCAAAACAACTCACCTGTCAAATTCAAATCCGCATGGCCAACCTTCGAACCAGCTCCATAGCCTACCTAGTGGTATTTTCTCACTCCTTTTTGTCCCTACAACCTCGTACAGACCCAAAGAACATAACCAAGACATCAAAACACCATTACCAAGGCCCAAACCCCAAACCTGAAATTCAAACTTAAAAGGGTTCTCGAGTTTTTACTTGGTTCTTTTTTTCAGGCAGCCACCGTGGCTCCTCTGTCCACCGCCGTCACTCTCCTTCCTAGCCTCACTCTCAGTCACTCTCAAGCAGCAGCAGGGGCTAAAGGAAGGAGGAAATGGTTGGGGTGAGTTTCGGGTTAGATGAAGTGGAAAGGAAAATAAGATGCATGAATGTGGGATGAGGGTCAATGGATAGGTGACACTTGTCACTCATCTATTGGTCCCCACAAGATATTTTGGGTGTAACGACCCATCCCGAAAATTGGGATCAGATTAGTTGTTAATGACGGATTAGTAAAGTTAATCGGTGATTAGTTGGACGCGTTCGGACGGACGGTGCAAAATGACGATTTTGCCCCTAGAATTAGGCAAATAGTTGACTTTTAGTTCGGACGGTCAAATAGACTTTGATCGAGGACTGTGACGTAGTTCAGGACGTCATGAGTTCATAGACAGGTGGCATGTCCGATTCCGACATCCGAGGAAGAAGTTATGACGTTCGGAGTCCGATGGCATTTTCATAATTAAGCTAAAAGAGGGAATTTGTTGGCTTTTTACACGAAAACTACTTTTCATGCAATTCGAGGACCGTTAGGAAGGTCTTGATTTCCTGAGTACATTGACAGGCGGCACGCCATCATCGGACGTCTGACGGTTGGTCTAGATTAATGAAGGGTAAAACGGTAATTTGGACATTTAGGGGCACAATGGTCTTTTTGGCACCTTGGGATCTGTGAGCAATCAGATAAGGACACCTGGGGCTGTTGGATTGGATATTTTTAGGCTGGAACCATAGGATTGAAGACACCTGGCCAGCCTCTAGCGGTTTCTACCAAATTCTCACACACGGTTACATTTTAAACAGGTTACTATCTTTGGAAGGAAAAACAGAGACTGAGAAACAGATGACCATTTTCCATTTGAGTGAGTGGTGTGTGAACTCAGAAGCAGGGGGTGAGTGATCATAGATGAGTTGTGAGCTTGGTGAGTGACCTTTGGTGATGGATTGAGTGAGAAGACTGAGAGAAAGTGGGAAAAACCAGAAAACAGAGAGGGCCTAACCCAGAATTTCCCACCAAATCTCAGTAATTGAATAACTCCTGAGAAACAAATTAGTTAAGGAAGGTTAGAGGAAGGTGAGACGAGAAGGTGGTACTGGTACGGTGGCTCACAGCGGTGTGAGCAGATGGGAACTCGTGGAACTATGAGTTCTCTGTTTCAGCTCGAATTGGTGGAATTGAAACACAGGGCTATAGAGCACACTTGATCAATTGGTTGATGCTTCTGGGGCGTCTAGGAATCGATGGGACCTAGAATGGTGGCTCTTCGTGGACGGTAGTCATAAAACCGACCAGGTAAGGCCGTGAAATTCAAACTTGGAAAGCCAATGATAACGGATTAGCCGAAAACGGCTTAAGTGCACTCGTATCAAAGCAGCGGCGTAATGGTCTATGAGTAGACTTTGCTTTCTAACTCTTGATGCATGCATATATGTTTCCATATGTTTTCTATACGTGATTCTATGATTTGATTTACGATCTTGATGGTTTACGGTTTTGTACGTTTTTTGAGGTATTTACTGAATTATACGTTTTACGAGAATATGATGGATGTTGTGATTTGAACCTGGTTTTAATGATTTGATGTCGTGATTTGAAAAACGTGATTTCGGGTTTTGGAATCCGATTTCCGGATGACGATTCGGGATTCGATTTGGAACTTGAAAGGGGATTTTCGGGTTTGGGTTCGGAATGGTTATTCTAGATGTCGGCTTACAGAATGATGGTTTCGGACTCAGATTTGGAAATGGATGGTGAATATGATACTGGGTTTGGATTCGGGATCCTGATGAGATTGCGGATTCAGATTCGGAAATAGAAACAGGTTTTCAAATGGTTTTTGGATTGGATTTGCTGGATCTGGTTATTGGGTTTAAAGACCCGGATATGATTATGACGGGGGCGGGCCCGAATTGGGTTTAAAAACTTGGATCGAGTTTAAAGACTCGGAAGTTTAAAGATTCGGATATTGATATTTCCCCCGTAGGCCTATTGAGTTTAAAGACTCGGGAGTTTAAATACTCGGATTATATTGAGGCCTGGATTGAGTTTAAAGACTCGGATAGATCCAGCAGGTTCTATGGATGGAAATGTGGTTTCAAATGTGTTTGGATTTCACTGAGATTTTATGAAGATGGTTTTTCATAATGGTTTTATGACATGACTTCTGATATGCATGCATTGGTTTTTAAATAGAGGGTATAAATGTAATTGTTTTATTGAACTGTTTTTGAACTTATACTTTATTTTTGTCCACTCACAATCTTTTGTGTTTTCGATACCCTCTAGGTTGTTGCGGGCTATTGGTCGAGACAGACGGAGACATCACACGAACGATCCACAGTAAATTCTGCGCACTCTGGGAAGTCCGAATGCTTTTTGGACGGTCGGTTGAGAATCCTTTGTCCGACTTACGTGTCACATGGGAGTTGGACGTCGGTTTAGCCTTCGTGACATGCGTAAGTTAGACAGGAGTAGGGTTTAGCCCTTAATCCCGGGGGATTGGGGGTGGGTCCTGTCATTGGGTCTCATTTAAACTACCAAAGTCAACTCTTATCGTAAATCGTATAAAATTAAACTAATTCATACAATCGTTCTAGACCCGTAACTTTCCCGTACAACGTCCAAATTCGACGTACTACCTGTCTACATACTCGTAATCCCTCGATCTATGTAATAGACCTCGGTCCACGTGTAATTGACCTCCTGGGTTAAAAGTCCACATTTTACCCTTCTAAGGGTAAAATCATCATTTCACCTTGACTAATTTCGATTAGTCCTGATAATTCTCAATTAATTCTTAATTAATCTCGATGATCACGTAATTTCGGGACGAGTTATTACAGTGCATTTTGGAATTTCAAGTTTTTGTGTTAAATGGGAGGAGATCCTTTGACGAGTTTCAAGGTGAATTCAGGGAGGGTGCTGTCATTTTGGCATCAAAGCACTAGGTTATTCCGATGGGTTGTACACTTGTGTGCATTGTAGTTTTGTTACTTATGTGTGGCTCTTTTCAAACATTATACCTCTACGACGCCAGCCGCATCAAGAGCCTAATAGTAATGATGAGGATAGAGAGGATATATCGGACCACACCTTGGATCGTTTTGAGTAAGCATTAAACGCCATGTTTCAGAGGAGGAAGGTCACTGGGGGGGCCAAAAATTGAGAGGACCCAGCGGCTTGGTGTCATTGAGTAGACTAGTGCATCATATTGCAGGGTGACCGATGAGTGGATTGTATGCTTTATACAGATTTTACGAGTGATGTACTGCCCTAATGAGTTCATGGTGCAGGCATCCACTGTTTTCCTAGTGGTTATGCACAAAGGTGGTGACATAACTTACTATCGACGGGCTTGGATGAGGCTAGTATGGTTGGGGTGAATTTTAGGGTATGTTTGACGAAACAGTTTTATCCCCAACCCTACCGTGATGCGAGGGAGATCGAGTCCCTACAACTAGAGCAAGGTGACATGATAGTTTCTCAATAGGAGCAGAAGTATCTGGATCTGTCATAATACGCACATGATTCGGTTACGACCGAGCCGAGCAGGCTCCGTCGATTCTTGACTGGTCATAGGAACGAGATTCGAGCATCCATGCTATATGGGGATGATGTGGCTACTCAGGTCGAGTTGGGTTTGGCGAAACCCAGCAGTAGTAATAGTATGGAGGTTCCCAGCGACGCTGAGAGAGTATGTTGAGTTTTCTACTAAGGGAGCATCAAATATGGGTGCTTCTCACTCTGGTTCTTCTAGTAGCAATCGTGCCAGTAATAGTGGTCAAGGAGTGGGACTGAGAGGTTCCTGACGTGGTAGGTCAAGGCTCATGTCATCCACCTAGTTCAGTAGGGCTTCTAATGGACAGAGTGGACGAGCTGCTCAGAACAGTGGGGAGGGATTTTTTTTCCTGTGGGGAGCTTGTCAATTTCAAGCGGGAGTATCCTTATCGTCTACATAATGGTGCTACTAGGCAGGACAGAGCTGAGCAGGGTCAACAGCTGCCGACATCTTTTTCGACAGTAGCCCTAAGAGTCAAGCGATTACTCATTGGGTCGGCAGGGCTGGTTGTCAGGACCCACCCCTAATCCCCTGAGATTAAGGGCTAAATCATGCTCCCGTCTAACCTACGCATAACACGAAGGCCAAACTGACGTCCAACCTTCATCTGACACGTAGGTCGAACAAGGGATTCCCAATCCAACCGTCCCAAAAGTAACCGGACTTCCCAGAGTGCACCGAACTACTGTGGATCGCGGGTGTGATGTCTCCGTCTTTCTCGACCAACAGCCTGTACCGCAACAACCTGGAGGGTATCAAAAACATGAAAAGACTGTGAGTGGACAAAAATAAAGTATAAGCGAAAAACAGTTATCATAAAAGAATTACATTTTTACCCTCCATGTAAAAACCAAGGCATGCATATCAAATCCAAGTCATGAAATCATTCATATCAAATCATCCAAGAAAAACCATTTGAGAACCCGTATCAAAACCGTTATTCAAATCCAAGCCTCAGCCTCAAGTCACAAATCAATCTCAAATCCGGGAACTCAGTCCCAAAACTAGTCAAATCCAATTCATCCGGGCCACTGCCCAAAATATCATAAAACCAGTGAAAAACATCAATCATACAAGTTTACTGGATCTCAAGTGCGCCCGAGTCTTTAAACTCAAAACCATGCGCAATAACCAGGCCTTCCCGGGATATCAACGAGTCATTAAACTCAAAACACAATCACAGGCCTCGGGGGGTATCACAATCACCGAGTGTTTAAACTCAAAACATATACCGAGTCTTTAAACTCAAAACATAATCTATCTAGGGCCCTCCCCCCGTCAATCAATCTGAGTCTTTAAACTCAAAACAAGATCCAGTGGGTTTTTCTTATATTCCGGGTCTTTAAACCCAAAACCATTTTTCATTCAATCACTGAAAACCACAGAAAATCCACAGTCGAATTCGCAACGATGATACCGTAAGCCGGCATCCGGAACCATCGTCCCGAACCCAAATCCAAACTTCCTTTCCGAAATCCAGTTTTGTAACCGAAATCTCATGAACAGGGCTCCAAGCCCGAAATCACATCTCTGAAATCCAATTCAAATCCTTAAAATCAAATCATATTTCAAATCCTGAAATCCGATCATTAAAACCATGATCAAATCGTAAAATCAATCGAAATCTCTTAAAACGTGAAATTCCTTTAATGTCTCAAAAAATGTGCAAACCCGTTAACCATCAAGATTATAAATCAAATCATAGAATCACATATGAAAAAATACAAAAACATATATGCATGCATCAAGAGCTATAAAGCAAAGTCCACTCACAGACCATTCCGACATCGCCTCGATATGCGCGCACTTACGCCGTTTCCAGCCATCCGCTATCATCGGTTTTCCCGAACCTATCCAAATTCCATACTAAGGTCACTAACTACTTCACAAAGCTTATACTAAAACCCCGTAATTTTTTCGAATTTTTAACAATTTTTAACCAAGCCCTAAAATCTTCGAACATCCTGAAAACTATCGAGACGATGTCCGATTGACTCGAAACTAGCGCCAAAATGTTCGTTACATCGAATACTTTAAAAGTTGTGTTGGAAGATTTCCCAAACTACTCCTCACGCGCTCCCACGCGCGTTTGGAAGGTTTTGCACTTGGAACCCACCCGCGGATACTGTTCATCATCCATGTCCTCAAGAAACCCGGTCTGAACCGGTTCTGCAATCCGGTCCGGTCGTGAACCGGCGTTCACGGTTTCCATTCATTTTGATCCCTTTTTTAACCAGGTTAATTCCCCTAGCTTCGTCCTCCCATTTTTAAGTGATCTAACTACCTTATTTAAACAATTAGGGCCTGAAAATTACCTTCCCAAAGCAAACATACAACCAGGCTCTGCAACTATGTCCGTCTTCGATTCTAACCTCCTCCAACCTTCCTTTTTGTTCCAGTCGACGTGTTTACCTTCCATGATCGTGTTTCAATCATTAGTATGCATGAACAAAGTCTACAAGCCCATAATCAATTTTGAAACCCAATCTTAACGTGTCGGGTTCGCCGGCCACCGTCCACGGCGAGCCGCCCGTTCCAGTCCATCCGATTCCCAGAAACCTCAGAATCACGATGTCATATTCAATTGAACTCCTTAACCCTTAAATGTAACGTCCAAATTTGAAATTAGAAACAGAGGACTTACGGGTTTCTCTCAATTTCACCATCGTCCTTTACTGTCGAATCTCGCCGTGACCACCAAACATCTCCGTACAACCTCCCCTGCAACTTGCCTTCACACACCATCTTCATCCGATCAAAGTCGAGGGGGGGTAGGGTTCCACAATCGTCACTGTCTCTATTTCTCTCTCTGTTAAACGTTATCCCAAACAACCAGTTTAAATAATGTTGGTTTAACCGTGAAAGAAAAGGCTGGAAACCTCTAAGAACCGGCCAGGTGTCACTCACGCTGTGGTCCACTCTCCAAAATATCCAATTAACTCAGACCATGTGTCCCTATCCGGTTGCACAATTCCCAAAGTGTTAAAATTACCATTTTAACCTTCACATTCTAGACCCATAACTTATCCGTCTGATGTCCGATGAAGGCGTGCTGTCTGTCGTTGTACCCAGGACGTCGAGATTTACCCAACGGTCCTCGGTTTGAGTGAATTAAGCTTTCCGTGCAAAAAGTCAACAAATTCCCCCTTTTTAACCTCATTACGAAAATGCCCTTGGACTTCCGAACGTCACAATTTTTCCCCCGGATGTCGGAAGCGGACGTGCCACCTGTCTATGAACTCGTGACATACCAAACTATGTCACGATCATCATTCAAAGTCCATTAGACCGCCTGAACTGAAAGTCAACATTTTTACCCATTCCAAGGGCAAAATCGTCATTTTGCACCGTCCGTCCGAATGCAGTCAACTAATCACCGTTTAACTTCACTAATCTGTCATTAACACCTAATCTAATCTCGATTTCCAGGACGGGTCGTTACACTGGTTGTGGCTAGAGGGTATGCAGTTGACTAGCTGGAGGATGAGCTCTTGTGTTCACTGTTCCACAACAGGAGGCTCGTACAACACCCGGAGTGATGATAGGTACTCTATCTATATTTGGTCAAGATGCACGCGGGTTAATGGATCCCGGGGCCACACACTCTTTTATTTCTAGAGGGTTAACACTTTTTACTAACCGAGAGCTGACTCCACTTGCTTGGGATATAGGTATTAGTAATTCAATTGGTGCTATGTTAGTAGCAAATTTAGTGATCTGAGACTGTTCGATTTGGGTAGAGGGTTTTGACCTAAAGGCAGACTTAATTCCTTTGGACATCTACGACTTTGATGTGAACCCTAGGATTGGCTGACTTCTCATTATGCTTTCATTGAGTGCTTTAGAAGACAGTTGTCTTTCGGAGTCTCAATTTACCATTGTTTGTTTTTCGTGGGGACTCGTGAGTACTTCTTTCAGGGGTTATTTCAGCCTGGAAGGTTGAGAAGTTGTTGATACTAATTATCAAGGGTATTTGGCACAGTAGAGTCCTAGGATATCTCAGTGAGTATTGAGGAGATACCGGTAGTTAGGGATTTTCTTGATGTGTTTGATAAGCCTTTATTTGCGCATCATTTTATACCATTGTATACCCTTTATGCTTGTCTTTTAAGACAATCTATGCCATTAATAGGAGAAAATAATATATTTTGTGAGAAATGTGCAGAATTAGATAGAGTCCGGAATTATGAGAATTTGAGCAAAAGAATCATCTCAATCGAAGCTATATTGAAGAAGTTATGATTGAAAAAATTGAGGTCACCAAAAAGTGCGAAAGAATTCGATAGGAGGCTACCAATCAATTTTATCAGCCAAAATTCTATTCAGAAAGCACTAGTCGACAAGCCTAAGATGATTTCAGCACGCGCCTCATGTAGCTTGGATCCACTTTTGGCGCGCTTTCACCGTACATCCTTTAACTATGCCTAGCACCTTTAACTACCGTTAACCACCAAAATTCTTCCTTCGTTCCAGTGCACGTCCACTGAGTCTGCACATATACTATTCCAGCAACTTATTTCCTTCTCCATGGTGGAAAACTTATCCAAACTAAGATTGGTTTTGTTTTTCCTTTTCCTGAAGGAAACCTTATTACATTAGGACTTTACTTCCTTAGGTTTTGAGGATTTTGTAACTCTATATATAGGGATATTTTTCTCTTTGTTTGGGTCGGCACCCATTATTTCAATTACTATTGTTTTTCCTAAGACTTAAACCTAGCCAACTTCCACTGATTCAATAAAAGAGCTTATATCCTTACATTTATTCATCTTTGCAAAGTTCCTTCTGTTATTCAAGGAATTTTGTGAATAACAATTCATCTTTCATCCACTTTTGGCATATTAAGCTATTCTCGGATTCCAAAAAGTGTAACTATTTCCTTTTCGCCTAAAATCTCGAATTAAATCTTGGTTGTAATCATAGTTCAATAATTGTGAGGGTTTATGTCTTCTGATGCTTATAAACTTAAATTCAATCTCCATGTATTTTACTTTCTCAATCTTGATTGCTTCTTATATTTCGATGCTTAATGCTTCAATTCTATTTTAAGTGTTTAAGCCCGCTAGAATAAGATAGAAGAGGTTGAATTTTTAAACCCGCTACGAGGGCATTCAATCAATAACTTGATGTGATTCATTTTATAAGTGTTTAAGCCAGCTATGGGGTATTTATAACGTGAAAAACATATGGATGTAATTGAAGTAATTAAGGTAAGATTTTGTTTGATCCTGAAATGACCAACTCGATGAGACCCGCTGGGGGTTCTAGGACCAGCCGTGTGGTGTCTCGGGCCCGCCGGGGGCGTTGTGGTTCAGCAGGGATCCTGCAAAACTAGACACCGGTGTGGTGTCGGCCAAAGGGGCTCCGATGCCAAAGTTAGTATCTGAATGCCGAGGGGCAAGTAAACACAGTGCTCTGGGTCGGTTCTGAGTCTCTTACCTTTGTGAAGGGTTTCGGGGTATTTATAGTAGCCATAACTGTGGTAGGTGGGCTACTGTTACGGGAGCAGGTGGTGCTTTGTGGCTGGGAGCCGTCTGACAAGCCCTGGACATCCGGGGGAGGCGCCAGCTGGAGTCCCAACCTGCCTCCGTCAGGGAGTTGGTGTGGCAGAGTTGGTTAGGTGACTGTCGCAGCCAGATGTTGTCTGTTCACTGTCAGGTGCCGAATGGCGGTTCTACAGTATGGTGCCGATCGGCGGGCCGTGGGCCGTGAGGGTGCCGATCAGGCGATCGGTCGGCGGCCTTCCTGTCCTGGTGGGACCTGTGCTAGGGTGGTCGGTCGATATGGTATCAACATAAGTCCCCTAAGTCTTTGACTGAGGTGGGGTTCCTCGGTCGAGGACTTGATATGACTGCCGGTACCTGTCGACCGACCAGGGCGGTGCGCCCTGTATCCCTAGTAGCCCCCCAAGTCATGGAGCGAGGAAGTGCACCGTATTTCCGATTTGAAAAGAGGCCCCGTTGCCGAGTTCCGGAAGCTACCCACCATAAAGACCGAAAGATCGTGGAGGGGCGGCCGTGAGAAATGGCGGGGAGACGTCGGTAGCAGTGTGCTTGCCGACGAAGAGAGGAAGCGTGCCGTCGGGAAAGATGCCGAGAGGCTCCGGTCGGCAGGCGGTATGGATGCATACCGGTTAGCGATGTACGTATGTACGTATGTAGTTGAGAATGTACGATACCGATGGGTATACAGTACAAGGTATTCGTAGCCGAAAGTTGGCCGTATCGGCCTGGCGACCCTCAGATCGGAAGCGCGCATCTCGAGGCAAGCCAGGGGCCTGTAAAAGGGGCGAAAGTTTTTGACTTTTTCACTTTTTACTCAGAGCATCTGTGGAATAATTGTAAGTGCCGACTGAATTGGAGACTGCCGATCAAGAAGAAGTCGCACGCGGAACCAATTCGACCGAGCAAGACTTTGAAAGGTATAATCTCTGCCGTTCGGCATCTCTGCTCAGCATGTGTTCCGTAGCGTAGGTGCTTAGTTGTAGCTTCTTTTCTTTTGGTAATTTGTAGATGTCAGAGTCAGAGTCAAACAGTGGATCTGGGGTTAGGTCCCCTCAAGCTTTTGGCGGGGAAACACCGTCCAGTTCGGCAACCGACGTGCCGAGCGGGTGCAGTGGGTCAACGTCTACTAGTGGGTCCACTAGCAGCACTTCGTCGTCCAGCAGTGGTGACAGCCTGGATGAGGCTCTCAGGTTGCCGCGGAAGGAGGTGAGGCAGCAGGGCGGGTGCAGCAAATCGGGTGCCGATCAGCCAAGTGAGAGGAGGACGTCTCCCCGTACTCCCCCCGTCGCCACCGTCGATTCCGAGGCTGAGGGTAGCGGGACGGAGACGAGCTCGCCGATGGAACTAGATGCCGACGGCGTGGTGAAGGTGGAGTATGCCGTGGACTACGAGATGAACACCATTCGGCAGTCCGACCTGGACCGGTTCCGGGAGCTGTACAACGTGCCGGCGGAGATTAAGATGACGGTACCCCCGCACAGCAAGAAGCCGAGCAATCCTCCGGAAGGGTCGACATTATTTTACGTCGATTTCTTTGAACACGGAGTGAGACTGCCTCTGCACCCTTGGCTCCAGGATATGATGGCGAGGGCGAACCTGGCCCTGGGGCAGCTGAACGCCAACGGCTGGATCATCCTGATCAGCCTGTACACGGCGTTCCGACTGGCGGGACTGCCGGAGCCGTCCTGGGGGCAATTGTGCGCCCTGTACCGCTTCAAGAGGCAGACCTACGGGTCGGGGTGGTACCAGATGGAGTGCCTGCAGAAGACGGCCCGGGCTGCCTTTATCAACGACGTGCCGACGTCGCAGAAGAGCTGGAGACACCGGTTTTGCTGGGTGTCCGGGCCGTGGGAGGGAGACGTCAGTGGGGTCCGCGCGAGGATTCCCAGCTACTTCCAGTCTGGAGGTTGTTGGTCTACCGTTCGGCTAGTGGTCATAAGGCGGCAATTGTGTCTACCGAGGCGGGGACTGATGGTGTTTGTTGTGTGTGCAGGTCCGTCCAAGGCAACGGCGACAGCAGAGGATTGGGAGGCGTGCAACCTGGTGCAGGAGAAGCTGTCCGACCTGGAACGCAGCCGGTGCGTCCTGAAGTTTCCGTCGAACCTGCTTGCCGTGGGTCTCATCTCGCCACCTGGTAAGCAGTAATGTTGAAGTTATAGTGTGTAGGCATGCCGGGGCACTAACAGTTTGTTTTGCAGTGCACCCCCAAGTGGAACAAGCCGCTCAGAAGAAGATGAGTGAGGCGGTGGCGAAGCACCGCGTGGCTGCCGAGGGTAAGGGCAAGGAGCCGGAGGTGCCCCCCCCCCCCCCCCCCCCCACAGCCGCGGAGGCAGAAAACAGTGGCGGTGAAGCCCAAGGGGACTGGCCGGGAGGAGCCCCAGCAAGGGTCGAGCTCTGGCTGTCGACTAGATGGGCTGCCGAAGCCGAGCCGGCCTGAAGCTAGGCAGGGTACGGAGATGAGTCCGGTGCTTGGTCTGAAAAGACCCCTGATCGGCGGGCTGGACCAAGCCCGGGTACGCCGGAGGAAGCTAATGGAGGCTCGGCAGAGGCAGTCTCCCCCGGCAGCTGGGGTGTCGGAGAGCGAGAGCGCCGACCGGCGTCGGAGGAGGGAGGCGGTGCTGAGGGCTCCAGAGGTGCCGAAGGGGCAGGAGAAGGAGAAGGAGAAGGGGGCCCGGAGGGAGATGCCACCGCCGGCGAGGGAAAAGGCGGTTGTCAGCGCCCCTGGCGTGGTGTCCTTGTTTGCCGAACCCCTGGAGACGGGCGAGGTGGTTCGGTCTGCCAAGGCCGGCGATGGCTGGGTTCCGGTGACACACCACGTGGACAAGACGTTGGCGCCAGTTGCCAATGCCTTCGTGCTGGGGTCGCAGGTAACTCCGGCGGAGATAGAGGAGATCGGCACCGGCTCGCATCCCGGTCGGTTTGCTGCCGTGCTGGCCGAGCAAGCCCACGTAAGATCGATCGCCCAGTATTGTTTGAGTTTGTTTGTTTATTTATTTGTTGTTGTTTTGTTTTTTTTCTAAGTGGCATTGTCTCGGCAGTGCTTCGGGCAGACATATGTGGCTCTGCAGAAGGCTGCGCGGCATATGCAGAGGCTAGAGGCCGAGCAGGGCGCCGCGCGGCAAAGGCAGGAAAAGCTGCGTGCCCGGGAGAGGGAGGGCCATGCCGCGCGGAAGCGAGTTGTGGAGTTGGAGGGGGAGCTCAAGCGGGAGAAGGCCCGTGCGGAGGCGGCAGAGAAGGGGATAGAGGACCGTGAAGAGACGGTGCACGCTTTCTCCCAGCAGCTCAACGAGCAGGAGAGAGCCATGGGTGAGCTGCAGGGGGAGGTGGACCGGCTTCGTGTCCTGCTATCGGCCGATCGGCAGAAGACCCTGGAGGACTTCATGGCGGACCCGGTGTATGCGAATCATCTCGACCTGGCGCTTGCCGAAGTGGAAGATGATTGCATACAACGGGTGTTGTACTTCAATCCAGGGGTCCCCCTCAACTTCCCGTGGCTGGATGAGCCCCCCGTGCTGAGCAAGACTTTCTCCCTGGACGGTCAACCGTCGAATGCCGAGGACGAGCGGCCGGCTGGTGCGGAGAAGGCTGCAGAGGCGTCCATTGCCGACCAGGCCGAGGCGGCAGACGAGGAGGTGGTGGTAGTTTGAGGCCGAGGGCCGTGTAGCTTGCTTTTTGTATGCTCGTTTTTGTTTCCTTTATTTTTATAGTCCGGGGAATGCCCCGTGTAGCATGTAGCTCGGTAGTGAAATCAATGAAGGTTGGACTTTATCTATCACTTTGCATCGTGCGATGGCACTTCGTTTTTTTTTTTTTTGAATGAGAATTGCCGATAGGCGAGTACTTGGCGATTGTGCGCATATGTGTAGGCATGCCGATCCACGGAGTTGTAGATCAGATAAGGACCGAAAAGTCATGATCATAAACCCAACCGTAATGGACATAACCGCTGAAATAAGATCGTAATAGCGAAAGCTAATTGAACTGTGCGCATATGTGGACCAAGTAAGCTTGTGTCGGTAGGTAAAGTAGGTGCCGTGTGGGTCACCGGGAGTGCCGATCGGCAATAGGGGATAGGCTACTTGTAGTTGAGGACTAGACGAACACTTAGATAAATGAAAGAACATTTTTCCGGAAAGGCAAGTTCGACTGGAGATAGCCAAGTCGAATTACAGCAAAGTGTAAAGTAATGTACATGGGGGGTGTTTTTAATTATAAAACAACTTGAGATGATCCGCATGCCACGGGTGTGTAAGCGACCGTCCATCCGTAGTCTGGAGCTCATAAGTGCCTGGACGACAGATTTGAGTGACCAGGTAGGGGCCCTCCCACGTGGGCCCGAGGGTCCCATCAGCACGCTCCTTAGTGGCCAGGCTAACCTTGCGAAGGACCCAGTCACCGACCTGGAAACTGCGTCTGTGAACGCGAGAGTTGTAGTAGTGAGCGATTCGCTGTTTGTGCGCCATGTTACGGAGATTGGCTTGTTCACGGCTTTCCTCAATGAAGTTGAGATTTTGTGTGAGGAGTTCCGCATTCTCTTGTGGATCATAGGATAGTACTCGGTAAGAGGTATCCCCAATTTCCACGGGAACGACAGCTTCAGTCCCGAAAGTCAAGGCGAAGGGTGTCTCCTGTGTCGATGTCCGGTAGGATGTCCGGTAGGACCAGAGAACATCGGATAGGAGGTCGGACCATTGGCCTTTCGGGGTGTCGTGAAGTCGAGCCTTGAGGTTGTGTTTGATGAGCTTGTTTACGGCTTCCACCTGTCCGTTAGCCTGTGGATGTGCCACCGAGGCGAAGCAGAGCTGGATGTCATAGGTGTCGCAAAAATGTCGGAAACGGACAGAATCGAACTGAGTGCCATTGTCCGTGACGATCGTGTGTGGGATACCAAAGCGACAGATGATGTTCTGGTAAACAAAGCTCTCGACCTGGGCGGCCGTGATTGTTTTGAGGGGCTTTGCTTCGGCCCACTTAGTGAAATAGTCCACCGCAACGATTGTGTGTTCGACGCCGCCCTTTCCTCGTGGCATGGGGCCGATGAGGTCCAGTCCCCATTGAGAGAAGGGCCAGGGGCTGAGCATGGGAGTGAGGCGCTCAGCAGGAGAATGAGGTACAGGGGCGCACCGTTGGCATGGGACGCACCGTTGAGTGATGGCCATAGAGTCGGCGCGCATTGTGGGCCAATAGTATCCCTGCCGAAAGGCTTTATGTGCTAGGGACCTGGGTCCCGAGTGGTTACCGCAGATTCCCTGGTGAATTTCTCGGAGCACCGCCATGCCCCTGTCCGTAGAGAGGCACTTGAGGAGGGGGGTGTCGAATCCCCGTCGGTACAAGTGGCCATGCGCCATGGTGTATCGTGCGGACTAGCGTTGGATGCGTCGGGCCTCGTTGCGGTTGGGCGGGAGTTCGGCCATGGTGAGGTACCGGACAATGGGGTCCATCCACGAGGCCTCCTGTGTTGCGACCAGGACTGGTTGCTCGTTTGTGCTCGGGGATGCCAAAAATTCGACGGGAACACGACGGCCTATCTTGTCGTCGATGGAGGAGGCCAGGCGCGCCAGGGCATCGGCGTGGCTGTTTTCCGACTGTGGTATTTGAATGACCTCGTAGCCGCGGAAGTGGCGGAGTAGGGACCGCACTTTTGCCAAGTATCGGGTCATGGAGGCGTCTTTGGCATCATAGAGGCTGTTGATTTGTCGGACGACGAGCTGGGAGTCGCTGTAAACCTGCAGCTGTTGTGCTTGGAGGTCGGTGGCCAACCGGAGGCCAGCAAGAAGGGCTTCGTACTCGGCTTCGTTGTTGGAAGCCTGGAACCCAAAACGCAACGCGTACTCCAGCTGTTCCTGAGTAGGTGTGCTGAGTACGAGGCCGGCGCCAGAGCCAGTATGGCAGGAGGATCCGTCCACGTAGAGAGTCCAAATTGGTCGGGCGGGGTCCAAGGTGGACGGGGTTGGCGACTCGCAGATAGGAGCGGCGGGTGCCACAACATTGGGATCCGGAGTGTCGGGCATGTGCTGCGTTGTGTTGTATGTGAATTCGGAAAGGAAGTCAGCGATGACCTGTCCTTTGACAGCTGGTCTTGGGGCGAATGTGATATCGAACTCACTAAGCTCCACTGCCCACTTGACGAGTCGCCCCGAAGCGTCTGGCTTTTGGAGCACCTGGCGAAGGGGTTTGTTAGTAAGGACTAACATGGGATGTGCCTGAAAGTATGGGCGGAGGCGCCGGGCCGTTATAATGAGGGCAAAGGCCAACTTCTCCAGGTCGTTGTACCGGGTCTCGGTGTCCTGGAACGCCTTGCTGACATAGTATACTGGGAACTCCGCGCCGTCCCGACTGGTGACGAGGACGGAGCTGACAGCAGATGTGGAGACAGAAAGATAGACGGTGAGCCGTTCCCCAGTGGTAGGTCAGGTAAGTAGGGGCGCGGTGCTCATGTAAGTTTTGAGAGCTTCAAAGGCGGCGTCGCACGTTGCGTCCCAGTTGATGTGCCGGCCTTGGGTCTTCATGACCTTGAAGAATGGTAAACACTTATCTGTCGCCCGGGAGATGAACCGGGTGAGGGCGGCAATCCGGCCAGTAAGGGTTTGGACTTCCTTGAGTGTGCGCGGGGGCTTCATGTCCAGGATGGCCTTGATTTTCTCAGGGTTAGCCTCGATTCCCCGTTGGCTGATCATGTAACCGAGGAATTTTCCCGAACGGACACCGAAGACGCATTTGGCGGGGTTGAGCCGCATCTTGTATTGCTTCAGGACCTGGAACATCCTGTGGAGGTTTGGCACGTGCTGGTCGGCCGTCCGGCTCTTGACGAGCATATCATCTACGTACACCTCCATGGTCTTGCCAATCTGATCCGCGAACATGAAGTTGACAAGCCGTTGGTAGGTGGCACCGGCGTTCTTGAGCCCGAAGGGCATAACATTGTAGCAGTAGACTCCCAGATTAGTGCGGAAACTGGTGTGGATCTGGTCGTCGGGGTGCATCCGGATTTGGTTGTAGCCAGAGTACGCATCCATGAAGCTGAGGAGTTCGTGGCCAGCCGTGGCGTCGACCAAAAGATCGATCTTAGGAAGCGGGAAGCTATCCTTCGGGAAGGCTTTGTTAAGATCCGTGAAGTCGATGCACATCCGCCAGGATCCGGAGGGTTTCTTGACGAGTACGACGTTTGCGACCCACGTGGCGTAAATGGCCTTGCGCACGAAGTGAATGGTGCTGAGCCGAACGATCTCTTCTTGCATGGCTAGCTGTCGTTCTGCGTCATAAGTCCGCTGCTTCTGGGTGACTAGTTTGAAGGAGGGGCTGATGTTAAGCCTGTGGAAGATGACATCCGTGGAGATGCCAGGCATGTCGGCGTAGGACCAAGCAAAGACTTCGCTGTTGTCCCGGAGGAATTGGATGAGTTGTGTCCTGATTTCGGGAGCGAGTGTGCTTCCAATTTTCACTTGCCGCTTGGGGTTATGCGGGCAAAGGGTGATCAGCTCTGTATCCTCCACGGGTTGCGGCTGCGAGACGGCGGAGAGGTCGCGCGGGTCCTCGGGGGGACCCGCCCGTATTTGTTCAAGGAGCTCGGAGTCGACAGGGTCGGCCTCGTAAGCAGCCTCGGCGACGGCCATGGTCTCCCACTTGTCGCATGGGTTGAGCTTTGTCAGGGCGGTCTGATAGCAGGAGCGGGCGGATTGTTGATTACCGCGGACCTGGCCAGTGCCCATGACGGTCGGAAACTTCATGAGAAGGGCCCGAGTGGAGATGACGGCGCTGAGCTGGTTGAGGAGTCCCCTCCCCAAAATGACGTTATAAGCAGTGGGGCAATCGACTACCAGGAAGGTGGTGATGGTCGTTGCGATCTTGGGCGCGCTCCCCAGGGAGATAGGCAGGGAGATGGTGCCAAGGGGCATGACAGAATCGCCTGAGAAGCTGAGTAGCGGGGAACCAGCATGGGTGAGGCTTGTGGAGTTGATGCCCAACTGGTTGAAAGTGTCCATGAAGAGGACGTTCACAGAGCTACCAGTGTCCACCAGGATTCGCCCAACATCGAAATTGGCGATCTGAGCGCGGATGATCAACGGGTCATCGTGGGGAAAGATAACTCCCCGCTCTTCTTCCTCGGAGAAAGTGATGGGCGTCCATCCTGCCCGGGCGACCTTGGCCACGCGTCCATCCGTGATGTTGAATATTTGTTGGTTGGACGTCGTGGCGCGCAAGAAGTTCTTCTTGGCCCGATTGGAGATGCAGGAGGAAGAGATGGTGGGGCCCCCGCTGATCGTGTTGATCTGTGGCAGTCCCGGTCCGGGGCGTGCGTGTTGGAGGAACTGGTTGATCTTCCCCTCCCTTACGAGTGCTTCCACAATGTCGCGGAAGGCCACGCACTCGTCGATGGTATGGCCATTGAACTTGTGGTACTGGCAGTACAAGTTGGATTGGATGCCCGGGCGGGGGCCGGGCGGTCGTGCCCGTGGCTTGGGGATCGTGTCCTCGATGCTCATCAAGACGTTCTCGAGGGAGGTGTTCAGGATTGAATAGGTTTCGTACTTTGAGGTGGGCCCCGTATGGGGTTTGCTTGCTTGGTGGTGGCCTGATCCTTGCCCCTTGTTGTGGTACTTGTCCCTCCCACGATGGTCATTGCTGTACGTCCCCTTCCGCTTACCGGAGTGTGAGTCAGATCGGTGATCCGTATGCGCGTTATTGGTCGGCGGAGGTGACCGTGCCTGCCGGTTGCTGGGAGGCGGAGGGCGCGCGCTATTCACGTCAGGTCGGGATGCGACCTGGGGAGAGTTGAAGTGCTCCGCCTTGACGTGTATTGCCGCCTGCCGCATGAGCTCATTGTAATCGTCCCAACCCTGGGTGAAGGCATGGTACTTGAAGGTGGACTCCCGCAGCCCGTTGCGGAAAGCGCGGTAGGCGGCCTTGTCGTCCGTCTCGTGGCACTTGGAGTATTCCAGGCTGAAACGAGCGGCGTACTGGCGTAGGGGCTCGCTATCTCCCTGTCGGAGGGTTCCCAGGTCCTCGGTTGTGAGCAGTCGATCCATCTGGATCATGAACTGGTTCAGGAAGACCGTGTGTAAGCGGTCGAATGAGTCGATAGACTGTGGTTCCAGGCGATAGAACCAATTGAGCGCGGCCCCGGTGAGGGTGGAGCTGAAAATTAGGCACTGCGCCTCGTCGGAGATATTTCTGAAGGTGAGCGCTGAGTTGTAGTTATTGATATGGGTGTCTGGGTCGCCTTGTCCGTCATACAAGGCAATCTTCAAGGGTTTGACCTCCGTTTCGTGGCGGTACCGCATGATGCGGTCCGTGAAGGGACCGATGTTGGCCCGGGGTCGGGGTAGTGTCCCAGCTTTGGGTCTGGCGGCCTCCAGTTCCCGCACGGGCTGGAGGAGTTCCTGAAACACCTCGTTTGATTGGTCGGGTCGATCTGCCCCACTCGGGCGGTCGTCGATAGGATGGTTTGCTCTGCCGCCTCTGGGCTTCGTGGGTTGCACCGGTCGCCGCCCGGACGAGGCCGTGGTTGAGCTGGCGTTGTCTTCCGGCTGGTGCCTGCCGATCGGCGCGGAAGGACTGCATGGGGGCTGGATGGAGAGCCGCGGAGGCTGTGCAGGTCGGCGTGCCAACCCGGACCTTGACCGGGCGCCCTGGGATAGGACGGGCAGAGGTGGTTGTGCCTGAATGCGGGGGTCGTGGGTAGGGTAAGTTAGACGGTTGGCCGGGGTCTGCGTCTGTCTCCTGTCGAGCAGCTCGCGGGCGTCACGGTAGATCTGTGTTCCCGAGGAGCCAGGAATGTCGGTCTGGTGGAAGAGTAGGCGACCGGACACCTCCGGTCGGCAGGTGTCACCGATCTCGACCCGACCGGCATCGAACTCCGGCCGACGAGACGCAGCGGCTAAGGCCCGTTTGGTTGCCTCCCGCTGCTCCTCCAGTTCCTCGCGTGTAGACTGCAAGATGGCCAGGGTGCTTCCATGCTGTTCCCCCCATACGTGGTTCCTGCTCTCGATGGCAGCGTTGCTCTTCCTGAGTTCGGCAACCTCCGACCGGAGGGTCCTCAGCATCTCGAGCATGTCATCGGAAAGTAGGCTGGCTCGGGTTCGGCCGCGATCTCCCTGAGGGGTGTTGTTGAGCTCACCGTCGTCCCGTTCGGCAGACATTGTTCGTCGGTGGAGGGTCGAGCAGGGGTATGTGAGTTAGTGGGTGTTTGTCTTATCTTTCCCACAGACGGCGCCAATTGTTTGATCCTGAAATGACCAACTCGATGAGACCCGCTGGGGGTTCTAGGACCAGCCGTGTGGTGTCTCGGGCCCGCCGGGGGCGTTGTGGTTCGGCAGGGATCCTGCAAAACTAGACACCGGTGTGGTGTCGGCCAAAGGGGCTCTGATGCCAAAGTTAGTATCTGAATGCCGAGGGGCAAGTAAACACAGTGCTCTGGGTCGGTTCTGAGTCTCTTACCTTTGTGAAGGGTTTCGGGGTATTTATAGTAGCCATAACTGTGGTAGGTGGGCTACTGTTACGAGAGCAGGTGGTGCTTTGTGGCTGGGAGCCGTCTGACAAGCCCTGGACATCCGGGGGAGGCGCCAGCTGGAGTCCCAACATGCCTCCGTCAGGGAGTTGGTGTGGCAGAGTTGGTTAGGTGACTGTCGCAGCCAGCTGTTGTCTGTTCACTATCAGGTGCCGAATGGCGGGTCTGCAGTATGGTGCCGATCGGCGGGCCGTGGGCCGTGAGGGTGCCGATCGGCGGGCCGTGAGCCGTGAGGGTGCCGATCAGGCGATCGGTCGGCGGCCTTCCTGTCCTGGTGGGACTTGTGTTAGGGTGGTCGGTCGATATGGTATCAACAGATTTCGAGATTGATTTAATGCTTTCAGGTATTGGCGTGTGAACATGGTAAGTAGATGATGATGTCACATGTATATATGTTAGTTAGTAGTACAGTAAATAATGTGATTGTTGGTTTGAATTTGCTTACGTAAAAAAGTCAGTTTTGTTCATGAAACTAATCTATGGTTTGTAAATTCAAATTAGTATGAGCATTAGCATTTATGTCATTACCAAATATCCTCCAATATTGTCCGTTTTGGGCTCAGCCCTTGCGATTTTGTTTCGGATAGCTCACGTGCCGGAAGTATAAAAACCAAGGCTTTGACAGGCCAGAGTATAAAAACCAAAATATTTACTGCAAGCCCTACCAACCAAGATACCGATCGAATGCATGTGGCGTCTCGAATTGAAGATAGTAGCTGCAAATTCGCAAATAGTAAGATTGCGATTCCAATCTCTCTTGAAGCCCTAAAAATGAAAAAAAAAAACCATACAAAATCAATCAAAATTTTGATTGTGGCCAAAACTCGATTCACAAAAAATGATACAAAATTTTAGGAACCCAAAACTCAATCAAAATAAACCCGACATTTTTTTCCTTTATTCCCCAAATAACCAACAGGCAAGAAAATCAATTTACATTCCAATTGATTTAAGAACGATTCACAAAAGAGCTCTCAACCAGCAAAGCTTGTTTGGCCAAGCTAAGGCCTATAAAGAGAACAAAATCGGTAAAGTGTGGGATCCAAAATTCGGAACAATAATGGTCGATTCTACTTGAAAGACAATGGAAGAAAAGCATGAACGTGTGAAGGATAAAAAGAATTGGAAATTAAAATTTTGTTGTAGAAATAAAAGCAATTGATGAGATTAATTCTAACCATGAACGTGTCGAATTAGGTTTGAGATTGAAACGAACGGCAAAGATATCCCCTTTTGACATTTGACCAAGATTGAAGCAGAAAAAACTGAGAATCGAAGTGAAGATTTGCACAGAGAAGATTCTAATTGCAAGAATTGTGAGCAGCAAACCTAGAGAAATCGAAGCAGCTAAGGGACGTAGACTGGAAGCAGCAGAGAAGTTGAGATATCGAAGAGAAAGAAGATGAAACGCAGAGAACACTGTCGAAGATGAGAGGTAGCAGATTGTGTTAAACGTAAAGAAAAAATGGGGGTAATTGCGTCCCTTCACTGTGTAACAAAATAAACAATAAACAAAATGGAACAAATTGAAGGGGCATTTATGGAAATCCACTGTCCATGAATAGTTAAATCCTGCTTCCCTTTTAGTATATAGAGAATTGGATTTGATGTTGTTTTGGTTTCAGGCTTCATTTATGTGGGACTTAAATGTTCTGCCTATTCTTTCGAGATTCTGAGCAAGTATTTTTTTACTCTTCACTTTACTTGAATTCAATTATGATTTCTTTAATTTAGAGGCTACAACCAGAAATATTTTCTAATTAAGCATAGGATTAAAAACTGATTGTTCTCTTTTTTGAGTTGGTACTATATCACAAATATAAACTGTTGTACGGAAGCGTCTCAAAACAATATAGCAAATATGAAGGCAAATATAAAATCTAACAATCTAAGAACACAAAAGATTTACGTGTTTTAGCAATGAAGCCTACACCCACGGGCGAAAATGGCAAGGAAATTCCACTATTAGTGAAGGAGATTGTAAAATAGATTAGCTCTTACAAACCAGATCCGAAATATACCCAAAGTATTCTTTCATACAAACAATGTGCCACCACAACCAAAACATAAGAAAGCTTTTCAAACTTTTCACAAATGTGGTTGCACACCCACTAGACAGAGAGAAACCAAATGTCCATTATATACCATTCGAATTTTACCAAATCCTATCAGGAGTACGAAGCCATAAACCTTATAAGACAATAAATCGAACTCGTTGGACAAGGGACCCAAAACCTAACAAGGCTAACTAATTGACTTAAAATTTAAGCCAGATTACAACATAAACAAGGGCAGTGGCGGAGCCACAGTAGAGCCAAGGGGTCAAGGGCCCCCATTAATTTTTATATAATTTATTGTGATATATGTGTGTATATATATATATTATATATATTTTTTAATAATTTTAATTAACTTAAAATTATTAATAAATAAGGATTATTATATAATTGTAGTCAATTATATATGTTCGAATATCCATTCAATTTAGAAATACAATTTTAGGCTTCATAATGAGCACATATATCATTATCATATATAATTTCAATTTTTTAAATTGTATGCATATATATTTTGTTTTAAAACTTCAATCACAGTCTATTTTGCACATGCAACAATTTCAAATTGAGAATTCATCGATGAACTATATATGATTGTAAGTACGTAAAAATAGCCCCCATAAGCATCATGGACTGAGATAATATAAAACTCTACCATAACATTAGGAAATGTCTTCTCAAGAACCCAACTGATATTTTGCTTCTGATTATGATATCTAAGCCGTAAAAAATCATTCGAGGTACTTAATTTTCAAAACCAACCTACCATTTCCTAGGACACCTTTCCCCTAACTCGACAAACAACCTCCTCCAAAAAACTCAATCCCCAACAAGACGTTTCTGACCACAACCTCTCACCCTCCTCAACATTCAACAGAGTTATTTCACCGCCATATGTTTCCATTTCTATAGACTTACTTTACATATAAATTGAGGCTAAATTTTTTAGGATTTATCTTTCCTGAATAAGGGAAACACACTTGCATATCAAATTTTAAGATCAAGGTACTATTGGAGTTCATCAAGTAATAAATTGCCAGCAAAAAGGTACAAGAAGAAAGAAATTTTTTATTTGTTTTAAAAATTGGAAAATCAAGTCATTAGACCAACTCTCTTATAAAAAAGAAAGCTGAACTACAAGAGGCATATGAAGTGGGAGCACTAGGAACTCAATACCTGTGCAGGGACGTCTGTAAACAGGCCCTTTTGCATCTGACGTACGTTCTTTCACAATGGCCAATTGCAAAGGAAATATGTAATTTGCTGTCCCGAGGACATTTCTTATGCCTGTATTGATGCAGGAAAAGAGACAGAATTCTATAGAGATCAAGCCATAAAATCGAAGTGGAACGGGGTAATAGAGTTCTCGAGCAAACCCTCAAATAGCCTATCTATACTAAAGTAGGCAAACCCCTAGCTTTTCTTACAAGAAATCCTACTTCTACCATAACTTGCCTAACAAAGACTACTTAAATGACAATGATAAAATAACCAGAATCCTCAAATTAATTAGAACCCTAGTCGAATTGGGTATTGGTCCAAACAGCCTTGGTGATGCTCCTGGGTTACGTTTTTCCTTCTCTTTTTTAATAACAACAGACAAGTTTGCTATTTATGATGTTTGGATCCAACATTAGTTATTGTAACTTTGGATTAACAAATCTTATGCAGTCTAGTCATAAAAATCTCCAAGCCTATGTCTAGATGAGGAACAAAGTTCCAAGGGATTTAGGTGATCTTACTAAGAAATGCATTAAACAATTAAACAGATGGTTCTGTAAGTAACTACTTGAGCATAAGACAACCACTAAATAAAGGATTTCCGGATAACTCCTATCAAGTAGTTAGTAACATGCAAATCCCTCTAAGAGCATTACATCTTTTCATTTGCAGTCCCTCCATCTAAATTTTTTGCCTACTTCTAATTACTCTAGCCTAAATTCCTTGGCATTTTGAAGTTACTCATAGCATAGCCCTAAAGAACGTTTTACCCAGACTGTTAGTCATCTTAACCAACACCTAGTACCCTATGGAGGATATTTCGACCCAAAAATAACCACTCCAGACTCGTAAATGTCAATTATTCAGTTATGTCAGGCCATTTTTTTTCCTAGTCCCAATCCAGACGCATTTCCTTAATTTCTTTCGGGGAAGTGAGATGAAACTGCAAATCATTGAAGACACCATGCATACCAACGCAGATTCAGTGACTTGAGTAATTCATTGTTTTCATATGCTTCCTTGTCAAACAGAGTGTGGATTTGCTAAACTATCGATAGGCAACAAGTGCCAACTCAGATTTGTTTAGGTATTAAAATGCTTTTTCCATCGGATCTCCTACTATCTCTACTCACTCATCTATTATTCCTACATTTCTATCTTCAGATTACTCAAATTTTATGTTATGATGTTTTCATTAATTGTATAAGTGAGCATCCAAATGCAAAAAATAAATCACAATAGTAAACGCATAAAAAGGAAAAATCTAAAACGTGAGACAAACCTACTGAAGTGTTGTTGCAAAAAAAAAAAAAAATTAGTTGAACCTTGTTTAAACTCTAGCCTTCTTGTCTGGTAAGGACCTCCCCTCGCTTTGAGAGAAATTAATTCTTTCTTTTGAGATCTGACCAACATTATGCATAACATCAGTTTGTGTTGTTCTTGATGCTTCCGAAGTGACAGCATTCCTGCCCTTCCCAGGATGTTGTCTAGCTGTTCTTCCCCTCCCAACATTTCTAGAAGGTGGTTTGACATCAAAATCAGATTTCCTAGACCTTCTTCTACCTGACCTTCCTCTTTCAGCATTTGCTCCATCAAAATCAGTTTTCTTAGCTCTTCTTCCTGTCTTACTAACCGTATTTTTCTGACTCTGATCTTCATCTTCTTCATCGCTATCATTGTCGAGATCATCATACTTAAATTCAGCATCAGATGAATCACACAACTCCCCTTCAAGTTCTTCCTCTTCTTCCCCATTGGCATTCTCTTTAGCAACAGGATCAACCTTCTTCTTCTTCTTCTCTTGAGTAGTTGCAGCTGCAACGCTTATCAAATTACTATCTTCCTTGACCGTGTTCATCAAGTGAATATACTTGCCTCTCATCTCCATCAATGGATGATCCTCAATAAGCACACCCCTTTTATACCCTTCTTTCAAAACGACAGTAGAAGTTCCTATCTTGTTTGACAAATAAAATATACCTGGATGATGATACAATGCTTCCTTAAACCTGGACCGAAGACCCAAAGACTCTCCAAGATACAGCAAATTTTCTCTCTCTGTCTTCTTGGGGACCAAAATATGCAAAAGCTCGTGCACAACTCCGACTACCCACTTATCCGATTCGTCACTGTTAGAGGAAAGATGGGCCGCATTTTCATATGGAGACACATACGGCAATTTCTGCCACTCATCAATCCACTTGCTCAGCTTGTTATCCATCTCAAACCCTCTTGGAAAATGCATAGGGAAAGCAATCTGCTCTTCCTTCTTCTGCTTCTTCTCCATAGCTGAAGAAATTGCCATTTCATTTATCCAACATACCAACTCCAAATGGGGTAAACCCGTGCAGCACCCACCTGCTGATTTTTTTCCAACTAGAAGATTAAAATAGTCTGGATACTCAGAGACCAGAATTTTCTGGTAATCATGAGGAAGACCCATATCCCATTTGAAGCGGTCAATCACATCTAGCGGCAATTTATTGCTTCTTACCAACATTAAGAGCTTCAAAAGGCGGTCAGCGACATCCTGCTTGTAGCTCTCACACTGGTACATGAGCTCCTCATCGGCATCGAGCTTGAGAACTTGTTCGGTGAGCCGGACATGGGGGTGGATTGCGGCACCGCCGGGGAGATACTCCTCAAAAATGGAAGGGTATTTACGGATGAAATCGATGGGGCGTGTTGGTATCATGAGGGATTCTCTTCTTTTGGCGATGACAGAAATGGGGAGGGACTTGGAGGGCTCTGATTTGATCATATTCTTGATGCTGATCATTGGTCTGAGGTTCTTCTCCCTCTCGACGGCGTGGTCAAGGCCTCTGTCTCGGACCCATTTTGTGGTGGTGTCGACGAAGAAGGTTCTGTGGCGGTGGTGATGGGTGTACTGAGACTGAGTGTGGGCTTTTGGAAGAGAGCGGAAGGTGAAGTAAATGGGGGACATTGCTTCCTCGCCCCTTTGTGACTTTGCAGCCACCTCGCTCTAATACCTTCACCGGAGAAAGGAGGTTTTAAGAGGGTTTTGGCGTTTTGACGTTTTGGCGTTTTCTCATTTTTGTTTTTCTTTTGGATAAACTAAGAAAGGTATGTAAATTATTAGGAGTCATTTCAAATTTATATCATAATTATGAATTTTTTTATTTAAATATTTAAACTATCAAAATATAATATTTAAGTATTCATCGTTAATAATCCGTTAAAAAAAACTATTAACTGCCCAAGTATTTTTTTGGCTAATATGATGCCATATGAACCAAAAAAATAAATATATTAAAAACAAATTAATAAAATATTAAAATTATTAAAATCAAAATAAAATAAAATTGGTTAAGAACACTCGAGTCCCTTCCGATTTTCTCTCTTGGTTAAGGTTTAGGGTTTTTACACTTTAAAAGCTAGGGCTACGACCTGCCCTCCCAAGGAATTTTAACGACAGCGATAGACGTTACCCTGTGGAAGCCATCGTTTGGCTTGTCGGGAGTGGTTTTTAGGCTGGGTGCAAGTGATGGATTCCCTTAGCAGTAATCTGGGTCGTTCGCTATCAATTTATGCGATGGAGGAGTGTGAACTCGACATTATTGGGGAGGAGTTGGCATCACTGACATCGCACTTTCTTCTGGTTTGGAAGCTGCTGTCAGTGAGAGGTTACAACAGAGAGGCCTTAGTGAGCACTTTGAGGTGAACTTGGTTCACGCGTGACAAGTTCACGGTGGCATCGTTAGGGGAGAGTGGTCGATTTCTCTTCTCATTTGGGAGTGAAGGGGATCGTTCCAAGGTGGTGATGGGATAGTCATGGGTGTTTGATCGTGCCCTATTTGTGCTTGCCAAGGCTGATGGCTTTGTAGATCCCTTGGATGTGGCTCTGGATACCCCAGGGTTTTTGGGTGTGAGTGAGGCGAATTCCGCTTATTTTTCTGAGCCCGCAGTTGGCTGAACGAGTGAAAAACCATATAGGTTGTTTTGTGGTTATGAACAAGGGGAAGAATGGCGATTTTATGGGCAGTTTTTTTAGGCTTCGGGTGGCTGTGAAGGTGAGTGAACCGTTGAGGCGTTGTGTTACGCTGAAGTTTCTTCTTGATGAACCAACGAAGAAGTTCGAATTGGAATATGAAAGGATGCCAATTTTTTGTTTTCGATGTGGTCGTCTAGACCATGTGATGGGTGCCTGTACGGTGACGGTGGAGATTGTAGGGGATGATCTACCTTACGGGCGATGGAAGACCCTAACTTAGGAGGTCATCAGTATAAAAGCGAAGGAAGGCTTTCAAGGGGCGGTCTTTGGTCTGTCGAATAGAGATAAATGGGTGCATGGTGGCTGCAATGGCAGAAGAGTGAGAGTGGATGTCCAAAAGGGCATAGGGGGGAAGATGGAGCTCGGTCGCAGGTTTGAGGTTGTTTTTGGTGTAGGGAGATCAAATGATTCACAGGGTTTCGGCGATGCTAAAGGGGTGGAAGATGAACTTATCAAGCGAAGACAATTGAGCCTCGCTGAGGGATTTGGTGACAGGCCACTATTGAGGGCTTCGATGTTTGGTCATACGCGGCCGATGGAGAGTGCTAACATGCTCGCTGGGCCCTCTCGCGTCTCTGATGATTTCCTCCTCGAGTGGCAATTCTAGCAACCAGGTTTCTTTCTCAGCCAACTCTATAGATTTTTCAGGTCCGATTTCTCCCATTTTTTTATGATAACCATATGGAGGGGCGGCGGGGAAATGGAGTTATGCAAGAGCTAGGCATGGTGGGCTTTCGGTTAAATATAAACACCCAATTTGGAGGGTCTCTGGGTTGAATTCCAGGTTCTTTGAGCTATGGTGCCTCTTCTGGAAACTTGGTGGGCAATCAGTCCGTAGAGGTGATGGGGTCACCCCATCACGAGCAATGAGTCTTCTATGCTAGAATGTTCGTGGGCTAGGATGTCCACGATCGATGAGGACCTTGAAGCATTTCTTCAGGGTCAAGAAACTAGGTATTATTTTTCTAATGGAAAAAAAAAATAGTTCGAAATATGGATTGTGTGAAACTTTCTTTGGGAGTTAGGGATGGATTTTGTGTTGGTAGAGAAGGTATGGGTGGCGTTTGGCTTTATTATGGGCAGATGATGTTTGGGTACTTGTTAAACCTTATTACACATGTCATATTGATGCACTGATTGAGGGTTTGTGTAACGACCCGTCCCGGAATTCGGGATTAGATTTGTAACTAATCATGATTAATGCGGGTTAATCGGTGGTTAGTTGGGTGGAATCGGACGAACGATGCAAAATGACCGTTTTGCCCCTAGTCGTGGGCAAAACGTTGACTTTTTATTCGGGCGGTCAAATGGACTTTGACCAGTGACCGTGACGTAGTTTGGGACGTCACGAGATCATAGACAAGTGGCACGTTCGATTCCGACGTTCGAGGTGATAGTTATGACGTTCGGAAGCCCAAGGGCATTATCGTAATTTGGACGAAATAAGGCAAAATGTTGACTTTTTGATCGGGGGGTCCGATGGCCGAGGGCCGAGGATCGTTAGGACGGTCTCGATGCCCTGAGTCCGTAGACAGGCGGCACGCGTCGTTCGGAGTTCAATTGACCAAGTTACGGGTCTGGGACGCGTGAGGGGCATTTTGGTAAATTGTCAAGTGAGGGCAAAATGGTAAATTTGGCTGTGTTCTGGGGACAGCCGTGTATGGTGCCGGTTCCTTCTCTGAAAAACAGAGCACGGGCGATTTGTTTAGGAACAAATTGCTGGGACTTGGTGTAGAGAATTGTTTATACCTTAGGTGGGAAACAGAATTCGTGGGACAAGTGAGGTGCAGAGCACGGTTGCTTCTCCATTTCTGGGTGTCGTTGGAAATGGGAGACAGAGCATTGGAATTTCCTTTTCCCACTGAGCAGTGCACGGGCGACAGGTAATGTTGGTTCGAATTGGCTAAATCAGTTGTTGGGGAGAGAGTGAGAGGCAGAGTGGACGTTTTGGTGAGGAGGAACGGGGAGTCTGAGTGGAAATGCACCTAGAAACCCGAGACTGTGTTTGATAAAATTCAGAAGTTCAATTCGAAATGTAGGCCAACCCAAGAGCATTTAGGGCTTAATTCAGTCTTCTGGGACCTCCCTTAGTCGATCCGGATCTTGGGATCGAAGCTTGAAGCCCTGGGAAGTCTTGGACAGACACGACGGAGTTCAAAATTTGAGGGAAAATCAGAGTTTGAATTGTGTGAGGAATTGGACGAAACCAGGGACAGTAATCGTCTTCTGGGATCAGCAGGAACTCAGCCACATTGAATTCGAAGGAAAACGATCCCAGATTGGCCTAGAACCGAAGCTCCTAGTTCTGAGGATTTTCGAGCTTGCGGATGACTACCTACAGGTAAAGGTTTTTGAAATTGGTTGCGGTTTATTGTTCGTATGGGTCATATTAAGCTCGTGTTTAGGTTAATTTGGAGATGGATTTGAGTTTGGGGAGTTGTGGACTTCGACCCGATTTGGGGTCCGAGTTTAGATTGATCATTTTAGTTCATGTCGAAGCTAATTAAGGACACAGACCTTGAATTAAATGAATAAAGAAGATATTAGGATTGATAACGGAAGGAATTGATGGAGAATTAAGTGTTAACTGGCCGGGCCAGGTCGCGGGTAACAGACCCGTTTAGCAGATGTGCGGGTGAGGGAGACGACATTGTTGCTACAGTGCTGGGCGCGTGGCCTTCACGCGCAGCCACGTTGGGCGGCGCGTGGCGGCGCGTGTGACGTCATCTCCAGTCACGGTTAACTGAAGTTTCCTTCCTTTTAATGTTTTGAACATTTTATCTTTAGAGTTCGAGTTGATCGGGTGTCATACGGGATAGTTTCGAGGGCTCGGAAGTTTAGTCCTTAAGTTTATTTATGTCGAAAAATCCCAGAAAAATTATGGGAAATGAGTTTATTGGTAATTGAGACCTTAGTAACCCTGAGAAGTGATTTTGGACAGGATTCGGGATTTCTGGAAAAGGGCGGAAATTACGGAAACGCGTGCGGCGCGAAACCGAGCATTTCGGACGGTGTGTGAGTGGACGTTGCTTTCAAAATTTAATGCATGCATAAATTATTTCTATGATTTTATGATTATGATTCTAAGTTGTGATTGATTTTGATTCCGTATTTATACGTATTCGCTTCCCGTATTTATACGCATTTTTACTATACATGTGAAATTACACGTATTTCAAGACTATGGTCACTCGTGTGCTTAATGATGGTTTAATGAAAGAAGTTATATGAAATGGGTATAAAATGATTTAAGAAGGTTGTTTATGATTTGCGGGCGTGACCTACGATTTTGACACGTTTTTCGAGAACGTTCCGGATTTGCACGTTTTACGAGATTTCAAGTTATTGTGATTTGATCACTGTTGATGTTTAAATTTTGGGGATTGAAATGAGACTTGTGATTTTGAGGATTCTACAAATGGGTTTTGAGTATATTCGGATTGGATCATGATTTTGGTGATTATGATTGTGGTTTCGATGTGTTGAAAATGAGACTTGAGAAAAGAAGTAATTCCTAATAATTTAATTGGATTTGAAAAAGGTGATTTCGGGCTTAATGCTCGGGGCATAAAAGTAACTGTGATTTACGGGATTTCGGTTTTCGGAAATAATAAAGTGGATTCTTGGTTTGGGTTCGGGATGATGCTTCCGGATGCCGTCTTACGGAATCATTATTGCGAATTCAAATTCGGGAATGAAAAATGATTTAATAAAATGATTCGCTATGATTGTGCATGCCCCGTGTTTAATGACGATTTGTTTATGTTTGTAAAGTATGATTTGGGGAAAATGAATGTAGGAATTCGGACTATGGGTCCTGTTGTGAAAAATGTGATTTTGGGATGGATCCCACGTTGTCGTGATTGATAAACTGTTTTGGGGTTTAAAGACCCGTGGTTGTGTTTGGAAACTGTTTTGGGTTTAAAAACCCGGTGTTATTGCTGGAGCACGTTTTGAGTTTAAAGACTCGGTTAATTGATGACAGGGGAGGGCCCTTAATGAGTTTAAAGACTCGTGAGTTTAAAGACTCGATTACTGTGATACCCCCGAGGCCCATTGATTGTGTTCTGAGTTTAAAGACTCGTTGACATCCCGGGAAGGCCTGTTTATGCGCATGGTTTTGAGTTTAAAGACTCGGGCACACTTGTTATCCAGCAAAACGATTGACTTGTGATTTATTGATGATTTGTTTGATGTTTCGGTTGAGTTGGGCAGTGGCCCGGTATATGGTTGTTGGTTTTGGATCATGTTGTGCATTTGGTTTGATTTGTGGTTTTGGGCTGAGGCCCAATGTTTATGATTGCGGGCTAAGACCCGATGGTTGAGAAAGGAAAAATGATTTTGAGATTCATACGAGTTTTCCCTTATGTTGAAATTTGATGCACAGTTTTTCTTATGTGGAAAATCTTAACCGATTGCGAAATGATTTTTGTATGCATGCATTCGTTTTTTACGCGGAGGGTAAAAACGGTGTTGTAACTGTTTTGCTAAACTGATTTATTTTTGTCCACTCACACCTTTGGTTTTTATTGACCCTCCAGGTCGGGGCGCGTTGTTCGAGGCTGTACGAGGGGCGGAGGCATGAGTAAGTACGTGTGGCTATCCCTGGTTTGGCAAGTACTGAGGGTAACTTGGGATTTTCAGTCATCTTGCCAGACGGGAGCAGGACCGGGCACGGTTATCGATGCCTCTATCGGGGGCGGTCCTGTCAGTTTGGGAGATTGTCCTTTTTGCTTTACTGATTGTGATAGTCCCTGGGTTGGGGAGGGGGGTGGACTTTAATGAAATTGTGGTGTCTGGAGAGCAGCAGGGGCGCATGCCTAGGCCCGCCAATCAGATGCAGGAATTTAGTGATGTGTTGAGGATTGTGGCCTAATGACTGTCTCTTTCAAAGGGTATAAGTTTACCTAGAGCAATAGGTGGTAGATGATGGGCTGGTGAAAGTCCATTTGGATAGATGTAACAGCCCGTCCCTGGAATCGGGATTAGATTAGTTGTTAATGATGGATTAGTGAAGTTAATCGGTGATTAGTTGGATGCGTTCGGATGGACGGTGCGAAATGACGGTTTTTCCCCTAAAATGGGTAAACAGTTGACTTTTTATTCGAGCAGTCAAACGGACTTTGACCAATGATTGTGACGTATTTCGGGACGTCACGAGTTCATAGACAGGTGGCACGTCCGATCTGACATGTGAGGAAAAAGTTATGACGTTTGGAAGTTCAAGGGTACTTTGGTAATTTTGTTGAATAAGGGCCATTTGTTGACTTTTCAAACGACATGGACTTTTCACGCATTTCGAGGAACGTTAGGAAGGTCTCGATGTCCTGAGTACAACGACAGGCGGCACATCATCATCGGACTTCGGAAATTAGTTATGGGCCTGAAGGTACAAAGGGCAAAATGGTAATTTGGCTTAAAGGGGCATTTTGGTCTTTTCCAGTGCATGGAGATTTGTGCCAGTGAAATTGTGACACCTGGTTGCCTAGGAAAATGTGCCCACCAGATTGGAGACACTTGTCCCTTTCTGGAAGGCAGTGGACTTTTCTTCAACCGCCTTAAACGGATTCAAGTGCATGGTTGCACGATATGGGAAAAACAGAGTGCAAATGGTGGATTGTGACCGTGAAATTCAAGTCGCATAACCTCTTTGATCTTCAACCTCTGCTAGTATCCTATGAAGGAAAATAAGAGATGATGATGGTGGTTACCATGATGGGGCACGACGATGAAGAACAGATTGAAACTGTGAGCTCCTTGTAACCTCCAAAAATGGTAGATTAGGTTCTCCAGCCTGTTGACTGTAATGGTGGGTTGTAAGAGACTCTGGAGACTTAGACGAGCTCACAGGACTTGAAAACGAAGCTGGAGATGGACGGTAAGGTTGCTTTCCGTAAAAGGGCTCTGTTTCAATTTAAACATGGCAAACCCCAATATTTCAATGTTTGATTGTTTTGGTGTATTAGGGACGGTTTTGGAGACTTAAGGGAAGCTAGGGGAACTGGATTCGTGGCCAACGGTGATTGCGCGTTTTACGAGATATTTACGAAATTTATGGTTTGATTTATGATCTTGATGGTTTACAGTTTGCACGGTTTTCAAGATATTTACAAAATTGCGCGTTTTACGAGATTTCGTTCGATGTTGTGATTTGACCATGGTTTAAATGATTTGATTTCGAGATTTGAAATACGATTTGATTTCAAGGATTTAAAATGGATTTAGGAAAGTGATTTCGGGCCTGATGCCCAGTTCAGAAAAGTGTTTTGAGAAACGGGATTTCAGGTTTTGGAATCGGATTCCAGGATGACGATTCTGGATTCGGTTTGGAACTTGGAGGTGGATTTCCGGGTTTGGGTTCGGAATGGTTATTCCGGATGCCGGTTTACGGAATGATGGTTTCAGACTCGGATTTGGATATGGATGATGAATATGATACTGGGTTTGGATTCAGGATCCTGATGAGATTGCGGATTCGGATTCGGAAAGGGAAAATGATTTTTGGATTGGATTTCCTGGATCTAGTTATTGGGTTTAAAGACCCGGATATGATTAAGATGGGGGGGCCCAGATTGAATTTAAAGACCCGGATTGAGTTTAAAGACTCGGATATTGATATTTCCCCCATAGGCTTGTTGAGTTTAAAGACTCTGGAGTTTAAAGACTCGGATTATATTGAGGCCTAGATTGAGTTTAAAAACTCGGGAGTTAAAGACTCAGATAGATCCAGCAGGTTTGATGGATGGAAATGTGGTTCAAATGTGTTTTGGATTTCACTGAGACTTGATGATGATGGTTTTTAATAATGATTTTCCAATGTTTTGGGCTATGACCCGGATATTATGGATTTTGATGGTTTTGGGCTGAGGCCCGGAATTTGAGAAAAAGAAATAAGTTCGGTTTTCTTGATGGAATATGAAATGGTTTTGTGAAATGAATTTTATATGCATGCATTGGTTTTTAAATTGAGGGTATAAATGTAATTGTTTTTTTTGAACTTTTTTTGAAATTATACTTTATTTTTGTCCACTCACAGTCTTTTCTTGTTTTCGATACCTTCCAGGTTGTTGCGGTACGGGCTGTTGGTCAAAAGAGACGGAGACATCACACATACGATCCACAGTAGAGTCTGCGCGCTCTGGGAAGTCCGGAAGTTTAGACCAATTGGTTGGGAATCCCATGTCCGACTTACGTGTCACATGGAGGTTGGACTTTGGTTTAGCCTTCGTGTCATGCGTAAGTTAGATAGGAGCCCTTAATCCCGGGGGATTGGGGGTAGGTCATGTCAATAGAGCAGTTGTGAATTAGGCTTTTCTTCAAGTTTTGGGCTTCTGACCATCTACCCATTTGGATTCGGCTACCTCCCAATGTTCCTAGGGATGGGGGCGATGCCGGTTTTTCTTCTAAGAAGGGTGGGTTTCTATTGAGGGGTGTAAGGATGCCATCAGAGCAGGCTGGGTGGAAGGTTCAAATAGGGATATGGTGGGAAGAATACAAAGAGTGGAGGGGGTATTACGAAGTTGGACCACAACTCCCATAGAAAATTAGGCACATTTAGGCTCGACTTCAAGATTTTGCACCTTCTTCCCCTTCAACGCGTGACCAGCAAGTGGTTGAGGGGCTTGATAAGGAGTTGGATGATCTTAGGGCTCAAGATGAGCTCTTATAGAGACAGTGTAACGACTCGTCCCGGAAATTAGGGTAAGACCGTGTTTAAGATGAAATTAGTGAGTTTCATCGGTGGTTAGTTGGTGACAATAGGTTCGTTCAGGTAGAATGACGATTTTGCCCCTAGTTCGGGTAAATAGTTGACTTTTAGTTCGGGCGCTCAATTGGGTATTGACCGATGACCAGGACGTAGTTTAGGACGTCACGAATCCGTTGACAGGTGGCACGCCCGATTCCGACATCCGAGGAGGAAGTTATGATGTTCGGAAGGTTGAGGGTATTACCATAATTTGGGTAAAATAGGGGGAAAAGTTGACTTTTTATACGAACGGGATTTTGTACGTTGACCAAGGACTGTTAGGTAGATCTCGTCATCCTGAATTTAACGACAGGCGGCACGTGTTCATCGGAGTTAGGATGTGTGCGTTACGGGTCTAGAAAGGTAGTGGCAAAAATTGTAATTTTGGGATCAAGAGGGGCAGTTTGGTCTTTTTGGCTGTTGAGCTGGTGCAACCGGATTTGGACACTTCTCCAGGGCAGAGAGGAGATTTTTGTGTGAGGCTTGAGGGATTGTGACACGTGGGGCTTGGCTAGAGGGTTATAGTGAGTGCACGGGTGTGTTCAAAACCATGCAGTGTGTGCCCGTGTGTGTGTTCGAACCAGAGAACAACAAAAAACAGAGAGGAAGATTGGGGGAAAATTAGACGGTGGCCGTGGTTGCTGGTGTGTTCTAGTGAGGGAGTGAGTGGCGAGAGATCAAAAGAGAGCTAGTGAGAAGGTTGAAAGGTGCAGTGGTCGTGTGTGTGTGCGTTGTGAGCTATGGGAAAACCAGAGAAAACAGAGAAGAGGTGAGGAGTTTTGGGTGGTGGTGCTGCCGTGTTCGATTAATCGAAGCTGGTAGAGGTGTCCAGAGAACGAAGGAGACTTAGAGGAGTTGTGTTGCCATGGTAGAGCTCACGGAGGCGGCCGGAGCATAGGTAATTCCTCATCCTTTTTCAATTACTCTGTTTTGGTCTTGAATTTCAACCAAAAGTCGTGGCTTTTGTGTCAGGACCCACCCCGGTTTCACCCCGAAACCCGAGGTAAATCCTGCTCCCGTCTGACTCCCCGACACAACAGCAAAGTAAAACTCACACGTAACCACCAACATACTCAGTCAGACGCAGGAGAAACTATACAATACATCCCGAAGTTAAAAGTTTACAGAGCATAGTCCCAAATACACAGGAAAGAAAACCGATAAACTAGATACACGCACGCGGAAAAGAAAAACACTCCCGGATCCCTCTCGCGACTTCTATGCCTCAGACGCTGCCTCGACGCCGAAACCCCACTCTAGCTCCACAACCTGGAGGGCAGTTAAAAATAGAAGGTGTGAGTGGACCATAATAACAGAAAAGTTTCTAAAACCATTTATAAGAAAACCGGGTTTAGCCCTCCGTTTTGAAACCACATGCATAACCTAGTTATTAAAACAGGTATAAATCGATCATCATAAAACATCATAAGAAACAGAAATACTATAAAACGAATAGAGAAATCATATCATAAGCATCATAAAACGTGAATAGCAAATCATCATTTTCCGATCAAACCTGCTGGACCTATCCGAGTCTTTAAACTCCCGAGTCTTTAAACTCAATCCAGGCCTCAATAATATCCGAGTCTTTAAACTCCCGAATCTTTAAACTCAACAGGCCTACGGGGGAAATATCAATATATCTGAATCTTTAAACTCCCGAGTCTTTAAACCCAATCCGGGTCTTTAAACCCAATCCGGGCCCGTCCCCCGTCAATCATAATATCCGGGTCTTTAAACCCAATAACCAGATCCAGCAAATCCAATCAAAACCATGTGAAAAACCTTTTCCAAATCCACATCCAAACCCGAATCCGAAATCACCGGTTCGATGCCCTTCCGGTATCCAGAACCGTCATTCCGAACCCAAATCCGGAAATGCACTTTCCAACTTTAAAACCAAATTCCGCTTTCCGAAACCCGATTCTAAAACCGAAAACCTTGATCATCGAAATCATGTTCCAAAATCCACTTATAATCATTGAAAATCATTTAACGTTTGAAACCCCAAAACTATAGCCTCATATTCAGAAATCACACTTCCTCGTAAAACGTACCAAATAGTTATTCCTCGAAAACCGTGCAATTATATAAAACCACATCATAAATCCAACAATCAGGAAATCACGTATATAAAACAAGTATAGAAAACAGTTATGCATGTTCGAGTTTAAGGAAAGGGTCCACTCACAGTACTGAGCCCTCAATCGCGTTCCGAACGTCTTGTACGTTCCTCAGCTTCCTCGGGAACTCCCGATCCTGTCAACAACCACCAAAGTACGTTACCAACACGTCTACTAAGGTCCACCTAAATTCCCTCAAAAATCCCCGGGTCCTAAACGGAACGAATCGGAACCCTAAGCTTTCAACCTCGCGGAACTACTTCGAATCGACGTTCGATTAATCCGAAACCACATCCAATAGACTCGTCACAACACCTATACCAAAAACCATGTTGACAACTTTCCCAACCGCCGCCATACGCGCCCCCACGCATCCAAAGTGGTTGCGCGTGGCCCTCACGCGCCAGCTACAGTACATCTTCAACCTCGAGCAGACCCGGTTCAGCACAGTTCCTGCAACTTGAACCGGCGTCAGCGGTTCTCCGCCGTACCTGCACCAAATCGACTCCTCTCTTCACCCACTGCTTTGTCCCGTCCTAAGGAACTCATCCCCCTCACTCCAATACCTCGACATGGCCTAAAACTTGTCGACTCTAGTTCGAACAAAACCCGTACCAGTCCCCTGTTTCCTTCTTTGGCCACCCAGGTCTTCCCCCGTCACGGTGGCTACCCAAAACTCTTCCTAGGACTGTCCTAAACCTCACCCAACTCACCAAGACCGTCGACTCTCACCCAAAACCCACGACTTTCAAACTTAGCAAAATGGATAAAACAGAGCACACAGGGTACTCTCCGTCGTCTGGACTCCGCCGTTCATTCCTCCGTCACGGCAGCACAACCAGTAGCTACCTAGGACTCAACTGAGTCCCCTAGACTTCACTAGACTCCTCGATTCAACCCCTAACGCTACAACTCTCGACTTGAAACTCGACGGAAAAACAGAGCACGAAGAGAAAAGTATGAAATTTACCTGCTTCCAGGTGCCGTCGTGAGATCAGCCATGAGGCAATAGCTCCTCTCGTCAACCTCCAACCTCTGGAAACCTCCTCTGGCCTCGAGTGGTCGAACACGGCACAACCACTACCACGATCTCTCTGTTTTTCTCTGAGTTTCCTCCCTGGTTCCCGTGGCTCACTACTCACACACACACGGCCACCGTACCTCCCTGTCTCCTCCCAAGCTCTCTTCCACTCTCTGGTCAGTCCTCACCCTTCAATTCACACAACACACACACTCACCCCTCAATTCTTCTCAATTCCCCCCTCTGTTTCTGTCTGGGTCGAACAACACACACGGCACGGTTGCACCCCAAATAATTGGACCGTGCACTCACTAGAACCAACCAGACCTCCTACACGTGTCACAAATCCCTCAACTCCTCTCCCAAGTGGCTCAATCTCAGCCCTCCATCTTCCCTCTCTGTTGCACAAATCCCAAGGTGCAAAAAGACCAAAATGCCCTTCCTAGAACCTCAAAATTACAACTTTGCCACTACCTTTCTAGACCCGTAACTCCCACATCGTAAGTCCGATGAATACGTGCCACCTGTCATCGAACTCAGGACGACGAGATCTATCTAAGTATCCTAGGTCAACGTACCAAAACCCATTTATACGAAAAGTCAACTTTTCCCCCTAATTTAGCCAAATTACGGTTATGCCCTCAACCTTCCGAACATCATAACTTCCTCCTCGGATGTCGGAATCGGGCGTGCCACCTGCCTACGGGTTCGTGACGTCCCGAACTACGTCCTGGTCACCAGTCAAAGCCCATTTGACCACCCGAACTAAAAGTCAACTTTTTGCCCAAACTAGGGGCAAAATCGTCATTCTAAGCTAATGACCTTATCGGGACCAACTAACCCCTGATTAAGCTCACTAACCCCTACTTAATCACGGTCTTAACCCTAATCTTTGGGACGGGTCATTACATTTTGGGAGTGAGTCGACGGTTTTGGTGAGTTGGGTAAGACTCAATAAGGTTCTAGGAAGGGTTTAGGGTCGACACCGTGACGGGGGGTGACCTGGTTGACTGGATCGTGAAACAGGGGACAGGTTCGGGTTTTTGTTCGAGCTCGAGTCGACGGGTTGTAGGCTGAGTCGAGATGTCTGAGTGAGGGGAATGGGTAGCTTAGGACTGGACGATGAAGATGGTGAAGAGAGGGAGGAAAACGGTGCAGGCACGGCAGTGAACTGGGAACGCCGGTTCAGACCGGTTCACGTGAGGAAGACGACGATGAACAGTGTTCATGTGTGCAGGCGCCTGAGGCCCAGGTGCAGCCACTTTGGGCGGCGCGTGGGGGCGCGTGCGGCGGTTTCTGGCGAAGAGTCCAATTACGTTTTTGTTCTAAATGTTATAACTGATCCATTAGGATAGGTTTCGGGTTAATCGGACGTCGATTCGAAGTAGTTCTGCGAGGTTGAAGGTTTAGGGTTCCGGTTCGTTACGTTTAGGACCCGGGAATTTCTGGGAAAAATTAGGTGGACCTTCGTAAATGTGTTAGTAACGTTCTTGGGTGATCGTTGACAGGTTCGGGATTTCCCGAGGAAGCTGAAGAACGTACGGGACATTCGAGACGCGATTGAGGGCTCGGTACTGTGAGTGGACCCCTTCTCTAAACTCGAGCATGCATAACTGTTTTTCTATAATTTTTTATGGTTTTATATATAGTTTCATGATTGTTGAATATGCTATGTTGGTTTTACATAATTGCACGGTTTTCGATAAATAACGTAATTGGCACGTTTTACGATGAATGTCGATTTCTGAGTATAAGGCCATGGTTTTGGGGTTTTCAAATGAGAACTGGTTTTGAATGCTTATAAAGGGATTTTGGAACATGATTTTAATGATCAAGGTTTTCGGTTTTAGAATCGAATTTCGGAAAGCGGAATTTGGTTTTGAAATTGAAAAGTGGAATTCCGGATTTGGGTTCGGAATGACGGTTCTGGACGCCGGAAGGTCTTCAGACCGGTGATTTCGGATTCGGGTTTGGATATGGGTTTCGAAAAGGTTTTCAAATGGTTTTGGATTGGATTTGCTGGATCTGGATATTGGGTTTAAAGACCCGGATTATATTTGACGGGGGACGGGCCTGGATTGAGTTTAAAGACTCGGATATATTGATATTTCCCTCGTAGGCCTGTTGAGTTTAAAGACTCGGGAGTTTAAAGACTCAGATATTATTGAGGCCTGGATTGAGTTTAAAGACTCAGATAGATCCAGCAGGTTTGATCGGATTATGATGGCTTGGTATTTAAGTTTTACGATACGGTTTTATGATGCTTATAATATGATTTCTATAACTGTTTTTATAATGATTCTGTAAATGTTTTTATGATGATCTTTACGTGATTTATAATTGTTTTTAGTAACTGGGTTATGCATGTGATTTCAAAACGGAGGGCTAAAACCCTGGTTTTGTTATGAAATGATTTTCGGAAATTCTTTTATTATTTATGGTCCACTCACACCTTCTGGTTTAACTTGCCCTCCAGGTCGTGGAGCTAGCGCGGGGTTTTGACGTCGAGGCAGCGTCGGAGGCATAGAAGTTGCTAGAGCGACCCCGGTGTGTTTTAAATTTTTCGTGTGCGTGTATCTGGTTTACCGGTTTTCTTTCTTTTGTATTTAGAACTATGCTCTGTTAAACTTTGACTTCTGGATATGTAACTTTTCTCCTGCGTCTGACTGTATTACTTTAGTAGTTTACGTTGCTGTTGTGTCGGGCTGTCAGACGGGAGCAGGGTTTACCTCGGTTTTCGGGGTGAAACCGGGGTGGGTCCTGACAGACAGCGCTCCAGAGTCACCTAGCTCAACAAGGGAGATAGAAACACCAAATTCTTCCATAGAAACACCTGGCTCTCTGGGGGTGTTTGATGCTAGGGGAGAGGGGAGGGGGTCTGGAGGTCCACAGATACGAAACTTGAACGAAAGTTTGTACAGTATTTTGATGGTTTACTTACTACCTAGGGCGTCTTCTGATCTAACCATAGTCCTTGGGGCAGTTCAGACTATGTTAAGCCCTCAGGATAATACGAAGCTGGGAAGGCCGCTTAGTCGCTAGGAGGTTGAGACGACCCTTACCAGTATGTACCCCATGAAGGCCACTGGGTGGATGGCCTTTATGCCTTGTTCTATCAGAAGTTTTGCGACGTCGTCGGTGATGAGGTGTCAACGTTCTGTCTCTTGGTCCTCAATGATGGGGTGAGTGTCTAAGCGATCAACCACACCCAGATTTCTCTCACTCCAAAGGTGGGCACGCCTAAAAAGGTTAAGGGTGCGGATGAGGTTTATAAGGTAGCAATGGCCTTTTTTAGGATTTTAATGATCTCCCACTAGTTTCTTTAGGGGCCCCGGTGAGGCATGTGCCTTGGTGGGTTAGGCCGGTGGAGGGGACCTTGAAGTTTAATTGTGATGCAGCGGTTTGTAGGGATACCCTTCAATGGGGAGTGGGCAGGGTGCTTAGAGATTCGGCTGGCATTCTGGTGGCTGGATTCTCCAGACCAAGACCTTCATGTGGGTCTGTAGTTGCTACTGAGGTTGAGGAAATTTTGCGAGGTCTTCTGCAGGTTCGGTGGTTGGGGCTGTAGAACGTGGTTGTGGAAACCGATTGTCTAGAGGTAGTAAGCATCATCGAATCCGCCCAACACCTCTGGACACCGGTGGGTTTGATTGTTCAAGAGGTATTAGGATTATTGCAGGTGTTACGGATCCCGTTGGAGTCTCTTACCTGTGTGCCCCAGACAGCAAACCTTGTTTCCCATCACTCGACACAAGAGGGACGGCGTACTCAGGAAAGAACAAGTTGGGGTCCTATGTTTCCCCCTTGGTTAACACCATTGTTAGCTAGGGACATTGATGAGTAGTTGGTTTTCATTTTGCTTTTATGTTTTTTTTTGGGGGGGGGGGGGGGGGGGGTACTCTTTTTCCCTTATTGGAATTATCCCGAACTAGATGAGTTTTATAATGAGGGTTTTAACAAAGCCCCTTGCACCGCCTGTTGATAAGCACCTAATTGATCATCTTTTTATATCAATTTCCTTTATGTTTTACTTTGTTAGAACCTTAATTATATTCATTCTAGTTCATTTTGTGCTTTTCATATATTAATTATTAGAATTGATTAATTAATATTTAAATTAAATAACTAATAATTAATTGATGATGGCCTATATTTTCAGCCCCAACCATTCCTGCTCAAGCCTTAAGGCCTAGATTTTGTAGGGTCCATACGTCTTCCATTTGCATGTGCGCGTCCAATTATCCCAGCAGGGTCCTAATTGCTTGTAGCCTCACATCACCAAAGCCCAGACTTCCATTTTACGTGTAGCCATCCCAACCCACTTTGCGACAAACACCTCAGGCCCTTCTCGAACTACCAGACCTAAATTTTGTGCAAGCTTAAGGCCCACACTCCCACCGAGTCCCCAAGAGTCCACATCCGATCTAGCTGTCCACCAGATCAAGCTCAGCGCATGTAGTACGTGGCCCACATCACCAGGCCATCTCGTGAGGCCCGTGACTCAGCGCACAACCCATCCAGCGACTTCAATAACCATGCCGAACCAAACCCCATATTTGCTACCTCCAAGTGTCCTTGCGCATCCTAGATTTTGCATGGTCCATATTCGGCCAACCCTAGCTTGCAGCACTTATGTGAGGCCTTGATTCCCGAAAGCCCAGTGCACGATTGCACAGTGCCCAGTTGTCCACTTTGCCAAATCCCAGCACTCGACTCCAATTTCCAAGCAAAGTAAGGAAATAATATTTCCTTTATCTTTTAGGATTTAATTAAGTTTTATATTACCTTTTTAATTAGACTTTTTATTACCTTTTTCATTAGGATTTATATTTCTCTTTTAATTAGGAATTGAGCTAAGGATTTGTCCTATACCTATAAATACCTAGTTTTGTTTATTAGTTAGTGGTCGCTCATTCTTTGTACCAAAACTCTGCTCAACCGAATTTCCTTTTTCATTATATTCAAGATTTCAAGTGTAAGAATAATTACACCATACTTCACCTTCTACACCTTCATACGTGACTAAGTTAAGGAGTTCTTGTTTTCCTCACCAAAGAGTGCTCATTCACTTTATATCCATAGGGAGTCCCGAAGAGAAACCGTGTAACAGTCTTTTTACCTTGTAGCTATTTCTTATGCTTGACTATTGGCTATATGAATTGTTTTCTAACAATATTCTTGGTTTTATGATTTGGATTATTTCAATATTCTATGTGTTCTATGATTCTAGTTTTTGTTATGTTTGTGTGTTCGTGCTTGATGCTTGACTAAGATATAGGGAGTCACGGGCACGTACATAAGAGAATATGCAAGTAACTCGTAAGATTAATATTATAGGATTACATTGGTTGAAATTAATACAATCATGAATGAGTTAGGCAAGAAGAATGAGTTGACCATTTAAATATTAGATTATGTTAGTTTAGTTTAATCACTTAGGACTTTTAAATCAATCTCTTTACCCCCAATTAATGAATCAAATGATAATCATGCTTAAATACCCTCAATCCCCGGTCCAGAACAATCCCTACTTATCAATGCTACATTCTACAAAAAAAAAAGTTTGAATTTGCATATGTTTTTATTAAGTGTTGAGTGTGACTTTGTGTTTGCTTTTGAATACAAAAAAAAAATTAAAATTAAAAAAATTTGTTAGCTGTTGTGAGTGCTTTCACAGCGGCTAGGGATTGCGGTTGCCGATGCTAACTGGTCCACCCATAACCACAACTTTAGGAGTGCTTTCATCGTTCTTAGTGCAGGGCGGGGAGGGTTTAGATTTCATCGTTCATCCTTTCTTTCTCTGCTCCAAATCAGTTTCTCTATCTCCATCATCATCATTATTAGTGGCAAATTCAAGAATGTTATCACAGGAGTCATGTATAAAAATTTCCAAACTATAATTTTGGAAAATATGACATTCCTAAATATAGCTTTAGGTAAATAACTAAATATATCTTTTAATTTACGTTTTGACAACATATTTAATTACGGGATGATGTTGGTTAAACTAGTGTAGACTAGTAATAATTAGGTAATGAAAACCATAAATATCACAATTCACATTATCAAACGTCATAATTCATATTCAATTTAAAACTACATTCGAATCTGAAACCAAAACCAAATTTATGGAAATTATCGAAAAATATTCAATAAAATATTAATTAAATATTCATAAATCACCAAAAATTCCAATAATTTTTCCAATCACTCAATCACCATCAAAACACATAGAAAGACATTTAAAACTCATAAATATGCATGCATAATATTTTACGGGATGATGTTGGTTAAACTAGTGTAGACTAGTAATAACTTCAAATGAATATAAATTGAAATGTTGTCACTTTAGCAAAGTCCCAATATAACGCCCGGACCTTTAGAATTGAAAATAACCATTTTACCCCTAGGTCAAAGAGTTGACTTTTTTGGTTAAAGTAAAAATGTTGACTTTTTAACCAAGTTGGTTTTTGGCGATTCCGAAAACGATGTTACGAAGGTCTCGGTTTCTCGAGTTCAAAGAGAAGCAGCACACCAAAATCAGAGTTCGGACGAATTGGTTACGGGTCTAAAACCATCAAGGGTATTTTGGTAATTATAAGTTAATGGTATTTTGGTCTTTTCTTATGAGATTTTTTTCGGGTGGTCAAATTGGACAGGGACAACTGTCCTTTATCTGATAGGGGTGTCTGTCACCGCCTTGTATATGCTGAGTATATGTGAGTATGAGTTGTTGTTGTGTGTGTGTGTTTGTTGTGTGTTCACGGGACGAGAAGAAAAAAAAAGGGAAATGACAGGAAGAAGAAGTAGGGGTGTGGAAGAGAAGGGAATGAGATATGAGGGAGTTTTTGATGTAGAAAAGGAAGGAAGAGGGAGGTTTCAAACTTAGACCATGAGAGAAAGATGGAAAACTCGAGAGGGTGGTTCGGGTTTGAAAGTGTTCGACCCAGTTTTGATTGAGAACTTAGGAAACAAGTTCAGAGAGGACATCCCTGAGTTCCAGAGGCCTCAACAAAGTCGTGAGTTGAGGGTTTGGGTGCCTAGATTGTCTAAACACCAAGCAGGAAGCTGGCCGTGAGTTCTTCAGTTGGTCGAGCAAATTTTATGGTGAGTTTTCTTGTTTTGATCACTGAGATCTCTTCCTAAGTTAGATTAGAGTCATTTGATCGAAACAGAACTGAAAATATCCAAGAAATGGGAGTTGTAGGATCGGGGAAAACAAGGGAAATCGGGGTAACATGAGTGATGAACAGTGCTTTGCACTGTAGCAGCGCGTGGCTCCTACGCGCAGCCACTTTATGTGTCGCGTAGGATGCGTGAGGGTGATTTTTGAGGTGACCTCAACATGAAAAATTTGAGTATTCGATGTTATGAACATTTTAGCACATGTTTCGAGTCGATCAGATACCGTTTCGAGGTATTTTTGGGTGTCCAAAGGTTTAGGGTGTGTTTTAAATCCTTTTGAAAATCCCAGAAAATTATGGGATTAAAATGAGAATTATTTGAGATAGTTAGTGACATTTAGATGTGAAGTTTGGCAAGAAATGGCATTCCCGGAAGTTATGCAAAAACGTGCAAAGTGGAGTACGGCATTACGAAGGTGTGTGAGTAGACTTTCTTTTCCGTAAAATTTTATGCATGCATATTTATGAGTTTTAAATGTCTTTCTATGTGTTTTGATGTTGATTGAGTGATTGGAAAAATTATTGGAACTTTTGGTGGTTTATGAATATTTAATTAATATTTTATTGAACATTTTTCGAGAATTTCCATAAATTTTGTTTTGGTTTCTGATTCGAATGTGGTTTTAAATTGAATATGAATTATGACGTTTGATAACGTGAATTGCGATATTTATTGTTTTCATATGATTTCTAGACGGTTTTTACGAAAATAGCATTGATGGCACGTTTTACGGGATTAGATGTTTGAGCTGTGTTTGGAGCTTAGGCTCGAAATTCTGATTGTGGTTTGTATGTGTTGTTGGATTGATGATGTAAACTGCGGTGTGATGATTTTGATGATGATGAATATGATGTGGACTTGAGTCGATTATAAGTTGGGATGATTATTGATTGGATATGAGTCTCAAACGTCGAGCCCGGGGCTCTGAATCGTGACACGGTTATTGTGTTCGTGACTCAGATGTCGAGCCAGGGGCTCCGAATCCTGAGTTGAATTTCACTCAGTCGACGAGTCAGGGGCTCCGAATCCCGAGTGACTGTGTGTTAGCCTACTAGTAGTGCCCTTGTGATGTGATGCTTGATGATGTGCTTGTGCTTCGAGGATGGTTTGAATGTGATTGATTTTGTGTGAGTATTGTGATGACATTGAGTTGAATATATGTAAATTACATGGTGATATTAGATATGAATTGATTGTGTGTTGTTGATGTGATGCCTTGTGATGTATGATGTATGTTGTGGTTATGATTATTGGTAGGTGAGTCTCGAACATCGAGCAGGGCTGCTTTCCTAAGATTGGCAGAACTCGGACGTCGAGTTGGGCTCTTTTCCTGAGTCGGGTGCCTACTTGGACGTCGAGCTGGGCTCCTTTCCTAGGTGGTATACCTACTAGTAGCGTATTGATTTGATGATTGATATGTCGACCTTTTGTTGATGGTTGGGATCTTGTGTGATGGTTATATTAGTTCACTGAGGTGTTATACGATTTGATATTTTTTGTTGATTTCAGAACTCTTTTCACATACGTCGAGGATTATAAACTGTGTTTTGTTTTAATCGAAGTGAAATGATTTTCATATGCATGCATAGTTTTGGAAAGTGGAGGATAAAGATGGATGTTTTCAAATCATGTTTTAAACTATTTATTTTTGTCCACTCACACGTTTTATGGTAGAGGCATGAATTAACGAGACTTACATGTATCCCTTGTATGACAAGTTCAAGGGTAATAATGGTACTTTGAGTTACTTGTCAAACGGGAATAGGGCACGGGAGCCTTGTATGGGAGTTGGGGCATCTCAACCACCCTACAGGGCAAAAAAGTCTCAAACCTGATAAGAAATCCCAAACCCCAGAACACTCAAACTCACCCACATATATCATGGATTTTATTTTTTTCAATTTCGTTTTAAAAATAAAGTAAAATCACCATCATATAAATTATCAAATTTAAAAAAATTACAAAAGATAAATTAAAATCGAACAATAATTCTAAACAAATCTCTTCCATTTTTTTTCCCAAAAAAAAAAAATCATTGCCAGTTGCCCATGCTGCCGTCTAAACCTACACCTTTGCCCTTATGCAACAAGCCTGGCATGTGAGAATGAGGAGATGTTTGGGCTCTTGAAAGAAGGGGAAGGAAGCAATGTATCCCTCAACCGCTTGCACACATTAATCGGTGACATTAGCCCAGGCAGCGAAAATCTCTTCAAAATTGCCTAAATTGACAAGAATTCACAACCACAATCAACCAAAATTAAGCAACTTCACTTGAAAGCTTCCCTATAGAGCCAACTCTGAAAAATATCCACATTTAGTCGATGCTCGGACTTAACTTGAGGCATTTATTTAAAAGGGTTGGGTATTATTCTAGCCAACAACAATCCCTCTTAGGCGTCAATACAGAGCTTTCATGGGTGAGCTGACATTCTCCAAGAGGTCAATTAACCCTTGTTGTCCCTTCTTCGATCCACCCCTGATCACCATAAGATCAGGTCTATTTCAATTTCAGGTAATGTCTCATCATCATCATGAATTCATAATACCCAATCTCTGCTCTATTTCCCTTTCAAAGTTGTAAACAAACGTGATAAAATGGTAGCCTCTCTAACTATCTCAAGGATCCTTATAGCCCCCAAATCCGTATCACTCCTAACCACTGCCGCCACTAGAACCAAAGTTGTTTCTTCTCTACTAAATCCTTATCTTTAATGGTTTTCCTACACCCCTCTCCCACCCAAACACTATCCCCCAAACCCTCCACTACCAAATTCACAATCTCGACCACTATTTCCATTGGTGACAAGCTCCCCAAAGCTACCTTCTCCTCCATGCTACATTCTCCCCCTTTCATTTCAAATTTTGAAATTGTGTTTTGGACGTTTAAGGGTTGTTCTAATGATTGGATGATGGTTGTGGGGGTTGTACGAGTCAAGAGGAATCAGGAATGGTTGTTGTGGACGGCTGAGCAGCCAGACAGACGGCCGTGAGGATTTTTGGTGGCTGGCCACCGAATTCGGTTTTCTGGCCAGGTAAGCTCGAATCAAACCTCCAAACATGTTTTTAAGGTTCCTAGAAACTATATGGGATCATTAGGATGAAGTTTTGGACCCTAGATGTGCCCAGAACATGGAATGGAACTTTGGGCTTAAAATGGATTGTTGAACCAATGAGTTTTAGGATTGTTTTCATGGATTTAATTGCATAAAAAAACTCCTAGGATAGATTAGAGAGGATTGGTGGAAAGAAGGAAGAGAAATGACGAAAAAATAGGAAGATATGGGGGTGAACCGGTCACGCCGGTTCAGTTGGACTGGCTGGACTAGTGGACCAATCTAGACTGGTCTGCGCGAGGAAGAAGACGGTCCTGTAGCAGGGGTGTGAAGCCCACGCGCAGCGACTTTGGGTGGTACGTGGGGGTTTTTTTGGGGAAGTGTTCAACATGTGAAATCATCTATTCGAAGTAATGAACATCTTGGGACAGGTTTCGAGTCGATCGGACATCGTTCGATATAGTTCGGGATGTCCGAAGGTTTAGGGTCAAGTTTAAATACATTTTAAAATCCGGGAAATTTACGGGGATTTAATGGAAGGTTATTGAAGTAGTTAGTAACCCTCTAGATGATTTGGACAGGTTTGGGAGTCCCGATGATGGTGATTGACCCAGAGAGGCGTACATACGTGTATCGAGGCTCAGTATAGACGGTCTGTGAGTGGACCTTACTTTCCAAAAAAAAAAATGCATGCATAAATGTTTTATATGTACTTATGAACATGTCTTGAGATGCCATGAGTGCATATGATTTAAATATGAATTGTTGGGCATTTTCGGAGGAAAATACGTTAGTGCACGTAGTTCAAGATTTTCGTTTTATCTGTTGTTTGGGCTTCGACCAAGTATACTACGTGCATGAGTTATATGTGATTCTGAAGGTTTCACGGAGAGGCATGAAACCGAGGAACTGATTTACAATTTTGGAGGATTTCACGGAGATGCGTGAAATCGAGATTCGGGCATGAGTCCGAGTTGAACTATGATTTGAAAGTGTTTTGGAGATGAGAATTGGTTTTCAACTTTGGAAATATCTTTCGAGCATATGGCCCAGTTTATTTAAGGTTTGACTTAGAGTACAGTTAAAAGAGAGATAAGTTGGGCAGAGAACCAGTTATTCGCTTTACGAAAGGTATTTTGTAACGACCTGGAAATTCAAAAAAGGAAAATTTGAAAAATTTGAAGGAAATGACGATTTTGCCCCTGGTTAGGGGGGGGGCAAAAGTTAACTTTTTGATCGGGACTTTGTTTAGACTTTCTGGAAGGACCGTTGGATAGGTCTCGGGATGCTAAATCCGTAGACAAGCGGCATGCTTCAATCGGAGTCCGAATTGAAAAGTTATGGGTCTCGAACGACGAGGTGCATTTTGGTCATTTTGTTAGTAAGGGTAAAACAGTCATTCACTGTAGCTAAATCATGAGTCAGTTATTTATAGGATTGTTGAGTGACATCTGTCACTTAGAAAATGAGGTTAGTGGCACTGGTTGCCGTTTGAAGATTAACGCAGAGATAAAAAAAAAACCTATACATTATCCATATTATCCCTTGTTGATCATATCTGATCGATTGCACTCCAAACGTTGAGAGACTGAATAGAGAGAATAAAAGGGAAATTGTAAAGTGAAAAATGGGAAGAAAGAAGAGAGAACATTGAGAGAAAACTCAGAAACCTGAGAAAAAACTCGAAATCAGATTTTGGACATTTAAATCTCGATTTTCAAGTATTGGACTAATTGAAGTGAAATTGATTTGAGATTAAGTCTCCTGGGAGCCAAACGATTCAAACCAAATCAAATGGGAAGGAAATTGATGGAGATTTGACTGAGAACGAGCCTTGCGACAGTTTTGAAATTGTGAAGTTTGGTTGGATTGATTCAAGGTAAGAAATGATGTAATTGATGTCGAAATTATGTTCATAGGATTCCTTTGTAACTTCCCGATTCATTAGAATGGACAATTTAAGTCGAATTGGTCGAATTAGGATTTTGAGTTTAACGGGTATCGAAATTGAAATTGGTAGTTTTAATCTATGTTGTATGAATTTAAGGATACAAAACTCAAATTAAGGTCATAAAGATGAGATTAGAAGAATCAATTGAAGGAATTGATGTGAAATTGGACAGGATTAATCCGGGTTGCTTCGCGGGTTGTAGACCTGTATGACAATGAATCGGGTGAGAACGATGACACTGTAGCACCACTGTTCACGCGCGGGGCTTTCACGCGCAGCCGCTTGCTGCGCCGCGTGAAGGCGTGTGGTGAGTTTTCTGGGGAAGTGCTTAACAGGTGTTATACTCTATGCAATGTAACGAACATTTTAGAGTTGGTTTAGAGTCAATCGGACACCGTCTGGATAATGTTTCGAGGGTCCAAAGGTTTATGTTATATTTTAAATTAATATTTAATTCCTGAAAAATTATGGGAAGTTCATATGATATTAATTGAGTCACTAGTAACCCTGAATAATGATTTTGGACAGGATTTGAGATTCCTGGAAAATGTCAGAAATTACGGAAATGCGTGCAGCTTGGAAAGCGAGTGGTTTGGATGGTGTGTGAGTGGACGTTTGTTTTATAAACCATTATGCATGCATAGTTAAATGTTTGACATGATTAATTGCATGATTTGAGTTGCAATGATGTCCTGATGATGTGGCATGATTATTTGTGATTATATGATTATTTTAATCGATCTTTCTGGCACGTTTTACGAGAAATGTGCAAATGATATTTTGGGCTAGGCTCGGAGTTAAAATGGTTTCAAAATGGATATTTTGACTTAATTGGTGAGTCAAGGATTTGATTGACATGTTTTGGGATGTAATCCCGGGATGGTTTTCACTATGATTGTGAGTGCCCAGACGGTCGGAGCTAGGGGATTACCTAGATGACCGGAGCTTGGGGGATATGATTGTAAGTTGTTTCTATGGTAAGCCAGCTTATCGGATGTGACTGAGCCTAGATGTACCACTCGGATGTGTCTGACCCTGGGGATGTGTTCGCCCAGATGTGACTGAGCCCGAGGGTTGAGACTAGATGTGTCTGATCCTGAGAATGTGGCTGGATGTTGGCTTACGCGTAGTGCGGATGTGACTGTGTGATTGTTTGAACACTTGTGAATAGTGCGGATTGATTGATTGTGCACTTGTGAGTAGTGCTGTTTGATGTTGATTGTGATGGCGTACTGGTATTGAGTACGGGTTTCTGGTCTTTGTGGCCAGGTGATTATGTTTTCACATGTTTTGGCTTGAGAGCCGGGAGTTGATACTTGTTATGTGATTTGGCTGGAAAGCCGGTGATTCATATGTTTTACCCTATGCATGCATGGTTTGATAAACTGGAGGGTAAATGATGTATTTTGATAAATGTATTTTTTAAATGATATTATTTTTGTCCACTCACACCTTTCCTATTTTGATGACCCTCCAGGTCGTGGCACAACGTTCGGGGCTGATCGAGAGGTGGAGGCATGAGCGGAAATCAGTGCAGTTATCCCTGGTTTGACATGTGCTGAGGGGTAGTTTCGGGACTTCAGCTGACTTGTCAGATAAGAGCAGGACTGGGCGCAATTATCAAAGTCCAGTTGGAACGGGTCCTGTCATATTTCGGGCATGAGATCCAATTGTGGTATTTCGGGTATATGGTCCTATTGATGATTTTTGAGTTAGAGTCGTAGTCGTGACGAGTGCTATGTGTGCGACGACGAGATCGATCGGCGATGTGTTCCCGATGATCTAGAGATGGTCGAGACGAGTGCTATGTGCGCTGTGACGAGATCGATTGGCGATGTGTTTCCGATGATCCAAAGATAGTTACGACGAGTGCTATGAGCGCAGAGACGAGATTGATCGGTGATGTTTTCCCGATGATCTAGAGATGGTCCCGACGAGTGCTATGTGCGTGGCGACAAGATCGATCGGTGATGTATTCCTGATGATCTAAATATGGTCGCAACGAGTGCTATGTGCACGGCGACGAGATCGATCAGTGATGTGTTCCCGACGATCTAGAGATGGCAGCGGCGAGTAATGTGTTCACGGCGACACTGAAATGAGGATGGAATGTGTTCCCACGTGTTTTATGATTTGGGCTGAGACCCGTACTGGTTTCCTACGAGTGAGTTTTTGGGTTGAGACCCTACTGAGATGATGGCTTCAATTGAGAAGCAGTTTTCACTGTGTTTTGATTTGGGAAGCAATACGTCTTACTTTCGAGAAAGGATTTGAAATAAAGTGGTTTTATGATGCATGCTTTCTTGGGAAGCAATAGGTGAAGGGTGTAAATGATTTTTGTTGAAATGTTTTAAAATAAAGGGTATTGTTTGGTCCACTCACAACTTTTATGGTTTTAATACCCTTCAAGTTGTTCATGGATGCGAGCTGTAGCAGAGATCGAGACATCACATGCCAATACTGATCCCGGCGTTCTTTGGTTAGCCCCGAGAAGGGGTCGAGTTTATCCCTGGTCTGACACACGGTGCTAGACGGGAGCGGGAACGTCCCATGATAATCCTGGGGGATTGGGACGGGTCCTAACATCATCAGTGCCCTCACCTCGACCTGCTTCTAGAAGCACGTCCCCAAGATGATATATCCCATCCAAGAAATGAAAATATGAAATTTGAGAAATTACCAAAACACCCCTAAGCGCCATTTATATGGGCCTAATTCAACAAGATGGTCTCGATCATTTCACCTATGTCCCAATTTAGAACTACCTTTAGGGCCCAAATATTTGGAGAAAACCCATTTGGGAGTTTGTTACTATTTAGGGCCCAAAGCCATGCGTTTTTCTAATTAGGATTGTAGAAACTTGGTTTAGGTCCAAACTTACAACCCAAAATATTCTTGAAACCCAAATTTAGCCTTAAGTACTTGTTAGTAGAAGCCCAAACCCGCTAGTTTACTATACATGCCCAAGTCGGAGCCAAATCCATGTAGGAAGCAAGAGAAGTTTGAGTGAAGCCCAAGGCCCAAGAATCAGGCTTAGTGCCAACTACCCAAAACACACCGTTTAGGAAGGGGAGATTGTGTTCCCAGGCGTCCCTAACCTCGCACTTTCTCAAGGTCAATTACACACACACTCACTTGGTCTCTGAAAAAACACAAGGAAGCCAAGAACACATTAAGGATAATATTTTAACATTCCAGCACCTCAAAATCAAAACCCAAAAATCCAACTAACACGGGTTTATGATTTTTACTTGGTTCCTGCTTCCAGCTCTCTTCCCAGGTCTTCTCATCCCCACGTCTCTCATCAACCTGCCTTCAGTCTCTATTTCCCTCAACCCAGAATAGAACAATGAAGATGATGATTTGGGGGGTGGGTTTTTGGGTGAGTTTGTATAAGGGGGATAGAGATTGTAGCTTGTAATAAATAAGGATCAATGGATGAGTGACAAGTGTCACTCATCCATTGGACTTGGGAAGTAAATATCTAGGCCCACACTGCACCAAAAGTCAACCTTCTCTCGTAAAACGTGCAAATGTAAAAACTCGCCAAACTGTTCTAAACCGTAAAATCCCTGTACGATGTCCAAAATTGGCGTGTCGCTTGTCTACAGACTTGTATCGTCTTAATTTACGTAATGGACCTTGGTCCACATGCAATTGACCTCCCGAGTCAAAAGTCAATATTTTTCCCTTCTAGTGGTAAAATCATCATTTCACCTCGACTAATCCCAATTAGTCTTGATTAATCCTCAATTAATCCTTAATTAATCTCAATAATCACATAATTTCGGGACGGGTCGTTACATTCTACCCTTCTTAAAAAATTTTGTCCTCGAAGTTCATATTAACCCAAATCCACTGTAGAAATCCAACCCAAGGCTTCCATGTGTGTACGTGGACATGTCCAACATTCATACACAGTACTCACCAACATAAATGTCACCCGACGTTAATTACAATCAATGGTCAAGTCTGAAACTCCGTCCATCTCAATGACCGTATCCGCGAGTAACCAAATTGTCACTGGAAATCCCAAAACTCAACTCTCAAGTCTCACGTTTTAAGTCTCGCTTGAGACATCGACACTCATTGGTCTCACATGTCATCGACGCAAGTGTACTCAGACCCCAAGCTGACAATCCTGCTCCTGCTGAGCAATGCTTAATTCTCTGTCTCACTAGACGGTCTCCAACCGTAAATCACATTCACGACGCACCACCATGACCAGCTGGTAACTCATGGCTCCACTGTTCCCATTCAAGTTCGTTATGCACATATGACTCGTACCAGAGTCCCCTCATAGTGCCTCATATCACGCAACTACCAACGTTATGATCCTGACTCCTCTCGAGTCTCAAACTGTACCTCACTCATCTTGAGTGCATGTTGACCCCATTGAATACTTTCTATAGCCGAGATAACCACAACTCAATTTCATTAGGGTTCCTCTGGCCCACAAACATGGCCCTGAGCTCTATGCTCACACAATAACCGAACCCTGTAAATCCACTATGCACTATTGCACAGTATTCAATACCCGGTTTCTCAATAAATAGTCAACATCGGATCCAATCCGATTAGCATACCATGTCCATCTCGGATTCAATTTGATGATCGTACTCCATTGATCAGAGTGATCAACTATCACGACCCGACCTTCACCAACAGGATACTGTTTTTTTTGGGCCCAACCCTCACGATTTTGTTGCCGGGAGCTCACGTGGAACTTCGTAGTGGGTCACCCATCTTAGGATTGCACCTGCCCCTACTTGCTTAACTTTGGAGTTCCCTAGGAATCTAAAGCCAGTGAGCTCCCAAAATGCCTCCTATTGGATAGATGCGCGCCCACACATATAAGGCGCATCCCTCAAATCCCCCCGGGCGATGTGGGATTTCTAACCATGCCTCCAAAGCATGAGTCCTCACAATCCACCCCCTTGGGGCCCAGTGTCCTTACTAGCACACTCAATTCCAGCCGGGGTTGGGCTCTTATACCAAATTGTCACAACCCGACCTTCACCAACAGGATATTATCAGCTTTGGGCCCAGCCCTCATGGTTTTGTTCTCGGGAGCTCACGTGCAACTTCCCAGTGGATCACCCGTCCTAGGATTGTACCAGCCCCTACTTGCTTAACTTTGGAGTTCCCTAGGAATCCAAAGCTAGTGAGCTCCCAAAAGGCTTCCTGTTAGATAGATGTGCGCCCATACATATAAGGCACATCCCTCAGATCCCCTGGGTGATGTTGGATTACTAACCATGCCCTCAAAGCACGGGTCCTCACATCAACACTCAACAATTGCACCATGCACTACTCATTGGTGCACACACATAACATAATCACATAAGCACTACTCATAGGCTTACTCTAGGACTGCACTCACGCAACATCGGAGCTACATCCGGGGACTAAACATGCACCATCCGGACTCATACCGGTACTCACAATCAAGTCTATACACCACATCAATCTCGGATCTAATCCATCTATCATATGGCTGGCATGCCATCATGATCCGACACTAAACCCTGTATGTCTGATCTCCGCTCTGGACAAATCGTACACTATAACTCAACGTCCTCTCCGAGTTCTCATGGTCGCCTAACTAATTCCAGAGATAATCCAACCAGTTCACTAACCAATCCAATTTCTTGGTTAATTTCAAGGTCAACCGACTTATTGCTACCAAGACGTACCAATCTTGAATGAAAAGTCCTATCGGTTACTAACCTCGATAACCATCATGATGATGCGAAAGGTCAGATCCTGAAGCTGTGCTGTAAATCTCTAATCTAGTAATACGGGTCTCATGGGAAAGCTTCCCAATAAAACTCCACAGTCATCTACTTCCAGCAATCCTCTCAACAGTAAGAATACGACCAATAACACCAACACGGGTCCACCAAATTGATACTCACTCTACTTGGTACAAATTTCAGATTTCCTCTACTTAGCCCATTATGAAGAAAGTAAAAATTGATGACATCAAAGTTCATCCGACACGAGTGTGAATACAAATCCAAACTACACTCATCAACGTCAGGTGACACCAAGCACCTTCCGCTACTCAACTCATTCAAATTCGGCCCATAGCCTGGGTGTCAAGTTCTTAAACAACCTTTGAAACCAAAAGAAATTGCAACCATGTTGCAAGCATACCTAGAAGTCCTTATCAATGAAGTAGAAAATGAGAAGTCTTCTTCACCAACCAATAATATCGGTTGATAGCTATTGTAGTGATCCTTCCACGATCGTATCACTCTTCAAATCAGCTTAACTTTTACAAGCTTGTACATCCATGAATTCCAAAGGTGATAAAGATAGTTCACTAAGAACTTCCACGATAAGGAGTACTAGTTCCGCACGATTTCCTCTTTCAACTATCTATGATCAATCCAACTCTTATGTACACGTCCCACCGCGACAAACTCCCACAAATGTCCAAGATAGTCAAACTAGAGTAGCGATCAACATTCTGCTCGCTCAATTATCATTTCACACCAGATTGACTCCCATCCTAGTCGATCGTGTCAACAGGCTACAATCCCAGAGGAAAACCTCCACCTAAAAGTCGATAACACTCATCCAATATCAGTCAATCCAATCTCAGTTACCTTGGTTAATCGATGTCAATCCAAAGCTACATTGGTCCTCCGAGCATCCACCATCATCTCTTAATGATGATATCATAACCAGGAAATCAACACTGGTCCACATTTCTCGAAATCCATTTTCATCCTAACCAATATGAATCCTTGGTTTACCATAACAAAATCACCATTAATACTCCATTACCAACTCACGATGGCCAACTGTCACCACATCATTAATCGTAAGTCATCTCAGCGAATTTCACTTCTGAACTCAATTCGGGAATCACACATCCAAGCATGTAATACATGCATCCAAAGTATGTCTTTCAACCACATTCTTGACTTCAACTGATGTCAAAACCAATTCCAATAGGGTATATGTGCTACACCCTCAAGTTTATCGATGGCTACAAAATAGGTTGAGTACCAAGAAGAAACTCAATCGTAACTCGACCTCCCTATGAGGTAACAACCCCGGTAAATCCTACATGGAACACCACCAGAAATGTCGACACAATCGACATCTTACTCAAGCTTATTGAGCCATCTAGGGACTTCACAACACGTGTCCCATATTCCGAACAATCATTCTATAATATTTTCTTGGCCTCCAAGCCGTAACTTCCGAAATGAGTATCCTCTAGCTAGTCATTGGTAAGACTCTTGGAAAATGATGAATACTCTTCCTTAGTGATCTTCTCAAGTACCACAAAAATACCAACCATATCAATTCAAAACTTCCCAATACCATTGGTTCCTCAAACACGCAACCGAGGAATACCGATACCAATGTCCCAACCGAGTGGAATCAACTCCCGGTCAACAAGGTATTAAAACTTCTTGAGGTACAATGTGTGGGTTCGTATTGCAACGCTCGTGCATATTCAAAAAGGTAAAACTAAACACATGTCTATGCTCCAGGTGTTGTACGTGTGTCCAATAGTGCCACCAGACTCGAAAGATAATTGTAATCTTAATCGGCCTTCTCGGGATCCTCTTTGTCTCGATCATCGATCACTGTAACTCGCACGAATCGGAGCTAGAAGCGTTCCTCGTCTAAGTTCCAAGGTAAATACATCATTTAGACGCACTCGGCGTTAATCAAAACTATCCGACCTATTGTGAGGTTTCCGACATGCACATCTCCACCTGAGATGCCACACTATCACTCAAATCTTACTCCAAAGTCCCAACGCAAGCCGACAAATCCTAATCGTCTAATTTGCTACTACACTTAGTGCAAACTGAACGAAAACCAGAAATCTCTACTCATACCGAGCAACCATCAAATCACTTGCTCAGGTCGGAGGGACTCCGCCTCCCTCGTATCTCGATAAGATTGGGGCGAGAATGACGTTAGAAACGCTCCTCGAATGCCGTCTAACTCTCGATAATCTCATCCACGTCCGTCGATAGTAATGTCTGCCACTAACCTCGTGCATACTAACCCCAAAAGCTCGTTGCTATCAAGATCAAACACTCAAGCGGCAACCCATCACCCATACAATCTGTTCAAAGCGAAAGGTCCACTAATCGGCCCATCTCGGGATCCGATTCACTAGTACTCATTCTCGAATAAGGGTCTTCAACCACCTCGGTTGATCCTAGCAACACATCCATCCTAACCAATCATCGATCACGACCCTGAAAAGTCACTATACGGGGATCCAATTATCCAGTAACTCTATGGGTCCCAGCCGTTAGGTCCACACGAGCTCGGCCCTTTTCTGAGTTCAACCCCACTAAAACACAGCATCTAATGCCAAATAGAACCTATCAAAGGTTCGTTCCTACTTAATCTTCCTATCCTTACTGTAACGACCCGTCCCGAATTCCGGGATTAGATTAGTAACTAATCATGATTAATGGGGTTAATCGGTGATTAGTTAGGCGAAATCGGACGAACGATGCAAAATGATCGTTTTCCCCTAGTCGTGGGTAAAACGTTGACTTTTAATTCGGGCGGTCAAATGGACATTGACCAATGACTGTGACGTAGTTTGGGACGTCACGAGTTCATAGACAGGTGGCACGTTCGATTCCGACATTCAAGGAGAAAGTTTTGACGTTTGGAAGTTCAAGGGCATTTTCGTAATTTAGACGAAAATGGGGAAAATGTTGACTTTTTGACCGGGAGGTCCGATGGCCTAGGGCCAAGGACCGTTAGGTAGGTCTCGATGCCCTGAATCCGTTGACAGGCGGCACGCGTCAATTGGAGTTCGGATGACCAAGTTACGGGTCTAGATGCGTGATGGGCATTTTGGTAATTTGTCAAGTGAGGGCAAAATGGTAATTTGGCTGTTGATTTTGGGACATCCGTGTATGGTTCTGTGGGGTTCCTTTCAGAAAACAGAGCACGGATGTGCATTTGTTTATGGAAACAATTGGTTGGGCTAAGTGGCTGATTTGTTTATGCTTGTGAGTGGCATTGGGTCAGTGGAGGCTAGTGAAGTGCAGAGCACGGGCAAATTGTTTTATTCCCTTGAGAATTTTGAATAGAGCACTGGTCAGTTTAGGTGGATTAATTGGATGGTTTGATCGATTTCTGGGGTGTTTGAGATGGGCAGAGAACTACAGAGAAACAGATAGAGAGAGGAGTTAGAGAGGAGAAACGAAGAAACAGAGTGGAAATTGTGCACTGGAACCCAAAGCCTGTGTTGAAAAAATTCAAAATACGAAACCGAAATGTAGGCCAGCCCAAGTCCAATTGGGGTGAGAATATGTCTTCTGGAACCTCACTTAGCCGATCCAAATCAAGAGTTCGAAGCTAGAAGGCCCTGGGAGCCATGAACGGGGACGACAGAATTTCAGAAAAATTGAGCTTGGAGTCGTGGTCATGGAGGTAAGTTCTTGTGAAATTGATTGCAAAATCATCTTTAAAGTGAGTCTACGATTCTTCCTAACTAATCAATTGAAGGAATCAGTGACTATGTGATGAACTGGGATGATGAACATTGTTTTGAACTTGAGTTCAATTGAGTGGTTTTAGGCCGTGTCGATTAGAACGATTACTACAGACCTTTAATTGAGGGTATTGCGATTCTACTTGATGGATCAATTGAAGAAATTAGCTTTTTTATGGCAGGAATCAAATCGGGTCATGAGGCGGGTCGCAGACCCGTTTACCAGGTGAATCGGGTGAGGCAGATGAACAGTACCTGGTACTGTAGCAGGCGAGCTTCACGCGCAACCCCTCACGGCGGTGCATGAGGGCACGTGGGGCCGATTCTCAAGGTGAGTTCAACACGACTTTTGTCCTATACAATGTAACGAACATTTTAGCATTGATTTCTAATTTACCAGACACCGCTTCGATGTCGTTTCGAGGGTTCGAAGGTTTAAGTTACGTTTTTAACTAACGTTTAATTCCCGGAAAATTATGGGAAATTAGTATACTGTTATTTGAGCCCTTAGTAACACTAAATAATAGTTTCGGACAGGATTCGAGATTTCTGGAAAATGTCGAAAATTACCGGAATGCGTGGAGCGCGAAAACGGGCAATTATGGAAGGTCTGTGAGTGGAGTTTGGTTCTATAAAATTTATGCATGCATAACTATTTTATATGGATTATGATGGTGATTATATGATGTTGATTTGGATATTGGTGAATTATATGGTTTCACGCATTTCGAGGCTATTTACGTGCTTGCACGTAAATCGAGGTTTTTTCGGTTTTACACTAATTTTCCATACTTATGGTTTTGGATATGATTTCATGAAATGGTTTTGAAATTGGAAAGATAAACTCGGGCATGAGGCCTTATTTTTTTGGAAACCTCGGACTTGGAGTCCAATCGAGTTACGTAATCGGGTCGGGGACTCAATTGCTTCATGAAATCAGGCCAGGGGCCCAGTTATTTACGAAATCGGGCTAAGACCCATTTGAGTTATATAATCGGGCCAGGGGCCCCGTTGATTTAAGAAATCGGGCCATGGGCACAGTTGGTTTACGAAATCGGGCATGAGGCCCAGTTGGTCATAAATGTGATTTAGGGACGTGGACGCTAAATGGATTCGAATATATAGTTTTGGATTTGTTAAATCAAATGTTTGGACTTGTGATGGTTTTATGGAAATTCCGTGCAGGGCCCTTGAGATGTTTTGAAATGATTGATAAACTGTTTTCCATAAACCATCTTGATACGAGGATATGTGATGGTCTCCTCCAGGTGTCTAGGACACTGGGGAAGTCACGGTGCATTGCCTGTGAGGGGTCATTATACGGAGCTACCAGACCGTATGATGACTCAAGAGCAGAATTGCTATGATTAGACGTTTGGGATGTCAGACATCTGGGATGTTAGAGATATTGACCCGGAGTGACCACGGGCAGTACGCGTTGCTTATTATTATACCGAGAGATATGACGTCTGGGATGCCCAAGATGGTTTAAGCATGTTTTACTAGAAAAGGTATTTATGGTTATGGTTTTGGGCGATGGCCCACTTGGAATTTGAAATTAGTATTCTAGATGTCGGATTTAAATAATATATGTTGGTTTTCGGTATTCATGGCTTTGGGTAGAGACCCACATGATTTGGTTTTACGGTTTCTGGGCTAAGGCCTCAATGGTTGTTTTAGTAAATATTTTACTTACTGGTTTTCGATGCATGCATACGTTTTAATGAAGGACATAAATATATTTGTGAAATTTCTTTTACGAACTTGTTTATTTTCTTCCACTCACAACCTTTATTGTTTTAATGCCCTTCAGGTTGATCACGGATGCGACTGCAGCAGAGACTGGGACATTGCATGCCTCCTCCATCGATCCTTGTGCACTTTGGACGCCCGTCGGGGCAGTGGCTTTCGGTTATCCCTTGCTTGACATTTCGTGTCAGACGGGAGCATGACACATCCCACGGTAATCCCGGGGGATTGGGATGGGTCGTGTCAAAGTGGTATCAGAGCAAGTTTGCTCTTCGTGTGCGCACAGGTCGAGGGTGTGATGTCTCTTTGGGCTGCAGTTCGTTATCAACCTGATAGTTAGGGGGTCAGATGGATAGTTGGTGGGAATGAATCAGGAATAGTAGATAGAGTATGATTGGCCTGGTACACCGTTCGTTAATGTGATTCAACCCAAGTGGGGTCGTACGTGAGGAACTGGTAATGTGGGACCGTCAATTCGGTCATGTGGTATTAAATTGTTGTGTTGCTGGGCACAGCTGGGTTCGAGAAACCCCATTCAAGTAGTGATTTGGAAAGGTGAACCTCGGTTGAGTAATGGTCTAAAATGTGAACCCTGGTGGTGATTGCTAGTGTAAGGGATGTTGGTACATCGGAATTGGCTGATGACCTTAGTGGTGGAACCTACGTTGAGTGGATAGTAGGATTGGATTTGATGTCTATACGATGTTAGGACCGCGGGGTCGGTCAGGTTATGGATGACACTGCACTGGACAGTGGGGTTCAGAGGAACCATAGGGTGTGATTATGGAGCCCTAAATCATGATGGGATTCGATCCACGGGTACGGTTATGAGATGAAATATGGAATTCCCAGTTGGACCGAATAATAGTGTGACGTGTGGATACGGATCTCGATAGCGATGATTGTTGGATGGTAGTCTTGTGGAGATGACTGATTTTCGAGGGTATTGGTGTGGTTGTAGTGGTTGAGAATCAGGGGACGTTCAGGGAACGTTCATTATCCTGATGTGGATTGTCAGAATAGTTCTACCTACAGTTGTGGGGTACGAGTAAAGGTACGGGATCGTCGTTCGGTATGAGCGGAGATCCAGGGTTATCAACTTTGCACACTGTGTGCTAGTGGGGATGTTTGGGTGCCTGTGTGCTGATACAAGTGTTGATGATAGTGCATTGGTGCTGGTGTCGGTGATTGAGATTGTGATGAGCCAAGAGTTGGGAGGTAGCTCTGTCATGATGGACATATGTTCGGTATTTGAGATTCAGTAGTGGTTGAGTCATGGACTGGATAGGATCCAGCGGAGATTGTGAGGTGTTAGGATAAGTCCCAACAGTGATGAGGTGACAAGAGATGAGTGGGTAAAAAGGTATGATTGAGACAAGAGGAATCTTGGGATGACGTTCCCTATGTCATGAGAATTAGCGGATTTGGAGAGTTGTTGTCAACTCCGAGATTGGTGTGATTGTATGTTTCTACTATCCCTAGAAAGTACAAGGAAATTACTGAAATTGGAAAAGAAGAGGAAAATCATTGGTGGTACGGATGTGGGATTTTGTGATTATGAAAAACATGGAAACTCGGGGGTTGAACCGTAAAGGTTGAGATGTGGGACGAAGGTAGTATTATATGCACATCCAAAAAGGGTTGAGTAATTCCCAATCGGAATCGGTGTATGTGCATAAATAGTGACTAACGAACATGAGGTCTGAGTATTGGTTTGATTGCAGACACGTGGTTGTCCAAGTGAGTTGAGGATTTGGGAAGTCCAGTGGTTGGACTTGACACCTCATTGGGGGTATGTCTGTTCCCAACATGGTTGGAAAGTTTCGAGGAGAGTTGTGGTTGAGGGACGAGAGGAGTGCTCGTTTCCGCGTCGGTGATAGGTCTTCTGAAGTCATTGGGGTTGACTTCTTACTTCTGCCCTGGAAAACGTTGATTGTGGTTACCAGTACGTTGAGCGTGTATCGGTTGTTGGGCCCATGTGTGTTTTGGGGTCATCAGGAGGAGTTGCGTATTCGAAGTTAGGTAAACGAGATTTCTCATTTTCTACTTGGTGGCAGACGATGTTGGTTTACATGGCGTGGTGAGTGCAGCGAGTTTTATTTGCATTCAGTAGGATGAGTATTGGCGTCATCGTTTTCGATCATCCTTGGTTTTTCCTAGGTGGAATGGCAAGGATCGATACGAGGTAATCAGTGAGAACCCACAATCTCGGCGTGTCTCGTCGTTGACTGATCTGTTTAGATGTGGGAGTTGGTCATCGAACGTGGTGACAGTATGCAGATTAGTTGAGGTGTAAGACCCTATGGGTTGGAATCTAGTAGTTAACTGTGTGGATCCTAGGTGGGGCAGGATCGTGATGTTTATAGTCGGGGACGCAGTGTCGAATCTGGGTCGTGATCTCGATGATCCAGATAGGGGGAGAGTTTATCACCCTTACTTTGGTATGTAAGTCGTAAATGACGGGACAGAACTTCTTTTCAAAGTGAATCCCGTATGGCATATTACTCGAGTGAGTAGGTTCCAACGTGGTCGGATTTTGTCAACCTTGGACGTGTGGATGTTAGGATTGGCTTCCCTATGCAGTCAATCAAATGTATTGAGCAGGTAACATATAGGTTCGATTTTGGTGTGTCTTGGTAGACGTGAACGAGATTTCGAGTTTTGGAATCGATTTTCTGGGTGACGATTCAGGATTCGATTTTGGAACTTGAAAGTGGATTTCTGGATTTGGGTGCGGAATGATTATTCCAAATGCTAGCTTACGGAATAACTATTTCAGATTCGGATTTGGAAATGGATTAAGAATATGATGTCTGGGTTTGGATTCGGGATTTCTTACTAGATTGAGGATTCAGATTTGGATTTGGAACTGAATGTTGGGTGGAGTTTCGATTTGTCTAATGCGGGATTGGACAAATGGACTTTATTATTCGAAACGTGTTGGCTATGACCTAGGTGGTTGTAGTCTGGTCGATGGATAGATGTGTGTACCTTGTACATGGTTCGAGGTACGATACTTTGCAGACTTGTGGTGCCTAGTGACGGTATACAGATTATACCAGAAATATGTCAGTGAGCGTGTTGGTAGTCGGATTGGTTCAGATACCATTGGATTAGTCGAGGTCGTGGACTGGACATGGGATACTATGCAATGGGCCATGGTATTTCTGATGGGTCTAGTTACACACAGGTCGAGTGAAATGTTGGTAAGCGTATACCCAGGATGAGTAAATTGGTGGTTAGTGTAACCACAAGTGGGTAAGTGTCCGTTTTCGACTGACAACGGCCAAGTGGTGACAGATTGTCGGGATGTGTCACCGTGGATTGTTGAGTGAGGTCTGATGACTCCCAGTGAGAAGGGGGATGGGGGGGGGGGGGGGGGCAGACGCCAGAATAGATTGGTGATTGAGAAAGGAACCGTCGGGTTGTCGCGTCAATGAAATGGTAGATTTGAAAAGTGGTGTCAATTCGAAACATGTGGTTTCTGTCATTCGACGGGGTCGAATGTAGTCGCTACGACGTGAATACTAGTGGTACGTTTGGGTGCAGACAAGTTGTTGTTCTGATTAGTTGGTGTACGTGTGTACACGTGTTGCGAGGTCGATTTCACTTTCCACGGGGTGTTTGTGGAATCAGGGTAGTTGGAATTTCGAGAATGAAACTAATCAAGGAGGGAAGAACGGTTGAGATTAGATTGGTTGGAATTTCGAGGACGAAATTCTTTAAGGAGGGAAGGTTGTAACGACCCGTCTCGAATTCCGGGATTATATAGTAACTAATCATGATTAGTGGGGTTAATCGGTGATTAGTTAGACGAAATCGGATGAACAATGCAAAATGATCGTTTTGCCCCTAGTCGTGGGTAAAACGTGGATTTTTAATTCGGGCTGTCAAATGGACTTTGACCGATGGCCGTGACGTAGTTTGGGACGACACGAGTTCATAGACAGGTGGCACGTTCGATTCCGACATTCAAGGAGATAGTTTTGACGTTCGGAAGTTCAAGGGCATTTTCGTAATTTGGAGGAAAAGGGGGAAAATGTTGAATTTTTTACTGGGAGGTCCGATGGCCAAGGTCCGAGGACCGTTAGGTAGGTCTCGATGCCCTGAATCCGTAGACAGGCGGCACGCATCAATCGGAGTTCGGATGACTAAGTTACGGGTCTAGATGCGTGATGGGCATTTTGGTAATTTGTCAAGTGAGGGCAAAATGGTAATTTGGCCGTTGATTTTGGGACAGCCGTGTATGGCTCTGTGGGGTCCTTTTCAGAAAACAGAGCACGGGTGTGCATTTGTTTATGGAAACAATTGGTTGGGCTAAGTGGCTGATTTGTTTATACTTGTGAGTGGCATTGGGTCAGTGGAGGCTGGCTGATTTGTTTATGCTTGTGAGTGGCATTGGGTCATTGGTTCCTCAAACACGCAACCAAGGAGTACCGATACCAATGTTCTAATCGAGTGGAATCAACTCCCGGTCAACAAGGTATTAAAACTTCTTGAGGTACAATGTGTCGGTTCGTATTGCAACACTCGTGCATACTCAAAAAGGTAAAACTAAACACATGTCTATGCTCCAGGTGTTGTACGTGTGTCCAATAGTCCCACCAGACTCTAAAGATAATTGTAATCTCAATCGGCCCTCTCGGGATCCTCTTTGTCTCGATCATCGATCACTGTAACTCGCACGAATCGGAGCTAGAAGCGTCCCTCATCTAAGTTCCAAGGTAAATACATCATTTAGACGCACTCGACGTTAACCAAAACTATCCGACCTATTGTGAGGTTTCCGACATGCACATCTCCACCTGAGATGCCACACAATCACTCAAATCTTACTCCAAAGTCCCAACGCAAGCCGACAAATCCTAATCGTCTAATTTGCTACTACACTTAGTGCAAACTGAACGAAAACCAGAAATCTCTACTCATACCGAGCAACCATCAAATCACTTGCTCAGGTCGGAGGGACTCCGCCTCCCTCGTATCTCGATAAGATTGGGGCGAGAATGACGTTAGAAACGCTCCTCGAATGTCGTCCAACTCTCGATAATCTCATCCATGTCCGTCGATAGTAATGTCTGCCACTAACCTCGTGCATACTAACCCCAAAAGCTCGTTGCTATCAAGATCAAACACTCAAGCGGCAACCCATCGCCCATACAATCTGTTCAAAGTGAAAGGTCCACTAATCGGTCCATCTCGGGATCCGATTCACTAGTACTCATTCTCGAATAAGGGTCTTCAACCACCTCGGTTGATCCTAGCAACACATCCATCCTAACCAATCATCGATCACGACCCTGAAAAGTCACTATACGGGGATCCAATTATCCAGTAACTCTACGAGTCCCAGCCGTTAGGTCCACACGAGCTCGGCCCTTCTCTGAGTTCAACCCTACTAAAACACAGCATCTAATGCCAAATAGAACCTATCTGAGGTTCGTTCCTACTTAATCTTTCTATCCTTACTGTAAAGACCCGTCCCGAATTCTGGGATTAGATTAGTAACTAATCATGATTAATGGGGTTAAACGGTGATTAGTTAGGCGAAATCGGACGAACGATGCAAAATGATCGTTTTGCCCATAGTCGTGGGTAAAACGTTAACTTTTAATTCGGGCGGTCAAATGGACTTTGACCAATGACCGTGACATAGTTTGGGACGTCACGAGTTCATAGACAGGTGGCACGTTCGATTCCGATATTCAAGGAGAAAATTTTGAAGTTTGGAAGTTCAAGGGAATTTTCGTAATTTAGACGAAAAGGGGGAACATGTTGACTTTTTGACCGGGAGGTCCGATGGCCTAGGGCCAAGGACCGTTAGGTAGGTCTCGATGCCCTGAATCCGTAGACAGACGGCACGCGTCAATTAGAGTTCGGATGACTAAGCTACGGATCTAGATGCGTGATGGGCATTTTGGTAATTTGTCAAGTGAGGGCAAAATGGTAATTTGGCCATTGATTTTGGGACATCCGTGTATAGTTATGTGGGGTTCTTTTCAGAAAACAGAGCACGGGTGTGCATTTGTTTATGGAAACAATTGGTTGGGCTAAGTGGCTGATTTGTTTATGCTTGTGAGTGGCATTGGGTCAGTGGAGGCTGGTGAAGTGCAGAGCACGGGCAAATTGTTTTATTCCCTTGAGAATTTTGAACAGAGCACTTGTCGGTTTGGGTGGATTAATTGGATGGTTTGATCGATTTCTGGGGTGTTTGAGATGGGCAGAGAACTACAGAGAAACAGAGAGAGAGGAGTTAGAGAGGAGAAACGGAGAAATAGAGTGGAAATTGTGCACTGGAACCCAAAGCCTGTGTTGAACAAATTCAAAATCCGAAACCGAAATGTAGGCCAGCCCAAGTCCAATTGTGGTGAGAATATGTCTTCTGGAACCTCACTTAGCCGATCCAAATCAAGAGTTCGAAGCTGGAAGGCCCTGGGAGCCATGGACGGGGACGACAGAATTTCAGAAAAATTGAGCTTGGAGTCGTGGTCATGACGGTAAGTTCTTGTGAAATTGATTGTAAAATCATCTTTAAAGTGAGTCTACGATGCTTCCTAACTAATCAATTGAAGGAATCAGTGACTATGTGATGAACTGGGATGATGAACATTGTTTTGAACTTGAGTTCAATTGAGTGGTTTTAGGCCGTGTTGATTAGAACGATTACTACAGACCTTTAATTGAGGGTATTGCGATTCTACTTGATGGATCAATTGAAGAAATTAGCTTGTTTATGGCAGGAATCAAATCGGGTCATGACGCGGGTCGCAGACCCGTTTACCAGGTGAATCGGGTGAGGCAGATGAACAGTACCTGGTACTGTAGCAGGCGCGTTAGCTTCACGCGCAACCACTCACGGCGGCGCATGGGGGCACGTGGGGCCGATTCTCAAGGTGAGTTCAACACGACTTTTGTCCTATACAATGTAACAAACATTTTAGCATTGATTTCGAATTAACCGGGCACCGCTTCGATGTCGTTTCGAGGGTTCGAAGGTTTATGTTACGTTTTTAACTAACGTTTAATTCTCGGAAAATTATGGGAAATTATTATACTGTTATTTGAGCCCTTAGTAACACTAAATAATGGTTTCGGACAGGATTTGAGATTTCTGGAAAATGTCGAAAATTACGGGAATGCGTGGAGCGCGAAACCGGGCAATTATGGACGGTCTGTGAGTGGACTTTGGTTTTATAAAATTTATGCATGCATAACTATTTTATATGGATTATGATTGTGATTATATGATGTTGATTTGGATATTGGTGAATTATATGGTTTCACGCATTTCGAGGCTATTTACGTGCTTGCACGTAAATCGAGGTTTTTCGGTTTTACACTGATTTTCCATACTTATGGTTTTGGATATGATTTAATGAAATGGTTTTGAAATTGGAAAGATAAAATCGGCCATGAGGCCCAATTTTTTTGGAAACCTCGGACTTGGAGTCCAATCGAGTTACGTAATCGGGTCGGGGGCCCAATTGCTTTATGAAATCGGGCCAGGGGCCCAGTTATTTACTAAATCAGGCTAAGATCCATTTGAGTTATATAATCGGGCCAGTGGCCCCGTTGATTTACAAAATCGGGCCGTGGGCCCAGTTGGTTTACGAAATTGGGCATGAGGCCCAGTTGGTCATAAATGTGATTTAGGGCCGTGGACCCTAAATGGATTCGAATATATAGTTTTGGATTTGTTAAATAAGATGTTTGGACTTGTGATGGTTTTATGGATATTCCGTGCAGGGCCCTTGAGATGTTTTGAAATGATTGATAAACTGTTTCCCATAAACCATCTTGATACGAGGATATGTGATGGTCTCCTCCAGGTGTCAGGGACACTGGGGAAGTCACGGTGCATTGCCTGCGAGGGGTCATTATACGGAGCTACCAGACCGTATGATGACTCAAGAGCAGGATTGCTATGATTAGAAGTCTGAGACGTCAGACATCTGGGATGTCAGAGATATTGACCCGGAGAGACCCCGGGCAACACGCGTTGCTTATTATTATACTGTGAGTTATGACGTCTGGGACGTCGAGTGTCTGGGACGCTAGGCATCTGGGATGCCCATGATGGTTTAAACATGTTTTCCTAGAAATGGTATTTATGGTTATGGTTTTGGGCGATGGCCCACTTGGAATATGAAATTGGTATTCTGTATGTCGGATTTAAATAATATATGTTGGTTTTTGGTATTCATGGCTTTGGGTAGAGACCCACATGATTTGGTTTTACGGTTTCTGGGCTAAGGCCCTAATGGTTGTTTTAATAAATAGTTTACTTACTGGTTTTCGATGCATGCATACGTTTTAATGAAGGGCATAAATATCTTTGTGAAATGTGTTTTATGAACTTGTTTATTTTCGTCCACTCACAGCCTTTATTGTTTTAATGCCCTTCTGGTTGATCACGGATGCGACTGCAGCAGAGACTGGGACATTCCATGCCTCTTCCATCGATCCTTGCGCACTCTGGATGCCGTCGAGGCATTGGCTTTTGGTTATCCCTTGTCTGACACTTCGTGTCAGACGGGAGCATGACACATCCCACGGTAATCCCGGGGGATTGGGATGGGTCGTGTCAAAGTGGTATCAGAGTAGGTTTGCTCTTCGTGTGCGCACAGGTCGAGGGTGTGATGTCTCTTTGGGCTGCAGTTCGTTATCAACCTGATAGTTAGGGGGTCGGATGGATAGTTGGTGGGAATAAATCATGAATAGTAGATAGAGTATGATTGGCCTGGTACACCGTTCGTTAATGTGATTCAACCCAAGTGGGGTCGTACGTGAGGAACTGGTAATGTGGGACCGTCAGTTTGGTCATGTGGTATTAGATTATTGTGCTGCTGGGCACAGTTGGGTTCGAGAAACCCCATTCGAGTAGTGATTTGGAAAGGTGAACCTCGGTTGAGTAATGGTCTAAAATGTGACCCCTGGTGGTGATTGCTAGTGTAAGGGATGTTGGTACATCTGAATTGGCCGATGACCTTAGTGGTGGAACCTACATTGAGTGGATAGCAGGATTGGATTTGATGTCTATACGATGTCAGGACCGCGGGGTCGGTCAGGTTATGGATGACACTACAGTGGACAGTGGGGTTCAGAGGAACCATAGGGTGTGATTATGAGTCGTGTCACTTACCCTCACTTTCCAGGATAATGACGGGATGTCGACGTAGAGACATCACATCCAAAGCAAAACTATTGTGCATCCTCAGTGCACGACACCACAAGAGCAACCCAGTGCTTTGATACCAAGCTGACATGACCCATCTCAAATCCTCTCGGATTATCGTGGGCTGTCCTGCTCCCGTTTGACACCACGTGTCAGACCAGGGATAAGACCATAACCCACTCGGGGTTTCCAGAGTATGTAGTTGTTTCCAGACTACGCAGCTGCATGTGATATCCCGGTCTCTACTACAGCCCGCATCTGCGATCAACCTGGAGGGTGCCAAAAAACAAAAAAAAAACTTGTGAGTGGACAAAAATAAACAGTTTAGGAAAACAAATTTTTGAAATCAACATTTCACTCTCCGTTTTACAAGGTATGCATGCATATCAATTTAAAACCTTTATTTTCCAATAAAATAGTGTATATAAAAACTTCTGCAATCATTGTAAAACCAACACATGTGAAAACGTCTGGACACAAAGCAGTAAATAAAAAATGTGACCCATTCGCATATCCCCCCTCTGTCTCATATCATCGTATCATCATCCATATAATCAATCCATGACCAACATCAGCACAGAACTCACATCTAGTAAACTCATCAACAATACATATGCACAAAATCAATCAACACATCATAAGGCACTACCGGTAGGCCATCACACACTCACTCAAGATTCGGAGCCCCTAGCTCGACGTCCGAGTGAGATCCGACTCAGGATCGGAGCCCGTAGCTCGACTCCCGAGTGATATTCGACTCAGAATCGGAGCCCCTAGCTCGACGTATGAGTGATATTCAACTCAGGATCAGAGCCCCTAGCTCGACGTCTGAGTCGCCACCACAATACATTCAATCCACACATTCACTGAACATGGCATACACCCATTATTACAATGATCACAAATCCGAGGAATCACATATCCCTATTAATCTCACATCTTATCATATATCAACTATTCATAACTAGCTTACCATACGTATCCAACGATCACATAACCACGGCCCAAACCAAGTTCAACATTCAAGGTCATACTCAAACCTTGGGCGTACGCCCCAGATCACAAATACGTCCACAGACTTTGTAAAACAAGTCATTAAATATACATAAACTCCTGTACAAACCCATTTTACCAAACACCGTCAAGATTATATAAACATGTCATAATAGGGGTAAAACCATCTCCCCAAAACTAAATAAAGATCTTGGGTATAATAATACAAATTTCCTCACAAATAGCGTTATTTAGATATTTCTTAAACATTCGTAACATTCCCAAAATCCATATACATAGTACATATGGGATCATCAACAAATTCTCATTATCAATCATATGAAAACCATATAAAAACCATATAAAAATGCATGCATAGAGTTAGGAAAACAAAGTCAACTCACACACGGTCCACGCTGCACGCTCAAAACCCGCATTGTAAGCCAATCCGAAGTCGATGGAACGTTCGGGCTAGTCCAAATCACATCCAAGGGTTATTACCAACCTATACAAGTCCATATAATAAACCCTCAAAAACCCCGGAACCGAAAACACGTCCCAAACACGCTTCTCGAGGAGAAAACCTCCAAATGACCTATCAAACGATCGTTGATCGACCTGAAACTACCACCATTGGATTCAGATCGTCAAAACCTTTCGAACAAGACTCGTTTAACCTTGAAATTTGTGCCCATATGCCCACACGCGCTAATCAAAGTCCGATCAATGCCGATCAACGCTGACGTCACGCCAGTAAACTCTAATGTCAACTGCTGAGGTCACCCGATGACGTTAGCTTGACAACTCTAACACCTGATAGCTCTGATAGCCACCACGTGGTGCCACGTGTCACCCTCTGACACGTGTCACATCACATGATGACATCATAAACTACCACGTTAGCTCTAACATCTCTAACACACTGCCACGTGGTACCACCTCACTGGTCCACATGGTCTGACATCGATGACGTGAACTTGCCACGTCATCTGACCTCTCTGAAAGCTCGCCATGCGGCACCAACTATTCTCTGCCATGTGAATTAATAAGATGATGTGGCTTGCCACGTCATCGTCGTCTACCTTGAATGGGTCGACTCGCACCTTACAATCGGGTCATTCGACCCGCGACTCGACCTGATTCGTTCTTCTTATTTTTTTCATCCTAAATCCACTAGAAATTCACCTTTCTAATCCTAATCTACCCAAAAACTGATCTACGACCTTAAAACACAAGAAACATACCTGAAAATCCTCCCCCAAAGCTCATCACCCACGACCAACCTTCAAACCTGTCCCAACACTTATACCTTCGTCCCTTTTCCTTGTTTCTTAGTCTAAAGTACTCGCAAGGAAGCCAATAAGACATTAAGGATCTTATTTTAACATTCCAGCACCTCAAACTCAAAACCCTAAAATCCAACTAACATAGGTTTATGGTTTTTACCTGGTTCCTACTTCCAGCCCTCTTCTCAGTTCTTCTCATCCCTACGTCTCTCACCAACCTACCTTCAGTCTCTATTTCCCTCAACCCAGAACAGAACAATGAATATGATGATTTGTGGGGTGGGTTTTCGGCTGAGTTTGTATAAGGGAGAGAGAGATTGTAGTTTGTAGTAGATAAGAATCAATGAGTAAGTGAAAAGTGTCCCTCATCCATTGGACCTGGGAAGTAAATATCAAGGCCCACACTCTACTAAAAGCCAGTCTTCTCTCGTAAAACGTACAAACGTAAAAGCTCGCCAAATCATTCTAGACTCGTAAAATCCCCATACAATGTTCAAAATCCACATGTCGCCTGTCTACTGACTAGTATCATCTCGATCTATGTAATGGACCTCGGTCCACGTGCAATTGACCTCTCAGGTCAAAAGTTAATTATTTTCCCTTCTAGGGGAAAAATCGTCATTTCACCTCGACTAATTCCGATTAGTCTCGATTAATCCTCAATTAATCCTTAATTAATCTCGATAATCATGTAATTTCGGAACAGGTCGTTGCATTGTGCCCCGTGGAGCTCCGATGACTAGACCAGCCGTAAATAAACTAACAAAAACTGTTAAACGTTAGAAGTTGACGAAATATGCTAACGACGTTACCATATTTTGTTAACTCCTAACGGTGTTAAGACAACATTAAAAATGGAATATTGCCTGGCTTATCCCATACACGTGACACTGTGCTGCGCATGTGGCACTATATCGCACATGCGACACGCGTGGCACTGTAGTGCATGCGTAGAGTGCAGTGATATGCACGTGGACGCCCTTGGCCGGAGCATGGGGGCGCGTGAGCCATTTTTTCAGTCCTCTTGTAACGACCAGGAAATTCGAAAAAGGGAAATTTGGAAACAGGTGAAGGAAATGACAATTTTGCCCTTGGAATTGGGAAAACTGTTGAATTTTGGTTCGAATGGTCAAACGGACTTTGACCAATGACTGTGACGTAGTTTGGGACGTCACGAGTTCATAGACAGGTGGCATGCCCGATTCCGACATTCGAGGAGAAAGTTATGATGTTCGGAAGTTAGGGGTAATTTGGTAAATTGGTTAAAAAAAGGGGCCATTTGTTGACCTTTTTTCGGGACCTTGTTTGGACTTTTTGGGAAGACCGTTGGATAGGTCTCGGGACGCTGAATCCGTAGACAGGCGGCATGCGTCAATCGGAGTTCGGACGAGAAAGTTATGGGTCTAGAATTGTGAGGGGCATTTTGGTAATTTGCTATGGCAAGGGCAAAATGGTAATTTTCTGTAGCAGGGATAATTGTGAAAATTAATCTGGGCTAATTTGGATGTGGATTGGTCATGTGGTGACACTTGTCACCATGTTTGCAAGATTAGTGGCAAGTTGATGATGCAGATTGAAGGATAATATTTGAATGACGAAGTTGTTTGTGCAAAAGGATAAAAACAGAGATGCTGATCTCATTTGATCGATTCTTCCCAGCAACCCAAAACGTGAGAATTGGATGTCATCGAGGGTGAATTCGTGAGGAATTATAGAGCAAAATAAGGGGGTTTAGGGACTTTGAACCCTGCTAAAACCTAAACATAGAAACCCGAAAACCATGGATGAACCTAGGGGTCGAATTCGAATTGTTCGATGTTGATGAGTGAAATTAACCTTGAATTCATCTCCTTGGGAGTGAGGCGAGTCGAACCAGTGAAAGAAACGATGAAATTGGGGTCGTTTGGCCTTAGAACAGAGAAGAGGAAGTCTTGAAATGTTCGAGGCTGAGTCGTGGAATTAAGGACATGGAACCATGAAATTGATCGTTGAAATACGTTTATTAGGACTCCACGATGCTTCCTGATGCATCAATTGAAGGAAACAAGTGAGAAATTGTGGAGATGGGATGATGAACAGTGCTTCAGTGTTCTTCGATTAATCGAGCTTGATTCGATTGAATTAAGGTAGGGTCCAATGTAATTGAATTGACAGAACTTTAATTAAGTCTCTAACGATGTTAATGGACGATTGAATTGTAGAAATCGATGTCGAATTGATAGCAATTGAACCGGGTTGCATCGCAGGACCCATTTGCAGAGGAATCGGGTAGAGACGACGATGAACAGTGACATGGTTACTGTAGCTGGCGCGTGGCTTCCACGCGCGTGGGTGGGAATCCTGAGGTGAGGTCAACATGAATTTTGTCCTATTTAATGTAACGAACATTTTGGCTTTGGTTTCGAGTCGATCGGACACCGTCTCGATAATGTTTCGAGGGTCCGAAGGTTTATGTTACGTATTTAATTAATATTAAATTCTTGAAAAATTATGAGGAATTAGTATGATGTTAATTGAGTCCTTAGTGACCCTGAATAATGATTTTGGACAGGATTCGGGATTCCTGGAAAATGTCGGAAATTACGAAAACGCGTGCAGCTCGGGAAGCGAGCAGTTCGAACGGTGTGTGAGTGGACGTTTGTTTTATAAACCATGATGCATGCATAGTTAAATGTTTTACATGAGTGATTGCATAATTTGGTTTGCAATGACGTTCTGATGATGTGGCATGATTATTTGTGATTATATGATTATTTTAATTGGTATTTCGGGCACGTTTTACGAGAAATGTGCAAATGATGTTTTGGGCTAGGCCCAGAGTCAAAAAGGTTTTAAAAAGGATGTTTTGGCTTACTTGGTGAGTCAATGATGATTTCTGGATTATTTTAATGTTTTCAATGTGATTTTACAGATTTACGTATAATTGGCATTTGAGCTTGAGACCCTTTCGGGAATGCTTTTGACTTGGTTTGAAGTCATGGATATGATTAATATGTGTTGTGGTATGGATTGTGTTTGTGATTGTGGATACTGGATACTGGATCATGTCCTGGATGGTGCGAGTGCATTTCCTAGACGTGACTCGGATGTTGCGTGAGTGCAGTTCCCACGTATGTGGTACGTCTAGATGGTGCGTGTGCAGTTCCCAGACATGATAGATATGACTCGGATGGTGCCTGAGTGCAGTTCTCGAGGTTGGCCTACGCGTAGTGCGGATGTGATTGTGTGATTGATTGTGCACTTATGAATAGTGCAGATTGATGGATTGATTGAGTGATTGGTTGTATTGTTTGATGTTGATTGTGATTACGTACTGGTATTGAGTACGGGTTTATGGTCTGTGTGGCCAGGTACTTATGTTTTCATATGTTTTTTGGCCTGAGAGCTGGGATTTGATTTATTTGTGATTTGGCTGGAAAGCCGATGCTTGTGATTCCTATATTTTTCCCTATGCATGCATGGTTTGATAAACTGGAGGGTAACTGATGTGTTTTGAAATGCGTTTTCAATGATGTTATTTTTGTCCACTCACACCTTTTCTGTTTTTATGACCCTCCAGGCCGTGGCACGATGTTCGGGGCTGATCGAAAGGCGGAGGCATGAGCGGAAATCAGTGCAGTTATCCCTTGTCTGACAGGTGCTGAAGGGCATTTTCGGGACTTCAGTTGTAACACCCCGGAAATTCGAGGATTTTAATATTGTAATTTAATATGTGAATTGACGTTTTTACCCTTATGAATGGTATGGCCAAATTGTTGACTTTTTGATTGGTGGGTCAAATGGACTTTGACCAATGACCGTGACGTAGTTCGGGACGTCACGAGTTCATAGACAGGTGGCACGTCCATTTCGGACAATCAGGGAAAAAGTTATGACTATCGGAAGTTCAGGGGCATTACCGTAAGTTGGACTTCACGGGCGGAAATGTTGACTTTTAGTTTGACAATTAATTTTCACGCGACTCAAGGACCGATAGGTAGGTCTCGACGTCCTGAGTCCGTAGACAGGCGGCACGCCGAAATCGGACTTCGTATGGCTGAGTTACGAGTCTAGGAAGTGAGGGGCAGTTTGGTAATTTTTGAACCAGGGGCATTTTGGTCTTTTTGCCCTGGTTACTGTAGCAGACCGCGGGGGACATGGGCGGCACCACCATGTGCGGTGGTTCTATCGTGCAATTGATTATGCTAACATGTGCTGGAAAGTCTGGGCTGTCTTTTGCTTTTGAACGTGGCCTGAGCCGTCCAGCCTGCACGATCAATTGATTAATTCAAGTTCGAAGCTTTTCGGGGAGCATTTTTCAGTGGACAATTGGACACCCATGAGCCTCTGGGACGGCTTGAAATTGTTTAAAACTAATTAGAACATGTGTGAGCATCACTCTGATGCTGTTATAACTGAGAACGGGTGAGGAAAACCAGAGAAGCCATTTCTGGAAAATTGGAGTGAAAAATTAGAGTTTAATTTCTACGGTGTGTTGGACCAATCTAATTGCAGATTAAGCTTTCTGGGAGTGTTTAGAACACAACCATATCAAAATCGAAGGCAACCAGCCACGGGTGAGCTGGGACGGTGACTGCCGTGTTCAGAAGAATTTCAGAGGTTTGGACGACTACTTCCAGGTGAGTGTTGGTTCAATTGAGTGTGTTTTCCAGTTCGTTGTGATAACTATGATGCTTCATGTAAAGTTAATTTGATTTTGGTTTAGAAACCAGTGAGTTGGGGTGATCAACCCGTTTGGATGATCACGGTTGAAGGGCCATTTAAGGAATCGATTTGGCTAATTAATAACTCAGAACATAAATTAGATGTTTAAATAACATGTTAGGATCAAATTGGATTGAAATCGAGTGGGAATTGATGGGTAATTAACCGGGTAAAGCCGCGGGTGGCAGGCCCGAATTACAGACAAACGAGTGAAGGTGCTGACACTGTAGCTACAGTGTCAGGCGCGTGACTTTCATGCGCAGCCACTTTGGGCGGCGCGTGAGGGCGCGTTGGGGCTTATCTCCGATCACGATCAACATGACTTTTATTCCTCTCATCATTCTGAAAATTTTTGGTGAATTAACCATGTTGATCTGAGATAGTTTTGATGGGTCAGTTTAGGGCATGTTGCCTCGGGAAACGTGTTGGACGGCTTCCCCGAGCCGGTTTCTATTTCGGAGTTTGTGGTTAAACGTTTAAGACTTGTAGTGACACTTACATGTGATTTGGACTGACAGGAATTGTACGATAATCCCGGTACAAGTTCGTACGCGCAGGTTCACCGCGGGATCGTACAGTGAGTGGGCCATTTTCTTAAACCCTTGCGTGCATAAATGTTTTCTGGTTTATTATACTTATTCACATGCTAAAAACAATAATGGTTTTGATGATATGGAAAATATGGTTATGGCACATTTCACGGTATTTGGGCTTGAGACCCGTCTAATGAAACTTAATGATTGGTTCGGATTTTATTTATATGCTTGCATGTGGATATCAATAAAATGTATTTGGTACTGCACTGTATAGGTCCATTCGTATGATACTGTCTCCTCCGGATGAGGTACCCCGGAGAGGTCACGGACGTCTAGAATGTGCAGCGTCTATGACGCTAAGCATCGGGGATGCTGTAACCGAACAGGGTTCGGGGATTAAACTCGGAATTGAGACCCGAGTGGCACGCGTAGCCTTGTGATAGTGACCTTATTGGACGTCAGGGACGTCAGACATCAGGGATGTCGGGATTGGAGTGTATAGTGCAGCAACTAAAATTATACTTATGGTTTTATTACATGCCTTATGGTTCATAGTATATGACTTATGATTTTAAATACGGTTGCATGCATGTTTGGAAAACGGAGGGGTAAATTATATGTTTTACTTATCAAATGATTTTATAAACTTGAGTTTCGGTCCACTCACCCTTAATGTTTTTGGTAACCCCTCCAGGTCGTGATACTGAGGTAGAGGAGGAACCTGAGGCTGAGGCATAGATCTACTTCTGCGTACCTGAACCCCTGCTGGGTGGTGTACCCGCAGGTTTATGTTAGAGTCGTGCTCGCAACTTGTAATTTTGGATTTCATCCCTTGTCTGACATCTGTTTAATTCGGATTTGATGTATGACTTTAATTTGTTTATTTATGCATTTGATATTTTGAGGTTAAAATTGGTATGAATTTTTGGGTGTCAGATGGGAGCAGGGTACGCCCCCTTGTGGTCCCTGTGGGATCGGGGTGGGTCCTGTCATCAGTTGACTTATCAGACGGGAGCAGGACCGGGCACGGTTATCGAAGTCCCGTTGGGACATGTCCTCTCACCTCCGCTAGCGCTTGGTGGTGCATGGAGGCCTTTCCTTAACCACGGCGGTGCGTGGGCACACTTTTAGACCATTGGTTTTCCAGCCCTAAAAAGGCACATAGAGCCAATTTTCCATATCTTACAGCATATGGCTATAGTTGTTTTGGGGTCCCAAGTATTCTTAATCATGTATAAGTCCTTGTTAAGTATTTCTAGGCCATTTTGGGCTACCCTTAAGGGGTTTTGACGAATAGAGTTAATATTGAGTTGACTTTAACCCTTGTCAATGGTCTCCTTAGGGATGGACCGAGTTTGGAGCTTGTGGATTTCTTGATTTGTCGGGTGATCCAAGTCCCCGACTAGTGTGAGTGGACCCCTTTTCCCTGAATTGATTTTAATATATTATCTCTTGCATGTTTTACGATGTTGTTCCTATGATATCTTTGAGCATGCATGATTTAATATGCGCTATTGTGGTATGCAGATTGAGATGATTAGTATATGACGTTTACATTAATATGCTATGACAGAATGCTATGATATAACACTATGCATGGTTGTATGTATTCGAGTCACATGTGCATTGTATATTAGTCCATTGGGCATTGATGAGAGAGTTTTAGAACCCACTTAGGAGTCGTGGGTTTCTAGTACCTATCTGTAGGCCACAAACCAGCCTCCACGTGATCGTTCACTTATGTTGCTTGCTATACTAGTTAAAAAGCGCCAGCCTGTCCCCGAGCTCTAGGGGGCTTGTGGTGATAGTGTGATGCACCCAGCCTTCACGTGGTCGTGGTACGCTAGCAGGATACCTAATGTATGATCCGAGTATGAGACTTGAGGTGACTTAAGAGCAATTTGATGTGGGTCGATGATGTGATGTATTTATGATTTCTGCATGGCTCATCTGATTGCATCATTTGATTTATTACTGAATTGTTATTATGATTATTTCTCGTATTATGTGCAAGTATATTATGACTGTTTTCGAAATTTTTACGAAAAAAATGAGGGGTTAAAGGTTATTTTATCGAAAATGGTTTTACACTGAAATAGTAAATAGGTCCACTCACCATTGTATTTAAACCCCTCAGGTTTCTATGATGCGCATGTACTTCGAGGAGTTCGGTTGCTGCTCTGACACTCACTCTCGAGCATAGAGTGAAGCTGATGGAACAATCGGGTATTGGCAGGTAAAAAGATATTGCATGATCATCAATTAGTTTTGTCCATGCTCTAAGCTTCTTCTATTCGGTGAAATGTGATCAGTTTTTACTGGTTAGGTTTCATCTGACTTTTCAAAACGCGTCATTTTGCCTTAAATGGCTCTATCATCTAGAAGTCACGTCGGCCAGCACACCTCGATCTTCGTGCCATAAATGGATTTTTTGGGTCGGGATGTGTCACAAAATTCATGGAGAAGTCAGCTGAGCACGAGCCCAAGGGTATGCAGACAATCACATGCATTACTGTCAACAATGTGTTTGTGACCAAGGTGTGGAAGGAGAGTCTGAAGACCAAGGAAGGGGTAACATAGGTCAATTGACCCTTTGGAGAATGTAAGCTTACCTATGGAAGCTCTGTGTTGACCCCTATGAGGGATTGATGTTGGCTAAAATAATACCCAATCGTTTTGAATAAATGCCTCAGGTTGACTCTGAGCATCGACTAAATGTGGATTATCTCGGGGTTGGTTCAATAGGGAAGCTTTCATGTGAAATCACTTACATTTAGTTGGTTGTGTTTGTGCATTCTTGTCGATTTAGGGAGACCATTAAGTGATGGTCACTGAGTGGGCTGATGTCGGCGACGTAGGTGTGCAAGTAGTGGAGGGATACATTGCTTCCTTCCCCCTCTTTCAAAAGTTCAAACATCTCTGAAACATCTCCGTATTGTCACAGGTTGGGATTTTTGGATAAGTGCCAAGGTGCAGGTTCAGACAATGGGATGGTGAGTTTACTTTATCTTTCAAAAGAAATGGAAAAAAATAAAATAAATTCCATGATCTAGGTAAGTGAGTTTGAGTGTTCTTGGGTTTGGCATTCCTTCATTAGATCTGAGACTTTTTTGCCCTATAGGGTGGCACTTTTTTAGCTAACCTGAAAACATTTCAATTTATATTCATTTGAATTTATTACCTAACTATGACTAGCCTACACTAGTTTAACCAACATCATCCCGTAATTAAATATGGTGCCAAAATGTAAATTGTAAAATATACTTAGTTATTTATTTAAAGCTATATTTAGAAAGGTCATATTTTCCAAAATTATAGTTAGGAAATTTTTATACGTGACTCCCTGGGGTAACACTCCTAGATCTGCCACTGTTGAAGATTGGTGATGACGTACTGTTGTTTTCCGATGGGATGATTCACAAGTTCAATTGGCTGAGTTCACGATTTGAACGACATGTCTATGGGATTAGGCGCAAATGAAGTATAGAAGGTACTCACTTTTGGCTAGAGATGGAGTTGTGAACGTCTTGAGTTTGGAGCAAGGTGGTGGCTTTACTTCTGGTGGAGCTGAAGACATTCTCAGAGACTGAGATTCAATAAAGAAAGATTGAGATGAGGTTTTTTTTGGGTCAATTTTATCAATTTTTATTATTTATTTTAATATCTTATTAATTGTTTTTTGATACACCCCAACCATTAAAGAACGATTATGGAACAAAAGTCGAGGCGTGCTGCCTGACATCTGGAAGATGCCGTCCAGATGACGAAGCCATTTTGAGTCAAGCGACACATTTTGAAGAGTCAGGTGTAACCTAATCGGTGAAAAATCGATCACATTCCATCTGATAGCAGAAGCATAGAGCATGGACGAATTAAATTGATGATCATACACAAGGACTTTACCTGCCGATACCCTATTGAACCGTCAGCTTCACTCCGCATCCGAGAGTGAGTGTTAGAGAAGCCTCTAAACTCCTTGAAATACGTGCATGCCACAAAAACCTGAGGGGTTTAACACACAAAAGGTGAGTGGACCCAGTTGCTATTTCAGTGTAAACTCATGTTCAATTAACAACATTTAACCCCTCGTTTTAGAGTAAAACCCAAAAGCATTTACAATATACTTGCACATAATACGAGAAATATAACATCAATCATTTAATAACAATTTAAACTATGCAATCAGATGAGCCATGAAACCACCATAAATATGTCACAATATCAACTCACACCATAAATACTCATGAGTCGCCTTGCGTCTCATACTCGGAACATACACTGTGTATCCTTGCTTAGTACCACGACCACGTGAAAGATGGGTTCCTTGCACCATCACCACATGTCCCCTAGAGCTCGGGGAACAAGATAAGCATAGTAAATCATACATCACAATTATATACCACAATCAATAGATAACAAGATATGCATGCTCAACAAGTATCAAGTTTGTAAACATCGTAAAACGTGCGAGTATAAATAATATAAAATTAATTTAGGGAAAGGGGATTCATTCACACTAGCTGGGGATTTGGATCAGCCGGCAAATCAAACAACTCTGGAGCCCCCAAGTCCATTTTTTTCCCTAGGCAATCACCCACAAAGGTTGTAATTAGTAACAACTGACTAACAGAGTCTAAAATTTCTTACCATGGGCCTAGACACTTTATAAAACATCCAATACCCCAGAAATAGCATCCACACATTGCTGGGACCCAAAAAACAGCGCCTATACGCTGTCGCGAGTCGAAAGTCGGCTTTACGCATCTTTTTAGGGTTAGAAAACCATTCAAAACAGCCTAAAATACTCTGAAACAGCACTCACGTGACACCGTGGCCTAGACAAAGGCCCCATGCGCCGCCACGCGCAGATCTGGGCTCTGGAAAGTGGCCCACACTCTGCCACGCGCCAGCAAAATCCCTCGTGTGCCGTCCAAGCGTTGCCATGCGCCCACACGAGATGCGCGTGTGAGGCTACAGTGTTACATGCATGGGAATATTCCATTAACGGCCGTTAGTTTGACTGTTAGTCTAGACGTTGACTAACGACTAACTAACAACGTCGACCATTGACTGGTCGCTGCCAAAGCTTTGTCGCAGACGCCAGTCGAACCACCTCCAGCGCTGCCGTCTACGGGGGCCAAAATTTGGGATTTTCGTAGAAAAACTCCCAGATTCTGATGGGGCCTAAATTCTTCGATTTCATGCCCAAATTCATCATGCAGCCTATCAGCGTGGGGATTACAAAAATCATGATTATACCTGCTTAGCTCAGCACAGCATCGGGAAGACGGTCGTTCTTTAACTCCAATGACCTCCTCCGTTGATAGTCCTTGCACCAGAAACAATACAAGCAGAAAAGAGTAATTAAAAATCTGAACGTGTCTAACATAACAGTTTTTTCAAAGAGTTCATTCTTACCCAAAACTAGCTGCAAGTTCGTCGATTAGAGACGAGTTTGAGTCGGGTCAGTTCAGTGTTTGTGCTTTGGTATTCGTCATGGCTCATAGACACTTCCAGTGGGTTCAAAATGTGTCCAATGGTCATTAAATACAACATGCGCTAGTAGGGTTAGGTTCGCATCGAGGAGACGAGTTCAACATGAAGGTTTTCAAACGAAGATCGTACCTTAACCGTCGTGAAACTCTAGTTTCCAGCGACCTATCTGATTTTCGGTCGGACGTCACCATCGTCGCCACTACCTCGAATTTAACATGCAATCAGCTTGTTAGAAAGCTCTCAGTGTTAGGATTCCAATGGTTCAACTCTTGAGCTTCGAGGTTACCTGAAGGGCCTTCGAATAGCATCGGGTCGAATTTGGGTCACGAGTCAGGTCGCTTCGATTAACCCTCAAATGATCGTTATTAGCACCGTAGGATGAAGGAATCCCACTCCTTGCTCTAAAACGCAGTTGTGGGCATTACCTTCATTAACTATTTCATCCCTGAGGTTCGAAGGGGTGGTCACCTTACGAGCTAAGGGAGAAGGCTCGATAGTGCGGGGAGAAAATTGTGGTTTTTGGCCAACAGGGTTCATAGGGGTGCGCACAAGTCATTGTTTAATTGTCAGGACCGGTCCCAAATCCCTCAGGATTAACGTGGGACCCGCCTGATCCCGTCTGACACGAAGTGTCAGACCAGGGAAAATTCCATCTCTAGCCCTCGCCGGGGCTATCAGAGTGCATCGGGATCGTAGGAGGAGGGGAGTGATGTCTCGTCTCTGCTACAGCCCGCATCCGCGATCAACCTGAAGGGCATTAAAACATTAAAAGTCGTGAGTGGACAAAACAATATTTTATTAAAAGCATTTTCACTTAAAGACATTTATGCCCTTCATAAAAACATATGCATGCATTCCAAAAACCGTTTACCAAACATTCATAAAACTATTTATCAAACATTTACAAAACCTTTCAAGGGTTCATGCCCAGCCCCATAAACCGTCATGACCCATAAATCCATTTGGGTCCTTGACCAGAAATCACAATTCAAACCCCGTAGGTCAAATCAATAGGGACTCAGCCCAAATCACATCACGCGGGTCTCAGCCCAAAACCTTTCTCAAAATATCAAATACGGGGTCTCCGCCCCAAATCACTTGCTAAATCATAAAACACAGGGTCTCCACCCTCAAATCACTTTCCCATAAAACCTCATAAGTATCAACATACGTATAACCCATCCGCGGCACTTCTGAGAAGATGCCAACTTGGGGCACACAGCCCCTAGGGAACACATCCCCGATATAGTCACGATGACAAATCTATACTAGTGTGCACACTACTCGGGGTCTCACTCCGAGTCTTCTCCCAGGAATATCCATCTGGGAGGCTCAATCTCTGGATCTAGTCCGAGCTCTCTCTCTGGATCTAGTCCACATATCTCCCCGGAATCTGGTCCGGGACCACATCAAGTAACCTTCACTCCTAGAACGGGATCCCTATGGGGATACCCACTCTGGTCTGTGGTCTATGGATCGTGACTCTCCAGGTCGACCCTGGAGGAGACCATATAAACATATGGAAGGTTTCATGTCTTTTCAATTCTTTTCTTTCTTTCTCAAATCACTTTTCAACTGGGTCTCCTACCCGATTCATTTCAATAGGATTCCTCAAATCCGATTCAATTCCATTTTACAGGCCTCGGCCTAAATCCACAGTTCAACAGGGTTTCATGCCCGAATTCTCATTTCGTAAATCGAACTGGGACTCAAGCCCGATATCACAACCAATTGGGCCCTAAGCTCGGAACCATAAAGCAACAGGACCTCAAGTCCGATTTCACAACTAACGGGGCCTTAAGCCCTATATCTCAACTAAATGGGTCTCAGGCCCGATATCATAAATCAATGGGATATCAAGCCCGATAGTACCACTAACTGGGCCTCAAACCTGAATCGTAAACCAACTGGACCCTCGGTCCGATCGTATCGTTAAAATGGACCCTAGGTCCGATTCCTCGTCAAATCAAATGGACTCTAAGTCCGAGAGTTTGTAAATCAATTGGGTCTCACGCCCGGGTTCATGTTTCTAAATCCGAAATCCATTTATTAAACCCTCGTTGAAAACTTAGAACGTATAAGCATCGTATAAAACCGGAAATCGTGAAATACGTGCAAATACTTAAATCCTAGGCTACCACAATCAAATGCACTCATGGCATCATAAAACATACATTAAAACACTTACAAAACAATTATGCATGCATCAAGTTCGAAAGAAAGGTCCACTCACAGACCGTCTGAAGCCGCGCCTCGATACGCGTGCCATAACCGTCTCCCGAGTCAATCGTCGCCTCTGGGATACCCGAACCTGTCCAAATTCATTTAGAGGGTTACTAATAGCCTCATTAACCTCTCATTGAAGTCCCATAATTTTCCTGATTTTCTAACTATTTTTAACACCGATCCTAAACCTTCGGACAACCCGAACTATATCGAAACGGTGTCTGATTGACACGAAACCAATCCCAAAATGTTCGTTACATCGAATAGATGAAATAACATGTTGGAACCACCCTCAAAAGCCTCACCACGTGCTCACATGCGCCACCAGAAGCCGCCTGCGCGTGAGCCCACGCGCGGCACTGTAGATCATCCCCTACCTTGCGACGGCCGGTTCAGACCGGCCGGTCCGGTTCATGCCTGCAATTGGAACGGCGTGACCAGTCCAGGCGCCTACAATCTCCATTTTTCGTCCGTTTTGTCCCATTTCAATCCTAAAATTTTTATTTCCTCCTTTCCAATCTATTCCAATTAACTAAAGCACCTAAAACATCCAAAATCGACCGGTCCAACCAGAACTCCCACGGTCCAGCTCTCCAAAACCTTTCCTGAGGTCTCTCAACCTCCAATCTCTCTCGAAACCTCCCTCATAGCTTCTTAGTAACCTAATACACAAACGTTAATCAACCAAAACCGATCATAACGTCAAAAATTGAAAATGAGGAAAAAATGGCCAAAACCGATACCTTTCGGGTTTTGGGCCTCCGCCGTGCACGGTGGCTCTGTCCTGGCAGGCCACCATCAACCACCTTTCTCTCCTCACTCTTTGGTTCTCTCAGTCAAGATCAAATAGGGTTTGAAGGGTTGGATTTGGATGAAGGTTACACGGGTTGGGTTTTGTTTGGAAACAAAGAAAATGGTCGATGAAACAAGGTGGGATATGCATGAATGTGTTTCGCTGGGCAATGGATTGGTGACACTTGTCACTCATCCATTGGTTGTCTAAAAAGCTGGGCCCACTAAAGGTAAATTTCACTTTTTGTCTCGTAAAACGTGTCACCGTAAATAGTTCCCCGGAACTTCCGTGAGCCGTAACTTCGCCGTCGAACGTCCATTTTTGACGTGCTGTGTAACGACCCGTCTCAAATTCCTAGATTAGATTAGTGACTAATCACGATTAGTGAGGCTAATCGGTGATTAGTTGAGCGAAATCGGACAAACGATGCAAAATGACTGTTTTGCCCCTAGTCGTGGCAAAACGTTGACTTTTCATTCGGGCGGTCAAACGGACTTTGACCAATGACCGTGATGTAGTTTGTGACGTCACGAGTTCATAGACAGGTGGCACGTTCAATTCCGGCATTCGAGGAAGAAGTTATGACGTTCGGAAGTTAGGGGCATTTTGGTAATTTTGGTTAAAAGGGGTCAAATGTTGACTTTTTGACCTGGATGTCTGATGGCCAAGGGCCGAAGACCATTACGTATATCGGGACGATACGAATCCATAGACAGGCTGCACGTCGCATTTGGACGTTTGACGGCGAAGTTACGGTTCACGGAAGTTCAAGTGCACTATTGCACGAATTACAAAACGAGTTCACTTTTGGACTCTAGTGGGCCCAGATATTTGTCCTGATGCCCAATGGATGAGTGACAAGTGTCACCCATCCAATGGACACCCAAATTGATTCGTGCACCGTGCTTTCCATTCCATTTTTCTCCATTTGAAAACCATCTCCCCCGATCTCATTTTCTCACCATTTCTCTCCATCTCTGTGCAACCCAAAACCCATCCATTTCGACCAGGACTGAGACCAGAGAGTGAAGAGGATGTTGGTTGCGGTGGCCGGCCCAGGAAGGCGCCGCCGTGGGCGGTGGAGCCACGAACCCGTGCGGGTGCACGGTAAGGCCATTTTTCCCTTTTAATTTGATTTTGATATTGTGGTTGCTTATGGACGATTAGGATGAGTTTAAGGGGTTAATAGGAAGCTATTAGGATTGTATTGGTGGGTGGTAGACGGCTGTGACGCCGTGGGACGGTTTTGGAAACTTTGAACCGTATGGTTCAAAATGGAACCATGGGTTTCAATCTGTTTTGGGGGGTTTAATTGATTGGATTAGATAGGAAATGAAGAAATAGGAATTTAGGGATTAAAATGGGACCAAACGGACCGAAAAAAAGTAGGAGGAGCATTGAACCGGTCACGCCGGTTCAGCACAATAACCGGACCGGAAAACCAGAAAAAAATCGGTTTTCCAAGGTTGATGGTGATAAATAGTATTTTTGACCTTTTAGGAGCGCATGAGGGCGCGTGGGCCATAATTTGGGAAAGTGTTCAACACGTGAAATCTTATATTCGATGTAACGAACATTTTAGGACTGGTTTCGTGTCAATCAGACACCGTCTCGATATGTTTCAAGGCATCGGAAGGTTTAGGGTCGGCTTAAAAATAGTTAAAAATACGGGAAAATTATGGGGCTTTAGTGAGAGGTTAATTAAGTAGTTAGTAACCTTCTATTATGATTTGGACAGGTTTGGGAGTCTCGGTGACGGCGATTGGCTTGAGGGAGTCGTATGGCACGCAAATCGAGGCGGCAGTTCGGACGGTCTGTGAGTGGACCTTGTTTTCTAAATTGGTGCATGCATAAATGTTTATTATATGTTTTATTACATGTTTGATGATCCCATGGGTGCATTTGTATGTGGTTACGTATAAGCACGTATTTCGAGGTTTCGGCCTTATACGGTGCTTATACGGGTCTGTCTTTCTTTATTAATTTAAATGATTTGGTTTTGGATTTCTAAAAGAATAAACTCGGGTATAAGACCCATTTGGTTTGGTCTCAGCAATATGACACTATTTACGACCTTCAGGTCTAAATCGTGGTTGCGACGGGTGCTATGTGCACGGTGATCGACGAGACGCTCTGTAATAACCCGTCCCGAGAATTGGGATTAGTAGAGTGAGTAAGGTGTGATTAGTAAGGTTAATCAGGGGTTAGGTGGTCCCGAGGGGTCCGGGAACTTAGAATGACGATTTTGCCCCTGGGTCGGGCAGAAATGTTGACTTTTATTTCGGGTGGTCAATTGGAGATTGACCAGTGACCAGGACGTAGTTTAGGACGTCATGAACCCATAGACATGTGGTACGTTTGATTCCGACATCCGAGGAGGAAGTTGTGATGTTCGGAAGGTCGAGGGCATTCGTGTAATTTTGGAAAAATAGGGGGAAAAGTTGACTTTTTGAACAATCGAGTTTTGGTAGGTTGACCTAGGATGGTTAGATAGTTCTTGTCATCCTGAGTTCGATGACAGGCGGCACGTATTCATCGGACTTACGGGGTGAGAGTTACGGGTCTAGGAAGTTTTGGTTAAAACGTAAATATAAGTTAAAAAGAAGGGTATTTTAGTCATTGTGGCACATTGGGATTTGTGCACAGAAGAAAGGAATGGACGGCTGGGATTAGGCCAGGTGGGATAAAGGATGAAGGGATGGTGACACATGGCAGGTGTGTAGTGGCTTCTGGTGAGTTCGAGTGTGTGCACGGCCCAAATAATTGGGGTGCACCCGTGTTGTGTGATGCTGGTTCAGAAAACAGAGGGAGGTCGTGAAGGAAATTGAGGGCGGTGGTGTGTGTGTTGATGAATTGTGAGTGTGTGAGGGTGATCAGAGAGTGAGAGGGAAGCAGTGAGAGAGGTTGACGGTGTGGTGGCCGTGTGTGAGGGTGTCGAGAGCTGCGGGAAAATCAGGGAGGAAACAGGAAGAAATTGTGAGGATTGTGGCGGTGGTAGCCGTGTACGGGGCAATTGAGTCCGTGGTGGTGTCGTGCGGGTTGCGAGGAGTCAACCACTACCGGAGGAGCTCACGGTGGCAGCAGGAGGCAGGTAATTTCCTCATCTCCGATTCGGTACTCTGTTTTCCATTGAACTTCAATGTGAAAGTCGTGAGTCTAGGGCTAGAGTCGAGGGAGTTGGAGGTTAGGGTGAGGCTCCTGAGGGTCCTAGGAACGGGTTGAGTGTGCTGCCGTGATGGGTGGTGCACAGGGGCGGCCGGTACGACGGAGTGCACTTGTGTGCTCTGTTTTAGCCGTGAGGTTCGAACGGCAAGTTGTGCAGTTGGGGAGTGAGTCGACGGTTCAGGTTAGCTGGGTTAGGTTTAGAGAAGTCCAAGGAAGAGGTTGGTGTAGCCTCCGTGAAGGGGGAAGTCGTGGGTGGCCGGAGTAAGAAACAGGGCAGTGTACGGGTTTTTGTTCAAGGTTGAGTCGACGAGTTTTAGGGTGAATCGAGGTGAGTGACACACGGGAAGGGGTAGCCTAGGACGGGACGATGCTGCTGGTGAAGAGAGGAGTCGTTTTGGTGGACGGAATGAGGAGAACCGCTCTCGCCGGTTCAGGGTCCAGACCACTGGTGCGAACCGGGTCTGCCCAAGGTTGACGGTGCACTGTAGCTGGCGCGTGAGGGCCACGCGCAGCCACTTTGGGCGGCGCGTGGAGGCGCGTGCGGCTGTTCTGGGAGGAACGGTCAACATAGTTTTTGGTCTAGGAGTTGTTGTGAGCTCAATGGAGTTGGTTTCGGGTTAATCGGAAGTCGTTTGAGTGTAGTTCCGCGAGGGTGAATGTGTAGGGTCCCGGGGTTTTAAGCCTTCGGTTCGGGGATTTTTGAGGAAATTTAGAAGAGTGTTGGTAGATGTATTAGTGACGTAATTTGACGGTGTTTGACAGGATCGAGATTTCCCGAGGAAGCCGAGAAACGGGCTGGACGTTCGGGACGCGAGTAGGGCTCAGTACTGTGAGTGGACCTCTTCTCTAAACTCGAGCATGCATAACTGTTTTCTATAATTGTCTTATGGTTTTCAATCATGATTTTGTGTTTATCGAATATGTTTGGTCGGTTTTGCATTATTACACGCTTTTCGAGGAAAGTGGTTTTTAGCACGTTTTACGAGGAATGGTTGGTTTCTGGAATATATGTTATGATTTTGGGATTTCAATTGATAAGTGGTTTTCATTGGTTATAAAGGGATTTTGGAACATGATTTCGATGATCAAAGTTTTCGATTTTAGAATCGGATTTCACTAATCGGAATTTGGTTTTAAGATTGAAAAGTGGATTCCGGATTTGGGTTCGGAATGACGGTTCTAGATGCCGGGAGAGCATCGGACCAGTGATTTCGGATTCGGGTTTGGATGTAGATTGGTAAATGGTTTTTAAATGTTTTGGGATTGGATTTGCTGGATCTGGATATTGGGTTTAAAGACCCGGATTTATGTGACGGGGGACCGGCCGGATTGGGTTTAAAGACCCGGATTGAGTTTAAAGACTCGGGAGTTTAAAGACTCGGATATATTGATTTTCCCCCGTAGGCCTTGAGTTTAAAGACTCGGGAGTTTAAAGACTCGGATATGATTAAGGCCTGGATTGAGTTTAAAGACTCGGGAGTTTAAAGACTCGGATAGATCCAGCAGGTTTGATCGGGAAAATGATGATTTGGTGGTTATGGTTTTGATACGGTTTCTGATACTCATGTTATGGTTTCCTATGATATTTTATAGTGTTTCTGTTTCTTATGATGTTTAAGAACGATTATTTTAGAACTGTGTTTATAACTGTTGGTTATGCATGTGGTGCGAGCCATTTTCTGTTTTAAATTGCCCTCCAGGTTGTGGAGCGAGCGCGGGGTCTTGACGTCGAGGCAGTGTCCAAGGCATAGAAGTGACGTGAGAGTTCCCAGAGTAGAGTAAAGGCTTCCGTGTGCGTGTAGTTATCGGTTTTTATTTTCTTTGTATGTTCGTACTATGTTCTGTAAATGCTACCTTCGGGATATTTTGCAATTACTCCTGCGTTTGACTGGGTTCGAGTAAGTGTTCCTTAGGTGTTGTGTCGGGGAGTCAGACGAGAGCGGGATTTACCTCGAGTTTCGGGGTGAAACCGGGGTGGGTCCTGACAATTGGTATCAGAGCATAGGTTTGTCGAGTTTGTTGGGTCTGTCGGTTTGTGAGGTTGTGTTTCAGTTGTTTGACTACTTCTATGCCTCTTTCAGCGTGTGGTTGACGATGCCTCCGAGACGTAGACCCTCTCCACAACCTGAAGAAGTAGCCAGAGAGACGGAGAGTGCCACGATTGAGCGAGCCCAGCGGCTCGGGGCTACTACTTTTAGTGGTGGGGCTGATCCTGAGGAAGCCCAGAGGTGGATTACTAGGCTGGAGCGGATTTTTGCGGTGATGCATTGTCCGCCGGAGGAGCGAGTATTGTTAGCTGCATTTTTACTAGATGGTGCGGCGTACGAGTGGTGGTATACCCTCGAGTTGTCCGGTTGGGATGTTCACAGTGTGACCTGGGAGACGTTTAGGGAACGGTTTCTGGAGCAGTATTATCCTCGTTCTTTCCGGGATGCCAAGGAGGCGGAGTTTCTGCAGCTCCAGCAGGGGAATATGACCGTGGCAGAGTATGAACGGAAGTTCCAGATGTTGTCTCGGTTTGCTCCTGCTTTTGTGGCCACTGAAGCCGAGAAGTGCCGTAGGTTTGAGTTGGGTTTGCGAGGTGAGATTCGAGCCGTAGTGACAGCTGGATCTTTTGCTACCCTCCGAGACTTGTCGGATGCTGCGGTGCGAGTTGAGGCTAGTTTGCCGGTGCGACGCCGGGAACCTTCTATTCCTGGAGCTTCGAGCCAGCGGACACCGAAAAGAGGTAACTTCGGTGGATCGTCCTCGTCGGGCGATGATCGTTTTGGTAGGCCTGGTAGTGCCCAGAGTTCAGGATTTTGGGGTTATCGAGTACCGCCGACTCCGCAAGCGAGTGCGACGTCGGTAGCGTCGACAGGGAGACCGAGCAGTGGACCCGGCTGGAATGTGTGTTTCTACTGCGGGGAGCGAGGTCATTTTCGACGTGAGTGTCCACTGTTGCCACAGGAAGGTGGTGTAGGCAGAGGAGTAGCGGAGTCCGGACAGAGTACAGCGTCGGGAACAGCGGGCACGAGAGGAGGTGGTGGCACAGCCACAAGTAGTTCGAGGGGACGTGGTAGAGCGTCAGGATCTCAGGCCCGGGTGTTCGCGATGACTCAGCAGAAGGATCCGTCGACATCAGATACGGAGACAGGTACTTGTTTTACTTTTGGTCGTCCTGTTGGTTTGGTGTTTGGATTTCGGGGTAGAGTCTAGGAGTTAAGTTCCGTAGGAGGTTGACGGAAGGTATAGGAAATGAGTGACTATAATTGATCGATTGGAGACTGTGGAAGGAGAGAACCCACAAGCTAGAGTTTGCCTTTAGGACTTTGTGAAGTTAGTCCGACCGTGGCCGGAATAGTAGCCGAGGGAGATGGGTGGTGGTATACGAGGAGGTACTCTTTGACTTCTGTCGGGTACTGTGACATGAGGTATTGTATAATATCTTTGTTTTCTGTTCATAGAGTTTCCCTTGCGTACACCATGTAGTTGTTATATAGCTAGGGTTGGCTGTGGTGACAGTAGTGGGGGATGGAGTGAAATACCCAAGGTGGAGATGATAGACAGGAAACCTAGGCAAGGTTGTTCCTTAGGAGACCCTAGGTGTCGGGGACTAGCTGTGGAATTTCGGGGACGAAATTCTATTTAGGTGGGTAGATTGTAACAACCCGTCCCGAGAATTGGGATTAGTAGAGTGAGTAAGGTGTGATTAGTAAGGTTAATCAGGGGTTAGGTGGTCCCGAGGGGTCCGGGAACTTAGAATGACGATTTTGCCCCTGGGTCGGGCAGAAATGTTGACTTTTATTTCGGGTGGTCAATTGGAGATTGACCAGTGACCAGGACGTAGTTTAGGACGTCATGAACCCATAGACATGTGGTACGTTTGATTCCGACATCCGAGGAGGAAGTTGTGATGTTCGGAAGGTCGAGGGCATTCGTGTAATTTTGGAAAAATAGGGGGAAAAGTTGACTTTTTGAACAATCGAGTTTTGGTAGGTTGACCTAGGATGGTTAGATAGTTCTTGTCGTCCTGAGTTCGATGACAGGCGGCACGTATTCATCGGACTTACGGGGTGAGAGTTACGGGTCTAGGAAGTTTTGGTTAAAACGTAAATATAAGTTAAAAAGAAGGGTATTTTAGTCATTGTGGCACATTGGGATTTGTGCACAGAAGAAAGGAATGGACGGCTGGGATTAGGCCAGGTGGGATAAAGGATGAAGGGATGGTGACACATGGCAGGTGTGTAGTGGCTTCTGGTGAGTTCGAGTGTGTGCACGGCCCAAATAATTGGGGTGCACCCGTGTTGTGTGATGCTGGTTCAGAAAACAGAGGGAGGTCGTGAAGGAAATTGAGGGCGGTGGTGTGTGTGTTGATGAATTGTGAGTGTGTGAGGGTGATCAGAGAGTGAGAGGGAAGCAGTGAGAGAGGTTGACGGTGTGGTGGCCGTGTGTGAGGGTGTCGAGAGCTGCGGGAAAATCAGGGAGGAAACAGGAAGAAATTGTGAGGATTGTGGCGGTGGTAGCCGTGTACGGGGCAATTGAGTCCGTGGTGGTGTCGTGCGGGTTGCGAGGAGTCAACCACTACCGGAGGAGCTCACGGTGGCAGCAGGAGGCAGGTAATTTCCTCATCTCCGATTCGGTACTCTGTTTTCCATTGAACTTCAATGTGAAAGTCGTGAGTCTAGGGCTAGAGTCGAGGGAGTTGGAGGTTAGGGTGAGGCTCCTGAGGGTCCTAGGAACGGGTTGAGTGTGCTGCCGTGATGGGTGGTGCACAGGGGCGGCCGGTACGACGGAGTGCACTTGTGTGCTCTGTTTTAGCCGTGAGGTTCGAACGGCAAGTTGTGCAGTTGGGGAGTGAGTCGACGGTTCAGGTTAGCTGGGTTAGGTTTAGAGAAGTCCAAGGAAGAGGTTGGTGTAGCCTCCGTGAAGGGGGAAGTCGTGGGTGGCCGGAGTAAGAAACAGGGCAGTGTACGGGTTTTTGTTCAAGGTTGAGTCGACGAGTTTTAGGGTGAATCGAGGTGAGTGACACACGGGAAGGGGTAGCCTAGGACGGGACGATGCTGCTGGTGAAGAGAGGAGTCGTTTTGGTGGACGGAATGAGGAGAACCGCTCTCGCCGGTTCAGGGTCCAGACCACTGGTGCGAACCGGGTCTGCCCAAGGTTGACGGTGCACTGTAGCTGGCGCGTGAGGGCCACGCGCAGCCACTTTGGGCGGCGCGTGGAGGCGCGTGCGGCTGTTCTGGGAGGAACGGTCAACATAGTTTTTGGTCTAGGAGTTGTTGTGAGCTCAATGGAGTTGGTTTCGGGTTAATCGGAAGTCGTTTGAGTGTAGTTCCGCGAGGGTGAATGTGTAGGGTCCCGGGGTTTTAAGCCTTCGGTTCGGGGATTTTTGAGGAAATTTAGAAGAGTGTTGGTAGATGTATTAGTGACGTAATTTGACGGTGTTTGACAGGATCGAGATTTCCCGAGGAAGCCGAGAAACGGGCTGGACGTTCGGGACGCGAGTAGGGCTCAGTACTGTGAGTGGACCTCTTCTCTAAACTCGAGCATGCATAACTGTTTTCTATAATTGTCTTATGGTTTTCAATCATGATTTTGTGTTTATCGAATATGTTTGGTCGGTTTTGCATTATTACACGCTTTTCGAGGAAAGTGGGTTTTAGCACGTTTTACGAGGAATGGTTGGTTTCTGGAATATATGTTATGATTTTGGGATTTCAATTGATAAGTGGTTTTCATTGGTTATAAAGGGATTTTGGAACATGATTTCGATGATCAAAGTTTTCGATTTTAGAATCGGATTTCACTAATCGGAATTTGGTTTTAAGATTGAAAAGTGGATTCCGGATTTGGGTTCGGAATGACGGTTCTAGATGCCGGGAGAGCATCGGACCAGTGATTTCGGATTCGGGTTTGGATGTAGATTGGTAAATGGTTTTTAAATGTTTTGGGATTGGATTTGCTGGATCTGGATATTGGGTTTAAAGACCCGGATTTATGTGACGGGGGACCGGCCGGATTGGGTTTAAAGACCCGGATTGAGTTTAAAGACTCGGGAGTTTAAAGACTCGGATATATTGATTTTCCCCCGTAGGCCTTGAGTTTAAAGACTCGGGAGTTTAAAGACTCGGATATGATTAAGGCCTGGATTGAGTTTAAAGACTCGGGAGTTTAAAGACTCGGATAGATCCAGCAGGTTTGATCGGGAAAATGATGATTTGGTGGTTATGGTTTTGATACGGTTTCTGATACTCATGTTATGGTTTCCTATGATATTTTATAGTGTTTCTGTTTCTTATGATGTTTAAGAACGATTATTTTAGAACTGTGTTTATAACTGTTGGTTATGCATGTGGTTTCAAAACGGAGGGTTTAAACTCGGTTTTCTTATAAAATGGTTTTGAACTTTTTGTACTTTCTGGTCCACTCACATTTTCTGTTTTAAATTGCCCTCCAGGTTGTGGAGCGAGCGCGGGGTCTTGACGTCGAGGCAGTGTCCAAGGCATAGAAGTGACGTGAGAGTTCCCAGAGTAGAGTAAAGGCTTCCGTGTGCGTGTAGTTATCCGTTTTTATTTTCTTTGTATGTTCGTACTATGTTCTGTAAATGCTACCTTCGGGATATTTTGCAATTACTCCTGCGTTTGACTGGGTTCGAGTAAGTGTTCCTTAGGTGTTGTGTCGGGGAGTCAGACGGGAGCGGGATTTACCTCGGGTTTCGGGGTGAAACCGGGGTGGGTCCTGACACGCTCGCCTCCGGATTGGGATGTGTTCCTTCCAGAGAGGTCACGATGCACGATTCGTGGTCGGGAAGCCTGGGGAGGCTCGACTTCGGAGTGCTGACGGTTCAGGATATCGATCGGTGATGCGTGCACCATGATCTTGTGGTGGTCGCGTCGGTTGATACGTTCACGGTGACATACCAGGATTGAGGGCGGTCTTGGATGGATGGTTGCACGCATCACTATGATCGGAGTCATGACTGACCCTTAGATATCGGGCACGATGCCCAGTTGAGTCATATGTTCGGGCACGAGACCCAGTTGTTTTACACTGATGATTTTGGGTCAGGGACCCTAGATAGATTTCCAAGTTCATGACGGTTTATGGGAACCGGCATGAACTCTGGAAAGGTCATTGTGGTTCATGACGGTTTATGGGAACCGGCATGAACCTTTTTCAGGTCATTCTGGTTCATGACGGTTTATGGGAACCAGAATGAACCTTGGTTAATGGATGTTATGGATCATGACGGTTCAGGGGAACCGGGCATGATTGTTTATGTTATGTATATATATATATATGTTCATATACCTTCCTTTACTTGTTCTTCTATCTCCTCCGGGGAGGGTCGTTGGCCTGGGTGGATCCCGGAGTAGTCACGGAGCACCGACTGAGTGGAGTCACCCCCCAGTTGGGTTCCTTACTCTCAGGAAGGCTATGATTACTATTACCTCGGGTAGGGTCATTGGTCTGCGGACATTGACCTTGACTTTGAGAAGACTCGGATTGAGACCTGGGTAGCACGCGCGTAGCTTTGGAAACCGTGACAGGATTGGTTGTGTGAATTATATGTATATATGATGTATGCTATATGATATATGAGGTATGCTATATGATATCTGATGTGTGTTTACACAGGTTTTGGGCAGTGGCCCGTGTACTTGATTTCATTATGGTTTTTTCTGGATAAATGGTTTTCGAATGCATGCATGCTTTTTAGTGAAGTGTACAAATGTCTTCTCGTTAAAATGTTTTTATATACTCTTGATTTGTCCACTCACATCTTTTAATGTTTTGACTGCCCTTCAGGTTGACAACGGATGTGGACTGTAACAGAGACCGAGATATCACATACCTCCTCCGGATCCTGGCATACTCTGATAGCCCGGGAGGGCAAAGGTCAGAAATATCCCTTGTCTGACACTTCGTGTCAGACGGGAGCAGGGTCATCCCGCACTAATCCCGGGGGGATTGGGATGGGTCCTGTCATGCCGCCTGTCTACGGATTCATATCGTCCCAATCTACGTAACGGTTCTTAGCCCTCGGCCATCGGACCTCACGGGTCAAAAGTCAACTTTTGGAAAAATTACAAAATTGCCCTCAAACTTCCGAACGTCATAACTTCCTCCCCGAACGTCAGAATCGAGCGTGCCACCTTTCTATGAACTCGTGACGTCATGAACTACGTCACAGTCATTGCCCAAAGTCCAATTGATCGTCCGAATGAAAAGTCAACGATTTGCCCATTCCAAGGGCAAAATCATCATTTCGCCCCAATGTTCGCTAATCCTCATCTAATCTCAGATTAGTCTTCGATTAGCGAGACTAATCCGTTATTAATTCTTAATTAATCCCGCTAATTCGGGACGGGTCTTCATATTAGTGCTGGTGGTTCCAGGGAGTTAGGGTTTAGTCGAAAGCCATAGTGGTTTTCTGAGGGATGGCCACGGGTTGAGGGTGGGATAGATCGCACAATGAAAATGATAACACCCTTCCTTCAAAACGGCGTGCAACTCAAATTGCAATTTGGATTTGGGTTTAGGCTTATTCTGCACGGAGATAGTTTAGATAAAGGGTTTTTGGGCCAAGACACATACTATACATTGGGTGTCCAAATGCAATCGGGCTTAGGGTCAAGATAACATAAAAGGAATGGTTTGGGCTTCCAAGAAATGAAATTTTGGGCTTCCAATTTGGGTCTAGGTCAACTTAGGTTTGTCGACTATATCGAGCCTCCCATAGAAATGGATCCAACCCTACGCACTAAATGGGATCCGAGACACTCGTGAGGGAAAAAAGGTAATTTCATATTTTTATATCCTAGAATTCGGTATGGGTTGTATCAGATTACCCCCAATAGGAAAATTTTGTCCCCGAAATTTGGTCAATGTCGATCACAGATACAACTCATAACAAGCATCCAAGAACTGTCCATTGCCCCTAAAGTTAAGATTTGACTTCCTTACGGGGTCAGAAAGAAGAGTGCTCTTCCAAAAGATTCGTTATTTTCCAACCACCAAGTTACTGGCGTAACCCTTCGTTTGCTTCATGTAGCACCAAAAAGATTTCCCTCAAATGATACAACAAATCAGATAATTCTTGAATAGTTTCTTGAATGCCCAGTAAGGATTTCCTTATCAACGGTTAGTCCTGGCTCGTAGAGATAACATACACGCTCGAATAGGTCAATTTTCTCCTTCACCTATAAACTGAGTTAGTCAAGTACAAGAAAACTCCGATGTTCCAACTGCCTCGTAGTGTAACTGGTTTTGAGTTAGTCAAAATAACAACCTCGACAATTCATCTGATTATATCGGGCCTCCTATAGAAATAGATCCAACCCTACGCACTAAATGGGACCTGATGACACTCGTGTGGACAAAAAGGTAATTTCATATTTTCATTTCCTAGAATTCGGTATTGGTAGCATCACTTTTAGTATATTTAAATTTTTATCCATGTCAACCTTAAAAATGGCCCCACAAATGCCAGTTGGGCACTTAATTGATTTCTTTCAACAGATTGTTAACAATTGGGCACTTAATTCCGTACGTGTTGTATCACTTTTAGTATATTTAAATTTTTATCTATGTCAACATAAAAAATGGCCCCACAAGTGCTAGCTGGGCACTTAATTGATTTCTTTGAACCAATTGTTAACTTTGGATACTTAGAGCATCTTCAGCAGAGTAGGCAAAAATAAGTTACGGACAAATTTAACCAAAAATTTATCTAAAAGCATCAAAATGGACTTGCAATGGGCTAGGTAAATTTAACCTAAAATTAAACTTGTCTATTGGGGGTTAGCTACTAGTAGCTAGCTGTTTCCTACTAGCTATTTCTTCATCTCGTTTCTCTCTCCTCTCTCTTTCATCGTTTCCATCCACTTTTCTTCACAAACTCTCTTTTTCATTCCTAAAACTCACCATTCTTTACATTCAGAAGCTCTAAACTTTTGTGGGTTATCCAAAACTTCAAAAAAGGAAATTGAATTTCCCAATTTTTTTGTTTTTGAGTCATTAATTGACTCAGAATTTTCATATAGGGTTGTGAAAGTTTTTTTTTCCTGGTACTTGGGAAATTGAGATTTTGATGTTTCACAACTTTCAAGTGACGATCGGAAAGGCCGAGTTGTCACAAATAGAGTTTGGGTATGACAATTTTAACACATTCAACAATTAGTAGGGAAAAAGAAAGAAAATTTAGAAGTTTTACCATAAACCACTATGGTAGCTTGGAGTAAAATAATTCTTCTTACTTTCATGGAGGCGAAAAATATCCTTCCCTACATATAGTGTCTCCGAAACAAGGACTTGATGTGATGGCATGGACCTTCGAAAACCATAATTTGGGGAAGATTTAAAGGAAATTACCATTTTGCTCCTAAAAGGTCAATGGTTGACTTTTTGACAGGGATTGTTTTTGGATATCCCGTGAAGGCCATTATGAAGGTCTCGTCCTCCTAAGTACGTTGGAAGGTGGCATGACAAGAACGAAGTTCAGACGAATTCATTTTTTGTTTAAATCGTATAGGGGCATTTTGGTAAATTGGCAATAAGGGCATTTTAGTAATTTTATTTGGAGGATTTTTCGTATGAATGGTTTAATATAGGGATAAGTCTCCACTTATCTCATATGGGAGTGTGCAACCGACCTTGGCTTGTTTATGTGTGTATGTGATATTTTTTTTAAGTTTTGTGTGTGTGTGTGTGTGTTGTTCGACTAAGAAGAAGAAAATTGAAGAGGAAGAAAGAAAAGAAAGAATAAGGGAATGTGGCAAGTGCATAACCAAGAGAGAGAGGGTGAGAGAGAGAGAGAGAGAAAGGACACAAGAAGAAACAAACTTGAAGTTGGCTGCACAACTGAGTTTTTGGGTATGAGAACTTGAACTAAGCCTGCTATGCCTCTTTACAAGTTCTTATGACCTTAATAGATACTTGGTTTGAAGATTTGGATGTCGAAACTGCCTAGAAACCAAGGAATGAGTCTTGGTCGAATTTTGAGAACTTGGGTGGCGGATTTCGGTGAGTTGTTCACATTTTTCAAGTTATAGATCTATTATAGGAACTAATTACAAGATATTGGACAAAAAAGAACTTGAAAATGTTAAGAATTGAGGGGGTTGCGACCGGGTTGGGTCGTCGGGTCGGGGTGACCTGAAAACTAGAGAAACGGGCGAGGAAGATGACTGAATAGTGCTGGCGTGTGGGCATCACGTGCAACCACTTCTGGTGGCGCGTGGGGTGCATGCCAGCATATCACAGGATGCGACCAACATGTTTTTTGACTTTCAATGTTACACACATTTTGGCTTAGGTTTCGCGAAAATCGGACACCGTCTCGAGGTAGTTTTGGGTGTCCAAAGTGCATAGTTAATGTTAAAAAATTAATATTTAATTTCTAGGACTTAGGGTTTGTACTAGGAGGTTACTTGAGGGTTCTTATGACATTAATAACCTAGATTTATATTTTTGGACAGGAAACATAACCTACAAAGTTAGCGAGGAACAACCGTAACATGAATAATCGACGAATTCGCACTATGAGCGGACGTTTATTTTTATTAAAATATTATGCTTGCATATTTTCGCATTTTAAATGTTTTCTATGTGTTTTTGGTGATATTTGATTGATTGGGATTTTTATATGAGTTATGACGATTTTTACGAAAATTATTTTATTGTACGTTTTACAAGATTTCCCTTGGATTATGTTCTATGATTTGGCTTAACTTGTGGATTTGGGTTGAGTATGGTTAAAGTGTGTTTCTCGATGTTTATGATGGGAAATAATTGTGATATTGGATTGTTTATAAGTATGTATGATTTTGGGTGACTTTAGAGGAAAATATCATATGTGGGCATTTTATGAGGTTTGGTGTAAAGTATGTTTTTTGGGCGTTAGCTCAAGTTTCTGAAATGCGGATTGATTATGGAATTGATGTGTATGTGATTCCTCAATATTTGTGCATTGTGATATGAATTAATGTGTGTGAACAACCCTCCTTGAGATGTGTGTTGGTTGGTTAGTGGTCTCAAACGTTGAGTTAGGCTCTAGTTCCTGAGACTAGTGACTCGGACATCGAGCTGAGTTCCAGTTTCTGAGTGGTGTGCCTACCGGTAGTGCAGTCGTTGTTATGATTGAAATTGTGCATTAAGGATGTGTTTATTGTGTGTTATTGATGTGATGGTTGCAATGATGTATTGTATTTCGTATATGAGCTGGTTTATGAATAATGATTGGTTTCCTGTTATTGGCTCGTATTTCGAGGTTCATGATCTGTGTTCTGTTTATTTGAGATTTAACGATTTTCCATATGCATGCATAGTTTTATAAAACAGAGGGTACAAACGTATGTTTTTCAAAATATTTTTTCAAAGGTTATATTTGTCCACTCACATTTTTATGGATTTTACTTATCCTTTAGGTTGTGGCACGAAGACGGGGACCTGCTTAGGAGCGGAGACATAAGCGAGATTTTGGTGTATTTGTGGACCCTTAGGGCAAAAATCCTATTTTTTGAGCCATGATGTCAGGACCGATCCCAAATCCCCCGGGATTAACGTGGGACCCGCCTGATCCCGTCTGACACGAAGTGTCAGACTAGGGAAAATTGACAGGACCCGCCCCGATCCACTCTGGAACCATATGGGGACGTGCCCTGCTCCCGTCTGACACCCAATAATTCATACCAATTTTGACCTCAGAACTTCAAATGCATAAATAATCAAATTAAAGTCATACATCAAATCCGAATTAAACAGATGTCAGACAAGGGATGAAATCCAAAATTACAAGTTGCGAGCACGACTCTAAAGTAAAACCTGCGGGCAAACCACCCAACAGGGGTTCAGGTACGCAGAAGTAGATCTATGCCTCAGCCTCAGGTTCCTCCTCTACCTCAGTATCACGACCTGGAGGGGTTACCAAAAACATTAAGGGTGAGTGGACCGAAACTCAAGTTTATAAAATCATTTGATAAGTAAAACATATAATTTACCCCTCCTTTTTCCAAACATGCATGCAGTATCGTTTAAAATCATAAATAATATAATATGAAGCATAAGGCATGTAATAAAACCATAACCATAATTTTAGCCACTGCACTATACACTCAAATCCGACATCCCTGATGTCTGACGTCCCTGATGTCAATAAGGTCACAATCACAAGGCTACGCGTGCCACTCGGGTCTCAATTTCCGAGTTCAATTCCCGAACCCTGTTCGGTTACAGCATCCCCGATGCTTAGCGTCGTAGACGCTGGACGTTCTAGACGTCCGTGACCTCTCCGGGGTACCTCATCCGGAAGAGACAATATAATATGGAAGGATCTATACAGTACAGTACCAAATACATTTTATTGACATCCACATGCAAACATATATGTATACATAGGTAAAATCTGAACCGATCGTTACGTTTCATCAAACGGGTCTCATGCCCAAATACCATGAAACGTGCCATAACCGAAATCTCAATGTCATCAAAACCTTTTATAGATTCCAGCATGTGAACATATAAGTAAATCAGAAAACATTTAAGCATGCAAGGGTTTAATGAAAACGGGCCCACTCACAGTACGATTCCGCTGCGAATCTGCGCGTACGGACCTGTACCGAGATTATCGTACAATTCCTGTCAGTTCAATTCACACGTAAGGGTCACTACAAGTCCTTAATATTTATTCAAAAGAAGGTTCGAAACAGAAGCCGGTTCGGGGAAACCGTCAACACGTTTCCCGAGGCAACCGACCCTAGCCGGACCCTTCAAACTATCCCAGATCAACATGGTTAATTCACCACAAATGTTCAGAATGATGAGAGGAATAAAAGTCATGTCGATCGTGATCGGAGATAAGCCCCAACGCGCCCTCACGCGCCGCCCAAAGTGGCTGCGCGTGAAAGTCACGCGCCTGACACTGTAGCTACAGTGTCAGCACCTTCACCCGTTTGTCTGTAATTCGGGCCTGCCACCCGCGGCTTGACCCGGTTGATTACCCATCAATTCCTACTCGATTTCAATCCAATTTGATCCTAACATGTTATTTAAACATCTAATTTAAGTTCTGAGCTATTAATTATCCAAAACCAATCCTTAAACGGCCCCTCGACCCGTGATCATCCAAACGGGTCAATCACCAGAACTCACTGGTTTCTAAACCGAAATCAAATTAACCTTACATGAAGCATCATAGTATCACAACGAACTGGAAAACACACTCAATTGAATCAACACTCACCTGGAAGTAGCCGTCCAAACCACTGAAATTCCTCTGAACACGGCAGTCACCGTCCCAGCTCACCCGTGGCTGGTTGCCTTCGATTTTGATATGGTTGTGTTCCAAATGCTCCCAGAAAGCTTACTCTACGATTAGATTGGCTCAACACACCGTAGAAATCAAAAACCCGATTTCCCTCCAAAAATTCCCGAAATGGTTTCTCTCTGGTTCCACCCTTATTTTCAGTCCTTTCAATACCAGAGTGAAGCTCACACACTATATAATCAGTTTTAATTAATTTCAAGCCGTCCCAGACTCTCGTGGGTGTCCAATTGTCCACTGCAAAATGTCCCCCGAAAAGCTTCGAACTTGAATAATTAATAGGGTCGTGCACGGTGGATGCAACAGACCACGGTCTAAAGCATCAGACACTCCCCACTTTCCAGCACACAATCGCACAACCAATTGCACATTTGAACCACCGCACATGGTGGTGCCGCCCTTGTCCCCCGCGGCCTGCTACAGTAACCAGGGCAAAAAGACCAAAATGCCCCTGGTTCAATAATTACCAAAAACCCCTCACTTCCTACACCCGTAACTCAGCCATACGAAGTCCGATTTTGGTGTGCCGCCTGTCTATGGACTCAGGACGTCGAGACCTACCTATCGGTCCTTGAGTCGCGTGAAAATTATTTGTCAAACGAAAAGTCAACATTTTCGCCCGTGAAGTCCAACTTACGGTAATGCCCCTGAACTTCCGATAGTCATAACTTTTTCCCTGATCGTCCGAAATGGACGTGCCACCTGTCAATGAACTCGTGACGCCCCGAACTACGTCACGGTCATAGGTCAAAGTCCATTTAATTCACCAATCAAAAGTCAATAATTTGGCCATACCAATCACAAGGGTAAAAGCGTCAATTCACACCTTAAATTACAATATTAAAATCCTTGAATTTCCGGGGTGTTACAACCTCCCCCCCTTAAGGAATTTCGTCCCGAAATTTCAAAGAAACAAATGAGGAAATTGATCTCGCATCTGAGCCTCAGGCTCCCATGTGGCTTCTTCCACATTCTGGTTTCTCCAGAGAATCTTCACGAGAGGGATCGTCTTCCGCCGTAGTACCTTGTCCTTCCGATCCAAGATCTGTACTGGTTGTTCCTCAAAGCTCAAATCCCCCCGTAGTTCGACAGGTTGTTCCCCAAGTACATGAGAAGCATCACGTACGTACTTCCGTAGCATCGATATGTGGAAAACATTGTGAACTCTAGATAGTTCTGGAGGTAGCGCCAATCTGTAAGCAACTCTGCCAATTCTCTCCACGATCTCATATGGTCCGATAAAACGCGGACTCAGTTTCCCCCGTCGACCGAATCGGATAATCCCCTTCCACGGTGATAACTTCAGGAAGACGAAATCTCCCACTTCAAATTCCAAGTCTCGAATCCGTCGATCGGTATAACTCTTCTGGCGATCCTGTGCCGCCTTCAATCTCTCTTTGATAACACGAACAGTTTCCAAGGTCAAGTCCATCAATTTCGGCCCTACAGCCGTTCGCTCTCCTATCTCCGTCCAGCAGATAGGTGTCCTGCACTGTCGACCATACAGTGCCTAATAAGGTGCCATCCCAATGCTTGCCTGATAGCTGTTGTTGTAAGCGAATTCCATCAATGGCAAATGAGTATCCCAAGAGTCCTGAAACTGTAGTACACATGACCTCATCATGTCCTCCAGGGTCAGAATGGTTCTTTCAGACTGCCCATCGGTCTGTGGATGGAACGCAGTACTGAAACGTAGGGTTGTTCCCAAAGTACCTTGCAAACTTCGCCAGAACCTGGAAGTGAAACGCGGATCACGATCGGACACGATCGATTCCAGCGTACCATGCAATCGTATGATTTCCTTCACAAACAACTGAGCCAGTCGATTAGGTTTATAGGTCTCCTGAACTGGCAGAAAATGGGCTGATTTGGTTAACCGATCCACGATCACCCATACTCCGTCCACTCCACTCTGAGTTCTCGGTAACTTAAAGATGAAGTCCATGGTGATGTGATCCCACTTCCACTCGGGAATCGGAAGTGGCTGCATAGCCCCATACGGTCTCTGCCGTTCCACCTTAACCTGCTGACAGGTTAAGCATTTGCTTACGAACTCGGCAATATCCTTCTTCATTCCTGGCCACTAATAATGGTTCCGGAGGGTACGGTACATCTTTGTACCTCCCGGATGCATAACATAGGCCGAACTATGGGCCTTCTCAAGAATCTCGGCCCGTAACTCTGCCACTGCAGGTACACACAAACGGCCCAATTTCACAAGTGCCCCATCGTCCCGGATGGTGAAATCCTGTTTCCCATCCGCATCGACCTCAATTCTGTAAATACAGAGTATCGGATCCTGAAGTTGTGCTTCGATAATCCGATCAATCAGTATAGGTCGTACATGAAAACTGGCCAACAAAGCTCCACGTTCATCCGTACCCAAGATAACTCCCGCCTTCCGGAGTTCCACTAGCAAAGGAAGATACACCATCCCTAGGTGTGCAACGGATCCTGCTAACTTCCTGCTGAGTGCATCAGCCACCACGTTAGCCTTACCCGGATGGTACTCGATCGTACAGTCATAGTCCTTCAGCAGCTCCAACCATCTCCGTTGTCTCATGTTAAGCTCCTTCTGAGTGAATAAGTATTTAAGACTCTGGTGGTCGGTGTATATCCGACACGTTGCGCCGAACAGATAATGCCTCCAGATTTTCAGGGCATGAACCACCGCTGCCAACTCCAAATCATGGGTAGGGTAGTTCAACTCATGAGTCTTCAGCTGTCGGGATGCGTAGGCGATAACCTTGCTAGTCTGCATCAACACGCAGCCCAAACCTTGCAGTGAAGCATCACTAAAGACCACGAATTCTCCACTGTCATCCGGCAATGCAAGGACAGGTGCAGTGGTCAATCGATCCTTCAACTCTTGAAAACTCCGATCGCACTGCTCGTCCCAGATAAACTTCACTCCTTTCCGAGTCAAACGAGTCAATGGTGCAGCAATTTTGGAGAAACCCTCCACGAATCTCCGGTAGTAACCTGCTAATCCGACGAAACTCCGCACCTCGGTCACCGTTGTCGGTCTAGCCCAGTTGGTCACCGCATCTGTTTTCTGGGGATCCACGCAAATCCCATCCGTCGATATCACGTGTCCCAGAAAACCAATACTGCTCAGCCAAAACTGACACTTGCTCAGCTTGGCATACAATTGTTCTTGTCTCAGCCTCTCCAAGACCAACCGTAGATGTTCCTCATGTGCACGGGCACTCCTCGAGTATTCCAAAATATCATCGATGAACACAATCACGAACTTATCCAGGTAGGGTCGGAAGACCCGGTTCATCAGATCCATAAATGCTGCTGGAGCATTCGTCAAACCAAATGGCATAATAAGGAACTCGTAGTGTCCGTAACGGGTTCGAAAAGCAGTTTTCGGAATATCCTCCTCCAAAATCCTCAGTTGGTGATACCCAGACCGCAAATCAATTTTCGAGAAGCATTGAGCTCCCCGCAACTGGTCAAAAAGGTCATCGATCCTGGGTAGAGGATACTGGTTCCTTAGCGTCACCTTGTTGAGTTGTCGATAATCAATACACAAACGGAGACTTCCCTCCTTCTTCTTTACGAACAACACCGGTGCTCCCCACGGTGAAGTACTCGGTCGGACATATCCCAAATCCACCAACTCCTGCAATTGAGTCTTGAGTTCTCGCAACTCGGCCGGCGCAATCCGGTATGGTGCCTGGGATATAGGTCGGGTATCCGGGATTAGTTCAATTGTAAACTCGATCTCCCGCGATGGTGGCAATCTAGGTAAGTCTTCCGGGAACACATCCGGAAACTCACGCACCACCGGTATCTCGTCGATACCCGGAGTATCAACCCGATCCGACACGACATGCGCCAGGAAACCCTGGCATCCCTTCCGAAGAAGTTTGGTAGCAGTAAGTGACGAAATCACTTCAGGAGGCGAACCGTCTCGTTCCCCCTGAAAGATAACCTTCGGTAAACCCGGGCTCCGCAGAATCACTTGCTTGCTACAGCAGTCGATGAGCGATCCGTGCTCCGACAGCCAATCCATCCCTAGGATTATATCGAAGTCGTGGATATCCAGAATAATTAAGTCTGCTGGTAAATCCACACCCTCAATTCTTACCGGGCACCTCCGAACCACCTGATTCACAAGGTACACGATGCCCATCGGGGTGCCAACACCCATTTCGCAATCCAAAGCTGATACCACACAATCAAGCATACCAGCACAACTCTTCGAAATAAAAGAATGTGTAGCCCCCGCGTCCATCAATACACGTACAAGAAGGTTTAAGATATGTAGTGTACCTGTGACCACGCCTGGGGCAGTCCTCGCCTGCTGCTGGGTCATTGCAAACACCTGGGCCCTCGGCCCTCCGTTCAGTCCGCGCCCGCGCGCGCCACGCCCAGCACCACGGTCACCTCCCTGACCGTGACCTCCATTAGTGTGGGAAGCCGTGCTCTGCACCACACTAGAGCCCCCAGCGTCGTTGTTCTTGGACAACTGCGGGCAATCACTAGCATAGTGGCCCTCCTCTCCGCAAGCAAAAGAAGTTACTGGCCTCGGCCTGTCCGAATGCCCTCCAGAAGCACAGCTCCAAGATGAGCGCTGCCCATTGTTGTATCCAGATCCTCTGCCCTGAGAGCCTCCACGTCGACCTGACCAGCCACGACCCTTGAAGGATGAGGGTGCTCCCCTGTAGCCCCCTCCCTTATTGTTCTTATGGACCGATGGTCCACGATGTGGGCGATCCTGACGTCGCCCCTCGCCTGAAGGTTGTCGTGTCTGGTGTGCCGCCAGACTGGCCTTTACACGCACCGCAGCGTCGACCAAATCTCTCAGTGAAGCATGAGTAGCAGCAGTCACACTTGCCCGGATCTCCCCTCGGAGTCCAAGCTCGAACCTTTGGCATTTGTCCTCCTCTGTGCTCACGAATGATGCAGCGAACCGGGAAAGTTTCCCAAAAGTTTGCTCGTAGTCCGCAACGGACATATCACCCTGCTTCAGCCGCAGGAACTCAGCCTCCCTTGCCGCGCGGAACGATCGCGGGTAGTACTGGTCCAGAAATCTGGAACGGAAAGCTTCCCAAGTAGTGGTATGGACAGACCACCCAGACATTTCGAGTCCGTGCCACCACTGGTAGGCTCCTCCTTCCAGCAAGAAGGCCGCCAAGGTCACTCGTTCGCCTGGAGGGCAGTGCATCACCGAGAAGATCCTCTCCCACTTGGTGATCCAATCATGAGCATCCTCGGGGTTTGATCCCCCGCAGAAAGGAGTGGCTCCCAACCGTTGAGCCCTTTCAATGCTCGCGCATTCCATCTCCCTTTCCAGATCCTCGTCAGTTTGTGTATGAGGAATTCTCCTAGGAGGCATAACCAACTGTCAAGAGGCATAGATCAGAAAACAATATTCTTAAAAGTCGAAAAGTAACTAGTACTAATCGCTAGTCTAGAATGCTGACCATACCATAGTACTGACCACAACCTAGTGCTTTGATACCAAGCTGACAGGACCCGCCCCGATCCACTCTGGAACCATATGGGGACGTGCCCTGCTCCCGTCTGACATCCAATAATTCATACCAATTTTGACCTCAGAACTTCAAATGCATAAATAATCAAATTAAAGTCATACATCAAATCCGAATTAAACAGATGTCAGACAAGGGATGAAATCCAAAATTACAAGTTGCGAGCACGACTCTAAAGTAAAACCTGCGGGCAAACCACCCAATAGGGGTTCAGGTACGCAGAAGTAGATCTATGCCTCAGCCTCAGGTTCCTCCTCTACCTCAGTATCACGACCTGGAGGGGTTACCAAAAACATTAAGGGTGAGTGGACCGAAACTCAAGTTTATAAAATCATTTGATAAGTAAAACATATAATTTACCCCTCCTTTTTCCAAACATGCATGCAGTATCGTTTAAAATCATAAATAATATAATATGAAGCATAAGGCATGTAATTAAACCATAACCATAATTTTAGCCACTGCACTATACACTCCAATACGACATCCCTGATGTCTGACGTCCCTGACGTCAATAAGGTCACAATCACAAGGCTACGCGTGCCACTCGGGTCTCAATTTCCGAGTTCAATCCCCGAACCCTGTTCGGTTACAGCATCCCCGATGCTTAGCGTCGTAGACGCTGGACGTTCTAGACGTCCGTGACCTCTCCGGGGTACCTCATCCGGAGGAGACAATATAATATGGAAGGATCTATACAGTGCAGTACCAAATACATTTTATTGATATCCACATGCAAACATATATGTATACATAGGTAAAATCTGAACCGATCGTTACGTTTCATCAAACGGGTCTCATGCCCAAATACCGTGAAACGTGCCATAACCGAAATCTCAATGTCATCAAAACCTTTTATAGATTCCAGCATGTGAACATATAAGTAAATCAGAAAACATTTAAGCATGCAAGGGTTTAATGAAAACGGGCCCACTCACAGTACGATTCCGCTGCGAATCTGCGCGTACGGACCTGTACCGAGATTATCGTACAATTCCTGTCAGTTCAATTCACACGTAAGGGTCACTACAAGTCCTTAATATTTATTCAAAAGAAGGTTCGAAACAGAAGCCGGTTCGGGGAAACCGTCAACACGTTTCCCGAGGCAACCGACCCTAACCGGACCCTTCAAACTATCCCAGATCAACATGGTTAATTCACCACAAATGTTCAGAATGATGAGAGGAATAAAAGTCATGTTGATCGTGATCGGAGATAAGCCCCAACGCGCCCTCACGCGCCGCCCAAAGTGGCTGCGCGTGAAAGTCTCGCGCCTGACACTGTAGCTACAGTGTCAGCACCTTCACCCGTTTGTCTGTAATTCGGGCCTGCCACCCGCGGCTTGACCCGGTTGATTACCCATCAATTCCTACTCGATTTCAATCCAATTTGATCCTAACATGTTATTTAAACATCTAATTTAAGTTCTGAGCTATTAATTATCCAAAACCAATCCTTAAACGGCCCCTCGACCCGTGATCATCCAAACGGGTCAATCACCAGAACTCACTGGTTTCTAAACCGAAATCAAATTAACCTTACATGAAGCATCATAGTATCACAACGAACTGGAAAACACACTCAATTGAATCAACACTCACCTGGAAGTAGCCGTCCAAACCACTGAAATTCCTCTGAACACGGCAGTCACCGTCCCAGCTCACCCGTGGCTGGTTGCCTTCGATTTTGATATGGTTGTGTTCCAAATGCTCCCAGAAAGCTTACTCTACGATTAGATTGGCTCAACACACCGTAGAAATCAAAAACCCGATTTCCCTCCAAAAATTCCCGAAATGGTTTCTCTCTGGTTCCACCCTTATTTTCAGTCCTTTCAATACCAGAGTGAAGCTCACACACACTATATAATCAGTTTTAATTAATTTCAAGCCGTCCCAGAAGCTCGTGGGTGTCCAATTGTCCACTGCAAAATGTCCCCCGAAAAGCTTCGAACTTGAATAATTAATAAGGTCGTGCACGGTGGATGCAACAGACCACGGTCTAAAGCATCAGACACTCCCCACTTTCCAGCACACAATCGCACAACCAATTGCACGTTTGAACCACCGCACATGGTGGTGCCGCCCTTGTCCCCCGCGGCCTGCTACAGTAACCAGGGCAAAAAGACCAAAATGCCCCTGGTTCAATAATTACCAAAATACCCTTCACTTCCTACACCCGTAACTCAGCCATACGAAGTCCGATTTTGGCGTGCCGCCTGTCTATGGACTCAGGACGTCGAGACCTACCTATCGGTCCTTGAGTCGCGTGAAAATTATTTGTCAAACGAAAAGTCAACATTTTCGCCCGTGAAGTCCAACTTACGGTAATGCCCCTGAACTTCCGATAGTCATAACTTTTTCCCTGATCGTCCGAAATGGACGTGCCACCTGTCTATGAACTCGTGACGTCCTGAACTACGTCACGGTCATAGGTCAAAGTCCATTTAATTCACCAATCAAAAGTCAATAATTTGGCCATACCAATCACAAGGGTAAAAGCGTCAATTCACACCTTAAATTACAATATTAAAATCCTTGAATTTCCGGGGTGTTACAAAAATTCCATCTCTAGCCCTCGCCGGGGCTATCAGAGTGCGTCAGGATCGTAGGAATAGGGGAGTGATGTCTCGTCTCTGCTACAGCCCGCATACGCGATCAACCTGAAGGACATTAAAACACGAAAACTGTGAGTGGACAAAATAAACATTTCATTAAAAACATTTTTGCTTAAAGACATTTATGCCCTTCGTAAAAGCATATGCATGCATTCAAAACCATTTATCAAATATTCATAAAACTATTTATCAAACATATCAAAACCTTTCAAGGGTTCATGCCCGACCCCATAAACCGTCATGACCCATAAATCCAATTGGGTCCTCGACCCGAAATCACAACTCAAAAACCAACAACCATAACATGTGGGAACTCAGCCCAAATCCATTCTAAGTGAAATACTAAAACATCAAGTACGGGGTCTCCGCCCCCAAATCACTTTCAAAATCATAACACATAGGGCCTCTGCCCTCAAATCACTTTTCTTAAAAACCACATACGTATCAACATACGTATAACCCATCCTAGGCACTTCCGGAGAAGATGCGAACTCGGGGCACACAGCCCCTAGGGAACACATCCCCGATATAGTCACGATGTCATCATATTTATCTAGTGTGCACACTACTCGGGGTCTCACTCCGAGTCCTCTCCCAGGAATCTCCATCTGGGAGGCTCAATCACTGGATCTAGTCTGAGCTCTCTCTTTGGATCTAGTCCATATATCTCACCGGAATCTGGTCCGGGACCACAACATAATAAGTAACCACCACTCTTGGAACGGGATCCCTATGGGGATACCCACTCTGGTCTGTGGATCGTGACTCTCCAGGTCGACGTCTGGAGGAGACCATATAAGCAAATGGAGGGTTTATTCATTTTCAAATACTTTCTTTCTTTCTCAAAATACATTTCAACTGGGTCTCAAACCCGATTCATCTCAACGGGATTCCTCGAATCCAATTCAAATTCATTTCGCAGGCCTCGGCCTAAATCCTCAGTTCAATAGGGTCTCATGCCCGCATACTCATTTCACAAACTGAACTGGGACTCAAGCCCGATACACAAATAACTGGGCCCTAATCCCGAACCACAACTCAACAGGACCTCAAGTCCGATTTTACAACTAATGGGGCCTTCATCGGTATCTACCATTGCTCAACCATGGTATACCACAATACGTGCTAGGTTTTCTCGTCAAATCAAATGGACTCCAAGTCCGAGAGTTCGTAAATCAAATGGGTCTCGTGCCCGATTTCATATTTCCAAATCCGAAACTCGTTCATTAAACCCTCATTGAAAACCTAGCACGTATAAGCATCGTATAAAACTAGAAATCTCGAAATACGTGCAAATACGTAAATCCTAGGCTACCACAAACAATTTTCACTCATGGCAACACAAAACATGTATTAAAAGCATTTATAAACATTTATGCATGCATCAATTTCGAGATAACGGTCCACTCACAGACCGTCTGAAGCTGCACCTCGATACGCGTGTCATAATCGTCTCCTTGGCTAATCATCGCCTCTGGGATTCCCGAACCTGTCCAAATAGTAATAGAAGGTTATTAACTACTTAAATAACCCCTCACTAAAGCCCCGTAATTTTCTGGATTTTTTTAACTATTTTTAAAACCGAACCTAAACCTTCGGACGTCCCGAACTATATCGAAACGATGTCCGATTGACACGAAAACAGTCCCAAAATGTTCGTTACATCGAATAGATGATTTCACATGTTGGAACCACCCCCAAAGGAGTGACCACGCGCTCAGACGCCCCCTAGAAGGGACTACGCGTGGGCCTCACGCGCCACTGTGCAGTCATCTTCTTCTTTGCATCAGACCGGTCTGGCCGGTTCGACTGTGCAGTCTGGTCCAGTTGGACCGGCGTGACCGGTCCGGCCCTCTAGACCCCTCATTTTTCATCCAATCTTCTCCTTTTCGATCCGAAACTTTCTATTTTCAAGTTTTCTATCTAAACCAATCCCTAAAACTAAGTTAAAACCATAAAAATCCATGGTTTGATTTTGAACCAAACGGTTCAATGTTTCCAAAACTCACCCATGGCTTCCCAGCCGTCCAAGGCTTCCCAAAACCATCCTAACACAGTCCTAATAACCTATTTAACACATTAAAACCATCCAAATCGATCCATAATGCACGATAGGGAAAATGAGTGAAATTCGGTTAAAACCGATACCTCTAGGTTTGTGTCTCCTCCACGGCGGTTTCAGCCTCCAGCAGCCGTCCTCAGTCCCTCTCAACACTCTCTGGTCTCTCAAGCATGGCACAGGGGTTTGGGTTTTGGATTGGGGTGAAGGGTGGATCGGTTTGGTTTGTTTGGAAACAAAGAAAATGAATAATGCACGAGGATGGTGGATGAATGAATGTGTTTGAGTGTGCAATGGATGAGTGACAAGTGTCACTCATCCATTGGGCCAGGGATAAAATATCTGGGCCCCACTAAAAGCCAAAAGGTCCTCATCTCGTAATTCATGCAATAGTGCACTCGAACTTCCGTGAACCGTAACTTCGCCGTCGAACGTCCAAATTCGACGTGTTTCCTGTCTACGAATTTGTATCGTCCCGATCTACGTAACGGTCCTTAGCCCTCGACCATCGGACCTCTTGGGTGAAAAGTCAACTTTTGGCCCAAATTACAAAATTGCCCTCGAACTTCCGATCGTCACAACTTCTTCCACGGATGTCGGAATCGAGCGTGCTATCTGTCTATGAACTCATGACGTCCCAAACTACGTCACGGTCATTGCTCAAAGTCCATTTGACCGCCGAAACAAAAAGTCAACGATTTGCCCATTTCAGGGGCAAAATCATCATTTTGCCCGAACGTTTGCTAATCCTCGTCTAATCCGTGATTAGTCTCGCTAATCCGTCATTAATTCTTAATTAATCCAGTTAATTCTGGACGGGTCGTCACAAACTTCCCCCCTTAAGGAATTTCGTCCTCGAAATTCAAATTGACCCGATTCCACAACCAAACTGTGGAATCCAATCATATCCCTCAACTCGGATCGCTGCACCCACACGGGAATACTCGTGTAGCAGTACACGTCCAACACACATACCGTACTCATCGGTATCGTCCTCGGTACGTACTGTCATCGGAGCCTCCAAAGCTCCAATTCACTCTTAAGAACTACACGTCTGCTCGTATGTCTCACTCGAGACAATATGTCGACACTCGTCGATCACGCCTGTCACTCACTTGAAAGGTCATCAACACCAGACTGACCTCCAAATGGCTTTTCAGTCTGACACTCTGACACGTTCCATTCTGCAGTCATCAGGCTAAAAACGCATCCCCACTACGGGCTATCACAACCAAGCTGGCCTCCTGCTCAGCATCAGATCAGACAACACCTATAGACCCTGCCATCATAATGGCACAAATCTTATCTCATAGGTCATCCTCAAACCTATGTCCAAACTGACTCTAATTACTCGCACGAGTCAACTCTCTCAATTTCCTATACCCAAAACTGACTCTTCTGAGAGTCCCACCAATCATACCTATCCGAACGCATTGGATACCTATCAATCCGTAACCATCACAGGTCACAACCATCGTGACCAGCCGGCAACACCTGGCTCCACTGCGCTTCGTTGCTCTACTCTGATCTCGACTTGCCCTCGAGTCCTCGTATCGTATCTCGCATCACTCAGCGATGCCACTTGTCATCTAGACTCAGGTGAGTCTCCAAACTCACTATCGGATCAAATCCGATTGTCACTCATGTCCATCTAGAACTCTATCAAACTTACGACATACTCGTACTCTCGGGTACTCTCAACCCGACATACCGATTGATCGTGATTAATCCCATCATCGAATGTGCACAACACTCCGATGCACCTATACAACAACAACATCGGGACGGCCCCGACCTACACAAGGACTGCTCTCTAGCCACGTCCAACCACAAACTACCGTCTGCACTCAAATCATGGTCCGGACCCCAACCGTCCGTTACCAGACGAACATCAGTCCAACACCTCGGATACTCACTCGTCACATCAATCAAATTTGACTCACAACCTAGGTGTTCGGTTCTTACACCCTCTTGAACTCCTAGCTGTCACAACACTCCTCGTCGTCCTACCTAGGGAGGAATCCAAGATGGTGACATCAACGTTCATCCAATGTCATCCTCCAGTACTCAGCACTATCTCCTAAAGAATCACACTCAGTGACCTCGGAATATCTATCTCCAAAATGGAATCAAGCACTCTTCTCAACGTCTCAAACACAACTTCTCTTGATTCCGATGTTCCAATCACGTTGGAACCATGTTCCTTTTCCAATCACTGAGTTCACTCATCACGCGGACATTTCTCACGTCGTCTATCATGCACATCTCGTACCTTTAATCAATCTGATCCAATTCTAACTCACAGAATTGATCGAAAACCACTAACATCGGTCGGTAGGCTAAACAGATCGCAACGTCTGTCGTGATCTGAAGCCAATCTCTGCGTACTACCAAATCTGGCAAACCGACAAATACGTCATAAGATGTCACTTACGTCATCCATTCGTACCTGGATCTCATGTTTCACTTCAATCGTTACAACTTCTGAGTACACCCTCGCGACTTAATCTCGTAGCACTGGGGGAACTAGTTTCCATTACTGGGGAAGCTAATCTCCGTCACTGGGGAAACTAATCTCCATCACTGAGAAAACTGGTCTCCATCACTGGGAAACTGGTTTCCATCACGGAGGAAACTGATCTCCATCACTGGGAGAAACTGGTCTCCATACCAAGTACTCCCGTACCTTGCACTGAGCCACTCGGTATTCTCCCTGTCCCACTTATAATCATCTCCTTCACTAGAGCGTGGCAAGTATGCCAACACCCAACGTCAACATCTAATTCTGCGATCGGACTCAGCCGTCACCGAGTCGAATCTAGAATCACTGTTCATACTGTGCGTCACTTACGCACCTCGTATCAACGTCACAACTGACGAATCCTATCGTCACAATCGTCACGGCAACCTAAGTCCATCCAACTTGATAAGACTCGATCATGTCCATCGATAACAGTATCTGCCATAACCTCGTGCAGACCAATCTCCGAAACACTCTGCTACCGAAACTCCCAATCCATGCGGTAGTCAACCGCCAGTACCAATCGTTCCACACTCAACATCTACCGATCGGTCCACCTCTGGATCCTATCACAAGTACCACACTCCTGGTAACTTGTCCAAACAATCACCTACTAGGGTTATCACTAACTCGACTGCCCGCTGCAGCTCAACCATCCTGACTGATCTCTCGATCTCGACTCCAAAGAGTCGTCATACTCCCATACTGGTACCAAACTAGCCAATAACTACACTCTGAGGATCTCGTCCTCTCGTAACTCTACGGCTCTCAGCCGCTAGCCCCCACAATAACTTGGCCATACTTCATGCCTAAGACTGTACAACGACTAAACGACGCAATTGTATCCTATCGCGTCGCACAACAGCCACACTAGGGCATCCACTGTCAGTCGACATCCTGTCGCAACACACCAAAAATACTCCGGCATCTCCTGCCAGTCGACATCCCACCGGGATTTGACACATCGAAACATGGCAAAACATGCCAATTAGAATCACACGTTCCTATTCCCAACCGTCGTGACTGTAATCGTCCAGAGTCATCATAAACTGGGCGACCCTGACCTCTGACCACTATTGGTATTAATCCATACATCCTCTATCCGATATGACACTACCGTCGAGCGATCAAGACTCTCAAGTCGTCATACGGTCTCTGCTGATGTACTGGATCCTACTCACCAGTAATGCTACGACTCTAAACCGTTGGATTCACACGAATACTGATCCTCCTCGGGATCCATTTCCACAAAACACATGGCCTGCACGGCATGGAATGCCAACCGAAACTCAAACTAACGTATCACGTGCTAAACACCATCTAACTAAGGTTCGATTATATCGAATCCTCGTACTCATACCCTAACTATCAGGTTGATGACGGGCTGTTACGACTTCAGAGACATCACATCCTCGACCTGCGCGTACTCCACGAGTAAAACATGCTCTGATACCAACTGGTATCAGAGTACCATGAGTATCAAATGAGCCTGCCTCGCTTTGATACCAACTTGTCAGGACCGATCCCAAATCCCCCGGGATTAATGTGGGACCCGCCTGACCCCGTCTGACACAAAGTGTCAGGCCAGGGAAAGTTCCATCTCTAGCCCTCGCCGGGGCTATCAGAGTGCGTCAGGATCGTAGGAGGAGGGGAGTGATGTCTCGTCTTTGCTACAGCCCGCATCAGCGATCAACTTGAAAGGCATTAAAACACGAAAACTGTGAGTGGACAAAATAAACATTTCATTAAAAACATTTTTGCTTAAAGACATTTATGCCCTTCATAAAAGCATATGCATGCATTTAAAACCATTTATCAAATATTCATAAAACTATTTATCAAACATATCAAAACCTTTCAAGGGTTCATGCACGGCCCCATAAACCGTCATGACCCATAAATCCAATTGGGTCCTCGACCTGAAATCACAGCTCAAAAACCAACAACCATAACATGTGGGAACTCAGCCCAAATCCGTTCTCAGTGAAATACTAAAACATCAAGTACGGGGTCTCCGCCCCTAAATCATTTATAAGACATCGAATACGGGGTCTCCGCCCCAAATCACTTTCGAAATCATAACACAAAGGGCCTCCACCCTCAAATCACTTTTCTTAAAAACCACATACTTATCAACATACGTATAACCCATCCTAGGCACTTCCGGAGAAGATGCCAACTCGGGGCACACGGCCCTTAGGGAACACATCCCCGATATAATCACGATGTCATCATACCTATCTAGTGTGCACACTACTCGGGGTCTCACTCCGAGTCTTCTACCAGGAATCTCCATCTGAGAGGCTCAATCACTGGATCTAGTCCGAGCTCTCTCTTTGGATCTAGTCCACATATCTCACCGGAATCTGGTCTGGGACCACAACATAATAAGTAACCACCACTCCTGGAACGGGATCCCTATGGGGATACCCACTCTGTTTTGTGGATTGTGACTCTCTAGGTCGACGTCTGGAGGAGACCATATAAGCAAATGGAGGGTTCATTCATTTTCAAATACTTTCTTTCTTTCTCAAAATACATTTCAACTGGGTCTCAAACCCGATTCATCTCAACGGGATTCCTCGAATCCGATTCATCTCAACGGGATTCCTCGAATCCGATTCAAATTCATTTCACAGGCCTCGGCCTAAATCCTCAGTTCAATAGGGTCTCATGCCCGCATACTCATTTCACAAACTGGACTGGGACTCAAGCCTGATACACGAATAACTGGGCCTTAAGCCCGAACCACAACTCAATAGGACCTCAAGTCCGATTTTACAACCAATAGGGCCCTAAGCCCGATATCTCAACTAAATGGGTCTCAGGCTCGATATCATAAATCAACGGGGCATCAAGCCCAATAGTACAACTAACTGGGCCTCAAACCCGAATCGTAAACCAACTGGACCCTCGGTCCGATCGTATGGCTCAAATGGACCCTAGGTCCAATTTCTCGTCAAATCAAAAAGACTCCAAGTCCGAGAGTTCGTAAATCAAATAGGTCTCATGCCCGATTTCATATTTCCAAATCTGAAACCCGTTCACTAAACCTTCATTGAAAACCTAGCATGTATAAGCATCGTATAAAACTAGAAATCTTGAAATACGTACAAATACGTAAATCCTAGGCTACCACAAACAATTTGCACTCATGGCAACACAAAACATGTATTAAAAGCATTTATAAACATTTATGCATGCATCAAATTCGAGAGAAGAGTCCACTCACAGACCGTCCGAAGCCGCGCCTCGATACGCGTGTCATAATCGTCTCCCGGGCTAATCATCGCCTCTGGGATTCCCGAACTTGTCCAAATCGTAATAGAAGGTTATTAACTACTTAAATAACCCCTCACTAAAGCCCCGTAATTTTCTGGATTTTCTAACTATTTTTAAAACCGAACCTAAACCTTCGGACGTCCCGAACTATATCGAAACGATGTCCGATTGACACGAAACCAGTCCCAAAATGTTCGTTACATCGAATAGATGATTTCACATGTTGGAACCACCCCCAAAGGAGTGACCACGTTCTCGTACGCGCCCCTAGAAGAGACTGCGCGTGGGCCTCACGCGCCACTATGTAGTCATCTTCTTCCTTGCATCAGACCGGTCCAGCCGGTTCGACTGTGCAGTCCTGACCAGTTGGACCGGCGTGACCGGTCTGGCCCTCTAGACCCCTCATTTTTCGTCCAATCTTCTCCTTTTCGATCCTAACTTTCTATTTTCAAGTTTTATATCTAAACCAATCCCTAAACCTAAGTTAAAACCATAAAAATCCATGGTTTGATTTTGAACCAAACGGTTCACTGTTTCCAAAACTCACCCATGGCTTCCCAGCCGTCCAAAGCTTCCCAAAACAATCCTAACACAGTCCTAATAACCTATTTAACACATTAAAACCATCAAAATCGATCCATAATGCAAGAAAGGGAAAATGGGTGAAATTCGGTTAAAACCGATACCTCTCGGTTTGTGTCTCCTCCACACCGCCGTCCACGATGGTTTCAGCCTCCAGCAGCCGTCCTCAGTCCCTCTCAACACTCTCTGGTCTCTCAGGCATGACACATGGGTATGGGTTTTGGATTGGGGTGAAGGGTGGATCGGTTGGTTTGTTTGGAAACAAAGAAATTGAATCATGCACGGGGAAGGTGGATGCATGAATGTGTTTGAGTGTGCCAGGGATAAAATATCTGGGCCCCACTAAAAGCCAAAAGGTCCTCGTCTCGTAATTCGTGCAATAGTGCACTCGAACTTCCGTGAACCGTAATTTCGCCATCGAACGTCCGAATTCGACGTGCAGCCTGTCTACGGATTCGTATCATCCCGATCTACGTAACAGTACTTGACCCTTGGCCATCGGACCTCTCGGGTCAAAAGTCAACTTTTGGCCCAAATTACCAAATTGCCCTCGAACTTCCGATCGTCACAATTTCTTCCACGGATGTCGGAATCGAGCGTGCCACCTGTCTATGAACTCGTGACGTCCCGAACTACGTCATGGTCATCAGTCAAAGTCCATTTGACCACCGAAATGAAAAGTCAACGATTTGCCCATTCTAGGAGCAAAATCGTCATTTCGCCTGAACGTTCGCTAATCCTCGTCTAATCCGTGATTAGTCTCGCTAATCCGTCATTAATTCTTAATTAATCCCGTTAATTCAGGACGGGTCGTCACACATGATCTGAACTTATGTTATGTATATAGCAAGATGTACGATTGTATAATCATCCCTTGTTTGCCAATTTGATGGTTTGGTGGTTATTATTCAATATTTTGAGACTATTCTTGATCTTGATTAGTGACTGTCAAACGGGAGTAGGATCCCTCGTGATTGTCTAGATTTTCTCAGGAGAGGTCCTATCACTGAAGTGTAAGTTTAAGGTTGTTACTCTACTTTTCTCTTGAGATGGATTCTGTATGAAATTTTAGCTATTAAATTTGGCTCCAAATTCGTTCTATCCAATTTTACCGTTAAAATAGACACATCTATTTTAACAGTTAAAAAACTAGATATATATATAGTGAATTGCACGAAATATGAGTTGGATCTATTTTGCATGAAAAAATATATATTTATTTGAAACGTTATGAAATTGCATTAAAAACTAGCGGTTGTGAGAAAATTGTGTTGTTATATATTTAAATTTGAAAAAAAAATCAATTTAATATTCAAAATTGGTGAAAATATAGAGAGTCTGATTATGGCATCTGTAAAAACTGGCTAGCTACTAATATCTTTTGAGTCATTTTAACTTAAATTTGTCCGACATTTTAGCTAGTTTGATGTGGACACTCTTAAATGTTGTGTTTTGATAGTTTATGTGGTATTAACTTGAAAGAACTCGTATATTTTAGGTACTTTTATGTAATTTATGACAGGACCCGCCCCGATCCCCCTGGGACCACATGGGGACGTGCCCTGCTCCCGTCTGACACCCAAAATAACGTTCCAATTTTAACCTCAAAAGTTCAAATGAATAAATAACCAAATAAAGTTATACATCAAATCCGAAATAAACCAATGTCAGACAAGGGATAAAGTTCCAAATTACAAATTGCGAGCACGATTCTAAAATAAACCTACGGGCAAACCACCCAACAGGAGATCAGGTACGCGGAAGTAGATCTATGCCTCAGCCTCAGGATCCTCCTCTACCTCAGTAGCATAGCCTGGAGGGGTTACCAAAACATTAAGGGTGAGTGGGCCGAAACTCAAGTTTATAAAACCGTTTAATAAGTAAAACATATAATTTACCCCTCCATTTTCCAAACATGCATGCACCAGAATTTAAAACCATAAATCATACAATATGAACCATAAGGTATGTAATAAAACCATAAACATAATTTTTAACCACTGCACTATACACTCCAATCCTGACATCCCCGATGTCTGACGTCCCTGACGTCCAATAAGGTCACAGTCCCAAGGCTACGCGTGCCACTCGGGGTCTCAATCCTGAATCCAATCCCCGAACCCTATCCGGGTACGGCATCTCAAATGCCCAGCGTCTTAGACGCTCGACGTCCCTGACGTCCAATTATAGCAATCCTACTCCTGAGTCATTTTACGGTCCGGTTCCTCCGTAGAATGACCCCTCGCAAGCAATGCACCGTGACCGCTCTGGGGTACCACATTCGGAGGAGACAGTATCATAAGAATGGATCTATACAGTGCAGTACCAAATACATTTTATTGATATTCACATGCAACACAATATACATAGATAAAATCCAAAACCAATCTTTAAGTTTCATCAGACGGGTCTCAAACCCAAAAATCGTGAAACGTGCCATAACCATAATTTCAACATCATCAAAACCGTTTCATGATTCCATCTTGTGAATATAAGTAAATCAGAAAACATTTAAGCATGCAAGGGTTTAATGAAATCGGGCCCACTCACAGTACGATCCCGCGGTGAATCTGCGCGTACGGACCTGTACCGGGATTATCGTACAATTCCTATCAGTCCAAATCACACGTAAGGGTCACTACAAGTCTTAAACATTTATCCAAAAAGTTCGAAACAGAAACCGGCTCGGGGAAACCGTCCAACACGTTTCCCGAGACAACCGGCCCTAAACTGACCCATCAAAACTATCTCAGATCAACATGGTTAATTCACCAAAAATGTTCAGAATTATGAGGGGAATAAAAGTCATGTTTATCGTGATCAGAGATGAGGCTCAACGCGCCCTCACGTGCCGCCCAAAGTGGCTGCGCGTGAAAATCACGCGCCTGACACTGTAGCTACAGTGTCACCACCTTCACCCGTTTTTCTGTAATATGGGCCTGCCACCCGCGGTTTGACCCGGTTAATTGACCCTCAATTTCCACTCGATTTCACTCGTATTTGATCCTAACATGTTCATTAACTATCCAATTTAGGTTCTGAGTCAAGAATCAACCTCAATGGTCCCTTAAATAGACCCTCGACCCGTGATCAACCAAACCGGTCAATCACCAGAACTCCCTGGTTTCAAACCCATTCTCCAATTAACTTCACAGGAAGCATAATAGGATAAAAAAAACTAAAATGAATGATCAATTGGGCCTGAAAGTACCTGAAGGTTGTCGTCCCAAGCTCTGCAACTTCTCTAAAAACGGCAGCCTCCGTCCCAGCTCAACCGTGGCTGGTTCCCCTCGATTTCGATGTGGTTGAGTTCCAAATACTCCCAGAAGACTAAACCAAGTCTTGGTTTGGTCCAACAAGCACCAGAAATTAAACTCCGAAATTCCCTCCAATTTTCCAGAAACTGAATTCTCTGGTTTTCCTCTCCAATTCTCAGTCCTCACTACAGCAGAGTGAAGCACACTTAAATCCCACTCAGTTTAAACAACCCTTGCCAGCCAACAGCTCGTGGAAGCCTCACTGTCCACTGAGAAATGTTTCCCGTAAAAGTACGAATCTTGAATTAACAAATGGTGTCCATGATCAGCCACGTTCTGATGTCTATAGGGCTTTAAATAATCCCAACTTTCCAACTCACACACTGATTTAACAATTGGGACTCAGAACCACCACACACGGTGGTGCAGCAATTGTTCCCCCACGGTTGCTACAGTGACCAGGGGTGAAATGACCAAAATGCCCCTAGTTCAGAAATTACCAAAATGCCCTTCACTTTCCAGACTCGTAACTCAGCCATCCGAAGTCCGATTCCAGCGTGCCGCCTGTCAACGGACTCAAGGCGTCGAGACCTACCTAACGTTCCTCGAGTCGTGTGAAAATTAGTTGCCAAATGAAAAGTCAACATTTTCGCCCCCATCGTCCACATTACGGTAATGCCCCTGAACTTCCGATAGTCATAACTTTTTCCCTGATTGTCCGAATTGGACGTGCCACCTGTCTATGAACTCGTGACGTCCCGAACTATGTCACGGTCATTGGTCAAAGTCCGTTCGACCCACCAATCGAAATTCAACAAATTGGGCAATACAATTCATAGGGGTAAAAACGTCAATTCATTCAATAATTTACAAAATTAGAATCCTCGAATTTCCGGGGTGTTATAATTTAACCTATTTATTTTAGACTTATGAGATTTTATTAAAAATAGATCAAATTAGTTGTGAGTGAACCCCCTTCCCTAAACTTGTTTATTTAAACTATCCATTTGCACGTTTTACAGTGTTTATGCTACATAATTACTAAGCATGTTTGTTTTCCTTAATTGGATTCAGTAGTGAAAATGATGGATTTTCCCACTTAATGACATGTGCTCGAATAGGCTTGTGCATAACATGTTTATATTGCAGTGTGTACCATGGGGTACGAAATGCTAGTGTGCGATGTGGTAAGTAATGTGCTATATGGGCACAATGGGTGATATGCTTGATGTGCTATAAGGTGAGATGCACTAATAAGTGATGTGATGTGATAGTGTTACCCGAGTATGCATAGTTAAGTTATGAATTGTATTGCATGGTTGTTTGGAATTCTTGTTGTTGTGCATAATCGAGTTCCAAGACATTGTTGAGCTATGACTATAGAACCACTTAGGAGCTGCATGTATCTTCGTACTCGTCTAAGTGGCCACAAATTAGCTTACACGTGATTGTTCACCCGCGTAGCTCTTAATACTAGTTAAAATGCGCCAGTTTGTCCCTGAGCTCTAGGGAACATGAGGTGACTGTGCTTGGCACCTAGCTTTCATATGGATGAGGTACACAAGCAAAGATACCCAGCTTGGCATATACGTATGCCTTGTGTTACTCATGAGCAATTAGTTTGTGGTTCATGCATGTGTTTCATACTTCGGGTTGATTCTTGTGAATGCTGATTATTTTATTATCATTTCTCGTAGAACGTGTAAGTCTGATTTACTGTTTTATTTTTGGGAAGAGCGAGGGGTTATAACTTATTTTACTATAAATGATTTTACATTGAAATAAGCTTTGGGTCCACTCACCCTTTGTTTTTGAACCCTCAGGTATCGCTGGTGTTGCACGCATTTCGAGGAGGTTTAGTAACTGTTCTCACATCCACTCTCAAATCTTGGAGTGATGTGGCATCGAATCAGGTATTTCAGGTGGTAAGGGAATGGTATGATCATCAAATTTATGTTCTCGCTCTATACTTCCGTTGTGGGGTGAGATGTAATTTTATTTTTTACTGGTTATGTTTCACTCAACTCGATAAAACTTATTCTTTTACTTAATTGGCTTTCATCATTTGGACGCCATCATCCAGATGCCAATCAGCATGCCTCGATCTACATGCCCTATGTGGGAATTTTCGGATCAGGGGTGTTTTATATGATATAATTAATCTTTACTATAAAACAAAAAATTAATCTCTCAATCATCTCTTCCATGTAGACTTTTACAGGGCTTAAGCGTGTCAATATGTCAAAATTTCTTTTTTTGCCCTTATTTTTCACGGTACTTAACATCTATAAGAGTGTGTTTTGATGAAAGATTTCTAATTTAATGAGAATTTACAAATTTCAAAATTTGCAATTCCATGTTTACAATTTCATAATTTTTAAATTCTAGTATTTGGTTATCAATTTTGAAAATTATGGAAATTACAATTTCACTTTTTCAACTCATCATTTGAAAAATTATGTCCATTGATAAGTAATTTCAATTCATCATTTGAGATCCTCAAATCCCCCCATATTTTACTCTAGAAATTTATCAAATTCTTATTTAGTTTTCCAAACGAAGGAAAATTGATTTCCGTTTACCAAATGCTCCGCTTACACCAAATGACCCGTTAAGTGAGTAGGTAACCTTAGCTATTTCAAAGTAGTAAGTGAAAGAATAAATGTTTGAGATTAGAATCTACTTAATCTAGAAAGCCAATAAAAAATAAAACATAAAAGTAAAAGAATAAAAACAGATGGTATCAAATTGGTAGTAGCCTAAACCAAAATCCATCACATTAACTAGTTTGAACCACCCTCTTCTCCGCCGGTGATATAAAAATACAGTAGAATCCCCAATCGCAATATTTCGATACCAAGTAATTCTCAATCAAATTGCTTTCTACCAAAACTGGGGAACGTCACTTCCAGGCGCTCCCGCAGCCACCGGAGATCGACGGCGATGGCCGCCACTGCCTCTTCCGCCGCACCTAAACCCCTCCCTTCCTTGGGCATTTCAGCCTATTATTCTTGCCCCTCGAGACTCGTTCTCACCGCGGATCAGTACAAGTACTGCTCTCAGGCTCTCAAGTTCTTTAAAGACAAGCTCCAGAAGCCTCACCATATCGACCAGGAGTTCGCTCAGCTACAGGTCTTTGCTACTGGTTTATTTATTTTATAATTCTCACAAACTAGATTATTAAATTTCTCAACACTGCTAGGCCAAGAGGATAACACAATCTGAGATGAAGATGAGTTGTACTGTGGCTCTTGACAGTGTCAATGTGAGCAAAAACCGGTACACCGATGTCTTACCCTGTATGGCTCAATCTAGGCTCTTTTCATTTTACAATTTACATGTTGAAAATTTCATTTCATGGTTCATATTGGGTATTATTTTTTGTTGTTGGCTTCAGTTGACAAAAATAGGGTTGTTCTTAACTCTTGTAAGGATTATAGACCTTCTGCAAGGGGCTACATCAACGCCAGCTTAATCACGGTAATTTATGTCCCTAAATAGAGAATTATTTGTGTATTTGAAATTAGCCTTATAAAAATATAGTAGGCCGTAGCAACACGTTCATGACTATTCGGTAACGAATTTTGATTGTAGACTAGTTCATCTGAAAGCATTTCCCGGTTTATAGCAACACAAGGTCCACTTCCGCATACCTATGAGGATTTCTGGGAGATGGTTCTTGAGCAGCGTTGCCCTGTGGTCATCATGCTTACTCGCTTAGTCGACTATTACAAGGTATTTTCCTGTGTTGAGCTGCACATAGCATCATTGGGCATCTTCTGACTGGAAGATAGAAGGCTACGTGACTTTGATGTTCATGCAAAACTGGAATAAGCAGCTGTAGTCTTGGTTTTACAACTCTTTTCGAAAGATCATCCCTAATGTTCGTGAATTCTTGGCACTTTCTTCATAAATAAACATGGATACTACTCCAAGTTTGTCATGTTGTGCTTCTGAGTTTAAAATCATAATTTCGTTTTGAGATTAGGTGGATAGAGAAATTTACACTACTCTAAGATTATTATCTTTTCCTTATTTCTTATCATTTGACAAGTATGTGCAGATCGTCATTTCTTAATCTTTTCACGTTTATATGCAGATGGTAAAATGTGGAGATTACTTTCAGGCAGAAGATGGCCCTAGGGAATTCGGAAATATATGTATAGACACTAAGTGGCTGAAAACTACTGACACTTCATTAGTATTGCGCCTGTTGGAGGTGAAGTATAATGAGGTAGTGCACTGAATAATTTACATTCCTCTCCAAAAGTTGGAACTTATGTATCATTTTTCTTATTTGTTTTTAAAGATGCATGTATAGGAATGATTGGTCCTACGAGGACTGTGGCCAAGTTTAATAGATTAGGGAGCCCTTTGGTACATCAGGGATAGCATAATGCATTACATTTTCCAAAAAAGTAGTGATTGTTGTCACGTTCATGCAGTACATTTTCCAGTAGTGATTGTTTTCACGTTCCATTCATTGTGATCTAATCAAAAGACTAAATGTCATTAACGTGTTTTTTCTTATTATTTTTTTTTTAATTTTCAACTGTTATTAAGTAAATTTAGATCTTGAGCAATTCTAGCAGTCGCTGAAAGAAGCAAACTCTCTCTTTTTGGCATGAAACATGAACGTACAGCTCAGGAAATATTGAAACAGATACCACTTGTTTTTCCTTTCTTACCCTGTTGACAGGCATTAACACACTGTGAACCAAAGCACTAAATGTCACTCTCTTTCTTCATACCATCGTTGGACCTATAGGTTTACTGGCTTCATCCTTTGGTGTCTACCCTTGAAAGTTCATCACTCTGTTAGTACCACTTTTAGTCGTCTTTTGCCACTTGCAAGTTACGAGTACGCAGTATGAAGGAAAAAAGAAAGTTTTAATATTTCTTGAACATCCATGCCATAAAGAGAATTTGCATCTAGAGTTGGTTTGGGAGACTATTAATTGAACTCCTCGTAATTCAATGTTCTTTAAAAATGTAAGTCTTATACTCTTTCTTTGAGGACTCTTTTGGTATTGTTTGGAGTGTTTGAGTTCTATTTGAAGTTTATAAATAACGCTATATGAGGAGTCTTTTAGCATGCTTCTTTGTCTCTCGTATTTCTTTTTTTGATGCCTTCTAATTTCTTTTCATTTACAACATACGTAAATCATCATTATTGTTATAACATAAGCAATAACCATCTTGTATGTCACTTGCCTCCCAGCTTGTGTTGTTCTATAATAACTTATGCTTTAAAGGCTTGGGGCTATAGAAGATGTTTGAGGATTTTAAGAAAAATTAGTTTTTAAGCTTGATTCTTTTTGCACCATAATCAATCACAGGCAGTGCTCCCTTTTGTTTCCTATATTCTTGTGCTTTAAATGCTTTGGGATTTTGAAGATTTATTGTTGGAATTTTGGATGAATTACATTTGAAACCTTTTTCTTTTGTTACATATGTATGAATTTATTTATTCACCAATGAACAATTTTCATGGCCATAGTGGGTGACCATTGGATATTCCTTTTTACTATAGTTATGTTCCCTTTTTTGTTCGGATTTGGTGGGATAGTTCATGGCTAAAGGTTGTAGACAACCTTAGGTTTTATTTTATTGGGAAATTGGCTGACATGGCCAATTATGGGAGAATTTATTCCAAAATATCCACTGGCATTACCAACATTTTAATACTCCCCCAATTCCAACTTTGACCCCAGAGTCCCTAATTTCATTTTTTTTATCTGCTCTCCTCTCTGAACTCACTTCCAACACAGATCTAGAAAATCTCTCCGTCCTCTTAACTTCTTTCTCATAATCAGGTTTCTTACCTCTTTCTTAATAGTCATAATTGGAATATATTTACACAATGATATTCAAAGATTTAGATGTTAATTCCCAAGATTATAAATGTGAATTCACACAAAAACTGGAGCTTTAAAGGCTTTATTTTATGAAACTTAGAAAGAAATTCCCAGATCTAAGTGCAGAAACTTTGGCCTTGAAACTCCATTTTAATTTGGTTCTAGATCCAAGCACGCTTTTTTCAAGGCATTAGAAGCCATCCTATCTCTTAACCCATTAACAATAATATGCTTCTATGCATTCCTCCTGACCTGTGACCTCAGATGTTTGTTAGTACTATTTGAATGTGTTGGTGGAATTTTAACCACCATTGTAATCTCATATTCTATTTGATATTGTAGTCAGAGGAACCACCCATGTCCGTGTTGCATATTCAGTATCCTGAGTGGCCTGACCATGGAGTCCCTATGGACACAATTGCTGTCCGTGAAATCTTGAAACAAATTTATCAAGTACCACCAAACCTTGGCCCAATTGTGGTGCACTGCAGGTTAAAATCTTTTTCATGATTTGCATGTTGGTATTTGATGATGCTTGGTAAATATATACATGTTACCTGACACACTTACTCTCTTGCTCAGTGCAGGTATTGGGAGAACGGGAACATATTGCACAATTCATAATACAGTCCAAAGAATTCTTGCTGGGGACATGTCTGCTCTAGATCTCGTTAATACAATAACCACATTTAGGACTCAGCGGATTGGAATGGTCCAGACACTGGTATCTACTTCTTGCGTGTTTAAATGGTTGCTGGTTTGACTACTCTCTTTTTATTCTTTAAACCAGGGCTAACATAATGAATTCCAAATTCATTTGTTTGAATCTTTGGCTACGTGCAAATTTCCTGTAGCTTTAAGGTAGAATAGGTCGGAAACATAACTAGATGGTATGGAGTACCCAGTTCCTATCTTACAGAAGCTTTCTGTGAAAAATTGGGAATTCCTCTTGGCCTATAAATATAGGGAATCCAGCCAAATTACCCACATTCCATAAATAAGGTTTCTAGCTTTGGATTTAGTTAAGCACAGGATAGATCTATGGCGAAAAGGGAGAAATAGGGCGGAAATGAAATGATTGAATGAAATAATAACCTGAAAACCCTCATTATCTCCCCTCTTACCATCCTCACATTTTTTGGCACCGTCTGTAATTGGAAATAATAACCAAAAAAAAAACGTCATTTCCTTCCTGGGTTTGTAACTTAGCGAAGCTTGGATTGCCATTCCCCTGTTCCTCTTGATATGGCTGGAGAGAAATAGTTGAGCATTCAGTGGTGCATTCTTTACTTCACTGAGTAGTTCATCTCTTCTTATTTCTCTATCATATGCTACTTTCTCTGCACACAATTTTCCAATGTATTGTCTGTCTGTGTACATGGGCTGCGCCTCCTTCAATAAATCTCATTACTTATGAAAGAAGTATGAAGGGCATTTTCTTGTTGATGCCATAAGCATTTCTTTTAGTGAGTCTCTATGGTTACGCATGGTTTTGGTACTGGAGCTGAAGTTACTGCACCTGAAAGTTTCGTTTGTATCTTTGTGCTTCATAGAGATGTGATGGTTAAAATCTTTTAATCTTAGTAGGAGAAATCAGAGTTTAACAAGAGGTTCATAAAGTGATATCATATAATAGTTGTGTAACTCAAAATATCTAATGTATTGTTGATATCGAATGTCACTAATATTTCAGAATACTGCTCTGTTTTGCCGTAAATATGTAAGTCAGAATACTGTTATCTGTCTCATATTCTGTTGCAATATTTTTTCTTCAAGAATTATTCCAACTCTCTCCAACTTCTTGTTGATCAGGAGCAATATCGTTTCTGTTATTCTGCCATCGTTGATGAATTGGAAGAGCTCATATCTGATTTGAATGGTGAAACCAGCTCAGCTCAAAGTAGGTATTCTTAATTACTACTGTTGCTTAAAGATTATCTGTCGACACGGCATGGTTTCTCAACTTTTATCTTCTTGTGGCAGCTTAATCGATCAGTATCAGCAGTAAGGCCTCGTTTGGTGGGTCGTATTGCATTGGATTGGATTGGATAACTCTTGAAATTCAGTGTGTTTGGAATATAAAAATGGATGCAGTTTCATTGTAGGAGGATTAGATAGTATTAGATATAGAAGGAAACTTACATTTTCTAATCTTACTATTTTAAGGGGATTGGATTGGACAAGTTTCTTCTATCTCTACTCCCTCTAATCCCCCTACAACGAAAACTCATCAGTTTTCACATAAAAAATATATTGAATCTTGAGAGATATCCGATCTTTTTCAATAAAGCTGGAACTACTTATTCAACGAACTCTGTTAGTTAGCAGCGATTATAATTTCTGGTGAAACAAATAGTTGGTGATGTGCTGCTAAATGCTAATTGATTAGTCTCCCCGAGGCTAGGCTCCAATCTTCTTTTTCAAGCTTGAAAATTTTGAACACTAAAGCACCCAACCCACCACTACCATGGATATGAAAATTGTTCTGGCTCTGTGTGTGCATGTCTAAATCCTATAAACCGACATCAACTCATAATTTTGTTTACATTGCTAATTTTCATTCCTGCTGGACATTTTTTCGCCCATCATAGTTCCGATTGTCAAACTCAGAACTTAAGACCTTTCACTACTACGCAGTGATCACTACTATACAGTGAAAAGGAATACCAACGGTATCGGATTACTGGTGTGAGCATATAGATTTCTGATTTTGCTGATTTGAAAATATTATGGTTTGAACCATAACGAGAGCCATGCATCACTCCTTGCATCAAATGACATGTATGGCGGGTTAAAGCATATTTGACTTTGAGTATGAATTTAGTTGCTGTTATTTGCGCTTCTCTCAAATTTGTGAAAGCATATTAGATGGATGTATCCACAATATCACCACGAATAATCTCGGCCGTTGCAATTAACTCAAATCAATTGTCACATAATATATGTCGAATTGTTTGTTGTATGTGCTTGATAAACAATAAAAATAAAAGAATCCAAATGCGTAAGCTTTTTGATTAACCGAAAATATATAAATATATATATGCATAATGTATATTTATTATTAATATTTATTTGTATGAAGAATTCAAACGTTAAAGTTGAAGTCCATGATTAGGGAACGCCTTTGTACTTTAAATTTCAAGCCCTCCAGGGAGAATGTAATTGTGGCCAGAAGCTGGAATATCGCAGGGTAGGTTTTTTTTCCCTGCTTTGCTCTGTTTCTTTTGTTGTTGGCTCCTTGCAGGTGTATGGTCCTTTTTGTGCTGCTTGTTTGGTGCCGTGTGCGTGGTGGTTATGTTCGTTCTGTTTGAGCGGTTGGCAGTTTGTTGCCTGCTCCTTTGGTCTTGGTTTTAGTGGCTCTGCCTGTTCCTTTGCTGTTGCGTACTCTTTTGTAAGCCTTCCAGCGGGTCTTTCTTGGGTTTTGCCCTCGCAATACATTTTGATTTATCAAAAAAGAAAAAAGAAAAAGTTGAGGTCCATGATTTTGTAAGGATCCTACAATCCTACATCTCATGACTTGTCAGTTGACTCAACCACAAGTGGCATAAAAAATCTACAAGAAGTCATACGACACCTGATTTTGGATTTTGGATTGAATCAGAGACCGAAACATGGCATTGCTTACAAGAAAACATGGTCGTTTGAGGAGAAATAGATCGTCGGCGAATAGAATGGTTCATTACGGCAACTTGCAATGGATATTACTGGTCGGTGAAAAGGACTTTCCACTGCTCTCAACCCTGATTGAACATCGTGGTTAGTGGACATAAGTAGAATCGCAACAAAAATCAAGCGTAACACTGACACTCATGCATTCGTTTCAGGAAGCAAATGAGTGAAGTTTGGATATCAAAACCCATTTGTGAAATAAAATCATGTGGGCGTAGTGAATGTTTATTCTAAAAGTAGGCAATTGAGCTACGTGCCTGAAGTAGTCGCACATGAATGATCAGAGTCATCGAAGCGAGGATAGATTTCGATCTCGAGTGGTTAGGTCGAACCATCCTCGACATCCTTGCTAGCTCTGCTCTAGGCCGTACTTCAACTGAGATTGTTGTTCTAATGGTGTTACTGAATTCTTCGGATACAGGGATTATATTTCAGACATAATTATGGATTGATACAATTGATGAGACTTTTGAGATGACGGAATGAGTTATCCCAGTTGTTTTGTGGGACTTGTTTTACCCAAGGTTGGTGGAAGACCGAGAAACAATTATTACCTATGCAAGATCGTACCAATTTGGAGGTTTCAGACAACGTCTTGAGAACAAAATGTGCCTCAAGGACTGCACCACAGGATGAGAGATGAATTCCTACACTTGAAACATAAGCAATGGTGACATCAAGGAAACAAGAAATTTTGTGTCAGAGATTGTTAATCTCTCATCTTTTATCTACCGAAGATTGACGGCGCTACTGTTGGTAACAGTCGAGGTGAAGAATTGTCCTTCACGAACCAAATATAATCCAATATGTTGTCCTTACCTTCACGAAAGGTAACTGATTTTAAATGAGTAATAACGCTATCACCCCCGAACCATGGCAATCCTAAACTAGCGATCCCCATGCTCTATTGAGCCCTTCCTTCTAATTGATTCTTTTTCATAACCAGACTGCATCGCATCTTCCTTCTAACTGATTCTTTTTCATAACCAAACTGCATCAACTACACAGACGAATGCATTAGGAGTAACAAGAGGCATATTATGTTCCGTACAAGTGATCAATAAGTGCATCACCTGAGGTATGGGAGGTCGAGAGCTCTTCTTGTGAGATTGATCCAAGGCGAAGAAGTAAACAGACTTAGGAACCAACTAGCCAATTGGCTACATCGCTTTGGAATAAGCAAATTCAGTGGACAAAATTCAAATAAGGGAGGAAAATTGTTACAACTCGCCCTGAAAAAGTAAATAGTGGAAATTCAATTAGTTAAGTGACCAGTAGACTTGAGCTAGTCTAAACCTGTGAAATGGGACTAGGCTAGGAGATGGGCTGCAATTAAGGGCCCAGGATTAATGGACCGTAATGTAAAAGTTAGTTTTCAAAATGACGATTTTACCTTTGAACTATTAAAAGGCCTAAGAGTCAATTTTCAAAAAATATATTCTTGAGAATTTTTCTCTTACGATTACGTACATCTCGAACTCATGAGTGTGTAGACATGTGGCATTCAAAAATTGGAGTTTGTAAGAGGAAGTTACAAGCAAAGAACGAAAAGGACGTATGGGTAATTTTGGAAAAGTTCAAAATACAAATTGAAATTTTCTCTCTCCTCACATGAGTGGTCCATCTACTTCTCTTTTTCTCTTCCCTCATTCTCTTTCTCCACCTGCAAACTCACAAAACCCCCACTGTCACGTTCGCCCTAAAACTGTGTTCTAGACCACCCAACCACCACCATTCGACTCCCCTCCCACCCATAGTCACAATCTTACCAACCATCTCTCTTGAAAACTATCGGACACGGCCAATTTAATTATTGAACGAAAAAAAAGGTTTTATGGCTTTCAAGGCATTTTCCAGCCACCTTAAGCGTTGCAATCGTGGAGGTTATGGAAACTGCACAAATCGAGAAGGAAGAGACGTTTAGAAACAAGATACTCAAAGTGCGTGTGGCGATGTATCTTTCCAGGTGACTTCTCTCCGACATACTGTGAGTGGACCTCCTCCTTCCCTAAACTCATAATTACATATATATATATATATATATATATATTGAATGTCATGTGTATATGGCAACTTATGGACATGTTTGAAAATGTCGGTCATATTGCAGATATGTTGCTTGATATATCGAAAATTTGAGAGGTCGGCATCAAAACAAGGGGGAATTCCCCCAATATCCTACCTTTTGCCCAATATTGGAAAAAATCACCGATATTAACTATAGCTAACTGATATCCAGCGAAACTAATGTTCAAAGCTAATTTTTTTTTTTTTTTTTACAAATTTCATCAGTCATCCCTCATGGATGAGCAGAAACAACCAGAATACCAATTAGAAAGGGAAACAAACAAAAATTACATAGCCTTTACAACTCACTTGCCTAATTTCTTCAACAAAATTGGAAAATTCATCATTCAAAGTAGAAATTGGGGAAATTTCAATACTCACTCACCTCTTCGTTCTTTATAAATTGGCAAAATTTTATCTATTCTAAACATTAAGAAAACAATTAAGATTTGAGAATCCCTTATCATTCTCCCTCCCTCCCTATATTTACCACTCCTTCTTTACTTTAACCTTTTCGCTTGTCTTCCAGCGGCTATAGGCAACACCAAGTAGGGGTGTGATAAGCCTTAAATTAAGCATCATTTTATGTCAATTTATACCATTCATGCTTATCTTTTAATGTAAAAATACCAAATAATAGGAGAAAATAATATATTTTGTGAGAAATTTGCCGAACTGGATAGAACTTGGAATTATGAGAATTTGGACGAAAGAATCATTTCAATTGGAGTTATATCGAAAAAGTTATGATCAAAACAAAGGAAGCCACCAAAGAGTGCAAGGGATTTCGGTAGCTCCCTACCAATTCCATTTTATCAGTCTAGACTTTATTTCGGCCAACGCTTGCTGAACTTCCGTTGTTCATTTCAGCGTACGTGTCCTGAACTTGAATTCTCACTTCGGCCAGCGCGCCCTGAACTTGAATGTCCCACTTTGGCCAGCCCATCCTAAACGACAAGCCCACATTTAGGCGCACGTGTACCGATCACTTCAAGGCCCCTTCCAGCAGCTTTGACCAGCAGTTGACCATCATTTCTCCTTCAGATGTTCAGTGCATATCCATCGAATTCTTCATCCTTTTTCAGCGCGCATTTTCCGAATTTTCTAGCATTCTTTCGGCCTGAAAATGGCATTTTCTAGCCACCAAAATGAATCCTAGAGCTAGGGTTCCATGCCAAATCAGGGAAAATTATTTTTAGGCTAGTTTCTAGCAAAGTTTTTAATTTTTTATTTAATTAGGATTTTATTTTCTAGTTCTTTAGGAGCTACTATCACTACAAAATGGGAGCTTATTCTCATTGTAAAAAGGACTTTCTTTGGCACAACTTGAGCCTCCTTAAAGGATATATCAAAGGCAATTCAAGAGTTTTAAGTCCGAAATTCCCCTTATTTTTTCCTCCATCTTCACACGGTCTAGCCGCTGTTCGGAGAACCTTGTGAATAACAGTCCATTATTTCCATCCACCTAGGCATCTCATGCTATTTTTGGATCCCGAAAGTGTATCTTTGTTCTCTTTACTTAAACTCTTGATATTATTTTTGGTTTTACTTATGATTCAATATATGTGTTAGTATTTTCTTTCTAACATTTGTGAATGCTAAATACAATCTTCATGTGTTTTACTTTTTGAATTTTAATTACTTCATACATTTTAGTGTTTGTGACACGACCCACCCCCAATCCCCTAGGATTAAGGGCTAAGTCATGCTCCCGTCTAACTTACGCGTGACACGAAGGCTAACCCGACGTCCAACCTCCATGTAACACGTAAGCCAGATAAGGGATTTCCAAAATGAACCGTCCACAAGTACCGGGCTTCCCAGAACGTGCAGAATCTACTGTGGATTGCGTGTGTGATGTCTCCGTCTCTCTCTACCAACAGCCCGCACCGCAACAACCTGGAGGGTATCGAAAACACAAAAGACTGTGAGTGGAAAAAAAAATAAAGGATAAGTTTATAAAACAGTTTATCAGAAAGACACATTTATACCCTCCGTGTAAAAACCAATGCATGCATATCAAAACCCATGTCACAAAACCATTTCAAGTTATTCAAACCGTTTAAGAAAACCGAAATCATTGCTTTTTCTCAATTCCCGGGCCTCAGCCCAAAACCATCAAAATCCATTTCATCTGGGGCATAGCTCAAAACAGTGGAAACCCATCATTATCAAACACATTCAAAGCCATTTGAAAATCCTTTGCAATCCATCGAACCTGCTAGATCTATCCGAGCCTTTTAACTCCCGAGTCTTTAAACTCAATCCAGGCCTCAATATAATCCAAATCTTTAAACTCCCTAGTCTTTAAACGCAATAGGCCTATGGGGGAAATCACAATATCCGAGTCTTTAAACTCAATCCGGGTCTTTAAACCCAATCCGGGCCTGCCCCCGTCATATCATATCCGGGTCTTTAAACCCAATATCCATATCCAGCAAATCCAATCCAAAAACCATTTTAAAACCATTTCCAAATCCATGTCCAAATCCGAATTCGAAATCACCATTTCGAATTCCAAGCCGAATCCGAAATCAGCATCCCGAATCCAAATCCAGAATCATATCCATAATCCATATCCCAATCCCGAACCCAAATCCGGAAATCCACTTTCAAGCTTCAAAACCAAATCCAGAATTGTCATCCTGAAATCCGTTTCCAAAATCCGAAATTACGTTTATCGAAGCCACTTTTATGAACTGGGCTTCAAGCCCGAAATCATTTTTTCCGAAATCCATTTGAAATCATTGAAATTAAATCATAGTTCAAATCCTGAAATCAAATCATAAAGCCCATCGTCAAACTATGTCAGAAAACTGTATCTCGTAAAACGTGTACTTTCGTAAATATCTCGAAATACGTGCAAAATCGTAAATCATCAACTTCATAATCATAAACATAGAAATCACGTGTAGAAAACACATAAAACATATATGCATGCATCATAAGTTAGAAAGCAAAGTCCACTCACAGACCATTTATGCCGCTGCCTCCATACGAGCGCACTTATGCCGTTCCCGAATAATCCGTTATCACCGGCTTTCCCGAACCTTTCAAATCGGCGTTTGATTGAACACAGGTCCTCCGTTCAGTGCTCATATTTCTTTCTACCACAAGCTTAGGTTTCACCCTTAAACGGTTTCTGGGACCTCTCCATCGCCGTGCCTCGCCGTGGCCATTAGGCGACTCTCCATGCTTCCTTTTTCATCTTCTGTTCGCACAACAAAGGCCACGACTGAGATTTGAGGGAAATTGGAAAACCTGGATCTCATAGGTACAGAGTCTCTGTTTTCCATGGGCTGAGAACCACAGTCCACGGCGGCTCACGGTGATCATGACATGATGATCGTCTCCACTCCCTCTTCATCTCTGATTCATTATTCATGGGCCAGGGGATCATTTTGAGGACGGTTTGGGTTCAAGATCATTCCTTTTTCCTCTGTTCTCTGTTTTTGTTTCTACACCGTGCACACACAGATATTTTGGTTTAAACTGAGTTGAAGGCGGTGAGAATGTTCCACCACCATCCAGGACAGGCCAGGTGTCCACAATCTTGTGGGCACAATTCCTAAGACTACCACATGTCCCAATCAGCCTCAATTTGACCAAAATGCTCTTATCGCACTAATTACCATTTTACCCTTCACATAATTAGACCCGTAACGAAACCGTCTGACGTCCGATGACGGCGTGCCGCCTGTCATCGTACTCAGGAAATCGAGACCTACCTAACGGTCCTCGAATTACGTAAAAAGTCCATGTCGTTTGAAAAGTCAACAAATTTTCCCTTTTTATCTAAATTACCAAAATACCTCAAACTTCCGAACGTCATGACTTTTTCCTCGAATGTCAGAATCGGACGTGCCACTTGTCTATGAACTCATGACGTCACAAACTACGTCACAGTCATCGGTCAAAATCCATTTGACCGCCCCGAACAAAAAGTCAACATTTTTGCCCATTCCAGGGGCAAAATCGTCATTTTGCACCATCCGTCCGAAAGCACCATCCATCCGAAAGCATCCAACTAATCATTGATTAACTTCACTAATCCGTCATTAATCACTAAGATAATCCCGATTCCTGGAATGGGTCGTTACAGTTTGATACTTCAATTTAAAGCTAAATGTTTTATTCGTTGTTTGGCACACTTAAAATAGGATTGAAGAGATTTAATGTTTGACCGATGTTTGACGCATTCAGATAAAAAATTAAGGTGGTTCATATTGTAAGTATTTATCCGATGTTCGTTGCATTTATAATATGAAAAATGTATGAAGGTAATTGGGATGATAAAAATAAGATTTCGTGATTGGTTTAATATATGCAATTGTTGGAGTGTTGGCAAGATAAGTGTTTTTAGTAAGTCCATTGTACAAAGGTTAACTAGGAGTAGATTTAATTTAATAATTGTTTATACTTGTGTTTTTATGATTACACTATTATTCACACTCCCTCATTTTATTCTTTTATTCTTTTAACTAACCATTATAAAATGTCCCTCAATTCCCCGGTCCAGAACGATCCCTACTTATTGAATACTACAATCTAAAAAAAAAGGGTTTTAAGTTAAGCATTGCATGAATTGTGTGTTTATTTGAATGAATAGTTTACGCATATCAGGGTGGCCAGTGCTAGACAACAACGGCCATTTGATGACTTTAGTAGAGAGCTAATGAGTTGCAAAGCCCGAGAAGGAAAAACCTACCATCTTCAGTTTTTCCGTTTGTCTTCCCTTTTTTTATCCACCTCATCTCTGAAAGGCACTCAAGGTCTCTCAACTCTCACAACTCTTTAACTTGTATGTTTTTTTTACTAAATGGAAAATTGGCAATTATGGCATTGCAAAATGTAGTCCTTGACTCAGTGTGTTGTGCACATGTGTGGTTTGGTTTAGTGATGTACAACCAAATTACTAATGCCATACTCACTAATATAAGAAAATAAAGAAATTAATTACCTAGAAGAATCTTTACTTAGAAATCTTAATACCAAATTTGATTAATTTTTTTTTCTGGTATATAGTTTTTAGTTGTAAAATATTATAGTAGACAGTTGAAGGTCAAAGTTATAATGACCCGAAAATTCAGAAACGGTAATTTTGAGAATTTAAAAAGGAAATTGACGATTTTTCCCTTGGGGGTCAAAAGTTGATTTTTTGCTCTGGGTACTTTTTGGACATTCTGTGAGTACCGTTGCGTAGGTTTCGAAGACCTGATTCTGTAGACAGGTAGTGGGTTGGAATCAGAGATCATATAAGGTTGTTACGAGTTTGGAATTACCAACGGTATTTTGGTAATCTTGGTATTAGGGGCATTTTGGCAATTTCACCACTGAAGATATTTTGTTGATTTAATGTGAAGATGACATGTGTCCATCCTTATCATTTACTTCCCTTTTCTCTTGTGCATTGACATGGGTGGCAGTTTGTATGTTGTATGTATTTTTATGTGTGTTTTGTGTTTTTAAATCGAAGAATGGTGAACAAATAATGAAGGGAGAAAGAGAGGAAAGCGAGTGAACTAGAGAGGGAAAGAAAGAGGAGGAAGAAAAAAGAAAGAGGAATGAGAAGGACAAAGGGACCAGAATTCGAAAAATTCCTAAAAAAGGCTTAAACTATATACTCGAAAGGTGTACCGGTGCCCCATGAATTCGATTTTCAAGTTTTGGATTTTAGTTGCTCAAATAAAGGTTAAAGTCATCTTTCTGGGACCTTTAAAAGTTGAGTCATTAAAAGATTGAAGGGAATTACTCAAGAAATGAGCCAAGATTGAGATTGAGATTATATGGAGAAGCTCTTATCATTTTTGAGGAATTAAGGTAAGTTTGTTCATGGAATTGGACTCATGTCCGAAGTTTTATGCTTAGGTTTTTAACTCGTATCCAATTCCAAAAATTTGGGGATTTTAGTGCTACGTATTTGAGATGTTAGTGACCTGTAGTGTTGATTTTGACAGGTTAGATAGCTTTAAGAAGCGTACAGTTTGGAATTGAGTTGTTTGGACAGTCGGTGAGTGGACTTTGGTTTTATAAACTAATATGCATGCATAGTTAAATATTTTAATTGTTTTATTACTTGATGTATGTTGCAATGATTTGAGTACGATATCAAAATGATTATTTGATGATTTGTCTGGGTTTATTGACTGATTTCTAGACACAAATTTTACAGTGGTTTTGTGAAAACTGTATTGCACGCGTATCGAGGCAACATCGGGAATGGTCTGTGAGTGGACTTTGCGTTCTAAATTATGATGCATGCATAAATATTTTTATATGTTTTATATACGTGATTGCTATGATTATGATTATGATATCTGTGATTTACGGTTTTGCACGTATTTCGAGGAATTTTATATAATTACATGTTTTACGAGATATGCTTCTATGTCGTGATTTGATAATGGTTTCGATACTATGATTTTAGGATTTGAATTATAATTTGATTTCAAGGATTTATACATGGATTTCGGACAGTGCTTTCGGGCATGAGGCCCCGTTTCTAATGATTTCGGCTTTCGGTTTTCATGTGATTTATGGATTTGAAATCAGGATTTCAAATGATGATTTCGGATTTGGTTTGGAATGTGGATTTCGATGGATTTCTGGATTTTCTATGATTTTCATTTGGTTTTGGGTTTAAAGACCCGTTGCTATTGTTGGATCTGGTTTTGGATTTAAAGTCCTGGTTGATTGATGATGGGGGAGGGCCCTTGATTGATATGTTTTGAGTTTAAAGACTCGGTTATTGTAATATCTCGAGACCTATTGATTGTGTTTTGAGTTTAAAGACTCGTTGATATCCCAGGAAGGCCTGATATTTTGGTTTGAGTTTAAAGACTCGTTGGAAGGCCTGATATGTGGTTTTGAGTTTAAAGACTCATTTATATCCCGGGAAGGCCTGATGCACATGTGTTTTGAGTTTAAAGACTCGGTGCTTGAGATCTAGCAGATTGATTGACTTGTGATTTATTATTGGTTTTCCCATGGTTTTCAGATGTTTTGGGCGGTGGCCCAGATTATTTACATTTTTGGGACTGAGCTCCCGTACTTTGATGTTGATTTATGATTATGGGCTGAGGCCCTGGATTTAAGAAATAGACTTGAGTAAAGAATTGATTTCTGGTTTTCCTAAACGGTTTAGGACTTTGGACATGAAATGGTTTTTATTACCTTGGAAATACAATGGTTTTCTTATGCTGAAACTGAACTGGTTTTCGAATGCATGCATTGGTTTTACGTGGAGGGTATAACTTCCTTTTCTTGTAAATGCTTTCTGAACTTATTATTAATTTTTGTCCACTCACAGTCTTTTCGGTTTTTTCATACCCTCCAGGTTGTGTTGCTGTGTGGGCTGTTGGGAGAGAGAGAGACAGAGACATCACACACGCGATCCACAGTAATGCTGCGACCTCATCTTGGTTTTCGGACAATGTTGACCTAGAATCCCTTGTCTAGCTTGCGTGTTCCACGGGGGTTGAACGGGTGTTTAGCTTTCGTGTCGTACATGGGTTAGACGGGAGCATGACTTATCCCTTAATCCCGGGGGGATTGGGGGTGGGTCGTGTTACCGTCCCTATTCTCTGGCCACCGTCCACGACAGCCAACGCCGCTGCCACCATCATCATCGTCTCACTTCACTCTCTCTTTTCCATTCACACACCCAATGCTAATGATGAGGATTAGAGGGGTTGCAAGGGGTGAGGTTCACGATTTTTCAGAAAACAAAACAAAGAAGAAGAAGAAGAAATGTGTTGGGGAAGGAAGAGAGAGCTAAGGAGGGAAAAGAAATAAAATAAAATAATTATATTTTAATATAAAAGCTATCCAATCAGAATTGAGATCCACAATTTAGGGGAGATGGCCAATGAGATGAGTGACATTTGTCACTCATCCATTGAGCCTGAAACTAATATCTAGGCCCACATGAGGACAAATGTCAACCCGTCTCGTAATCCGTGCAATCATTCCTCGAACCTTCCGTGACCCGTAACTTTCCCGTCGAATGTTCGATTTCGACGTGTCACCTGTCTATGGACTCGTGACGTCCCGATCTACGTCACGGTCATCGATCCTCGTACGTTTGACTCCCCGGGTCAAAAGTCAACATTTTGCCCAATTTTAAGGGCAAAATGGTCATTTTGTGCCGTTCGTTCGTATTCACTCGACTAATCAGGGATTAGTCACGATAACCCTAATTTAATTAGTAAAATAAATCCTGAAATTCGGGACGGGTCGTTACAACTAATCTTAAAGAACTTCCCTCATCTCTTAAAGTAAAATTCCACATTTTCCAGATGAAGTTTGTCTCCAACATAATGTTGGTCCTTCAATATGCCATTTAACTCTAGCTAAGATAGATAATCCCAAGCACACCAATCATACCAAACCATACCTCCACCCTCGTATATCCAGTTTCTCTTTGTGTTTATGAATTGTCTACCATGATGTAAGCTAATGGACACTACATCATCAGTTCCATTTAAACAAAAAAACCCGTTTTATTACACCCTAAACATTAACCCTGCACTCGATTACAACTCCAACTCCAACAGAAACACGAAACAGCCAACAATACCAATAATACCAATAATACCAACTCCAACTCCAACACAAACACGAAACAGCCAACAATACCAATAATACCAATAATACCAACTCCAACACAAACACGAAACATCCATGATTTAACCTTAACAATACCAACACAAATAGCCAACAAACACCCACAAATTTAACTAATACCCAAACCTTTAATAAACATAGCCAGCCAGCAAACAACCAGCACATACAACCAAACTTTTACATACTTTTTCGAACTTTTAAGAAACAGGTCGACACACTCCACTATAGCCACACTATGGCCACATTCCACCCAACTACCTTTTGCATATTATTCAATTCACATCCACACACCAATTAACATCAATATCAATAAACAAAGACTATCACCAATCAGTTGGCACACCATAAAACAATTAACAATCATATTCAATCATTATCCCTAATTAACATCAATATCAGTAAACAATTGCAATCATATTCAATTACTACATATGTCTCTAACCACACCACAAACAGGAAATTTGGCTTCAAAACTTACTATAATTGAGTTGCACTCATTCAAGTTCTCTACGAATCGGCATCGTCCAACTCCAACCTCTTTAAGCTCACCTTATTGTTTGATTGAAACCCTTAAAAGTCCCAAGAACAATCACGTTTGATTTCTGCTTTTCCACAAATTTCCCAAAAACCCTAGCAGCCCATAATTTGCCCCAATTTGATTCCCTCTAGAGCTTGCAATTTCCAATTCCACCTCACCGAACACGTCCGCTACAAATGGGTCCCATATACGCCATATATGCCAAATTAATGCCACGTCTACAATTTTGGACAAAAATACCCTTATTGTAAACTTCGTTAGTGCGTCTGTCAGTTAAGTGGTAAAATGGACCTAACGTTGCACCCATTCTTAGTGCAAAGTGGAATGAATTTTCGTTCCTAGTGCATCTTGAGTCATAATGGCGCGTTTCAAGTGCATCTACAGTAAAAAAGCCAAATAGAAACTATCATGGTTAAGTTCAAAGCCCCTGGGGGGTTGCTAAATCATAAACACTCTGATACTTAAGTTGGTTTTACGCAAGAGATTGCAAAAAACTTTAGAAGCGAAGATTGCATTACCTTGAAAGTAAAATGAGCTCACTATTTATAAGGAAATCTTGTATGCCTTTGAGTATTCTGATTGGTCGATGAAATTTATAATTAATAAATAATTTCCTTTAATAAGAGATTTATTTATTAATTGAACTTTAATAATAATTAATTCTCAAGGTGAAAATCATTATTATTGAGACCTGAACCCGATTTAATAATGTATTTTGCTATTAAATATTATTTAATGTGTGTGTATATTTGAGCTGTTAATTAAATTACCAGGGACACTTTGGACATTATAGAAATTATGGGTCACGTGATAATTTCATAATTTTCAAGTGATTTTGGGTTTCAAAAATGCCCCCGCATCGCTTAGGAATTCAGAGAATATTAAGGGAGGCAGGTTTTCTTTGAAGTATCAGTAAACAATTTTGGAGTAAGTCTTTGTATTTGTCTTATATTATTATTGTATCGAAAAAATTTCGTTGGACTTGGATCGCAACATCAAAATTATTCAAGTGGGCATTGGACTTAAGCCGGTGTGATGGGTTTAACTTGTGGCTCTTCCGTAATAAATCCATTTAAACATGAATTTTGATTTTAATTTCATGAAACTTGTAATTTCAATTTCACGAAACCAAAAACTTCTCTTTTTGTTTTTGTTTTTGTCGTTTGATGTGGAAGGAAAGTGAAGGATGATCTTCCAATAATTAATTCAGCCATTAATTTTTGGATAAATATAATTATTTAAGGGGAGGATAACAACCTCTATTTCCAAGAAAGACTGAAATTTCCCATTGCTGAATAAATGAAGAGGTGTGTCCTTTCTAGTTGAAAGAAGTGTCTGTCCCAGCAAAAGGGCTGCAAAAATGCTGGCGAGCAAGGAATGTAAGAGAAAGGCAAGTCAAGGTTGTCTACTGAGCTGGTGCGTATCCTCCCCTAGTCTCCGCTCGACTCCAATTGGGCGGATGGGCTGAGCTGGATTGCCTTGGCGTGCCAATCCACCTTATTTCTCTTCTTGGATTAACACAGCAAAACGTCCAAGTTTGTCGCTTTTATTTCAATTTTTATTCCTCCTTTCTCTCATACTTGCAGTGATGGGAGAAAGAAAATGTTTCCTTTGTTGTTTTTTCTCTACATGTGGGTTGTAAGGGAGAAATGATTGAACCATAAAGTGGGGAAATAGCCAGTGCTGCACTTGGCTTTCCTAGTGATTTGCAACTTGGTTCAAGAAGAAGAAAACTGCTTCAGACGTTTGAGCTTTTTGTTCATATAAACATGTTTATATTAGGCTTACTATTCACTTTACTCTTCGAATCGAATATCAAATTTCAATTTGCTCTCAAAATGCTAAATCGTTCCAATGTGCTGCTAGAACGCTCCTTTTGTTACCTTCGTTGCTCCACTCGTTATGACTTGTTAGTAACGACGTCATCAGTACTTATGTGGCAATACACTAGCCATTCATGGTCCCCATTATAGCGTCGTGGAACCCCCAACACATTGAACTATTTCGTGAAATCAAATTGGGGAAAATTTATGGTTGGGCGATTTCTAGGGTTTGTGAAGAAGAGGGAAGAGGAAGGCGAATGCGAGTTCAATCAAGACAATTGAGGTTTAAGGTGTGAATCAGATAAGAAAGTGAGCTCGATTGTGGAAGATGATAATCCCTCGAAAACCTGGAGCACAACATCCTTGATACAGTAAGATTTGGGGATGTAAGATTGAAATTTTGAAATCTAGGCTCAAAATGGAAGTTAATGTGCTTATTTGATTAAAAGATTAAAAAAATTTAGTTGGTGTTTATGTGCAATGTTTTGCACTTAGAATTTTTTAAACTTTCGTAGTTCTTGGATATTTGGCTTTAGAAAATGTAGGGTTGTTAGTGGGTGTGTATATAGTATATGAGTGTTGATTGGAAAGTTGTGATTATGACAGTGTGTGGGGTTAATGGATGGACATTTTAGATCAGAGCTAACGATTCAGGATTGGGCATTTTGGATTAAAGGGTTTAGGGTTGGAATGTTTGGAATAGAGACTTCATAAATGGTAAGGTATTTCGGATTAGAGTTGAAAGTGTGATATTGCCTTGGACTATGATGTTGGATGTGAGTGTGAGTGTATATTTAGGCTGAAAATTTGTGGATTTGGGAGAATTTCTAGTGAGTTGTGAAGTTGGGTGGATTTTCGGTGAGTTGTGGTTTAGGTTTAGGGTTTAGTTTAGTGTTTAGGTTTAGGTTTAGGGTTTAGGGCTTAGGGTTTAGGGGTTATGTTTGTGTGATATTTTATAGTTTCTGTTAGATGTGGATTCTTTATGTTTATAAATAAGTAATAGTTTTTATTTGATTGCTTATTATAAGGGACTGCAATGACATTATCTTTACACCATTATGGAAAGATAGTAGATAAATCATGAGAGTAGACATACGCATAAAGGGCATTGAATAATTTGATTGGTGTTATTGGGAGTACTTATCCTTAGTATAATTGAATGCCCTAGTAAATCCTCAAGGTTACATTCAGGATATGGTGGATTTCTACATACAAGATGAAGTTAGTAGACAATTTTTTCAAGTTATCAACAGATCAGTAGTTGTTGGGACTCATTAGAAAGTCTTAAAGGACATTTAAAAAGGCAGTGCATGTGTATGCTTCCCATCCTTTGGACCAAGTGACAGATATGAAGATTTGTTGTATACATTAGAGGCTGGCCCAAGCATTGAAGAGGCTGGTCCAAGCACAGATGGTGGTCCAAGCATAGCTCAAGAGGAAGATGTAGAAGATGTGCCAGATTATGCCAGTAATGAAGAAGAAAGTAGTGATGCTCATGATAATGATGATGAATTGTATGAAATTCGAGTAGAAGATGAAAGTAGTGAAGAAATATATGAAGTTGAAGAATTAGAAGAAGAGTCGGATGAACCTAAATTGGAAGAAGAATTGGATGGACCTAATTGGAAGATGAATTGAGGGAACTTAAAGTGCAATCAAGTGGTGGCCAGTGTTGTTAGAGACCTAGAGTGCAAGAAGTGGATGAAAATGACAATGATGATGATAATAGTGAGCAACTTAAGGATGGGAATTTTGAAGATGATGGTTATGGTGAAAGGGATGCACATGAAATATATCTAAGTGATGGTGATGACATATTGCAGAAGAATGACGAAGGGGTATTCCTCATCCTCAACATGCTAAGGATGACTTTGAAGAAATAGATGTTCCATTATCACCTAGGTTTGCTGCAGCTAGTAGAGACTTAACTGAGGAGCTAGAGAAAAGAAATAAGATGAAGAAACATCTGCCAAAAACAAGGGATTTATTCTTGATATGGAGATGAAGGATCCTTAATTTCAACTTAGGCAGAAGTTTGAAACACCTGCCATTTTTAGAGAAGCTGTCGCGATCTATTCAGTCAATAATGGAAGACAAGTAAAATTCCATAGGAATCAACCGAGCAGAATCAAGGTGGTTTGTGCCAAAGGGGCTGGATGTAAGCTTACAGTATATGCATCAATGATAAAAGGCAGCAAGACTATGCAAGTTAAGGGTATATGCATCAAGCAATTTTCTTATCAGTCATTATCACTATAGACCTGTAGTGATAATGACTGATAAGAAAGTTGGGTTGTTAGATGAAGTGACCTGGATTTTCCCTCATGTAGAACATAGGCATTGCTTGAGGCATTTATATAGGAACCCCAATGCAACACATAAAGGGTTAGCTGTCGAGATGTAGCTCAAGAAGATTTCTAGTGCCACTACTATACTGTGGTACAATAAAGAGATGAGACAAATGGAACTCTTCCATGTGCCTGCTTACAATTGGCTAAAGGAAAAGGATGCAAAACAGACATTTTAGGATAGAAACGAAGTGCGACATACTGCTAAATATTCTGTCTGGGGTCTTCAACAAAGCCATTTTCCCATTTAGGCCTAAGCCTAATATATGTATAGTGGAAAAGATTAGGCAATACCTAAGTGCATTCATGACCAAGCCAAGACACAAAGGTGGTAATTAGAGGGATCATCTTGTTGGTAAAAAAATCTAGGGGATTTTTGAGGTCAATCAGAAGATTGGGCATAGTTTGATTCCTACTCATTGTGGTGAGAACATGTTTAAGGTGAAGCTTTTTCATGGAAAAAGATTCTCAGTTGACTTGAATGGTCATACATGCTCTTTCAAAAGATATTAACTTATTGGGATTCTCTGCCCACATGCGTACAATGCCATTAGTTGAGGAAATGGCAACCTAGAGCAGTATGTCCACATGTGCTACTGTTATGCACAGTGGGAGAAGATTGGTGCACAAACGCTAAAGCCACCAAAGTATCATAAGCAGCTCGAGAGACCAAGAATGAAAAGAAAGAAAAGTTTGAGCAAGGCTCCTCCTCTAGATCCTACCAAGTTCCCTCGATACCACTCTACCCTAAAGTGAGGTAATAGTGGTGTTGATGGCCATAGATGAAATGCTTGCACACAACCCGTTGACCCTACTACTAAAAAAACAATTCAAACGTAAGCAAGAAAAGAGGAAAGAATGGATTGCAGCCCTATCTAGGTTGGTCAAGCTACCTATAAGCATCCTATCGTAAATTTCAGTTGATTTGAATACTTTTGTATGTACATGCATAACTTGTTTTTGTATTATAATAACCTGATTTAGAATCGCTTAACATCCACAAACATTGGAATTAGTATCACTTAATAAGCTGATTGTGCACTATTGGGATCACTAAACACTCAAAACATATCATTATAGTCTCAGATTGCTCCACAGTACTATTGTCTTTTGAAGCAATCTGATTTTCAATGTCATTGAAGTAGTTTGTGATGTGTGATTAAAGTAGTGATATGTGATTGAAGTAGTTTGTGATTGAGTTTCTTGGCTACTATCATATATATTGGGCATTTCCTTTGATTAGGTGAGAAAAAAACAAGAAGCATGACCTATGGAATTGAGGAAGTCATGAATGTCCATCCTCAATCAAGCCAAACGCCACAAGTAGTTAATACACTAACTGCCACAAGATCAAACCCAAATCCTCCATCAGCAACAAAGCCATTCACTGCCCCTAGACAACGCTCATGTCCAACTCCTTCAACCTCTAGTACAACAATTACCACAAGAACAAGCCTAAATGCTCCACCAGTAAACCCATTAACTGTACCGAGTACTCCAACTTCCACGAGCCAACAATCTTCTCCAAAGCCACTACAACCACTCCCATCACTACCCAGGACACTCAGCCAAGTGATAGTACACAACATCAATTACCTGTTGCAAGTGGAAGGAAGATGAGATTCAAGTTGCCAGAAAATCATGTGAAGAAATAGTTCGATGGTATTTTGGTGCTTAATGGTCACTTGTTTTTTTTTCTTTGCTAACTTTCAAATTATTGTGACCCTATTTTGTTAAGTCTTGTATAGGAATTTGTAAGCAACTTTGATATATGAAGGACTATGGGATGTTTCTTTCACATATGGAATCACTTGGTATTTTGAGGAATTGGTGCTCCCTTTAGAACCACTTGATAGATGAATGACTATGACTAAATAGAAAATTCATTGCATAAAAATCTTACATATTTCCACAATCAACCAAACTAACTTTCACATATTACAAAACACTAGACATGAAGGTTATGATTAAAATGATTGTGAAGGATTGAGGATAACCTAATACATAACTAATGTGAAGGATTGATGATATTCCAAACACTAAGACCTAAGTAACCAAGAGTGCAATCTAAATCTTAGTCACCTCCATCTTCTCATTTAACAATTGTTATTTAGTTCTATCAAGTTTTCTTAACAAACCCGGGATTATTGTTGTTGACTTCTTGTACATTTTTTTATCAAACCACTTCCAAAAATCACAACCTTTATCTTTTTTTTTTTCTACCTTTACCTTGTCTAAGCAGCAGCAAAACACATTACAAAAAAAAAAATCACCAATCCATAAAAATAACAACAATCCAAACATCAATTTCATATTCCTCTCATAACCCATCCAAAATTTCTTCTTATTGAACCCCAACCAATAGAAACCTCAATCCAAAATTGTAATCGCAAGAATCCAGAAATGAAGCCATAAGGCTTTAATGAAATCCATAAATGTAACTCATAACCCATTTTAACCCAAAACAACAAAAAGATAAATGAAAATTGAAACCCACTATCAATTATCTTAGCATCTTAACAGACGACAAACCTCCTTCCTGGGTTTTCATCCATTCATGATGTTTTCATTCTCTCCATCTTCCCACAAAAAAAACATCTTCTCATGTGGTAATTTACACTCTCCTTCATACTTGATTCTCCCTTTGTAATTGAAAACTGATTAAAGATGTTGAAGTCATATGGTTCACAAACGTTTATAAAGCCCTAATTCACAAGATTTTGGTGGGATCACAGATCAATTTTCCAAAATCCCCCCTCTAGGGTTGCAATTTTACCACAATTAGGGCTGATTTTGCTACCCAATTGACCCCCAACTTCAGCCTCTATTCGTCCAATTGAAGTATTGCCACATGGGTGCCACATAAGCACTAATGACACTGTTACTAACAAGTCATAATGACTGGAGCAACAGAGGTAACAGAAGGAGCATTCTAGCAGCACAGTGGAACGATTTAGCGTTTAGGGAGCAAATTAAGATTTGATGTTCAGGTTGGGTAGCAAAATGAGTAATAAGCCTTTATATATTTTTTTAGAAACTAATAATTAATATTATGTTTGTCAGTTTCACTTTTTCGTCGATTGCGGGAGCTGTGAAACTATAATTGCAATGTTTCAACTGGCGTTGCACTCTATCTTTAGAGACGGCCATTTCAAGATACATGAAGGCATACGTTCAATGAAGTCTTGAAGAATTCTTTTGTGAGAGTGTAGAATCTTGAAAGTCCATCATATGGCATACGTTGATCCATTTTGGAGCGTGCATTATGTTTTCAATTTCAAAAGTTGGTGGAGCCAACATCACGAAGGATGGCTGAGATGTTGGCAAAGATTTTTTGGTGGGTCCCATTCCTATCCTTGATCGATGTTGGCAAGGATTTTCTAGTGAGTCCCATTCATGTCCTTGTCAAAAGAATGGCATTTGGCTAATATTTCCTATTACAAGGCTGACGCCAGCTTAGCCTGAATCTACCAACATATGTTCTTAGCTAGATGGTTGGGATATGGAGCGTGTAATGCATAGGCTCATCCATGTGAGTGGCTACTGTGGCAGCTCCTATATGGCAAAGGTGTTGTCATTGATGTCTGAAGAGTGGCTTGTGAGATCCTAACATGAGTAAGACTTGCCACCATGTTGGCTTAAACTGCCTCAAATGTGGGGTAAGACTTCCTGCAGCATGTGGTAAGACTTTACTTTAAGACGGGTTTGTACCAAGGTGGAACTCAATATTGGAGGATTGGACATGCTCTGTGTGAACTCTGTGACGTCACAATGCATTATTCTAACCTAGCTAAGGAGGATAACAAGTGCGAGTCTTTTGGTTGTTCAGGAGAAGGCACCAAAAAGACCTCCATGACGTCGAATTCTCCAGAGTAGCAGATCAATTGATGGAAGAGAGCTTGGAAGTTCCACCTTTGGAGGCGAATATGACACACCCAACAGAAATGTAGACATCATCTTCTTTGTGAGAAACATGGGAAATAATCCTTGTTCTTAAGGTGACTTGCATGAGGACACGAAGTGCTAAAGCTGCAGTTACTAAGTATGATGTCAAAGCTACCTTTGAGAATCCGGGTCAAGTAGATCAAGTCCATGGAGCTTGAAACACGTTTTGTTAGTGTTGAACTCAAAAAGTTGAAATTCAAGTCACATTTTTCATTTTGCCCCCCCCCCCCCCCCCCCCAACAAACATCGCATCAAATTGAATTCTAGGCTTCTTCAACAAGTGCCAAACATCGCATCAAGTTTCTTGTGGTAAATTGCAATGAACCAAAAGTGTGCGTTGAAATTTGTTGCCCAATAGCTCCCTCCAACTTGACAATCCTTGGAATTTTTTCTAAATGTTGAAATTTTGATTTTGCTCATTTTTTTTTTAATTTTAAAAGGGACATTTTGGTTATTAAAATGCCCTCGATTTAGTCCCATAAGTATTTATCAGTAGAATTTTGATGTCAGTTTCCTTTTGGAAGAGGACGTCAGTTTTCCTTTCGAAGAAGGGTTTTCCTTTCAAATGCCACCTCTGTGGTCATGTGCATTCATCCTTGGTGCTTTGATTCAACTTTCCAAAGGAGGGCTTAACTTTGTTTTTAAGGAAGGATTTTTGCTTCTCAGAAAAAGGCCTGGATCACTTCACCTGGTAAAGGTTTGATGCTTCACGAGGCAAAAACTTTAGTACTTCACTGTGGCGAAGGTTTAGGTGATTCGCAGTAGCAAAGGCTCAGGTGCTTCATGGCGACGAAGGCTTAGGTGCTCCACAAGGCGAAGGCAAAGGCTTAGGTGCTTCAAGTAAACTCAGATGTTGATCATCTCCATATCCAGGGTTCCTTTTAGCTACCTCGTTGCCACCATGTCTTGCCAAGACATTAACTAAGGTGCTTGTCAAACTAGGTTTTGTTGTTAAATCCCTTCTATTTTGTTAATTTTTTCCTTATCTTTTTGTTTTGTTTTGCCATTCATTCCATATCCCTCTAACTTTTCTATTTATTACGTTCCTTCTACTTTAGCTTACGCATTGAGGACAATATTTGTTTTTTGTTGCGGTCTGAGATTGAAATTTTTGAATCAATTTATTTGTGCATTATTGAATCTTGGTATTGAGAGTGTACATGATAGTTTTTTCATACAATAATATTTTTAGAGTAGCCTTGAAAAACACAAACTCAACTTGCACTTTCACTCATATGGTTTACGAATCATTGCATAATAAGTACCATACGCATACCATGGAAGAAAAATAGTGGAGACTACCCTAGTGAGTTTATTGAGCTATCTATTCTCGAGAGTTTTAAATATGTTTCTACTTCCTATCTTTCGTTCCTTCCAATTCAGTCTAATTTGATCTCATTATTCTATTTAATTCAATGCTAAGAATATTTCGCCCTTTGCAGATGGATGACTTTATTGAAGTGATGCTAGGCTACATGTGTGTTTTAGCCTCCTAAAAGCCTTTCTCAAATCCATGCCCCTTTGCATGCATCATTAGCCCATTTGCAGCCTAGACATATTGTAGTCTTTCTTTCTTCACCCATAACACCGCATACCCTTTTATTACCTCAATTTGGGATACTCTATGACTTTATCCTATAGCTTAGGAATGTGCCAAGACTATTGAGGAAAATTTAAGGCAACAAGAGGTGCTTCTTTTTACATCAAAGAGATGGACAGTTCATTAAGTCCAAAAGGTCAGGATTAGTTCAAACCAAAAAAAAGAAGCTTTGTGTGTTCAAAAAAAAGAAAGCAGGTAGAGTTCAATGTGCTTTTAAGTTTTCAAAAAAATAAAAAATAGAAGAAGGAAAAAAAATACAGCTGAAAAGTATTACAAGCTATACAGATCAAGTCAAACATTGTCTAATGCAAACAACAAAGAGAGGCATCTGAAGTAATCGTAATCACCATGCCTTGTCATGTGCATTCAATGTGTTTGATATGTTCCTAAGTTCTTTGTTGTACTATCCTTTCTTGCACTAGCCCTCAACCTGTCCTATCATTTCAACCCTAATCAAAGACTTAGTTGATCTTTGGGAAGTTTATGAGTGCTGATAAGATCAAATGGTATTTATAATTCTTAGTTTTCAATTCTTTTCATTGGGATAATATCCAGAAATTGTGTTTTTTTTCCTAATTCTCATATGTGACATAACTTGATTTCTATATACATAAAGTCATTCGCAATTTCACATATGCTTGAAAGAGTAACAAGCCTTACGTTCTGAGTATGAGTGAAATCAGTGAGAACTAGAGTTAAAACGAATTCTATCTTCCGGCTCTTGAGTATGGTGCTTATGAAATTATGAGACTTGGTGTAACGACCCGTCCCGTAAATTAGGGTTAAGACCGTGTTTAAGATGGGATTAGTGAGCTTAATTGGTGGTTAGTCAGTTACGATAGGTCCGGTAGCGTAGAATGACGATTTTGCCCCTAGTCTGGGCAACAAGTTTACTTTTAGATCGGGCAGTTAATTGGGTATTGACCGGTGACCATGACGTAGTTCGGGACGTCACGAATCTGTAGACAGGTGGTACGCCCGATTCCGACATCCGAGGAGGAAGTTATGATGTTCGGAAGGTTGAGGGCATTACCGTAATGTGGTTAAAATAGGGGAAAAATTTGACTTATCGTACGATCGGGTTTTGACACGTTGACCTAGGACCGTTAGATAGATCTTGTTGTCCTGAGTTCAAGGACAGGAGGCACGTATTCATCAGAGTTAGGAGGTGTGCGTTACGGGTCTAGAAAGGTAGTGGCAAAATGGTAATTTTGACTTAAAAGAAGGGCAGTTTGGTCTTTTGTACTTTTGGGTTTGGTGTAGACGGATTGGGACAAGTGTCCTGGGCAGAGAGGAGATTTTTGTGTGAGGCTTGAGGGGATGGTGACACGTGGGGTTTGGCTAGAGGGTTCTAGGTAGTGTACGGGTGTGTTCAAGTCGTGCAGGTGTGCCCGTGTGTGTGTGTTTGAACCAGAGAGAAACAGAGAGGGAGATTGAGGGAAAATTGGACGGTGGCCGTGGGTGTTTGTGTGTCCTCGTGAGGGAGTGAGTGACCAGAGATTGTGAGAGAGATAGTGAGTGAGGTGAGGAGGTTAGGAGGTGTCGTGTTAGTGTTGAGGAGTGTGAGAGCTCACGGGGAAGACCAGGAAAAATAGAGAAAATGCGAGAGATCGTGGTGGTGGTGTGGCCGTGTGTTAGTTCAATTGGACGTGAAAGGAAGCTGTGGAGGCTCTGTGGACTTCAGGGAGTGCGACGGTGAGCACGGCGGCGATCGACGGCAGGTAATTCCTTCTTCCTGTAGTTTTGCTCTATTTTGGCCGTGAATTTCAATCGGCGAGTCGTGGGTTTTGAGTGTGAGTCGAGGGTTTCTGTGTGTTGGGTGAGACTTTGGAAGGTCCTAGGAAGCGTTTAAGACAGCCACCGTGATGGGGGAGGACTTGGGTGGCCGAAATGGAAAACAGAGGTTGTACGGGTTCTGTTTTCGAGTTTGGGGACGATGATCTAGGGGCTGTATCGAGGTGTTTGAGTGAGGGGAATGAATTGCTTAGAACTGGACGGTGAAGCTGGTGAAGAAAGGGAGGAAAACGGTGGAGGGTTGGTGGAGAACCCGTCACGCCGGTTCGGGTTGGCTGGACCGTTGAGACTGAGGTTGACGATGACACTGTAGCAGGAGTGTGAGGCCCACGCGCAGCCACTTTGGACGGCGCGTGGGGGTGCGTGCAGCAGTTTCCGGCGAAGATTCCAACTAGGTTTTTGTTCTAAATGTCATAAGGAATCCATAGAAATTGGTTTCGGGTTGTTCGGATGTCGTTTGAGGTTAGTTCCGCGAGGGTAAAGGTTTAGGGTTCCGGTTCGATACGTTTAGGACCCGGGGATTTTCGGAAAAAATTAGGTGGACCTTAGTAGTTGTGTTAGTAACGTTCTTGGGTGATTGTTGACAGGATCGGGATTTCCCGAGGAAGCTGAGGAATGTACGAGATGTACAGGGCGCGAGTGACGTGCCGGTGACTTGAGCATGCATAACTGCTTTTAATTACTTGTTTTACCGTTTTATATGTGATTTCATGGTTATTTGAATATGTTATAACTTTTTTGCTTAATTGCACGTTTTTCGAGAAAGTACGGTTTTCAACACGTTTTACGAGGCTGTGATGCTATGATTTCGGGATTTCAAATGATAAATGATTTCTAATGGTTCTAAAGGGGTTTTGGAACATGATTTCGATGATCAATGTTTTTGGTTTTAAAATCGGATTTCGGGATGCGAGATTTGATTTTAAAGTCGGAAAAGTGGATTTCCGGATTTGGGTTCAGAATGACGGTTCTGGACGCCGGGAAAGTCTTCGGGCCGGTGATTTCGGATTCAGGTTTGGATATGGATTTAGAAATGGTTTTCAAATGGTTTTGGATTGGATTTGCTGGATCTGGTTATTGGGTTTGAAGACCCGGATATTGTGATTGACTGGGGACGGGCCCGGATTGAGTTTAAAGACTCGGATATATTGATATTTCCCCCGTAGGCCTGTTGAGTTTAAAGACTCGGGAGTTTAAAGAATCGGATATTATTGAGGCCTGGATTGAGTTTAAAGACTCAGGAGTTTAAAGACTCGGATAGGTCCAGCAGGGTTGATCGGATTATGATGGCATGGTATTTATGTTTTATGATACGGTTTTATGATGCTTATGATATGATTTCTATAGCTGTTCTTATGACGTTTTCTGCAATTGTTTTTATGACGATCTTTGTGTGATTTATAACTGTTCTCAGTAACTGGGTTATGCATGTGATTTCAAAACGGAGGGCTAAAATCCTGGTTTTATTATGAAATGGTTTTCGGAAATTCTTTTCTTATTTATGGTCCACTCACACTTTCTGGTTTTTAAATTGCCCTCCAGGTCTTGAAGCTAGCGCCGGGTTGTGACGTCGAGGCAGCGTCGAAGGCATAGAGTACTCGAGAGTGACCCCGGAGTGACAGGACCCACCCCGATTATTGCCTCGATAATCGGGAAGCATCCTGCTCCCGTCTGACAATCGAATCCAAAAGACCGGAAAACTAAATAATATTACATCACACCCATTGTCAGACCAGGGAGATTAAACAAATACATCCGACTGGACGTCAAGTCCACAGTTTCACAGAGCATAATATTAAAAAACAAGTTAAAGAACAAATCCTACTCTGTGAACTAACTACTCCGCAACGGAAAACTTTATGCCTCTGCCTCTGCCTCGGCGCTAGCCCCCGAACTTGTACCACGACCTGGAGGGTAGTTAAAACAACAAAATGTGAGTGGACCGAATAAAAGGTTTGCAGAAAACAGTTTAAGGAATCCGGGGTTCGCCCTCCAGTTTTACAACACGCATGCATAACCAGTTATATAAAAAAACCCGTATTAAACATTCGAAAACCCTTTTCTTCCCGAAATACGTGTAAGAAATTTCAGAAAAACCGTCATAACTCATGTAAAATAATATAAGATTACCATAACCCATAAACCGTCAATTTGAAACATCAATTACGAAAATCAAGTAAAAAGTGAATCAACAATCACAATTAAACCGTTGGATCCATCCGAGTCTTTAAACTCAATATCAGGCCTTCCCGGGATATCAACGAGTCTTTAAACTCAAAACATAATCAATAGGCCTCGGGGGTATCACAATAACCAAGTCTTTAAACTCACGAGTCTTTAAACTCAACTTACCGGGCCCGCCCCCATCATCAATTAACCGGGTCTTTAAACCCAAAACCAGATCCAACAATCAACCGGGTCTTTAAACCCAAAATCATTTATAACACAATACCTCATGATCCATTCCAAAAATTCATTCCGAAATCATAACTTGTCAAAATGGGACTTATGTCCGAATTCACATGCAAATACCGAAACATGCAATTCCCGAAATCACTTCAAATATAATCAAACGTCATAAACACGTAACATGCATAATCATATCCAAATACCTCATCAAAAGCATCATTCATGCATAGGCGAAAACCGTAGCTAGAAACTCGTAAAATACGATACTTATCTCGAAAAACGTGAAACCACGTGAAACCGAAATAACATAGTTATCAGTATAAGATCATAAGTGAAAACACAAAATAGATATGTGAAATGGTCATGCATGCACAATTTGGAAATCAAAAGTCCATTCACGGTTTTAGGACGCGTCAATCGCGCCCCGTGCGCTCCTCAGTAGCTTCGGAAATGTCCGGGCCTGTAAAAACGTACAAGGAGGGTTACAATCATCCTCAAATAACTCGTATGATTTTCCCTAATTTTTCCGGATTTTTCGACGAAATAAACCTTAAGGACCTAAACATCCGAACTCCCGAAATTATCCCGAACGACTCCCGATCGACTCGAACCCTAAAGGTAAAATGTTAATTAGACTGAAAGGAGTAAGTTTCATGTTGATCGTGACCGGAGATGACATCACACGTGCCGTCACACGCCGCCCAAAGTGGCTGCGCGTGAAGGCCACGCGCCAAGCTACAGTGCCTTCTCCCTCACCCGAATAGCCTGTTAAACTGGTCTGATACCCGCGGCTCAACCCGATCAGTTAGCCCTCAATTCTCAATCAATTCTTCCTGTTTTCAATCCTATCACCTTCTCTAATCCATTAATTTTAGGTCTGTATTAACGATTAACCTCGACTAACATTAAAACGATCCAACCCAGACTCGAATAGTCGAACTGGTCGACTTCTGGAACTCACCCAACCTAGCCCCATTTTCAAATTAACTTCACCAGTAGCTTAAGGGGACCTAGACGAACACAATGGCACAATCAATTGAACCCGCCGTTACCTGGAAGTCGTCGTCCTCATCACTGTGTTTTTCCAGAAACTGGAACTTGAGTTCCTGAGCAAACCTTGATCGAACCTCTTCAATTCTCGCACGGGGATGTTTGTAATGGCCTCAGAATGCTAATCCAACTCACGGTTTAGCTCGCCTCACCTCAAAACTCGACCTTTGAATTTCCCTCCATTTTTCTGGTCTTCTTCCCCGTTTGTTTTTCTCTCAAACCCAGCCCTCAATTGATGCAAAAATGATCCCTCTCTTCCCTTAACTCAATTAATCGATCAATGCGGCCAGTAGCCCGTGGGAGACCAACTGAGGTCTCTGAAAAATTGTTTCCTGCACACAGAGCCCATGGCCAATTTTAAAACCTCACCCGTGCACGACACACAGTCCCAACCATCATGCCTTGTTTCCAATATCCTTAATCCAATTAAACAATTTAATCTGAGCAGTCCACTACAGGATTTAACAAAGAAATCGTGCAGGGCACTCACGGCTGCACTCTGTTTTTCACGGTGGTGAATAGTAACCCATGTAAAAAGACCAAAATGCCCTCAGGGCAATAATTACCAAAATGCCCTCCAACTTCTGTGACCCGTAACTCGGTCATCCGATGTCCGTTTTCATGCGTGCCGCCTGTCGTTGTACTCGAGGCATCAAGACGAACCTAACGGTCTTCGAGTCATGTGAAAACCAAATGTCAAACAAAAAGTCAACTTTTTCCCCTATAACGTCCAAATTACGATAATGCCCCTGAACTTCCGAACGTCATAACTTACACCCTGTTCGTCCGAATTGGACGTGCCACCTGTCTATGAACTCGTGACGTCCCGAACTACGTCACGGTCATCGCTCAACGTCCGTTCGACCCCCCAATAAAAAATTCAACAGTTTGACCACACCAAACACAGGGGTAAAAATGTCATTTTATTCAATATTTAACAGTATTACATTTTTCGAATTTCCGGGGCGTTACACGGAGTGCTTAAACTTTTCCGTTGTGCGTGTACTTGTGGATAAACTTGTTTTAATTTGTTTAGTACTATGCTCTGTAAAACTTTGACTTCGGGATGTTTAAATTTTCTCCTGCGTCTGACTGTGTATTTTAGTGGTTTACGTGAATTTATTTCGGTTTAGTGTCGGGATGTCAGACGGGAGCAGGATTTACCTCGGTTTTCGGGGTGAAACCGGGGTGGGTCCTGACACTTGGAGTGTAGTTTCATTTGTAGGCTAATTAAGTTCTAGAATAAGGTGTTGAAAACTATACTTTAATTCTCAATGATTTCTATTTCCTTGATTCATTTGTGCACTAGCCTTTGTGCTTTAGAGAGTCTAAATGGCGTTGTGGGTATTATCCCTAGTTGTTGACACCATATCTGACTAGACCCACTGGGCCGTATACTTAAAGCCCAGACCCCGCTCAATGCCCAAAACTACCATACTTACAACAACCCTAACACCGGGCCCAATGTGACCTGCCACGTAGCAGCGTACCCACCATCGATTTATGTAACACGTGTCAGCACGTAAATCGAGAAGCATTTGTCCCACATCGGAACTTTGGGAATTGAACATCCCACCTACCCATAAATAAAAGGTACACATTTCCCAATAAAGGTAACTAAGTTTTACTATTACTATTACTCTACCGAACTTACCATTTACTGCTTCCTCTTACGAACAAAGTAACTGACTTGATCGTCGGAGAACCTTTGGCCGGCACCACACCGGTGTCCGTACTAACGGAAACCCCCGATCCACTTGAGTTGACAGGTCACAAGAGGGACACGCGTCATTTGATGATTGGGCAACGAGTACCCGACAGTTGGAACATTTAACGTTTCAACAGTTTGGCGCCGTCTGTGGGAAATCTGACTAAGGTTGCCCACGCTCAACTAGACCGAGTTACGACTCATCCACCAGTTACACCGAGAGACAGCTCGTCGTCTCTGAACATGCAGGGCGAACACGATCTCGGTGAGATCACACCCGGGCAAGGCCCCAAAACGAGGGGAGAACCCTCTCCTAACTTCTTACAGATAATCGAGAAACTCCATAGTGACATGGCCGAGGTCAAAGCTAAGGGAACCCAGGCCGAGTCGAGGTGTCAGGTGCTCGACGATCGATACACTGAGGTGGCCGAACAGCTACGGGTTGCACAGGCCGAGCTAGCCATGCACCGGGCGCGTGTCGGCAGGGCTGAGGCCGACAAGGTGGTGGCCGAGTGTGCGGAGTGTGCCGAGAAGAATCGCCGGCTGGCGGAAAAAGGAAAAGAACATGCGGTCGCCGAGCCGTGTAAGGGAAGGCATAGGTACGCCGAGCCGAGCAAGAAACCGACTCAGATGCTGATCATTCCCGGCAGTCAGCCCGGTGACACCAGGATCTACCGAGACGCCCGTGACGCCCTCAGCGAGGGAGGGCGGAATCGGTCAGTCAACGAACAAACGTCACGCCGACCGGACCCTCGGTCGGAGGTGGGAAAAGGAGATCACCACCAAGGCAATATAACCGCTCGGTGGTCCCGCCCAAGCGTCAGCCACGGGATTTTTTCGACGGGGGACCCTGTCCCTGTCACCGACTCGCCCCTGGAGGCCGAGAGCACGGCCAAGACAGCTCGGCATCTTGGCACCAGGACCAACCGCTTGCACAAGGGGAGGCAAACATCGAGGTCCTCTCGCAACGACACCGAGCGGTCAACCCACCTCGGCCTACCGCTCCCTCGACCTGAACCGACCCGCCGCAGGAGCACCGAGCGGTCAGCGCAAGCCTGGCGGTAGAGTGACAAGCCTCAGGAACAACCCCGAATGCGGGACACCGAGCGATCAAGGCCGGTCGGCCAAAAGGGGAGTATATCCCGAGACATACCCAAACAGGGGTACACCGAGCGGTCAGGGCAGGTCGGTCACATGAGTGAATCTCAGAGCCCGCCGAGTAGATTTGGCTCCGACCGGTCATACAGGACCGACCGCGACCAGGCACCCAGAGATAAACACCAGTCCAAGACTGACTCGCTCGTCCAGCATCTCATGGACCGAGTCCGAACACTCGAGGCCGGGACAGCTCGCGAAGCAAGACCAGCCTGGTCAAAAACCAACCCGGGTCCTTTCACAAAGAGAATCAACCAGTTCAGAATCAATCACGAGATTAAACCCCTGAAAATTCCCCTTTACAACGGAAAGGACGACCCGTGGAATCATCTGAACAACTTCTACTCGGCCATCGCCCTCGCCGACAAGGAACAGTGCCTCATCTTCAGTTCCACACTGATCGAGGCAGCGATCAATTGGTTCTAAAAGTTGGAATCTAGGTCCATCGACTCTTTCGAACAGCTCACCTCCACCTTCATGAACCAGTTCATGATACAGACTGACCGCCTGTCCTCGGCCGAGGACCTCTTCCATCTTAAACAAGGTGAACACGAGTCGCTGCAGCGATATGCAGCAAGATTCAGTCATGAATACTCCCGGTGCGCGGAAACGGACGATCGAGCAGCTTTCACGGCCTTCAAGGGCGGCCTCCGAGACTCCCCCTTCAGGTACGCAGCTCACACCCAAGGTTGGACAACTTATAATGAAATAATGAAACAGGCGACGATCCACGCCAAAGCTGAGGCGCTGAGCCAAAAGTCCAGCGCTGCCAATGCCTACCAACCCCCCCGGGGCCAACTCGGTGAAAACATACCCACCGATCGTCCCGGAACGGCAGGTCTCGGCACAACGTCCACAGGAGCAGGGGCAACAGAGCTATGGGGGAAAACGAAAAGACTACCCCCACAGCAACAATCTGTATAGCCCTGGGAAGAAGGGTAAGAACCCGAACCACCAGGAAAGACAGCAGGGGGAGCGGTCAAACAACGGGGAAAAACGGGTTCCTCGCTCCAAGTACGAGACCTATACCATCCTCAACACCCTCTACGTGAACGTTCTCTTGAACATAGAGCATATGATCCCGAAGTCCACTTGGGCGCCAGCAAAGGGCAAGCTTGGCAATTACACAGGAATTTACTGCCAATACCACAAGTACAATGGTCATAGCATTGACAAATGCGTTGCATTCCGGGATTTGGTGGAGGCCCTGGCCCGAGATGGGAAGATCAACCAATTTCTCCAACACGCTCCACCTCCACCTCGCAACCCACAGATCAACACGATCTCCGGAGGACCATCAATTTCTTGCCCGCTCACTTCCAACCGGGCAAAGTAGAACTTTCTACGGGCCACCAAACAGAATCAGCAGCTCTTCAGTATCGAGGAGGGAAGAGCCAAGAAAACAAATCGACTCGGTTGGGAACCTATCACGTTTTCTGAGGAGGAAGAGCGCGAGATCATCTACCCTCACGACGACCCCATTGTCGTTATGGCGGAGATATCTAACTTCGACGTACAACGGGTAATGGTAGACACGGGAAGCTCGGTCAACGTCCTTTTTATGCGAGCTTTCAAGCAATTGGGCATCCCAGAAGCAAGTCTGGACCGCTCACCTACGCCGCTCTTTGGTTTCACGGGGGACTCCATCGTCCCGCATGGAACGGTTACCCTCCCCTTTTCCCTCGGAACACATCCACGAAGGGCAACCGTACTGGCACCCTTCTTGGTGGTGGACTGCCTCGCGGCCTACAACGCCATTCTTGGGCGGGGAATACTCAACCAGATGAAGGCAGTCGTCTCCACCCACCTACTGTTGGTAAAATTCCCAACCCCTATGGAGATTGGTCAAGTCAAAGGCGACCAAATGGCTGCAAGAGCTTGCAATTCTGTCACCCCAATCCAACCTCCGAAGGAAACCATGGCAGTGACAGAGTCCGCGTTCGAGGCTGACCCCGTGAGCGCTCAGGACGCGCAAAGAATACGGGATGAACCAATCGAAGATCCTCGGGACCATTCAGCAACACCCCATCCACAGCCCATTGAGGATGTTGAAGAGATAGTACTCTCCCACGACTTTTCGGACCGGAAGGTAAAGATTGGGACAACTCTTTCACCCGACCTGCGCTCACAACTGATCCGTTTTTTAAGGGATAACTCTGAGGTCTTTGCCTGGTCGTACGCCGACATGCCCGGCATCTCCACCGACGTGATCTGCCACCGGCTCAGTATCGATCCTACCTACAAGCCTGTCGAACAGAAACTTCGCCTCTACGATGCTGAGGGGACCGAGGCTATGAAGGCAGAGATCGTCAAACTCACCACCATCCACTTTGTCCAGAAGACCGTCTATGCTGCCTGGGTAGCCAATGTTGTACTCGTCAAAAAACCTTCTAGGGCGTGGTTTACTGACCTAAACAAGGCCTGCCCCAAGGACAGTTTTCCTTTGCCAAAGATTGACCAACTGGTCGACGCCACGGCGGGACATGAGCTCCTGAGTTTTATGGATGCTTACTCGTGCTACAACCAAATATTTATGCATCCGGAAGATCAGATCCACACAACCTTCCAGACGGATCAGGGGTTATACTGCTATAATGTCATGCCTTTCGGACTTAAAATCGCCAGGGCCACTTACCAGCGCCTGGTGAACTTCATGTTCGCCGACCAGATTGGGAAAACAATGGAGGTTTACGTCGACGACATGCTCGTCAAGAGTAAATCGGCTGACCTACACATCCCCAATCTCTCGCGAATGTTCGACGTCCTCAAACGGTATCGAATGAGGTTAAATCCGGCAAAGTGCGTGTTCGGAGTCAGCTCTGGAAAATTCCTGGGTTTCATGATTAGCCAGAGGGGTATCGAGGCCAACCCGGAAAAAGTCAAGGCCCTGGTCGATATGGAGCCCCCACGAACCCAGAAAGAAGTGCAAAGCTTAACGGGCCGAGTCGCAACCCTTACATGCTTCATCTCCAAAGCCACGGACAGGTGCATGCCTTTCTTCAAAGCCCTAAAGGGCAGGTCCAAACACATTACCTGGATCGAGGAATGCACCAAGGCCTTCACTGAACTCAAGGAATACATGGGAAAAACGCCGTTGCTAGCAAGACCAGACACCGGGGAAACCCTTTACATGTATCTATCTGTCTCCGCTTCTGCCACAAGTTCAGTTTTGGTCAAGCGTAAGGACGGCGCCTAACATCCGGTGTATTACGTCAGCAAGGCTTTGCAGGACGCCGAGACAAGATACTCTTACCTAGAGAAGCTCGCTTTCGCCCTCATCATGTCTGCCCAGAAGCTCAGGCCATACTTCCAGGCTCATTCTATCATCGTCTTGACCGACAGACCACTCCGGCAAGTGCTTCAGAAGCCCGAAACATCGGGCCGCTTACTCAAATGGGCAATAGAACTCAGCGAATTCGACATCACCTTCATTCCCCGCACTGCCGAGAAAGGACAGGCCATGGCTGACTTTATCTCTGAGTTCTCCTACGTTCCAGCAACGACCGCACATGAGGTCCCACCATCTTCCCCTCTGTCCATAACACATACTTTGGATGAGGAGAACCCCCAACTCGACCCCACCCGGCCAACCTGGGTCCTATATGTCGACTGGTAGGCTTGCCACAACGGATCCGGAGCCGGACTTGTCCTCACCACACCGGACAAGGTCCGGATGGAGTATGCCCTTCGTTTCCAATTCAAGGCCTCCAACAATGCCGCCGAGTATGAGGCCCTCCTTGTAGGGCTCCGCCTCTCTAAAACCATGGAGGCAGAACAGGTCAAGATCTTCAGCGATTCACAGCTCATCGTCAACCAGATCAACAACGCCTATGAGGCGAAAGACTCTTCCATGGCAGCGTACAGAGCACTGGCAAAGTCCCTTCTATGTAGTTTCCGCATCTACGCTATCACTCGGATTCCACGCTCCGTAAACAGCCATGTCGACGCTCTAGCCAGGCTCGTATCCTCCCTCGATGAGAAGCAGAGTCGAAGTGTACTAGTCGAAATTCTGGATCAACCCAGTACACAATGCTCGGTGGTATGCGCCATCAACACTGGCTGCACATGGATGGCCCCACTGATTAGATTCCTCACAGACGGAACTCTTCCTTCTGACAAGATCGAGGCCAAAAACTTCCGGAGACAGGCAGGCCGCTATACACTCATCAACGACCAACTCTACAAACGGGGCTTCACTTTCCCCCTTCTGAAGTGTCTCGTCCCAGAGGCAGGCAGAGCCATTCTCGAGGAAATCCACGCCGGTATTTGCGGAAATCATTCTGGACCACGGTCATTGGCCCACAAGGCTTTCCGGCAGGGTTTCTATTGGCCAAATATGCACGGAGACGCGGCCGAGCTAACCAAGCGGTGCGATAAATGTCAACGGTTCGCCCCTCTCTTCCACCTACCTCCAGAAAACCTCACACCAATGGTCAGCCCTTGGCCCTTCTCACGGTGGGGACTTGATTTGATTGGGAAAATGCCGGCAGGGAAGGGCAAGACAGAGTATGCAGTGGTAGCAGTGGATTACTTCACAAAATGGGTTGAGGCAAAGGCTTTGGCTTCCATCACCACGGCCGAGATCGAAACGTTCGTCTTCCAGAACATTATCTGCCGTTTTAGTCTCCCCCACATAATCGTCACGGACAATGGGAAGCAATTCGACAACGCACGCTTCCGTGCCATTTGTGACAGACACAACATCCGTCTTTGCTTCGCCTCACCAGCTCACCCTCAGTCCAACGGACAGGTTGAGGCCATAAACAAAATCATCAAGAATACACTGAAAACGCAGCTAGACGAGGCCAAGGGCAAGTGGTCTGAAATTCTCCCCAACGCACTCTGGTCATATCGGACATCCTATCACACATCTACAAATGAAACCCCTTCTCGCTAACTTTCGGAACGGAAGCGGTCATCCCCGCTGAACTAAGCGAATCTTCTTACCGAGTGTCGACCTATGAACCTGAACAAAACAACCATCAGATTGCACTCAGTCTAGACCTCATTGAGGAGCACAGGGAGCAGGCTAACCTCAGAAACATCGCCTGCAAACAGCGGCTCTGTAATTACCATAATGCCAGAGTCAAACATCGGGGTTTTCAGGAAGGCAACTGGGTCCTTCGGAAGGTCAGCCTCGCCATCAAAGATAGCTCAGCCGGGACTCTCGGCCCCAATTGGGAGGGTCCATATCGAGTTACCAGAATCTGCCAGCCTGGAACTTATGAACTGGAAGACCCAAATGGGCGAAGGCTGGGCCACCCATGGAATGCCGACCATTTAAAGAAATACTACATTTAGGACCTTGTATTTTTCCTTCTTATAACTTGCTGTACTTTACCCGTTCTTGCACCTGTTATTTATAAACTCTTCCATTTATCTAGCCTTGTAACATAACATTTTGACTCAAACATACGAGTCGGGGTTCGGTCTTACTCGGCCTACACCCCAACACTTGCTATTTCGACTCAAACTAACGAGTCGGTGTACAGCCCTACTTGGCCTGCACCACCATTACGACTCAAACATACGAGTCGGGGTTCGGTCTTACTCGGCCTACACCCCAACACTTGCTATTTCGACTCAAACTAATGAGTCGGTGTACAGCCTTACTCGGCTTGCACCACCATTACGACTCAAACATACGAGTCGGGGTTCGGTCTAACTCGGCCTACACCCCAACACTTGCTATTTCGACTCAAACTAACGAGTCGGTGTACAGCCCTACTCGGCCTGCACCACCATTACGATTCAAACATACGAGTCGGGGTTCTGTCTTACTTGGCCTACACCCCAACACTTGCTATTTCGACTCAAACATACGAGTCGGGGTTTGGTCTTACTCGGCCTACACCCCAACACTTGCTATTTCGACTCAAACTAACGAGTCGGTGTACAGCCCTACTCAGCTTGCACCACCATTACGACTCAAACATACGAGTCGGGGTTCGGTCTTACTCAGCCTACACCCCAACACTTGCTATTTCGACTCAAACTAACGAGTCGGTGTACAGCCCTACTCAGCCTGCACCACCATTACGACTCAAACATACGAGTCGGGGTTCGGTCTTACTCGGCCTACACCCCAACACTTGCTATTTCGACTCAAACTAATGAGTCGGTGTACAGCCTTACTCGGCTTGCACCACCATTACGACTCAAACATACGAGTCGGGGTTCGGTCTTACTCGGCCTACACCCCAACACTTGCTATTTCGACTCAAACTAACGAGTCGGTGTACAGCCCTACTCGACCTGCACCACCATTACGACTCAAACATACGAGTCGGGGTTCGGTCTTACTCGGCCTACACCCCAACACTTGCTATTTCGACTCAAACTAACGAGTCGGTGTACAGCCCTACTCGACCTGCACCACCATTACGACTAAAACATACGAGTCGGGGTTCGGTCTTACTTGGCCTACACCCCAACACTTGCTATTTCGACTCAAACTAATGAGTCGGTGTACAGCCCTACTCGACTTGCACCACCATTACGACTCAAACATACGAGTCGGGGTTCGGTCTTACTCGGCCTACACCCCAACACTCGCTATTTTTAGACTCGAACATTAGAGTCGGTGTACAGCTTTACTCGGCTTACACCAACACTCGGACAAACAGAAATTGAAGGGTTACTCGGTCTACAATTTTTGTTTCAAGGAAAGTCTGTTTTCTATTTCAAATGTGCAGACCTATTATGCTCGGCCTGCAAGAGCTCTACAAAATTCGACCTCTCGGTCGTCCCCACTACTCCTAACCAAAAAAAAAAAAACAAAAAGGGGAGAAATACAAGCGTCCTACACTAGCTCTTCCACCGGCTGCTCGGCTTGCTGAGCTCCCTCCACCTCTGGCTCAGGCTCCTTTTGAGGCTCCACCTGGTCGGCTTCCGGCTGGTCACTCGGCTGGGCACTCTCTTCCTCCTCCTCCCCCGACTCGTCTTCAAACATTTCAGCGGTTATGTCCTGGCCGAGCCAGGGGGTCTTCACGGTCAAGCCGGGGTTGTGCAGGAAACGATTGCGGAAGAACTCTTGTTCACACTTGGCGGCGTAGTCGTTCTTGAGTTTGTCGAACTCCTCCGACGCCTTGAACTCGGCCACCGCCGCCTCCATCGCCTTTTCCAGGTTGGCCTCCCTAGCAGACTTCACCTGACACAGCTCTTTCCAGTGCTTCAGGCGGTCTTTCTCCTTTGCCTCAAGGTCAGCCTTCACCTGATCCCTAGAGGCAAGGACCTCCTGAGTCTTCCACCTCTCGGCTTCCTACTTTCGAGTGAGGTCGGCCGCCTCTTTCATTGCCCTCTCGGCTTCCTGAAGGTTTGAGGTGAGCTCTTCCTGTTTCTGCTTTAGTTGCTCTTTCTCCCGCCGAGCAGCAGCCACCCTCCTCTGGCTGTTCCCAAACTGAAGGTACACCTCACCGAGAGCCTACACATGACAACCATTAGCAACTCACTCGGCCTAACATACCACACTTGGAAAATAGAAAGAACTTACATTGCTCAGTAGCAGCAGGGCCTTCTCCATCCTCTGGTCAGACGACCGGCTATGCACCTCGGCCAGCTCGTCCAAGGGCGTCAAAGCCCCCTGACAAACCCCGTTCAGTAACGGTACCATTTGTCGCGGGCAGCAGAGGGTTGCCTCGGCACTTGAGCCCTCGTCGATCGCCTATCCATCGGTGAACACGCCGAGATTCACATCCACTCTCCTCTGGAGCATCTCCAGGATCCTCCCATCCAACCGAAGGGGAGACGGTGGAGGATTGAACTCTAGGACCGTCATCGTCCTCTTGCCGCCAATTTCTTCATGTGCCAATAGGATCGTCTCGGCCTCCTTTCTCACCTTCGTCCGCCTTGGGTCAGGGGAGAGCACTCGGTCTCCCTTAACTGTGCTCTGCTCCCTCTTGGGCGACCTGGGTGGCGGGCTGGGTGGTCTCGGCTTTGAGGGTTGGCCCTGTTGTGCTCGGCCGGACCTCTCAGGCTGTTTCTTCTCGGCTCGCTCTTTTTTATTTTTTAGCAGAAGCTCCAGGCGCTCGGCCGCCTTGGATAGGGACGCGGATTCTCTAGAGCTTTTGTCTGCCTTCATCCTTAGTTGCTCACAATCCTTGTAAATCCGGCTACCGAGGTGATAGGGGACTGCAACACCGAGACAGAGGTCAGACACAAAAAACAAAACCAAAAAAAAAACAACTTACCCTCGTTGGTGTCGATGAGGCCGCCCTTGTACTGGAATCCAGGTAACCGAAGGATTCGTCGGTTCCGGTTCAGCTCGTCCAAGATCTCCCTTACTCGGTGGACGGACTGCCTTCTCCGCTGAGGTGATTTCTTCTTTTGGGAACAAACATGCACACCGAGAATCAGTCAGACACAATACTTCTACTTCAGCATACAACATGTCAACATTTACATGAACGGTCGGCCTATGCTACAACTATCCACCTTGGGTCTGGAATTTGGACTGTATTGGGGGTCCCTCGGTGTTCCCCTCCCAGTTCCCACCGACCAGGCAGAACTTCGTCTTGTACGATTTTTGGGAGGTTGGTATGTCCAGAATGAACTCCCCCCGTTTGCTCTTCTTGCGGTGACGGACGAAGACCCACCCGGTACTCTGCTGCTGAAACCCGAACTCGTACAGATACATCAGTTGGGCGTAGGTCGGCTCCAGCTGCTCGGCCTATCTGAAGGCCGTGAAGAGGGAGCAGAGCACAATCCACACGTTCACATTGAGCTGACCGAGTGCCACCCCCATCTTCTTCACCATTCTCCGCAACAAGGGGTGAAGGGGCAGCCTTACCCCGTGGTGCATCAGCTCGGTATAGAACAATGCCGTACCGGCTGGGGGGTTGCTCGGTCTTTCCTCTCTTGTGGGTAACCTTGTCGTCACCGAGTCGGGAATGCCAAACTCGATCCTCATCTTCATCAGGCCCTTCTCGGTCTCCTTGTTCACCATTTCGTCCACGGTGAAGGCCGCCCGCTCAATCGGAACGGCCTCCGGGACCGACTCATCCCCTGCCGTTTTCACCTTAACCGGAACTGTGCCCTTATCTCGGCCGTGGGTCAGCTTCAATGCTCGGTGCACCCCCACCTTCACAATCGTCTCGGCGTCTCCTAGCAGATTGCCACTACCTGACCTACCCTTCGGCCCAGCCCCCGAACCGATGTCCGTGGTCCTACCGAACGACTCGGCCGTACTGTGCACCGACTCTACCCTTTTTTGTACCTCGTCCGAGGGGGCCTCGTCCTCACTCCCTGAGATGGGCATGAGCACCTGCACACTACTCTCTGACGACTCACCGCCCTGTGAGTCGTAGCATTTACCCTCAGATACCGAGTCACTCTCGGCCGACATCTACAAAAGAAAAACAGAAAAAGCAGAACTCTGCCGACCGACTCGTTCCTATGAAGATCTGACCACAACCTTCACCACGTTCATGGCCAGTTCTTCACAACCTCCTACTTTAATCAACAAACTAAACTTGGACAGTTGCTTACCGTGTTTTTTACGGAGGACCGTGGATCAGAAATCTCAAACACCGTACGCACCACCGTCGTGAGCTTATCGGAAATAGCCTCCTTAGTTGGACAGAATTTCCCAAATTTTCTCAAAAAATACAAGTGAGGACATCGGTGAAGAGCTCCCCATATTTATAGCAATTGATGCACAGACTACGAAGCATCACCCCCCTCAGTGACAGACACGTGTTGCAACCATTCTGACCGGCACGTGTCAACCATCTGTCCGAGGGAGCCCAATCGTCTTCCTTCAGATCGACACCGACTTCCGTACACCGCTCGGTCCCCCTGGACGGCCCCGTACAGACGCTGGTCCTCCCACCAACCCATGTACACTGCTCGGTGCTCTCACCTATTTGCAGACGTTGGCTCTCTTAACCGACCCATATACACCGCTCGGTGCTTTCACCCGTTTGCAGACGTTGGCTCTCTTCACCGACTCGTATACACCGCTCGGTGTTTTCACCCCCCGTATAGACGCTGGACCTCCCCACCGACCCATGTATACCGCTCGATATCCGAAGCCCCAACCCAGTTTTTGGTCCCCATCACCGACCAGGACACCACCCCCGACTGCATATGCACATCAATGACCGACATCCACTTTTTTCGCCGAGTTGCGGCCCTCACCGGCCGACCACTAGCCGCTCACTCGCCATAACCGAGACTGTCTCAGCGGACTCTCCCACCAGGGGACTTGGGGGACTACAGGTATACTTCCCACCAGGGTCTGGAAGAATGAAACAAGTCCCCGACCGAGAAATTCCACCTCAGTCAATGACTTGGGGGACTTCTGTTGACACCATATCTGACCAGACCCACTGGGTCGTATACTTAAAGCCCAGACCCCGCTCAAGGCCCAAAACTACCATACTTACAACAGCCCTAACATCGGGCCCAATGTGACCTGCCAAGTAGCAGCGTACCCACCATCGATTTACGTAACACGTGTCAGCACGTAAATCGAGAAGCATTTGTCCCACATCAGAACTTTGGGAATTGAACATCCCACCTACCCATACATAAAGGGTACACATTTCCCAATAAAGGTAACTAAGTTTTAGTATTACTATTACTCTACCGAACTTACCATTTACGGCTTCCTCTTACGAACAAAGTAACTGACTTGATCTTCGGAGAGCCTTAGGCCGGCACCACACCGGTGCCCGTACTAACGGAAACCCGCGATCCACTTGAGTTGACAGGTCACAAGAGGGACACGCGTCATTTGGTGATTAGGCAACGAGTACCCGACAGTTGGAACATTTAACGCTTCAACACTAGTAAACCCCCAAGAGACAAAATCCTACTGCAAGGGTGGCGTAGGGGTTTAAATTACCTATCTAGGTCCGTATCTTTATTTTGTTTTGCGCGAGGACTAGCAAAAGTCAGGTGTGGGGGTGTTGATAACTCTAAAATCACTCACATTTTGTACATTATTGTCTTCCAATTTTATCTTTTCCTAAGCTTTTGAGAAAAAGATATTGCATTTTACTTGGTTTGTACTAAATGTGCATATCATAGACTTTAGGAGCCACTATAACTAATGGAACTCAAAGTATTTCAAAATGGAAGAGAACATTCTCGAGATGAAAAAGATAATTCTAAAACTAATTTGGGCTGTAAGAAATAACACTTGGCAGCAAGGGAGAAATCAAGTGGTATTATTTACGCTGACACTATTCATGTGGACAGTGCACGTGGTTACTGTTCATTAATGGACTAAAATTCCCTTCACTGTTCTCTATTTAAAGACTCTCTTAATTAGCTCTCATTTGTGACCGAGCCTCTAAAGAACCAAGAAATCAGATCCAGCCTCCATCTTGGTTGCTTCTTCATTTCTAAACCACCAAACACACAATCTGACACGACCCACCCTCAATTCCCCAGGATTAAGGGATAAGCCATGCTCCCGTCTAACTTACATGCGACATGAAGGCTAAACCGTCGTCCAAACTCCATGTAACATGTAAGCTGGACAAGGGATACTAGCCAAAGCACCAAAAACCACCTTCTGATGTCCCAGAGTGCGCATAACTTACTGTGGATAGCTTGTGTGATGTCTCCGTCTCTCTAACAACAGCCTGCACCGCATCAAACCTGGAGGGTATCGAAAAACAAAAGACTGTGAGCGGACAACAATAAAGCATAAGTTTAGAAAACAGTTTATAAAAATACTTTTATACCCTCCATTAAAAACCAATGCATGCATATAAAACCCAATTCATAAAACCATTTCATCTTCAAGCTAACGTAACCATTTGTGAAACCAAAAACCAGAATCATTTCATTTTCTAAAATCCCGGGCTTGAGCCCAAAACCATCTAAATCCATATCATCCGGGTCATAGCCCAAAACATCGAAAAATCATTAATGAAAACCATCATTATTTAAAACCATCAAGTTATCATCGAAATCCAAAACACATTTGAAATCCATTTCAATCAATCGAACCTGCTGGATCTATCCGAGTCTTTAAACTCAATATCAATCCAAGTCTTTAAACTCGATAGGCCTACGGGGGAAAATCACAATATCTGAGTCTTTAAACTCCCGAGTCTTTAAACTCAATCCGGGTCTTTAAACCCAATCCAGGCCCGCCCCTGTCATATATCATATCCGGGTCTTTAAACCCAATAACCAGATCCAGCAAATCCAATCCAAAACCATTTAAAATCATTTCCAAATCCATGTACAAATCTGAATTCGAAATCACCATTCCGAAACCAAGTCTGCATCCTGAATCCAAATCCAGCAATTCACTTTTTAAGTTCCAAAACCGAATCTAAATCGTATATCCGAAATCCGATTCAAAAACCCGAAATCACATTTATCGAAATCACTGTTATGAACATGGCATCAAGCCCGAAATCACTTTTCCAAAATCCATTATAAATAATTGAAATCATATCATAATTCAAATCCCCAAATCATAGTATCATAACGATTATCAAATCATAGCATAAAATCATATCTCGCAAAACGTGCAATTTCGTAAATATCTCGAAATACGTACAAAATCGTAAATCATCAAGATCACATCATAAACATAGAAATCACGTATAGAAAACATATAAAAACATTTATGCATGCATCATAAGTTATAAAACAAAATCCACTCACAGACCATTCGCGTCGTTGCCTCGATACGCGTACAAATCCCATAAGAAGGTCACACTACTTCATTAAGCTTCTACTAAAGCTCCGTAATTTTCTCAAATTTTTAACTATTTTTAAACTAGCCCTAAAATCTTCGGACATCCCGAAACCTATCGAAACGATGTCTGATCGACTCGAAACTAGTGCCAAAATGTTCGTTATATCGAATACTTTAAAAGTCGTGTTGAAAACTTCCCCAAAAGGAGCTCCACGCGCCCTCACGCGCCGCCCAAAGGGCCTGCACGTGGCTCTCACGCGCTAGCACAGGTTGTCTTCAACCTCGCGTGAACTGAGTTCGAACTGGTCCAAGCTGACCCGATCCAGACCCAAACCGGCGTGGGCGGTTTTTCGTCCAATCTCAGTTTGATTTCAACCATTTTAATCCCATTAGGTTCATCCTTTCATTTCTGATTAATCCCTATAATCAAATCATGAATTAAAAGCTCAACCTTACCTCCCATTTCGAAGACATGAATCCTGTTTTTTCCCTTTCTGTGTTCTTACGTTTCAGACCACCGTTAGCCATGGTTTTGGTTCCAAACAATTCCTAGGAGTTCCAAGTACCTCACCAAACACCCAGAGTGATTATTAGTCACTAGAACTCATACTGCCATTTTTTAATATGAACTAATAATTCACGGGAACCTTACCTTCCACCGTCGTAGTGCACAACCGTGGCGACCACTAGCTTTCCCTCAGCTCCCTTATCAGCTTTGAAGAACAATTTATCATCAACGGATCACGTTTACAGGTCCTCACGAGTTTTCCCCGTCCTCTATTCTGTTTTCACGGTGTCGTGGCCACAGTCGACGGCGGCCCGTCGTGACAGCACCACTACCATCCTCCTCGCCTGGTCTCTCAGTTTCCTTCACCATTCACATGTAATCATCACATATGTTGAGGTAGTTAATGGAATTGGTTCTCACGATCAAACTCTGTTTCTATTTCTCCTTTCCATCCCAACTCTACCTTCTCTCTGTTTTCTTCACTCTCACACACCTTTCACCCCTAATTTCACTCACACACACACGCACACGCACGCACGCACGCACACACACACACACACACACACACACACACACACACACACACACACACACACACACACACACACACACACACACACACACACACACACACACACACACACACACACACACACACACACACACACACACACACACACACACACACACACACACACACACACTCTCAGTCCCCCCTTCACTGTTGACTAAAACCAAATAAAACCAGAACGACTACATGGCCTCCCCTGTTTTAAATCGATCGTATTGGAGGGAATGGGCTGGAACCAACCAGAAGAGGGACATATGTCCCCATCTCTCTGGTTCTCAGTTGAAAATATCCAACCCCTCAAGGATAGGTGTCCTCATCCCATTGATCAGCATTTAATAAAGCAGGTAAAAGACCATTTTACCCCTACTGTCGCATAATTACCATTTTGCCCCTAAGGCTTTTAGACTAAAATCTGAACCGTCCGACGTCCGGTGACAGCGTGTCGCCTGTCATTGTACTCAGGGAATCGAGACCTACCTATCAATTCTCGAAATACGCGAAAATAACTTGTCGTCCAAAAAGTCAACCATTTGCCCCTATTCAACCAAATTACCAAATTGCCCTCGAGCTTTCGAACATCACAACTTCTTCCTCGAATGTCGGAATCGGACGTGCCACCTGTCTCTGAAATCGTGACGTCCTGAACTACGTCACAGTCATCGGTCAAAGTCGATTTGACCGCTCGAACAAAAAGTCAACCATTCGTCCAATTCTAGGGGCAAAACCATCATTTCACCCCGTCCGTCCGAAATCGCCCAACTAATCACCATTTAATTTCACTAATCCGTCATTAACCAGTTATCTAATCCGGGTTTCCAGGATGGGTCGTTACAATCTCCCTCCTTAAAAGAATTTCATCCCTGAAATTCTGAATAAAGTGTGTCCACAACTACAGGGGAAATCCAACTAATCTCGCACCTGGGTCTCCTACCCGGTATCCATCACCTGCCAATCCAACTTATCCTGACAGTTCCCAAACTGTCACCATATCTCTGTCAAGTGGACCAACATAACCAACTTTCGGTCACTCTGGCAATCATCTCATTCTCACTAGGGTCAACACATTTCCATCTCGTACCCGCGGTACCTCGAACATCGCACCAGCCGACTCTTACGGCTCAACTCTTACTAGATACGTCACAACACCACTGCTACTAGTTTCAACAATTTCGACTCCTTCTCGAGTCAGGCGTACCTCGTGTCAACGTTTTAGTACATCGTCTGAGTCTGCCGTCAACATGCACAAATCTCACCTCACAAACCAATTCTCAAGACGGTATCTACCGACGTTGGTACTCCCAAGCATCAATACCCATTCAACGATCTGTATTACTTTCATCAGCGATTCACGCCGACCCCACTGGAGTCACAAAGTACTCACTCACACCACTAACTCAACCAATCATCTCACAGGTGGTTCCACTAACCACCAACGCTGTCAACCTGTGGGAATACCATCCACGTCCCATACTACCTGTCTTTAATCGGACCCTATCACATACATGTTTAACGGTGATCATACATCTCAATGTCAGGGTCCAACCAGCCACTCATGGCTCTGAGCATCCAGCTCACAACAACACTGAAGCTTTCCATAGCCAAACAAATCACTCAGGATCACCCTAATCCAGTCTTCATCTCAACCAGTCAATTGCATCGAAATTACTCCGATTCAGTAAGACAACCAACAACATACCTCGGCACCAAGCTGATCACTAACATCTCTACCAGAACATCACGATGCACATCCAATTGCATCGGAATGGTTCCGACCACTCGATAAGAACAATCGTAGAGTACATCCTGAAGCACTTCCAACAACATTCCACAATTATCGATCAACTCATCAGCACTAGCCGGGCTCGAATATACCCATGAGTTCATCCAAAAACACTATAGTGTACCCGTCATCCTCACAGTGTATCTCTAGGGCACACAAAAATATCTTCGTATCCACACAGATTACCACCTAACTATGAGCCAAACACGCTTTACTTTTGAAGTCCATCGATCCAATCTAACACAGAATACCAACTCAAGGCTATTCTGCGTCTCCTGATCTCCTGGGTCTCCCGATCAATAACAAATCTAATCACATCTCAATGACGTACACAGGGTAGACCCAGCACCAGATCCAAGTCCAATACTAATATGTATGCGAGACGGACCACACACGTCCTGTACAACTCCAAGATGGTCAAGATATCTAGCCACTTCCACTCCTGCAAGACTGAGCAATCTCCTCAACTGTATGTCCAACATATCCAACCTCTGTCTTACCTACGATCCTCCTGATCCACAACAACTCAATCCTGATCAAATCGATCAAGAATACCACACGTCTTAAGACACTTCTAGATCGTGGGTTCTCTTTAATAACCTCATATTGATCAGTTATAGTCACTCTTTCTCAGCTTCCTTCCGTCATCTTACAACGAAGCTCACAATGGTCCACAACCATGAAATCACAAGTCATCCTACCTTAATCCAACTTAACACCGTCCCATGACACTCGCCACCCATGACAAACATGGTGTCACCAAGCACTCTCTTTACTCCTGAACACATCCACATGTGTCCACGATTAAGGGGGATTCACAACTCTTGATGATCCGTCAAAGAGTCTCCCAAATAGACACTCAACATCTAACACCAACTCGGAATCCACACCACATCTCATCTTTGAAACCACAACATCTCCTGATTCCGAAATTCCAACCATGTTTGAAGTATGTCCATCTTTTCCAACCATGGGACTTCATCCTCAACAAGTATACCACATCCGGACTAACCGTCCAAACGTCAACTCTTCTAATACACTTAGGAAATCCACAACTCATACAGATCACAACCATGTGTCCGTAACTCGCCGACTCACCGACCAACTCGCCTGTCGGTTATCACCGTTTATGCACATTCAAAAGGATGTCAATCATCATTCCTTTCTGATGATCGTGTATCAACCTTCCCGAGGTTCAACTCCAAGCTTCACGAAGTTCCGAATCACCAACTTTCGGGCTCACAATCAACGATCACGAACCTCGGACTCCTCAGGCCCTATCCTCGAAGTCATCAATCCCTCGTCTTGAGGAATCACCAAGTACCAGCCTCTGCATCACCACATGCCATCCTCGGTATATGCCGACACGGTCCAACATACTCAACATCTCCAACACATCAGAATGAGTCCACGAAAACCAACCTCACTCATGGTTATCCCCACCATACCAATCTAGCCTCGATCCAACACGAAGCATAGGTCCACCGCGCTTCTGCTGCGTTACTCTGACCCACCTACCAGCATCCTGACCGTTCGTCCCGAAACATGACCTACCAATGGTCACCACCTATCCCAACTCGGTTAGTGGTTCCTACTAGACACCAACACAAGCATCCCAGCTCGTGGCACATCATCCCTTATCTAGGGCTCACAGCACACCAGTCCCGAACCTCCGCTCCTACCGAGCCAAAACCCTCAATCTACTCTCAGGTCGAGGAAACTAGCCTCCCTCGTAGTCCAATACTCTGAGCAACTCAATGATCAACCAAATACCGCCATCTCACTGGACTCGTCCAAAGTCATCCACCCAACCATACAATACCTCGGCTACGCCCAACAGTACTGTCTCCAATCCGGCCGTAAGTCGGCCCAAGCCACAACAACTACATCTAAATTGGGGTTTCTCACTCAGGTACTCAAAGTCCAAACCAGTCATCCTATCGGGGTTCCTTAAATCCTCTTCCTCATTCAGGTTATCAAAACCCACGGCTTCTACTAGCGCACAAAACCCTCACCACTCGGGTCGTCACACCCGACTACTAACATCCCTTATTGTAAAGCCTACACACCAATGTAAACTAGTAACCATCGCTAGGGGGAAATCCCTCAAATCCTAAAAGCAGGTTCCTTTACCCCCCGCAACTCGAGGCATCCGGCTACTCGTAGCCGCACAAGTCCAATCTCAACCAACTGACCAAAGAGTCACGAACACATTGTCATCCAAACGCCATCTGGCTCAACAGGCCACTGTCAACCGGCCCCACAGGCCTACTGGCCAACCAACAATCGTATTTCACTGGTTACCATTCGGGTTACACTCTCTGGCATACATCCGACTCTCAGGTCCAACTCTCGAGCACATAAAAATGTTAAGCACGTTATCCCTTCCAACCCAAAGCCAGCAAGCATCACACCCCCATCGCGTATCCGACGACCAGTACCCAGTTGCTAGTAACCTCGCTATTAACTAAGCCACTAACTAACATACTATCTCTCGCGTGTCTAGGTTGATGACGGGCTATTCTGCGTCGAGACATCACATCCACAGTAGCATCACAACACCCAAGTCGACGAACCAACTACTCTAGGAGCTAAAACCTCGATCGATCACATGTCAACCTTGCTCTGCGCGAGGTTCAATGGCACTATCCGAGCTCTGATACCAATTTGACACGACCCACCCTCAATCCCCAGGATTAAGGGATAAGCCATGCTCCCGTCTAACTTACATGCGACATGAAGGCTAAACCGTCGTCCAACCTCCATGTAACATGTAAGTTGGACAAGGGATGACAAGATCCGTCCCAACTGGACTTTGATAATCGTGCACTGTCCTGCTCCCGTCTGACAAGTCAATTGAAGTCCCGAAACTACCCCTCAGTACCTGTCAAACAAGGGATAACTGCATTGATTTCCGCTCATGCCTCCGCCTTTTGATCAGCCCTGAATGTCTTGCCACGGCCTAGAGGGTCATCAAAACAGGAAAGGTGTGAGTGGACAAAAATAATATCATTTAAAAATACATTTCAAAATACATCATTTACCCTCAAGTTTATCAAACCATGCATGTATAGAATCAAACATATGAATCATCTCATGAAACCATTTTATCATAAAATAAAGCACATAACTCGGGAATTACACATTTGAGGGTCCTCTAGGAATTACACATCCAGAGTCATCATCCTGCTGGGAATTACATGTCCAGCCATGCTGGGAATTACACATCCAGCCTCACCGGGAATTACACATCCGCTCCCTCCGGGAATTACGCATCTAGAGTCCCTTCGGAAATTACACATCCAGAATCACTTCGGGAATTACACATCCGAAGTCTACTCAGGAATTACACATCTGGGGGCACTGAACACAAATACAAAATCAAAATCTTTCTTTCAATATAATCATTAAAACCACGTTAAAACCTTTTCTCACTGGGTCTCAAGCCCAAATCTCATTTCTCCTAAATCTGTAAAATTATTAAATAATTCAATGCACGTAAATATGTAAAATCATATCCGAAAATCATTTAATTCCATAAAATCATCTTTAACTCACAATCCAAGTCAAAACAACATTTTCAAATCCCGGGCCTAGCCCAAAATCATCAATTATACTTTCCTCGAAAAACGTGCCCAAAACATTGATTAAAATAATCATTAAATCCAGTAAATAATTGTATCAAATCATCAAGCAATCATTGCAAATCAAATCATATAAGACATTTAACTATGCATGCATATCAGTTTATAAAACAAACGTCCACTCACACACCATCCATATCGCTCGCTTTCCGAGCTGCACGTTTTTCTGTAATTTTCGGTATTTTTCAGGAATCTCGAATCTTTTCCAAAATCATTATTCAGAGTCACTAATGACTTAATTATCATCATATTAATTTTCCATAATTTTCCGAGAATTAATTACGAATTAAAAAAGTGACATAAACCTTCGGAACCTCGAAACAATATCGAAACGGTGTCCGATTGACTCGAAACCAACGCTAAAATGTTCGTTACATTAAATGGAACAAACATTATGCTGACCTCACCTCGGGAATCGTACCCACGTGCCCTCACGCACCACCTTGAGTTGCTGCGCCTGAAACCCACGCGCGTGCTACAGTGTCGTCTCTTCCACCCGTTTAACTGATAAACGGATCTTGCGACCCGCGAAGCAACCCGATTCGATCCCCATCAATACTGCATCAATTCCTAAAATTTAACCATCCATTAGCATGGTTATGGATCCAATTAAGGTTTTGTAAACCCAATTACATAAACACTTACCTCCATTCCTCAATTCGATATCGATTTCTCGAAGAACAGTCTATCTCTGTTCATCCATCGTAGTCCACCAATTCGACCCGTTTTCTTTCAATTGATCCAACCAATAGCTTCATAGGACTATTATAAGTATATTTCCAACCTCAATTTCATCCTTCAATCCATCCAATTGCTCGACTCAAGTTCGAAAATCCAAAGTCTTCATCCCCTCTGTTCTAGCCCAAAATGACCTTAATTCCCTTCAAGTTTAATTGGGTTCGACTCGATATGAGCTCAATAACCTTAATCCAAGGTCAATTTCACTCACGGATATCCACAAATTCAAATTCAACCTTAAGGGTCATAAAAGGTTTTCAGGTTTTTGAGTCTGGGTCCAGCTGGGTTCGAAGTTCAGCACTCACCATTCAATTCCCCTTCTTTTCCTCTCTGAATATCCCATTCAATCTCTCTGTCCCTGGTGTTAATTCAATTCGTTCATATATATTGATCATCTCTCAAACAACAAAATGATTGTGTAGTTATCTTTTTGAATATTCAAACAACCATTTGCCACTAATTCATCCATTATGGTGACAGATGTCACCAAGTGACAATTCTTTATCCAAATCAGTGAGGGGCAGGTGTCAATTCCTCTGATAAGTCATCAAACAGGCAAAAAGACCAATCTGCCCTTCCTTACATAATTACCAAAATGCCCCTAGCCTTCGCAGACCCGTAACTTTCATATCCGACCTCTAATTAACGCATGCCACCTGTCTACGGATTCAGCGTCTCGAGACCTATCCAACGGTCCTTCTGAAAAGTCCAAACAAGGTCCCGATCAAAAAGTTAACTTTTGTCCCCCATTACCAAGGGCAAAATTGTCATTTCCTTCCAATTTTTCCAATTTTTCCTTTTTCGAATTTTCAGGTCGTCACAAGGGATACTAGCCAAAGCACCAAAAACCACCTTCCGATGTCCCAGAGTGCGCAGAACTTACTGTGGATAGCGTGTGTGATGTCTCCGGCTCTCTAACAACAGCCCGCACGGCATCAAACCTGAAGGGTATCGAAAAACAAAAGACTGTGAGTGGACAAAAACAAAGGATAAGTTTAGAAAATAGTTTATAAAAAGACATTTATACCCTCCATTTAAAACCAATGCATGCATATAAAACCCAATTCATAAAACCATTTCATCTTCAAGCTAACGTAACCATTTGTGAAACCAAAAGCCAGAATCATTTCATTTTCTAAAATCCTGGGCCTCATCCCAAAACCATCAAAATCCATATCATCCAAGTCATAGCCCAAAACATCAAAAAACCATTATTGAAAACCATCATTATTGAAAACCATCAAGTTATCATCGAAATCCAAAACACATTTGAAATCCATTTCAATCAATCGAACTTGCTGGATCTATCCGAGTCTTTAAACTCAATATCAATTCGAGTCTTTAAACTCAATAGGCCTATGGGGGAAAATCACAATATCCGAGTCTTTAAACTCAATCCGGGTCTTTAAACCCAATCCGGGCCCGCCCTCGACATATATCATATCCGGGTCTTTAAACCCAATAACCAGATCCAGCAAATCCAATCCAAAACCATTTAAAATCATTTCCAAATCCATGTCCAAATCCGAATCCGAAATCACCATTCTGAAGCCAAGTCGGCATCCGGAATCATCATCCCGAATCAAATCCAGAAATTTACTTTTCAAGTTCCAAAATCGAATCCGAATCGTATATCCGAAATCCGATTCCAAAACCCGAAATCACATTTATCGAAATCACTGTTATGAACAGGGCCTCAAGCCCGAAATCACTTTTCCAAAATCCATTATAAATCATTGAAATCATATCATAATTCAAATCCCCAAATCATAGTATCATAACCATTATCAAATCATAGCATAAAATCATATCTAGTAAAACGTGCAATTTCGTAAATATCTCGAAATACGTGCAAAATCGTAAATTATCAAGATCACATCATAAACATAGAAATCACGTATAGAAAACATATAAACATTTATGCATGCATCATAAGTTAGAAAACAAAGTCCACTCACAGTCTATTCACGTCGCCGCCTCAATACGAGTGCAATTACGCTTTCTCAGCTACTCCACTATCACCGGCTTTCTCGAACCTGTCCAAATCCCAAAAGAAGGTCACTAACTACTTCATTAAGCTTCTACTAAATCCCAGTAATTTTCCCAAGTTTTTAACTATTTTTAAACAAGCCCTAAAACATTCGGACATCCCGAAACCTATCGAAACGATGTCCGATCAACTCGAAACCAATGCCAAAATGTTCGCTACATCGAATAATTTAAAAGAAGGTGTTAAAAACTTTCCCAACATGGGCTCCACGTGCCCTCATATGCCACCCAAAGGGGTTGTGCGTGGGCCTCACGCACCAGCACAGGTTGTCTTCAACGTCATGTGAACCGGGTTTGAACCGGTCCAGGCTAACTCGATCCAGACCCGAACTAGCATGGGCAGTTTTTCGTCCAATCTCAGTCCGATTTCAACCATTTTGATCCCATTAGGTTCATCCTTTCATTTATAATTGATCCCTATAATCAAATCATGAATTAAAAGCTCAACCTTACCTCCCATTTCAAAGGCATGAATCCTGTTTTTTCCCTTTTTGTGTTCTTACGTGTCAGGCCACCGTTAGCCATGGTTCTGGTTCCAAAAAATTCCCAGGAGTTCCAAGAACGTCATCCAAACACCCAAAGTGATTATTAGTCACTAGAACTCATACTGCCATTTTTGAATACGAACTAATAATTCACGGGAACCTTACCTTCCACCGTCGTAGTGCACAACCGTGGCCAATACTGGCTTTCCCTCAGCTCCCTGATCAACTTTGAAGAACAATTTATCATCAATAGATCACGTTTACAGGTCCTCACGAGTTTTCCCCGTCCCTTGTTCTGTTTTCACGGTGTCGTGACCACCGTCCACGGCGGCCCGTCGTGACAGCACCACTACCATCCTCCTCGCCTGGTCTCTCAGTTTCCTTCACCATTCACAAGTAATCATCCCATATGTTAAGGGAGTTAATGGAATTGGTTCTCATGATCAGACTCTGTTTTTGTTTCTCCTTTGCATCCCAACTCTACCTTCTCTCTGTTTTCTTCACTCTCACACACCTTTCACCCCTGGTTTCACTCAGACACACACACACACTCTTAGTCCCCCTTTCACTGTCGACTAAAACCAAATAAAACCAGCATGACTACACGGCCTCCCATATTTTTAATCGATCGATATTGCTGGGAATGGGCTGGAACCAACCAGAAGAGGGACAGATGTCCCCATCTCTCTGGTTCTCAGCTGAAAATATCCAACCCCTCAAGGATAGGTGTCCTCATCCCATTGATCATCATTTAAACAAAAGCAGTTAAAAGGCCATTTTACCCCTGCTGTCACATAATTACCGTTTTGCCCCTAAGGCTTTTAGACCAAAATCTGAACCGTCCGACGTCCAATGACAGCGTACCGCCTGTCGGTGTAATCAGTGAATCGAGATATACCTAACGATCCTCGAAATACGTGAAAATAACTTGTTGTCCAAAAAGTCAACCATTTGCCCCTATTCAACCAAATTACCAAATTGCCCTCGAGCTTCCGAACATCACAACTTCTTCCTCGAATGTCGGAATCAGATGTGCCACCTGTCTCTAAACTCGTGACGTTTCGAACTACGTCACAGTTATTGGTCAAAGTCCATTTGACCAGCCGAACGAAAAGTGAACCGTTTGCCCAATTCTAGGGGTAAAACTGTCATTTCGCCCCGTCCATCCGAAATCGCCCAACTAATCACCGATTAATTTCACTAATCCGTCATTAACCACTGATCTAATCCCGATTTTCGGGACGGGTCGTTACACAATCTGCCCTAGCCTCTATCTTCTACCATTTTCTCTTCATTCCACACATTTCTAAACACATCCCTCTATTCCCCTTAGCCTTCTCAATTCATTCAAATTCCAGTTGCTCCCCCCCATTGAATCCTTGGACAAATCATCTTCCTTAGTGAAGAAAATAAATTTCGAGTACAAATCAAAGCTTGGATATGGCTTTGTTCAAGGGTTCTTGTAATCTTCACTTTTCTTTCTTATGTAATTTATTTGCTATGATTTTTATGAACATGCTTAGTGATTAAGTAATTCACCGTAGGGTTGTGATGTTACCAAACATGGTTAATTGAAGTTAATAAGAATTTCATCAATTTAAGTTCTATCCAAGCCTTGAGTACGAATCAAGACTTGGATATGACTTTGTGCAGGGTTATTGTAATCTTCACTTTTCTTTCTTGTGTAATTTATTTGCTATGATTTTTATGAACATGTTTAGTGGTTAAGTAATTCATCCTAGGGCTGTGATAACATAGTTATTTGTAAGGTCATATCATGATTTAATCATAACTTAAAGATAGGTAATCCTAAAATCATATTAGACTTGTTAGGTTGATTACTTAGAGACTTTGAATTAGATTGTATAGGTCAAATTAGTGCCCTAAGTCCCTATAACTCGCTCACAGAAGTCCTTGTTAACTTGCCCTAAATTCTCATTGGACACTTCAGTTTAGTTAGTTTGCTTAATTTCATTTTCTTACCTTTCAAAACATTCAGACAACTCATTTTACATTCAACTTTATTATAAGTTTTATTTTTCAAGAATTGGGTTTCTAAGAATTTCACTAGAGAAGATCTTCTTTAATCTTTTGTTCCTAATTCTCATATGTGACATAACTTGATTTCTATATACATAAAGTCGTTCACAATTTCACATATGCTTGAAAGAGTTACAAGCCTTACGTTATGAGTATGAGTGAAATCAATGAGAACTAGAGTTAAAACGAATTCTATCTTCTGTCTTGTGAGTATGGTGCTTACGAAATTATGAGATTTGCAGTGTAGGTTTCATTTGTAGGGAACTTTTTTCCCTCGATTTATTTTTAGAATAAAAAAACTATAAGTTCTAATCTGATCAAGAAAATCCAATTTCTGATAAAGTTTTGTTATAAGGATCAAGGAACCATATATCTCGATCTTTTCTATGTTGCAACTCGTCATAATATAACTTGAATAATTAAATTCATGATTAAAAATAAATAATTGATTTGAAGCATGAGTGAATATATGAATGAATGTTCTATATAAAAGGTTAAACAGTTGAAATTATCCTTGAATTTTACTTCAATTTTATCAACAGCTCCTATACTTTTATATTAGTATCTTTTCGTCCCTGACTTTTACTCTAATATCGTCATTAGTCCATATGTCTATTTTATAAATTAGTGTCTTTTCCTTCCTTGAATTTTACCCTGATATTTTTATTAGTACATATGTCTATTTATAAACGATATTCTTTAGAAAAAAGGGAAAATTTGATAATTCATGTGCGCTTTACTTGACTTTCTTTAATGAAATGTATTTCAAAAATATACAGAGTAACAAACGAAATTCAGGAATAAAAGACACTAATATTTAAATATAGTAACAATTAAAATTATATAAAAGTACGCGACAGTTACAACCATTTGGCCTAAGAAATAATAATCAATTTGCCACAAATGAAACATAATTGATTAGATTAATATAGCAGATATAACGTAATGAAAACATAATTGCCAATTTCTTCTTTTCTTAGAAACTCTTGCAAATCACACTACATATTAATAAAAAGTCATTATAGGAAGTACTCACGTTTCTTGTATTTCTAAATAAATCGAATATAATCAACAATTACAATTCCTTTTATTTCATTTATAAAAAGTGATTAATACTAATATTATTTTTTTTTCCTTCTAAAATCCACGCAACACTACATAATCAACTGAAGTAAGGATAGGATACCTTTGAGTTTGACCACATATGTAAATGTTGCCTAGCAAATCTTTCTAAAATTTTATTATTGTTCCCGACATATTCACTATTGGAATTTATTCGGGACTTTGTCTCTGTCTCTATACATCTTTCATGATGTTAATAAAACATATTTCCTATAATAAAAAAAAAGGTTGCAGAATTATACGATAAAAAAAACGCTAGATTTTGTATCAATTATCCCGTATATAGAAACAGTACCATTATTTTCAAACAATTTCAAAATACATGTATATAGAATTGAGTTCCCATATCCCATGCGGCTACTTTATCGACACGTAATTGTGTTGTCCAGGTTGTGCAATCATCGTGGTATAAGACACATGTTCGTCAAAAACCTCAGTAAGAAAATATATCCAGAGACAATTGTGTTCGCAACGTGCTATGAAGTAAAGAATATGATAAGAGAGAACGTTGAGAGGATTCTGAGTGAGTTATTTCTGTTGGGTTGTGAACCCAGTTATAATCGTAGTCGAATACGGATTAGTATATATATATATATGTATATATATATATATCAAAGATAATGTTAAATGGAAATATAAAGATAGAAACCAGTTGTAATTGATGAATTCTTTTCCTTGTCGGTGAATAAATTAGGTTTGGTTAAGTGAATAAATTAGGTGTAATCAAGGTTAGTAATATCCCTTGTCTGACTCGGGCTGTCAGACAGGAGCAGGAACGGTCCGATTTTCTTGATAATTAGGGACGGGTCATGTCAACTTGGTTTCAGAGCCTATGTATTATTGTTCTACCTAAGATTTGGGTATTTAGTATTACAGGGAAATGGCTCGATCATGCATTTAGAACGATTTCAAATATTATGTACTATGTGAAGCACTTGTTTTGTGAGCTTTTCCTAACCAAGGATTTGAGTTGGGTTTTTAACGTTGATTTCTTGTAATTTGTTGAGAATATTAAATGGATCTCGAAAAATGTATTTTGTGCATAGATTTGAGTTTCGAAAAGGGGGATTCGGTTGTGGAACTTGTACAATTTTGATGACACCAAGTTGCTGATGGAATTTGGTATTGTTGTTGATGGAATTTTGTATTCATATAACTACCAATGATTTTCGAAAATTTTAAATGTTAATTCATGGTTTGTATTGATTGTGGCTCATTTAATGCTCAAGTGTTTTGAACTTAAGTATATAATTGAAATGTGGATAATATGGTTGCGATTCAAGAAAAAACATATATGTTGTTAATACATGTTTCTCGGCCGTATGAATAGTTGTGAACAGGGATTTGAGAATGTTATTTGGTACTTGAATAACATACTTTGAATAGTTATGTGAAGTGTGATAAGCACATATTTCATCACCATTTCATCTCAATTTCCTTTTCATTGTACTTTGTTATATCCTTAATCTTACAATTTCTAACTTATTTTAATATTTTTAGATAGCAACCCAAGAATGTGTAGTAAAGAGATTAAATTGGAGCAAACCCACATAAGTTATCAAAATGGGCCAAGACTTATAAAGATTGGATCAAGATTCATCAAGATGGGTCAACACTATGTCCATATGTTCAAGAAGGGTCAAAATTATGCTAAGATTCGTTCTTGGAGAAGCCTAAAAGAAGAAATGTATTAAAAGTTACAAAACAGAAATCTGCCTGTGCAAATTAGCCCACTTCCACGGACCATTATGAACGCCTCAGATAGAATCAGAATGTGAGTAAGGTATGGTTGGAAAGCTCTAGAAGTCTAGTTTCCAATGGTTCAAGAATAACTCCAATCGGAGTCCTACATCCACGGGAATTCCTATTTTGGTGAGGCAAAGTCAGTCTGCGCGAGAATAATTACTTGTTCTATTAGGAATTGAAGCCTTGCACGTTTTCCAGCTGTTCCATCTTCTAAAATTTCAGCAAGCAACCTAAATTCCAAGAAAATTAAGGAGAAGAATTTCCCCTTTTTAATTAGGATTTGTTTTCCCTTTTTAAATTAGGAGTTTCTATAACTTTTTTAATTAAGTTTTGTATTTATTCTTTTATTAGGATTTAGAATACCGAATACCTTTTACCTTTATGATTTTAATTTAATTAGTTTAATCCTTTTACTTTTAGAATTAAATTGTGAACTCCTATTTATTTGAAAATTAATTTTCTCTTATAAATAGAGAGACTTAGGTTATTTGTAATGGTCGCCCATTTTTGTACCAAAACTTTACTTAAACCAATTTTCCCATTTCAATAAATTCGAGATTTCTTGTGCAAAAGTAAACTACACCATCCTCCATTGACATATAAGGCGTATTCCTGAGTGTCTCACCAAGAGTGTCGAACCATCTACATCTATAGTGTCAGGACCGGCCCCGAATCCCCTGGGATTAACGTGGGACCCGCCTGAACCAGTCTGACACGAAGTGTCAGACCAGGGAAATTCCATCTCTAGCCCTCGTCGGGACTGTCAGAGTGCGTCAGGATCGTAGGAGGAGGGGAGTGATGTCTCGTCTCTGCTACAGCCCGCATCCGCGTTCAACCTGAAGGGCATTAAAACATTAAAAGTCGTGAGTGGACAAAATAATAATTTATTAAAAACATTTTCATACAAAGACATTTATGCCCTTCAATAAAAACATATGAATACATTCAAAAACTGTTTATCAAACATTCATAAAACCATTTGAAACCATTCTTAAAATCTTTCAAGGGTTCATGCCCGGCCCCATAAACCGTCATGGCCTATAAATCCATTTGGGTCCCTGACCTGAAATCACAATTCAAAACCCGTAGGTCAAATCAATAGGGACTCAGCCCCAAATCACATCAAGTACGGGGTCTCCGCCCCCCCCCCCCCCCCTTTCCCAAATCATTTCTAAAACATCGAATACGGGGTCTCCGCCCCAAATCACTTTCTAAGTCATAAAACACAGGGTCTCCGCCCTCAAATCTCGTATATGGGGTTGCAACCCCAAATCACTTCTAATCATAAAACATAAGGTCTCTGCCCTCAAATCACTTTTCCATAAAATCTCATACGTACCGTCATACGTATAACCCATCCGCGGCACTTCCAAGAAAATGCCAATTTCGGGGCACACAGCCCCTAGGGAACACATCCCTGATATAGTCACGATATCAATCTCTATACTAGTGTGCACACTACTCGGGGTCTCACTCCGAGTCTTCTCCCAGGAATCTCCATCTGGGAGGCTCAATCACTGGATCTAGTCCGAGCTCTCTCTGTGGATCTAGTCCACACATCTCTCCGAAATCTGGTCCGGGACCATATCATATCTAGTAACCACCACTCCTGGAACGGGATCCCTATGGGAATACCCACTCTGGTCTGTGGATCGTGACTCTGCATGTAACAACCCGTACCTTCGGGAAGGGTAAAAAGGTAATTTTGTAAAATTTTGTGTAAATGGACGTTTTTGCCCTTGTGAATAGTAGACGAAAAGTTGACTTTTTGAATTACCGATTGGATGAGTGTTAACCCGTGACCGTGACGTAGTTTAGGACGTCACGAGTCTGTAGACAGGTGGCAGGTTCGATTCGGATAACCGGAGGAAAAGTTATGACGTTCGGAAGATTGGGGGCGTTACCGTAATTCTGAGTAAATGAGGAAAATGTTGACTTTTTGGAGGACTTGGGATTTTCACGTGGACCGAGGACCGTTAGATAGGTCTCGATGTCCTGAGTTCAACGACAGGCGGCACACTGTCATCGGACGTCGGACGGAAAAGATACGGGTCTCGAACGTTCGAGGGCAAAACGGTAATTAATTATACAAGGGGTATTTTGGTCATTTTCCCTCAGCCCAATCAGATAAGGGCAAGTGGCAGGGATATTTTGGGCTAACCTATGGCTGATGGACACGTGCAAGGGACTGGATGGTTCCAGGGGCTACTACGTGTGCACGGCCACACGTTGTTCCATTTTGCACCGTGCTTGTTCGAAGAATACAGAGAAACAGAGGGGAGAAACGGGAGAGATTTGGATCGATTTGGTTACAAGGGTGAGTGAAGGGTGATTGGTGAGAGTGACAGAGAGACGAGGGTGAGGTGTTGATCGTGTTTTGGGACTGGAATCGTGCACGGCGGTGCGGTGGTGGTGCGGCGAAGATTTGAGGAAACAGGGAGGCCGTGAGTTCGTGGTGGTGGCTACGCCGTGTGGTGACTCAAATCACGACCGTGGGACGTTCAGGAGGTTGTAGGGAGTCCAACGAACACCGTGGTACGCGGCGGCGTTTGCGGCGGAGACGGAATCGAAGGGTAAGCTTCTTTACTCTATTTTCCCGTGCTTTTTCAATTCAAAAGTCGTGAAGGTAGGATGAGAATCGAAGGGAGTGGTGAGTGCAGTGGTGTTCAGGGAGGCTCTAGGAGTGGTGTGGGATGGTCGCCGTGACGGGGACGTGCACGGCGGAGCCAGTCGACGGAGAGTACTCTGTACTCTGTTTTGGTCGTTGGTTCAAACGTCGAGTCGTGACGGTTGGGCACAAGTCGACGGTCAAGGTGAATCGGGTTAGATGTAGAAGGGCCTTAGGAACCGTCTGGTGTTGCCACCTTGATGGGGGATGACCAGAGTGGCTGGATCGTGAAACAGGGGCCGTCTGTGTGTTTCTTTTGAGCTTCAGTTGTGAAGCTGAGTGGTGAATCGAACCAGGAGAGTGAGAGGAATGGATAGGTTGGAACTGGATGAAGCTTTAGGTGAAGAAAGGGAGAGGAATCGTGCAGGTCTGCTCAAGGTTGAAGGGCACTGTAGCAGGCGCGTGAGGCCCACGCGCAGCCACTTTGGGCGGCGCGTGGAGGCGCGTGGAGAGGAATCCGGCCAAGCTTCCAACATGAGTTTGGTTCTATTTGTCCTAAGGAGTTTATTGGTATAGTTTTCGAGTTAACCGGACGGTGTTACGGAGTTGTTCGGGAATCTAGACGGTTGAGGGTTTAGGATTAAAATACTATTTAATTCCCGAAAAAATTGGGGAAATTAGGATTAGGATCCTTGATGTATTTGTGACCCTATTTAGTGCATTTTGACAGGACGGGAGGCACCCGAGACAGTCGAGGAGCGCACGGAGCGCGAGTGACTCGTTCTGGATTTGTGAGTGGACTCTTTCTTTCTTCCAAGCATGCCTAACTGTTTTATTGACGTTTTTAATCTTAAATATGTTTTTATGCTTTTGACTGCTGATTATATGTGATTGATGAGTTGGCACGTTTTTCGAGACATTTTCGAGATTTTGCACGGTTTTCGAGAAAAAGCTGATTTTCGGATTTTGATGCCATAATTACAATTTCAACCTATAATGTTTTCTGATAAGGATACATGAGTTATGAAACATGACTTGTGCTTATGTAGGATTTCTGGGTATAGCAATGGATTTCCGGATTTGGGTTCGGAATGTCGGTTCGGAACGCCGGAAGGGCTTCGAACTGGGGATTTCGAATTCGTGTTTGGCGATCGATTTCGAATTGGTTTTACACTGGATATGGATTAGATTTGCTGGATCTGGATATTGGGTTTAAAGACCCGGATTGATATTGATGGGGGACGGGCCCGGATTGAGTTTAAAGACTCGGGAGTTTAAAGACTCGGATATGTTGATGTTACCCCCATAGGCCTATTGAGTTTAAAGACTCGGGAGTTTAAAGACTCGGATTTCATGTAAGGCCTGATTGAGTTTAAAGACTCGGATAGGTCCAGCAGGTTTGATCGGAAATGATGATGTGATGCTGAAACTATGATTTCTATAGCCACTTTATAGTGTTTCTGTTTCTTATGGTATTTTAGAGTGTATCTGTTTCTTATGAGATTTTATAGTGTTTCTGTTTCTTATGATGTTTCATATTATGATTTTCTAGTACTTCGTTGGGCATGCCTGTTTTAAGAACGGAGGGAACACTGATTCTTATTTTTCCTTAACCTCGAGTTAGTGATAAACTGATTTTACAACTTTTGGTTATTATAGTCCACTCACACTTTTGGTTTTAAATTTTCCCTCCAGGTCGTGGTGATAGCGCTGGGGTGAACGTTGAGGCAGATATCGAGGCATAGAGCTTCCGACGTCCTTCCGTTGCGAGACTAGCATTGTAGGACTTTTGTGCCCATTTTGTAGAACTATGCTCTGACTAACTGTTGTGTATATGTTACTCCTTCGTCTGATAGTTATGCTTATAGTTGTGTGAAGGTTGTTTGTTTGTTTTTGATACTGTAAGTGTGATTGTCAGACGGGAGCAGGGTTCGTCCCGGGTATCGAGGCCATATTTGGGACGGGTCCTGACAATTGGTATCAGAGCATAGGTTTGTCGGTTTGTGTTGGGTCTAGGTTGTTTTACTAACTCTATGCCTCTTTCAGCGTACGATCGATCATGCCTCCGAGACGTGAACCCCCTCCACGACCTGAAGATGAAGTGGGAGCCCAGAGGCTTGGGGCTACTACGTTCAGCGGTGGGGCCGATCCAGAGGAAGCTCACCGATGGATCACCCGGCTTGAGCGTATTTTTGGGGTGATGCACTGTCCTCCAGAGGACCGGGTCTTGTTAGCTACTTTCTTACTGGATAGAGCCGTATATGAGTGGTGGTACACGCTGGAACTGTCCGGCTGGGATGCACATACCGTGACATGGGAGACATTCCGGGAGCGATTTCTCGATCAGTACTATCCCCGTTCTTTCCGGGATGCTAAAGAGGCAGAATTTCTTCACTTGAAGCAAGGAAATCTGACAGTCGCAGAGTTTGAGCAGAGATTCCAGATGCTATCTCGTTTCGCTCCTGCATTTGTGGCGACCGAGGCGGAGAAGTGCCGCCGGTTTGAGTTGGGCCTTCGGGGAGAGATCAGGGCCATAGTGACAGCTGGCTCTTTTGCTACATTTCGGGAGTTATCTGATGCTGCTGTCAGAGTTGAGGCCAGTTTGCCTGTTAGATCACAGTATTCGGGTAGTGTTTGACGCCGAGAGCATTCATTTCCTGGAGCATCGAGTTAGAGGCCCCCGAAACGGGGTAATTTTGGTGGATCGTCATCGGCTGGTGGAGCCCGGTATGGCAGACCAGGTAGTTTTCAGGGCTCGGGATTTCAAGGAGCTAGGTCACAGCCGACTCCTCAGGCGAGTGCGACTTCAGTGGCTTCTACAGGGAGGCATACCGGTGGACTCGGTAGGGATACTTGCTTCTATTGCGGAGAGCGAGGACACTTCCGTTGGGAGTGCCCATTGTTAGCTCCGGAGGGCGGAGCAGGCAGAGGTGCAGTAGAACCCGGGCGGAGTACTGCTTCTGTGTCGGGGGCAGCAGGCCCTAGGGGTGGCGGTGGTGCCACGAGCAGTTCCAGGGGGCGCGGTAGGTCATCGGGACCTCAGGCGCGAGTTTTTGCTATGACTCAGCAGGAGGCTAGGTCAGCACCGGGAGTGGTGACAGGTACACTCACCATACTTGGTTACACTGTTTTTGCTTTGATAGATCCCAGGGCTACCCATTCATTTATAGCTCGGAGTTGTAGTCTGGTGACAGAGAGGGAGGTGTCCACTTTGGATTGTGCTTTAGGGGTGAGTACACCTACTGGGGAGGTGTTGGTAGTGACTCAGGTGCTGAGAGATTGTCCGGTGATGGTAGGTGAGGTTGAGCTAATGGCAGATTTGTTACTATTGGATCTACGGGACTTTGATGTTATCTTGGGTATGGACTGGTTAACGAGACATCATGCTTCTATCGACTGTTTCGATAGGAGAGTTACTTTTCGGAGTCCCGGATTATTAGAGACTACGTTTCAGGGGGATCAACGTGCACTTCCTACTGGAGTTATTTCGGCACTTGAGGCTAGCAAGTTGTTGCGTAAGGGGTGCCAAGGTTACATAGCTCATGTGGTGGATACACGTTCTACGCCAGTGAGGGCGGAGGACATACCAGTGGTGCGGGAGTTTCCCGATGTTTTTCCCGAGGAGTTGCCAGGACTACCCCCACACCGAGATCTTGAGTTTACGATTGATCTTCTTCCAGGTACACAGCCTATTTCACAGACTCCTTACCGTATGGCACCTGCAGAATTGAGGGAACTTAAGGCCCAGTTACAAGAGTTGGTTGATATGGGATTCATTCGACCGAGTATGTCACCTTGGGGAGCACCTATTTTGTTCGTTAAGAAAAAGGACGGAGGATTGAGATTGTGTGTGGATTACAGACAACTGAATAAGGTAACTATTCGGAATAAGTATCCCCTACCCCGAATTGACGATTTGTTTGACCAGCTGAAGGGAGCCCAGTATTTTTCGAAGATTGATCTTCGCTCCGGTTATCATCAGTTAAGGGTTAAAGAGGAGGATATACCGAAGACAACTTTCCGGACCAGGTACGGTCATTATGAGTTTGTTGTGATGCCTTTTGGTTTGACTAATGCCCCAGTAGATTTTATGGACCTTATGAACCGCGTGTTCCGGCCATACTTGGATCGTTTTGTGATTGTCTTCATTGATGACATTTTGGTGTATTCGAAGAGTGCGAAGGCACATGAGAAACATCTGAGACTCGTGCTTGAGACTTTGAGGGAGCATCAGTTGTATGTGAAACTGAGTAAGTGTCAGTTTTGGTTGACCAGTGTTGGATTTCTTGGCCATGTGATTTCGGCCGAGGGCATCAGCGTGGATCCTCAGAAGGTTGAGGCGGTAGCGAATTGGGAACAGCCTAAAACGGTGACAGAGATCAGGAGTTTTCTAGGTTTGGCAGGTTACTACCGGCGTTTTATTGAGGGCTTTTCTATTCTAGCAGCACCGTTGACGAGGTTGACTCGGAAGGGAATTCGATTCGAGTGGGACGAGAACTGTGAACAGAGTTTCCAGGAGCTTAAAAGACGGTTGACATCTGCTCCTGTGTTAGCCCTTTCAGATGATAGTGGGGAGTTTGAGGTGTACAGTGACGCTTATTTGCAAGGCTTGGGTTGTGTCTTGATGCAGCATGGGAGAGTGATTGCTTATGCTTCCCGGCAATTGAAACCCCATGAGATGAACTACCCTACACATGATTTGGAACTAGCAGCGGTGGTTCATGCACTGAAGATTTGGCGACATTACTTATACGGTGAGAGGTGTAGGATCTTCACGGACCACAAGAGCTTGAAGTATTTGTTCACGCAAAAGGAATTGAATCTGAGACTGCGCCGTTGGTTGGAGTTGCTTAAGGACTACGACTGTACTATTGAGTATCACCCAGGGAAGGCTAATGTGGTAGCCGATGCTCTGAGCAGGAAGTCAGCTAGTTCTTTGTCACATTTGAGGACAGTACGGTTACCGTTGCTGGTTGAGCTCCGCAGGTTGGGGGTAGAGTTGACTGTGGATGATCACGGAGTACTCCTAGCGAGTTTCCATGTACGACCTGATTTGATTGATCAGGTGATTGATGCTCAGTTTGAGGACCCTATTCTATGCATCATTCTAATTGAGGTCGAGGCTGGAGAGAGACAGGACTTTGCGATCCGTGAGGATGGAGCCTTGGTTAAAGGTGGACGGTTGTGTGTACCTGAGGATGAAGCATTGAAGAAAGTGATACTGGATGAGGCTCACTGTTCAGCTTATGCGATGCATCCTGGTGGGACCAAGATGTATCGTACATTACGGGAGCATTATTGGTGGTCAGGGATGAAACGTGAGATTGCAGAATATGTCAGTAGATGCTTGAGTTGTCAGCAGGTAAAAATCGAGCGGCAGAGACCCTATGGAGCAATGCAACCTTTGCCGATCCCCGAGTGGAAATGGGATCACCTGACGATGGATTTTGTGTTCAAGCTTCCGAGAACACCAAAGGGACACGATGGTGTGTGGGTTATTGTGGATCGACTTACGAAGTCTGCTCATTTCTTGCCAGTACGGGAGAACTTCAGGTTGGCGCAGTTTGTACAGTTGTTCATAGATGAGATTATTCGGTTGCATGGGACTCCAGAGTCGATAGTATCTGACAGAGATCCGAGATTCACTTCCCGCTTTTGGCAGAGCTTACAGGAAGCTTTTGGGACTAAATTGCATTTCAGTACTGCATTTCATCCTCAGACCGATGGACAGTCAGAGCGGACTATTCAGATTCTCGAGGATATGATGCGAGCTTGTGTCTTGCAGTTTCAGGGTACTTGGGAGTCTCATTTACCTGTGATGGAGTTCGCCTACAACAACAGTTATCAGGAGAGCATTGGGATGGCTCCTTACGAGGCTTTGTATGGGCGACAGTGTCGGACTCCATTGTGTTGGACTGAGGTTGGTGAGAGGAGGTTGACTACTTCTGAATTGGTGGAGCTTACTCAGGAAAAAGTGGCACTGATCAGGGATCGATTAAAGGCAGCCCAGGACCGACAGAAGAGTTACGCCGACCGTAAGGTCAGGGATTTGGAGTTTTCCGTAGGAGACTGGGTTTTCCTAAAGTTGTCCCCTTGGAAGGGAATTGTGCGGTTCGGCAGACGAGGGAAGTTGAGTCCTCGTTATATTGGACCTTATGAGATCATAGAACGGATTGGTCCTGTTGCATATCGATTGGCTTTACCAGCAGACTTGGAAAAGGTACATAATGTCTTTCATGTCTCTATGCGTCGGAAGTATATTCGAGATGATTCGCATGTTCTGGAAGCACAACCAGTTGAACTGAGAGAAGACTTGAGTTTCGGAGAGCAGCCTGTAGCGATTTTGGATCGGAAGGATAAGGTCTTAAGGCGGAAAACGGTTCCCTTGGTTAAAGTATTGTGGAGGAATCATCAAGTGGAAGAAGCTACTTGGGAACCCGAGGCCTTGATGCGGGAACAGTACCCTTACTTATTTCACTGAATTTCGAGGACGAAATTCTTTTTAGGGGGGTAGATTGTAACAACCCGTACCTTCGGGAAGGGTAAAAAGGTAATTTTGTACAATTTTGTGTAAATGGACGTTTTTTCCCCTGTGAATAGTAGACGAAAAGTTAGCTTTTTGAATTACCTATTGGATGAGTGTTAACCCGTGACCGTGACGTAGTTTAGGACGTCAAGAGTCCGTAGACAGGTGGCAGGTTCGATTCGGATAACTGGAGGAAAAGTTATGACGTTCGGAAGATTGGGGGCGTTGCCGTAATTCTGAGTAAACGAGGAAAATGTTGACTTTTTGGAGGACTTGGGATTTTCACGTGGACCGAGGACCGTTAGATAGGTCTCGACGTCCTGAGTTCAACGACAGGCGGCACGCTGTCATCGGACGTCGGACGGAAAGGATACGGGTCTCGAACGTTCGAGGGCAAAACGGTAATTAATTGTACAAGGGGTATTTTGGTCATTTTCCCTCAGCCCAATCAGATAAGGGCAAGTGGCAGGGATATTTTGGGCTAACCTATGGCTGATAGACACGTGCAAGGGACTGGATGGTTCCAGGGGCTACTACGTGTGCACGGCCACACGTTGTTCCATTTTGCACCATGCTTGTTCGAAGAATACAGAGAAACAGAGGGGAGAAACGGGAGAGATTTGGATTGATTTGGTTACAAGGGTGAGTGAAGGGTGATTGGTGAGAGTGACAGAGAGACGAGGGTGAGGTGTTGATCGTGTTTTGGGACTGGAATCGTGCACGGCGGTGCGGTGGTGGTGCGGCGAAGATTTGAGGAAACAGGGAGGCCGTGAGTTCGTGGTGGTGGCTACACCGTGTGGTGGCTCAAATCACGACCGTGGGACGTTCAAGAGGCTGTAGGGAGTCCAACGAACACCGTGGTACGCGGAGGCGTTTGCGGCGGAGACGGAATCGAAGGGTAAGCTTCTTTACTCTGTTTTCCCGTGCTTTTTCAATTCAAAAGTCGTGAAGGTAGGATGAGAATCGAAGGGAGTGGTGAGTGCAGTGGTGTTCAGGGAGGCTCTAGGAGTGGTGTGGGATGGTCGCCGTGACGGGGACGTGCACGGCGGAGCCAGTTGACGGAGAGTACTCTGTACTCTGTTTTGGCCGTGGGTTCAAACGTCGAGTCGTGATGGTTGGGCACAAGTCGATGGTCAAGGTGAATCGGGTTAGATGTAGAAGGGCCTTAGGAACCGTCTGGTGTTGCCACCGTGACGGGGGATGACCGGAGTGGCTGGATCGTGAAACAGGGGCCGTCTGTGTGTTTCTTTCGAGCTTCAGTTGTGAAGCTGAGTGGTGAATCGAACCAGGAGAGTGAGAGGAATGGATAGGTTGGAACTGGACGAAGCTTTAGGTGAAGAAAGGGAGAGGAATCGTGCAGGTACGGCGGAGAACCGCTGACGCCGGTTCAGTTTGCAGACCACTGTGCTGAACCGGGTCTGCTCAAGGTTGAAGGGCACTGTAGCAGGCGCGTGAGGCCCACGCGCAGCCACTTTGGGCGGCGCGTGGAGAGGAATCCGGCCAAGCTTCCAACATGAGTTTGGTTCTATTTGTCCTAAGGAGTTTATTGGTATCGTTTTCGAGTTAACCGGACGGTGTTACGGAGTTGTTCGGGAATCTAGACGGTTGAGGGTTTAGGATTAAAATACTATTTAATTCCCGAAAAAATTGGGGAAATTAGGATTAGGATCCTTGATGTATTTGTGACCCTATTTAGTGCATTTTGACAGGACGGGAGGCACCCGAGACAGTCGAGGAGCGCACGGAGCGCGAGTGACTCGTTCTGGATTTGTGAGTGGACTCTTTCTTTCTTCCAAGCATGCCTAACTGTTTTATTGACGTTTTTAATCTTAAATATGTTTTTATGCTTTTGACTGCTGATTATATGTGATTGATGAGTTGGCACATTTTTCGAGACATTTCCGAGATTTTGCACGGTTTTCGAGAAAAAGCTGATTTCGGATTTTGATGCCATAATTACAATTTCAACCTATAATGTTTTCTGATAAGGATACATGAGTTATGAAACATGATTTGTGCTTATGTAGGATTTCTGGGTATAGCAATGGATTTCCGGATTTGGGTTCGGAATGTCGGTTCGGAACGCCGGAAGGGCTTCGAACTGGGGATTTCGAATTCGTGTTTGGCGATCGATTTCGAATTGGTTTTACACTGGATATGGATTAGATTTGCTGGATCTGGATATTGGGTTTAAAGACCCGGATTGATATTGATGGGGGACGGGCCCAGATTGAGTTTAAAGACTCGGGAGTTTAAAGACTCGGATATGTTGATGTTACCCCCATAGGCCTATTGAGTTTAAAGACTCGGGAGTGTAAAGACTCGGATTTCATGTAAGGCCTGATTGAGTTTAAAGACTCGGATAGGTCCAGCAGGTTTGATCGGAAATGATGATGTGATGCTGAAACTATGATTTCTATAGCCACTTTATAGTGTTTCTGTTTCTTATGGTATTTTAGAGTGTATCTGTTTCTTATGAGATTTTATAGTGTTTCTGTTTCTTATGATGTTTCATATTATGATTTTCTAGTACTTCGTTGGGCATGCCTGTTTTAAGAACGGAGGGAACACTGATTCTTATTTTTCCTTAACCTCGAGTTAGTGATAAACTGATTTTACAACTTTTGGTTATTCTAGTCCACTCACACTTTTGGTTTTAAATTTTCCCTCCAGGTCGTGGTGATAGCGCTGGGGTGAACGTTGAGGCAGATATCGAGGCATAGAGCTTCCGACGTCCTTCCGTTGCGAGACTAGCATTGTAGGACTTTTGTGCCCATTTTGTAGAACTATGCTCTGACTGACTGTTGTGTATATGTTACTCCTTCGTCTGATAGTTATGCTTATAGTTATGCTTATAGTTGTGTGAAACCAGTCCCAAATATTCGTTACATCGAATAGATGATTTCGTATGTTGGAACCTTCCCCAAATTCCTCCCCACGCGCCCACACGCGCCGCCTGAAATGGCTGCGTGTGGGCTTCCCGCGCCTGCTACAGTACCCGTCTTCAACCTCTTGACGGCCGGTCTGAACCGGCTGGTTCGGTCCGTTCCTGCAACTGGACCAGCATGACCGGTCCAGGGTTCTATCTTCCTTATTTTTTGTTCGTTTTCCTCCATTTCAATCCCTAAATTCCTCTTTTAATCTTTCCTATCATTCCTAATTAACTAAACCACCTAAAACCGATTAAAACTCGTGAACCCAAAAATCCCCCCTGGGCTTCACAGCCGTCAACCACCGTCCAAAATCATCTCTATACTCCTTAAACAACCTATTTAAAACAAAGAAAACAATGAAAACGGCCCATAATCACAAGAATTGAAAATGATGAAAATCGGTGAAAACCGATTACCTCGATCGGGTTTCTTCCTCCGCCACCCATGACAGCTCTGCCTGGCCAGCCACCACGTCCTCGGGTCCTCTCTTCCTTCTCCAGCCTCTCACCAATGGTCATGGATCAAGGGTTTGGGTTTTGGATGAAAAATGGTGGATCGGGTTTGTTTGGGAACAATGGAAATGGACGATGCACGGGCATGGGTTTTGGTGCATGAATGGATGAGGTTGGCCAGTGGATGAGTGACACTTGTCACTCATCCATTGGCTGTCTCAAAAGCTGGGCCCACTAGAGACAAAACTGCCCTTTTTGTCCCGTAAAACGTGTCGTTGTGAATAGTATCTCGGAACTTCCGTGAACCGTAACTTCGTCGTCGAACGTCCGAATTCGACGTGCTGCCTGTCTATGGATTCGTATCATCATGATCTACGTAACGGTGCTCGGCCCTCGGCCATCGGACCTCCCGGTCAAAAAGTTAACTTTTGACCTCCTATTCACCCAAATTACCAAAATGCCCTTGGGCTTCCGAACGTCATAACCTCATCCTCGAACGTCGAAATCGAGCATGCCATCTGTCTATGAACTCGTGACGTCCCGAACTACGTCACGGTCATCGGTAAAAGTCCATTTGACCGCCTGATCGAAAAGTCAACGATTCGCCCATTCTAGGGGCAAAACCGTCATTTCGCCCGAACGTCTGCTAATCTTCGTCTAATCTTCGATTAGTCTCGCTAATCCGTAATTAATCCTTAATTAATCCCGTTAATTTGGGACGGGTAATTACAATCTTCCCCCCTTAAGGAATTTCGTCCTCGAAATTCAAATTGACCCGATTCCATAACCAAACTGTGGAATCCAACCTTATTCCTCGAAACAGATCGTTGCACCCACACGAGAATACTCGTGTAGCAGTACACGTCCAACACACAAGTCGTACTCATCGGTCATGTCCTTGATACGTATCGTCATCGGAGCCTTCAAAGCTCCAATTCATTTCAGACATCTACACGTCTACTCGTATGTCTCACTCGAGACAGAACATCGACACTCGTCGTTCTCGCCTGTCACTCACTTAGACAGGTAAGCAATACCAAGATGATATCTAAACGGCTTTTCAGTCTAACATTCTGGCACGTTCCATCCTACAGTCGTCAGACTGAAACGCATCCCCACTAAGGGCTATCACAGCCAAGATGGCATCCTGCTCAGCATCCAATCTGACAACATTCTGTAGATCCTGCCATCACAATGGCATAAATCCCAACTCACAGGTCATCCTCAGACCTATGTCCAAACTGACTCTAACAGCTCGTATCAATTTCCTATTCCCAACAATCTATACCTATCCGAACTCATCGGATACCTATCAACTCGTTACCACGATATGTCACGCCTTCGTGACCAGCCGACAACTCCAGCTCCACTACGCTTCACTGCGCTACTCTGATCTCGACTCGTTCTCGAGTCCTTGCATCACATCTCGCATCACCCAACGATACCACTTGTCATCCAGACTCACCTCGAGTCTCCAAACTGTCACTTATTGGATCCATTTCGATCGCTACTTACGCCCATCTAGGACTTTATCCAAACTACAGCGTACTCGTACTCTCGGGCACTCTCAACTCGGCATACCAAATGACCGTAGTCAATCCCATTGTCCAATGTACACAACACACCGGTGCACCCACATCACCTCAACATTGGGGTGTCACTCGACCTACTCAAGGACTGCACTCTGGAAACATCCAACCACATACTACCGTCTGCACCAAGCGAACGTCAATCCATCACCTCGGACACTCACTCGTCACATCCCGTGACACTACCCACCAATTACTCATCAAGTCAAACAAATTGACCCACAGCCTAGGTGTTCGATTCTTACACCCTCTTGAACTCCTAGCTATCAAATCACTCCTCGTCGTCTCACCTAGGAACGAAATCCAGGAGAATTCAAGAGAATGACGTCCAAGTTCATCCTATGTCATCCTCCGACACTCAACACTGCCTACCAGGGAGTCACACTCGGTGACCTTGGAATATCTATCTCCAAAGCGGAATCAAGCACTCTTCTCAACGTCCCAAACACAACTTCTCTTGATTCCGATGTTCCAATCACTGAGTTCACTCACCACCCGAACTTACTAACGCTCTATAGGCAAACAAGTGCCATGTCCTCACTCAGGAGGTATGGTCAACCGTAGTCAACCAAAACTAATCCGTAATGGACTCTCAAATCCTCAACTCAACCGGACACCATCCACGCGTCTATAACTCACTTTTCACTTCCATACTTCTGAGTACACCCTCGCGACTCAATCTCGTAGTACTGGGGAAACTAGTCTCCATTACTAGGGAAATTGATCTCCAACACAGGGGAAACTGGTCTCCATCACTGAGGAAACTGGTCTCCACCACTGGGAAACTGGTATCCATCACTGAGGAAACTAATCTCCATTACTAGGGGAAACTGGTCTCCATACCAAGTACTCCCGTACCTCGCACTGAGCCACTCGGGATTCTCTCTGTCCTATTTATAATCATCACCTTCGCTAGAGCATGGCAAGTGTTCCAACGCCCAATGTCAACCTTTCATTCTGTGATCGGACTCAGCCGTCACGGAGTCGAATCCAGAATCACTGCTCGTACTGTGCGTCACTCACGCACCTCGTATCAGCGTCAAGACTGACGAATCCTATTGTCACCATCGCCACGGTAACCTGAGCCTATCCAACTTGATAAGACTTGATCACGTCCATCAATAGCAGCTTCTGCCACAACCTCGTGCAGACCAACTCACAAACACTCTGCTATCGAGACTCCCAATCCCTGCGGTAGTCTCACCGCCGGTAACAACTACTCCACACGTAACATCCACTGATCGGTCCACCTCTGGATCCGATCACAAGTACCCCACTCCTGGTAACTTGTCCAATAAATCACCTACTAGGGTTATCACAAACCCGGCTTGCCCGCTGCAGCCCTACCATCCTGACCGATCCTTCGATCTCGACTCCGAAGAGTCGTCGTATTCCAATACTGGTACCAAACCAGCCAAAACTACACACTAAGGATCTCGTCCTCTCTTAACTCTAACGGCTCTCAGCCGCTGGCCTCCACAAGGCATTCGGCATACTCCGTGCCTAACACTACACAACGACAATATTTCGCGATCGTCAACTATCGTGTCACACGACAACCACTCCGGCGTCTCCTGCCAGTCGACATCCCATTGGGATTCGACACACTGAAACATGGCCTCTTATGCTAATTAGGGTCAAACGTTCCTATTCCTAACAGTCGTGACTGTAGTGATACAGGGTCATCGTAAACTGGGTGACCCTGACCTCTGACTACCACTGATAACAATCCGTACATCCTATATCCGATACGACGACAGTCGAGCGGTCACGACTCTCAAGTCGTCATACTGTGTCTACCGGTAAGCACATTCCTATCCACCGTAACACCATGGCTCTAAGCCATTATCTTTCACACAAATTCTGATCCTACTCAGGATCCACTTCCTCGAAACACGTGGCATTTATGCCAATCGAACCTCAAAACGATCGTATCACGTGGCAAACTCCATCTAACTAAGGTTCGATTCTACTGAATCCTCGTACCAATGCCCTAACTACCAGGTTGATGACGACTGTTAAGACTTGAGAGACATCACATCCTCGACCTGCGCGAACTCCACGAGCAACACATGCTCTGATACCAACTTGTCAGGACCGGCCCCGAATCCCCTGGATTAACGTGGGACCCGCCTGATCCCGTCTGACAACGAAGTGTCAGACCAGGGAAATTCCATCTCTAGCCCTCGGCGGGGCTGTCAGAGGGCGTCAGGATCGTAGGAGGAGGGGAATGATGTCTCGTCTCTGCTACAGCCCGCATCCGCGTTCAACTGAAGGGCAATAAAACATTAAAATTCGTGAGTGGACAAAATAATAATTTATTAAAAACATTTTCATACAAAGACGTTTATGCCTTCAATAAAACATATGCATACATTCAAAAACTGTTTATCAAACATTCATAAAACCATTTGAAACAATCTCAAAATCTTTCAAGGGTTCATGGCCGGCCCCATAAACCGTCATGACCCATAAATCCATTTGGGTCCCTAACCCCGAAATCACAATTCAAAACCCGTAGGTCAAATCAATAGGGGACTCAGCCCCAAAATCACATCAAGTACGGGGTCTCCGCCCCCCCCCCCCCCCCCCCCCCCCCCCCCAAAATCATTTCTAAAACATAGAATACGGGGTCTCTGCCCAAAATAACTTTCTAAGTCATAAAACACAGGGTCTCCGCCCTCAAATCTCGTATACCGGGGTCGCAACCCCAAATCACTTCTAATCATAAAACATAGGGTCTCGCCCTCAAATCACTTTTCCATAAAATCTCATACGTACCATCATACGTATAACCCATCCGCGGCATTTCCGAGAAGATGCCAAACTCGGGGCACACAGCCCCTAGGGAACACATCCCCGATATAGTCACGATGTCAATCTCTATACTAGTGTGCACACTACTCGGGGTCTCACTCCGAGTCTTCTCCCAGGAATCTCCCATCTGGGAGGGCTCAATCACTGGATCTAGTCCGAGCTCCCTCTCTGGATCTAGTCCACATATCTCTCCGGAATCTGATCCGGGACCACATCATATCTAGTAACCACCACTCTTGGAATGGGATCCCTAATGGGAATACCCACTCTGGTCTGTGGATCGTGACTCTCCAAGTCGACGTCTGGAGGAGACCATATATGGAGGGTTTCATATCTTTCCAAATACTTTCTTTCTTTCTCAAATACATTTCTCAATTGGGTCTCATACCCGATTCATTTCAATAGGATTCCTCGAATCCGATTCAAATCCATTTCACAGGCCTCGGCCTAAATCCTCAGTTCAACAGGGTCTCATGCCCGAATACTCATTTCATAAACTGAACTGGGACTCAAGCCCGATGTTACATTCAACTGGGCCTTTAGCCCGATACCACGACTAACTGGGCCCTAAGCCCGAACCATAACTCAACGGGACCTCACGTCCGATTTCACAACTAACGGGGCCTTAAGCTCGATACTTCAACTAAATGGGTCTCAGGCTCGATATCATAAATCAACGAGGCATCAAGCCCGATAGTACCAGTAATTGGGCCTCAAACCCGAATCGTAAAACAACTGGACCCTCGGTCCGATCGTATAGCTCAAATGGACCCTAGGTCCGATTCCTCGTCAAATCAAATGGACTCCAAGTCTGAGAGTTTATAAATCAATTGGGTCTCATGCCCAAGTTCATGTTTCTAAATCCGAAATTCATTTATTAAACTCTCGTTGAAAACCTAGAACGTATATGCATCGTATAAAATCGGAAATCTCAAAATACGTACAAATACGTAAATCCTAGGCTACCACAAACAAATGCACTCATGGAATCACAAAATATATTCTAAAACAATTATAAAACATTTATGCATGCATCAATTTCGAAAGAAGGGTCCACTCACAGATCGTCCGAAGCTGCGCCTCGATACGCGCGTCATAACCGTCTCCCGGGTCTAACGTCGCCTCCGGAATTCCCGAACCTGTCCAAATTAATTTAGAGGGTTACTAGCTACTTAAATAACCCCTCACTAAAGCCCCGTAATTTCTGGACTTTCTAACTCTTTTTTAAACACGAACCTAAACCTTCGGACGTCCCGAACTATATCGAAACGATGTCCGATTGACACGAAACCATTCCCAAAATGTTCGTTACATCAAATAGATGATTTCGTATGTTGGAACCTTCCCCAAATTCCTCCCCACGTGGCCACACGTGCAACCTGAAGTGGCTGCGCGTGGGCTTCACGCGCCTGCTACAGTGCTCAGCCCTCGGCCATCGGACCTCCCAGTCAAAAAGTCAACTTTTGACCTCTTATTCACCCAAATTACCAAAATGCCCTTGGGCTTCCGAACGTCATAACTTTCTCCTTGGACGTCGGAATCGAGCGTGCCACCTGTCTATGAACTCGTGACGTCCTGAACTACGTCACGGTCATTGGTCAAAGTCTATTTGACCGCCTGAACGAAAAGTCAACGATTCACCCATTCTAGGGGCAAAACCGTCATTTCGCCCGAACGTCTGCTAATCCTCGTCTAATCTCCGATTAGTCTAGCTAATCCGTAATTAATCCTTAATTAATCTCGTTAATTTGGGATTGGTCGTTACATATAGGGCGTATTCCCGAGGATTCAAAGTGTAACTCAACCTCTTAACCCTGTGGTTTTCACTTTGTATTTGAATATCGTGTTTATTGGATTGATTTTTAATTTTATTATGGTTCTATATTTTGTATTGATTTCAATAATCTTCCATGATATGTTTATGTTTAATGCTTGATTAGATATAAGGCGTATTCTAGAGTCTAGATCATTGAAAGTATATAGGGCGTATTCCCAAGTACGTACTTAAGATAATGTACATGTATTTCATTAAACTAAGGTTTTGGAATTTCGTTGATTACGGAAATTGGTATGATTTATGAATGAGTTAGGTTAAAGATGAGTTGACCATGTAAATAATAGATTAGGTTAGTTTAGATTTAGTTTAATTACTTAGGACTTTAAAATCAATCTCTTTACCCCCAATTAATCAATCAAACGATAATCATACTTAGGTACCCTCAATCCCCGGTTAAGAACGATCCCTATTTACCAATGCTACAATCTACAAAAAAAAAAAAGTTTTTAATTGTGTACGTTTCCTTAAGTGTTGAATGTGACTTTGTGTTTACTTTAATGCTTAATTTTTGCGTATCAATTTTTGGCGCCGTTGCTGGGGATTGAAAAATCTGTTGTGTGATTTCGTTTGTGTAAGTATGTTAATAATGTAAATATCTTACTTTTTCATAAATACCATACGTACTTGTAAATATTCTTAGTTTGTTATGTATACTCTTTTCTATATCTCGTCTTCTTTTCATGTACATATTCTTACCTAACTCTCTTGAAAGCACACTCTATATGCAATTCATTTAATCTAAGGCCTATGAACTAGACTTGGGGACGCCCTTGTCAAGGAGATAACGCATGAACTCGACCCTCGGATTCAAGATGGATTGACACCTTACCTAGAGACAATTGGTGAGCACGATGTGGAGTTCGAAAGAGTGCATAGACCTCGCATCGAATGAGTTGATTGAAGCACTTCGTCTAGGCTGAAGACGTTAAACTTAAGTGCTTGTTGGGAGGCAACCCAATGGAGGAGTCTACAACAGATCTGCATTCTCTTCCGTTATCTTTTATTTTCATTTGTTTTTATTTTTATCTTATTTTCGTAAAACTCTATCTCATACTTGATTCTATGCTTTTATTTTGATATATTGAGGATAATCCCAACTTTACGTGTGTGTGGGGGCGGGTTTATAACTTTATGAGTCTTTTAAAAAGAAATAAAAAATAATAATAATAAAAAATAAAAAAAATTGTGTGTTTTAAGTTTTTGTTTTTCAAAGTCTTAGGCTGCCTTTAACCTGTCGATGATAATAATGAAAAAAAAAGATAAGACATGCCTAAAAGATGATCACTACAACTTGAATTCATTTGTTAATACTTTATGATTGAATGTTTATGACTAGTAGTAGATGATACATGATATACTGGTACAGAACGAGCATGTTAAGATTTTTATGAATCATTTGAACCCTATGTGAGCTTTAAAGTCTTATATACTTTTTTTTGTTGAGTGATTCATAGGAGTTCTTTGTTTAAATTGATATGCATATGTCTCATAACTGCTTGCCATATCTTTTAATGAACTCTAGAGTACTAGAACTTATTCTATGTGATTTTCAAAGCTTTTAAGTCAATAAACTCTCTGATTTTGGACATGATTAAGGCAATAGGGTTAACACCATTTATCTAAATATCTATGTCCATATTTGATTGCATAAGTGTGATCCCCCTAGTTTAACTCACTTTGTGCCTACATTGAGCATTTCTTTCATCACCTTAAACATTTATTCCCCTGACCCTAGTATAGACATCATTTACCCTTGTTCCAAAGACTTAGTTGAAGATTTCAAGATGGCGTGAAAAAAGAGATATGATGATTGAAGACTTGTATTTACGTATAGGAAAGGACTTGCTCAAACTACATTGTAAACATAGAATTACCATGAACAAAAAAATATATATGAGAGAAAAACAAACAAAAACAAAATTAAAAAAAAATAAAAAAAACAAAAAAAAAAGTTTTGAATCTCTTGAACGGTAAATAAGTTTTGAGTTTAAGTTAAGTCCTTTCAACTTGTGAATTTGGAAACATTGCAGATTTCGGTCTTTGTCCTAATTACAACGCTCAAGCGCGTTTCAAGTATTTGCTAGAGACTAGCAAAATCTAAGTGTGGGGGTATTCGAAGCACGTATGCCTATGTGATGGAGCCTTTGGTGAATCCTGGAACAAAATTTAACACCTCTATCCAACAAAATCCATGCCTCTACACCTAGCCCCATTACAACCTTAAATTAAGACCTTATGATCCTTGAAATGAGTAAAATTTGATTAGTTGAGTCTATCACTTGAGTAAGTTTATGGTTTTGGTTCATTTGTGCAAGTATGTTCATTATCTTATGGTTTATGTTTTAAATTTTTATGAAGTAACTTACTTTTTATTATGTGAGCATCTTTCTCACATACCTTGAGTGCAAACACAAACTCTATACACATTGAGTGAAATTATGAGTGCATATCCATGTGAGTTGATTCATACTTGTTTTATTCATGTTGAGATACATTTCACCAAGTTTACTCATTGTCTTACTTGTCAAAGCATTTTGTTATGATTTATTAACTTTTAAATTCCATATGCTATATAGCTCTTTAGTGTAAATCTTTGATGCCATACTTATGTTGATACAATTTGAGACAAATGGTTAAGGGCTTAGTAGTTTTTGTTTTTAAGAAAAAGTAAAATAAAAAAAGAGTTTCAAAGCTTTAGTTTGTTTTGGTATTTGCTATGGACTAGCAAAGTTTAAGTATGGGGGAATTTGATAAGCACATATTTCATCACCTTTTCATCTCAATTTCCTTTTGATTTTACTTTGTTACATCCTTAATCTTACAATTTCTAACTTATTTTAATATTTTTAGGTAGCAACCCAAGAATGTGGAGTAAAGAGATTAAATTAGAGCAAACCCGCATAAGTTATCAAGAATAGGCCAAGGCTTATAAAGATTGGATCAAGATTCATCAAGATGGGTCAACACTATGTCCATATGTGCAAGAAGGCGCAAAATTATGTCAAGATTCGTTCTTGGAGAAGCCTAAAAGAAGAAATGTATTAAAAGTTACAAAACAAAAATCTGCCTGTGCAAATTAGCCCACTTCCACGGCCATTGTGAACGCCTCATATTGAATCAGAATGTGATTAAGGTATAGTTGGAAAGCTCTAGAAGTCTAGGTTCCAATGGTTCAAGAATTACTCAAATCGGAGTCCTACAGCCACAGACATTCTTGTTTTGGTGAGACATAGTCAATCTGCGCAGGAATGATTACTTGTTCTACTAGGAATTGAAGCCTTGCACGTTTTCCAGCTGTTCCATCTTCTAAAATTCCAGCAAGCAACCCAAATTCCAAGGAAATTAAGGAGAAGAATTTCCCCTCTTTAATTAGGATTTATTTTCCCTTTTTCAATTAGGAGTTTATATCACCTTTTTAATTAAGTTTTGTATTTATTATTTAATTAGGATTTAGAATACCTTTTACCTTTAGGATTTTAATTTAATTAGTTTAATTATTTTCCTTTTAGAATTAAATTGTGAACTCCTATTTATTTGAAGATTAATTTTCTCCTATAAATAGAGAGACTTAGGTTATTTGTAATGGTCGCCCATTTTTGTACCGAAGCTTTGCTTAAACCAATTTTCCCTTTTCAATAAATTAGAGATTTCTTGTGCAAAAGTAAACTACACCACCCTCCATAATTCACCATCCTCCATTGACATATAAGGCGTATTCCTGAGTGTCTCACCAAGAGTGTCGAACCACCTAGCATCTATAGGGCGTATTCCCGAGGATTCAAAGTGTAACTCAATCTCTTAACCCCGTAGTTTTCTCTTTGTATTTGAATATTGTGTTTATTGGATTGATCATTAATTTTATTATGGTTCTATATTTTGTATTGATTTCAATAATCTTCCATGCTATGTTTATGTTTAATGCTTGATTAGATATAAGGCGTATTCCCGAGTCTAGATCATTGAAAGTGTATAGGGCGTATTCCCGAGCACGTACTTAAGATAATGTACATGTATTTCATTAAACTAAGGTTTTGGAATTTCGTTGATTATAGAAATTGGTATGATTTATGAATGAGTTAGGTTAAAGATGAGTTGACCATGTAAATAATAGATTAGGTTAGTTTAGATTTAGTTTAATTACTTAGGACTTTAAAATCAATCTCTTTACCCCCAATTAATCAATCAAACGATAATCATACTTAGTTACCCTCAATCCCCAGTTAAGAACGATTCATATTTACCAATGCTACAATCTACAAAAAAAGGTTTTTAATTGCGTACGTTTCCTTAAGTATTGAGTGTGACTTTGTGTTTACTTTAATGCTTAATTTTTGCGTATCAAAGTGGTGGACAATTACTCTCAAATGACAAGGTAATGTCCCGTAGTGAGCCTTTTGTGTTAATTATTTTATATGATTTATATGATGCTAAATTGAGTTTTGGTTTTCAAAATACTCGTTACATGAAATTTATGAAATTGGTGAAGACCCAGATCCAAATTTCACAATAATGATTTGTTTTTATGAATGTGTGATGAGACGATTTAAACATGCATTAAGTAGTAAGGATAATGTAAGAATCGTGTGAGACTAATTTGAAATCAACTTTAAATGATTATTGATGAGACGTATATAGATACTTGAGAATTGTACTGAGTTTATATATAGATTTTGTCTTAATGTTGATTTAATTTGAAGAATGTTCCTATTTTAAGTCATGACATGTTAATGATAGGACGACGTATGATGATGGTTACATGATGACACAGTAAGATACTTGAATATGGTTATGCTTGCTTCACGAAATTTGGGTTGTATGAGCTTTGATCCAGGTTTCAGAATATGAATTCGAGTTCTAGGGATGATTATGTGCAATGAATGTCTACCTCTCTCGATACTGGTGTCTTGTTATGTTATGAGCAGGTCGCCTTGGATTGTAGAGTAATGCCCGGATATTATATCTTTAAGCGGCCATTCAGATGATGTATCCCCGAATGGTTGAGTTATTTGGTTGTCGTCCAGATGCTGTATCACTGGACGACCACTTAGATGATGTATCTCTGAGTGGTTGAGTGATCTGGTTAACACCTGGATGCTGTATCCCTGAGTCGCCACTCGGACGTCGAGCTGCGCTCCGTAGTTCCCGAGTGGTATATGATATGATGTTTGGCCTACCGGTAGTACTGTATGTTTATATGTGTGACACTCAGATGCTGTATCTCTGGGTGGCCGCTCGGATGATATATCCCCTAGTGCTTTTGACACAACCCACCCCCAATTCCCCAGGATTAAGGGATAAGTCATGCTCCCGTCTAACTTACGTGCGACACGAAGGCTAAATGCATGTTCAACCCCCGTGGAACACGCAAGCCAGACGAGGGATACCAGGCCAATGTACCAAAAACACCTTCCGATGTCCCAGAGTGCTCAGAACTTACTCTGGATTGCGTGTGTGATGTCTCCGTCTCTCTAACAACAGCCCGCACCACATCAAACCTGGAGGGTATCGAAAAATAAAAGACTGTGAGTGGACAAAAATAAAGAATACGTTCAGAAAACAGTTTATACGAAATTACATTTATACCCTCCATGAAAAATTAATGCATGCATTCAAAAACCATTTCATAACACTATTTCATATCCAAGATAAGAAAACCATCAATGAAAACCGGAAATCAAAATCAAGTACAGGCACTCAGCCCAAAATCCATAAAATCCAAATCATCAAAGGGCCACAACCCAAAATTCTGAAAACCAGTGAAAAACCAACCGAAAATCGCAATCATCAATCTACTGGATTTCATGCACCGAGTCTTTAAACTCAAAACACATGTGCATAATCAGACCTTTCCGGGATATCAACGAGTTTTTAAACTCAAAACAAAATCAACAGGCCTCGGAGGATATCACAATAACCGAGTCTTTAAACTCAAAACATATCGCTGAGTCTTTAAACTCAAAATATATCACCGAGTCTTTAAACTTAAAACATATCAATACAGGGCCCTCCCCTGTATCAATCAACCACGTCTTTAAACTCAAAACCAGATCCAGCCATATTCGGGTCTTTAAACCCAAAACCAAGTATCGACGGGTCTTTAAACCCAAAACCAAGTGAAAGTCATATAAATCCAAAAATCCATTGAAAATCAAATTCCAAAACCAAATCCAAAACTATCATTTGAAATCTCAATTCCAATCCGGAAATCTCATTAGAATCGAAACAGAAACCACGTTAAATCGAAAACCGAAATCCTTAGAAATAGGGCCTCAAGCCCGAAATCCTTTTCCAAAACTCATTTATAAACTCTTGAATCCAAATCATAATTCAAATCCCAAAATCAAATCATCAAAACCATGATCAAATCACAACATAAATCGTAAGCTCGTAAAACGTGAAAAACGTAAATATATCGAAATACATGAAAAATCGAAATCATAAATATCATAATCATAATCATAGAATCGCGTATAGAAAACATATAAAATCATTTATGCATGCATCATAAGTTAGAAAGAAAAGTCCACTCACTGACCATTCCCGATGCTGCCTCGATACGCGTGCAATTATGCTTTCCCTGCTAATCCACTATCACCGGCTTTTTCACGCGCCAGGCTACTGTTCATCTTCAACCTCAGGAAACCCGGTCTGAACCGGCCCGGTCCAGGCAAATCGGAGAGGACGGTTCAACCCCCTAAATTGTCCAATTTTGATCCGTTTTCAATTCTGTTCAATCCTATAGCTTCCTCTAAGTGTTTCCTATTAATCTACGGTGTCAAAACATCAATTTGGGCATAAGAATTTACCTTCATGATTTACAGAATGACCAGCCTTCCTTCGATCCTAGTCTCCGGCCTCCACAGGCCTTAGTTTCAGTCCTTATGAGTTCCTTGCAACCTCCAAAATAGTTTTCCATCATCACCATCGATCAGCAATCGCTACAAGCCATAATTCCATTTTTGAATTCGAGTAGTGTTCTTCGCGGGAACTTACCTCCCAAGACGTCGTGGGCTTCGCCGTGATCTCCATCACCATCTAAACCACTCCCTTTTCATCTTTTCTTCACAAAACAGGAGCCAAGGACGGGGTTTGAAAGCTTGTCTCAAAGGTTAGAGACCACAGTCCACGGCAGCAGTCGTGGCAGCACCACCACTGTAACCACCTCATCCTTCACTCACATCCACTCGTCACGGGTCAGCGTTAAAGGGAAAGGGATTCACGATCACTCACTCACCACCTCCTAGTTCTTCTCTGTTTTTCTCAGCTTAAGCCCAAAACCCTTGCAACCAATTCTCCCAAGTTTTAAAAACAAACGAGGAGGTGAGGAAACCTTCCACAACCATCCAGAGAGGACCAGATGTCCCAATCTGGTTTGGCACCAATCCTAAGGCAGCCAGGTGTCCAAATGTCACTGGGCACAAATCCTAATGCAAATAATAACCAGAATGCCCTTGAGGAAAAAATTACCATTTTGCCCCTAGCATGTTTAGATCAATATCCAAGCCATCCGTAGTCTGATGACAGCGTGCCGCCTATCATTGTACTCAGGGACTCGAGACCTACCTAACGGTCCTTAAACTACGTGAAAAAGACATGTCGTAGAAAAAGTCAACAAATTTCTCTTTTTCAAACAAATTACCAAAATACCCCCAAACTTCCGAACATCATAACTTCTTCCTCGAATGTCGGGATCAGACGTGCCACCTGTCTATGGACTTATGACGTCCCGAACTACATCACAGTCATCGGCCACAGTTTGTTTAACCGCCCGAAATAAAAGTCAACCGTTCGCCCATTCTAGGGCGAAACTGTCATTTTACACTGTCCGTCTGAAATCACCCAACTAATCACCGATTAATTTCACTAATTCGCCATTTGCCACTAATCTAATCCCTATTTCCGGGACGAGTCGTTACAATCTCCCCATTAAAAGAATTTTGTCCCCGAAATTCCGAATCTCGTACGTCCGCAACGAATTGGGGAATCCAACTAATCTCACACCTGGGTCTCCTAATCGGTGTTCATCAACTGCCAATCCAACCTTATCCTGACCTTTTCCCAAACTATCACCACGTCTCTGCCAAGCGAACCAACTCAACCAACTTTCGGTCCATCTGGCGATCATCTCATTCTCACCGAGGTCAACACATGTCCAACTCGTACCCGCGGTACCTCTAACATCACACCAGCCGATACTCACGGCTCCACTAACACTCGGTCGTGACGCACGACTACCAGTCATATCAACCACGACTCACCCTCGAGTCTTGTGTACCTAGTACCAACACCTCGGTACGTCATAACTTCTGCTGTCACCAGACACATATCTCATCGTGCAAACCAATTCTCAAGACGACATCTACCGGCATTGGTACTCCTATTCATCAATATCCGTTCCACGGTCTGTACTACTTCCGTCAGTGTTCCGCGCCAACCTCACCGAAGTCACAACGTACTCGCTCACACCGATCAACTCAACAACTCAACACACCGGTGGTTCCACTAACCACCAACACAATCAACCTGTGGAATCACCATCCACGTCTCACACTACCTGTCTGCAACTGGACCCTATCACATACCTATCAACCCGTGATCACAAATTTCTGCATCAGGGTCCTACCAGCCACTCATGGCTCTGAGCATCCAGCTCATCTTAATACTGACTCCTGCCAAAACCATGCAGATCACTCGGGATCACCCTGATCCAAGCCACGTACTCAGTCAATCCAGCAGATCGCAACTACTCTGATCGTTGATACAACCAACCACCAACAACATACCTTGGCACCAAGCCGATCACCAGTACCTCTACTAGAACATCACGATGCACATCTAATCGCATCGAAATGGTTCCAATTACTAATACAAACACGAAATATCTATCTCATATACATGCCCCAGTCTCACCTAATATCAATCACGGTGCATAGCACCAAAATATCACAATACATTCCTCAAGCACTACCAATGCCATACCACGGATCTCCACCGAACACATCGGCATCAGTCGGGCTCTAATACACCAATCACGCCATCCAACAACATCACAGTGCATCCTCCAACCAACATAGTGAAACACCGGGGCATACACAACCTCCTACTACTCACACTGAGTACAACATGGCTACGTGTCAATCAGGCTTCATTTTTAAAGTCCTTAGACCAAGACTCCAGACCCAACACGTCTTTCGAAGAATACCAACTGAATCCCATTCCGAGTCTCCTATGACAGGACCCATCCCGATCCCACGGGGACCACAAGGGGACGTGCCCTGCTCCCGTCTGACACCCAAAATCACATACCAATTTTAACCTCAAACGTTCAAATGCATAAATAACCAAATTAAAGTTTTACATCAAATCCAAAATAAACAAATGTCAGACAAGGGATGAAATCCAAAATTACAAGTTGAGAGCACGACTCTAAAATAAACATGCGGGTAAACCACCCAACAGGGGTTCAGGTACGCAGAAGTAGATCTATGCCTCAGCCTCAGGATCCTCCTCTACCTCAGTAGCACTGCCTGGAGGGGTTACCAAAACAATAAGGGTGAGTGGGCCGAAACTCAAGTTTATAAAACCGTTTAATAAGTAAAACATATAATTTACCCCTCTGTTTTCCAAACATGCATGCATCAGAATTTAAAACCATAAATCTTATAATAAGAATCATAAGGCATGTAATTAAAACCATAGACATAATTATAGCCACTGCACTATACACTCCAATAAGGTCACAGTCTCAAGGCTACGCGTGCCACTCGGGGTCTCAATCCCGAATCCAATCCTTGAACCCTATCTGGGTACGGCATCTCAAATGCCTAGCGTCCTAGACGCTCGATGTCCCTGACGTCAAATAAGCAATCCTGCTCCTAAGTCATTTTACGGTCCGGTTCCTCCGTAGAATGACCCCTCGCAGGCAATGCGCTATGACCACTCCGGGGTACCACATTCGGAGGAGACAGTATCACAAGAGTGGATCTATACAGTGCAGTACCAAATACATTTTATTGATATCCACATGCAAAACATATATACGTAGATAAAATCCAAACCAATCTTTAAGTTTCATCAAACGGCTCTCAAACCCAAATACCGTGAAACGTGCCATAACCATAATTTCAATATCATCAAAACCGTTTCATGATTCTAGCATGTGAATATGTAAGTAAATCAGAAAACAATTAAGCATGCAAGGGTTTAATGAAATCGGGCCCACTCATAGTACAATCCTACTGAAAACCGAACGTATACCCTCGTCCTGGTACTATTGTACAATCCCTATCATGTCCAAAGTATACGTAAAGGTCAATATAAGCCCCTAACATTTAACCATGAAACCCTAGACTGAAACCGGCCCGGAAAAACCGCCCGAACGCCCTTCCCGAGGCAATAAACCTCATTTTAACCAACTTAATGATCTCCGATCGACCCGAAACCACCGCCATTGGATCCGGATCGTCGAAACCTAAAGAATGGTGGTGGTCCCACCAAAAACACTGTTCACACGCGGCCACACGCGCCGGTCAACGCTCTGGTCAACGCAGGAACAGTTCCTGCTGAGGTCATCGCTGACGTCACTGTTGACGTCATCTGACAGCTGTCAGGTCTAACATGTCAGACTCTGACAGCTGTCAGGTCTGACATGTCAGACTCTGACAGGTGCCACGTGTCAACACACGATTGGTCCACCTCACTGATCTGTCAGGCCACGTGTCAGCACGGCACTAGTCCACGTCACTAATATGTCAGTGACACGTGGCAGTCCCTGATTGGGCCACGTCACTAACATGTCAGTGCTGACTGTGCACTGACATGTGACATGTGTCGGCTGAAGAGTGGTCCACGTCACCTGACAGGTCTAACAGGGTGCCACGTCATCACCACTGTCCTCTCGACGGGTCACCCGTTTCTCTGAAACTGGGTCGTTCAGACCCGCGAGATGACCCGGTCCCCAATCCTTCAATTCTCAACCATTTTAGTTCTGGTTTGTTCCTATGTGACCGTCTCAATCCCAGAAAGGGTTCTAACTAAACAAATTCATAAAACCAAGGCTGAATCGAAGGCTTACCTCGATGAACAGAACCGGTTCTCCCGTCGCCGTTTACTCTCTGTTCAGGTCACCACTGGTCGCGAAATCAAGCTTTGGAGGTTCCTATTAGTCCCTAGAATCGATCAGGGTTAATAGAAATCAAAGATACACGTTGGAAATCAAGCTTCCATTTCTGAGTTTTTCAAACAGTTTCGGGTTTAGGAACAGCCTACCTCGCCGTCGTCCGCCGCCGTGATCACAACCGTCCCTCAGCCTCACCAGCTCAGTCCAGCAACACACAATGCAAGGGTCAGGGTGATACGCAGGTGTGATGGTTGTATGGGTAGTATGTGTGTGTCGGGTAGGAAAATATATAGAATGGAGGGAAAGGAAATGGACGGTCCAGATTCAATCTGGGGAAATGAGATCAAGGGCTGAGAGGAAATCTGGGAACTTTTGATGAGTGGCTGAGATTAAAAGTTGGGTTTAATTCTATTTAATCACATAGTGGAGCTGATCCAATCTAGCCAATGGATGAGTGACACTTGTCACTCATCCAGGTGTCCTCCAATCATAATATCAGAATAAAATATTTGACACGATTACCGAGACGCAAACCTCCCGATTTCACGTTTCTGACCATAACTTCCTCGTACGAAGTCCGATTTCGGCGTGCCACCTGTCTACAGACTCAGGGCATCGAGACCGACCTAACGGTCCTTGAGTCATGTGAAAATTAGTTGCCAAAAGAGAAGTCAACATTTTCGCCTCAAACGTCCAAATTACGGTAATGCCCCTGAACTTCCGATAGTCGTAACTTTTTCCCTGATCGTCCGAATTGGACGTGCCACCTGTCTATGGACTCGTGACGTCCCGAAGTACGTCACGGTCATTGGTCAAAGTCCGTTTGACAAACCAATCAAAAAGTCAATAATTTGGCAATACAATTCACAGGGATAAAAACGTCAATTCATGTAATAATTTACAATATTAAAATCCTCAAATTTCCGAGGTGTTACATCCTAGGTCCCCCGGGTCTCCCGACCATCATCTAATCCAACACATCTCATTTACGTACACAAGGCAGACTCAGCACTAGATCCAAGTCCATCTACCCATACGTATACAAGACAGACCACTCATTCTGCACAAATCCAACATTTGCCTTGTCATCCTACTAACCTGTTCCAAGCTCTGTCTTGTATACGGTTCTTCTTATCCACCATGACTCAACCCTGATTCATTTGCTCCTAATTGGATCCCACTTCTCGTCCAAACAACCCTTACCATCAGACCACCACATCGAATCAAATCGATCCAGAATACCACACGTCTCAAGACACGTCTAGATTGTGGGTTCTCTTCAATAACCTTATATCGATCAGTTATAGTCACTCATTCTCATGCTTCCTTATTCTCTTTCTTTCGTCATCATACCACAGAACTCACAATGGTCCACAACCATGACATCACAAGTCATCCTACCTTAATCCAACTTAACACAATCCCATGACACTCACCACGCATGCCAAACATGGCGTCACCAAGTACTCTCTCTACTCCTGAACACATTCACACGTGTCCAAGATTAAGTGGGATCACAACTCCTGAAGTTCCATCAATGAGTCTCCAAAATCGACTCTGGAGTATCCATCACACGACATCTAACACCAACTCGGAATCAACACCACATCTCCTGATTCCGAGATTCCAACCATGTTGGAAGTGTATCCATCTTTCCAACCACGGAACTTCATCCCTAAAAAGTATACCATCACCGGACTAACCATCCAAACGTTAACTCCTCTACGGGACTTAGGAAAATCCACAACTCACTCGGACAACCCAACTAGTGTCCGTACCCAATCCAACTCACCGACCAACCTATGCACATCCAAAAGGATGTCAGTCATCACGTATCTTGATTCTCACATGTATCAACCTCTCCGAGGTTCAACTCCTGAGCACCACTAAAGTACGAGTCACCAATTCTCGGGATCACAATCAACGATTACTAACCTCGGCCTCCTTAGTCACTACCTACCAAACTCACTCATGGTCAACCTGACCATACCAACCTAGCCTGATCCAACACGAAGCATAGGCCCCATGCGCTTCCGCTGCACTACTCTGATCAAACTAACGACATCCTGACCGTTCGTACCGAAACATGACCTGCCACTGGTCATCAACTATCCCATCTCGGTTAGTGGTTTCTACCAGACACCGACACCTCACGACTGGTCACAACCTCCACTCACGATGTACCCATCCTTCCCTCACAAACATCCCAGCTCGTGGCACATCATCTCCGATCTAGGGCTCACAGCACACTACTCCCGAATCTCAGCTTATACCAAGCCAAAACCCTCAATCTACGCTCGGGTAGGGAAACTGACTCTTTACTAGTCGGGTCAAGCCCACCAATCTCCACAATCTTACAAGACTCGACCAGAATCATCCACCAAACCATCCAATACCTCGGCTGCACCCGGTAGCACCATCTCCAATCCGGCCATAAGTCGGCCCAAGCCACAACAACGAACTAAACACAAACCCCAACTCACGTTTTCTAGGCTAAGCACCTACACTGAGGTTTCTCACTAAGGTGCTCACATCTACTAGCTCAGGTGCACTCACACGTACCAATTGAGCCATCACGACCGGGTTCCACAGATCATCCTCACCACTAGGGTCGTCAGAACAGACTAACTCCGCTAGGAACATCCTCTAACTTAGTATCTACACAATCGTCAACCAGTAACCATCGCTAGGGGAAATTGTAACACCCCGGAAATTCGAGGATTTTAATATTGTAATTTAATATTTGAATTGACGTTTTTACCCTTGTGAATGGTATGGCCAAATTGTTGACTTTTTGATTAGTGGGTCAAATGGACTTTGACCAGTGACCGTGATGTAGTTCGGGACGTCACGAGTCCATAGACAGGTGGCACGTCCAATTCGGACGATCTGGGTAAAAGTTATGACTATCGGAAGTTCAGGGGCATTACCGTAAGTTGGACTTCACGGGCGAAAATGTTGACTTTTCATTTGGCAACTAATTTTCACATGACTCAAGGACCGTTAGGTAGGTCTCGATATCCTGAGTCCGTAGACAGGCGGCACGCCGAAATCGGACTTCGTATGGCTGAGTTACAGGTCTAGGAAGTGAGGGGCAGTTTGGTAATTATTTGAACCAGGGGCATTTTGGTCATTTCACCCTGGTTACTGTAGCAAACCGCGGGGGACATGGGCGGCACCACCATGTGCGGTGGTTCAGTGCACAATTGATTATGCTAATATGTGCTGGAATGTCTGGGCTGTCTTTTGCTTTTGAACGTGGCCTGAACCGTCCAGCCTGCACGGTCGAATTGAATATTGTGATTCGAAGCTTTTTTGGGGAACAATTTTCAGTGGACAAATTGGACTTCCACGAGCCTCTGGGACAGCTGAGGTTATTTAAAACTGATTAGAACATGTGTGAGCATCACTCTGCCATTAAGAAAACTGAGAATTGATGAAGAAAACCAGAGAAACCATTTCGGGCAAAATTGGAGGGAAAATCGGGTTTTGATTTCTGGTGACTGTTGGACCAAACCAAGGCCTGGTTTAGTCTTCTGGGAGTGTTTGGAACTCAACCACATCGAAATCAAAGTCCATCAGCCACGGGTGAGCTGGGAAGGTGATTGCTGTTTTCAGGGAAATCGCAGAGCTTGGGACGACAACCTTCAGGTACTTTCAGACACAATTGATTGTTCATTTTGGTTCGTTTTGATCCTATTATGCTTCCTGTGAAGTTAATTGGACAATGGGTTTGAAACCAGGGAGTTCTGGTGATTGACCCGTTTGGTTGATCACGGGTCGAGGGTCCATTTAAGGGACCAGTGAGGTTAATTGTTGACTCAGAACCTAAATTGGATAGTTAATGAACATGTTAGGAGCAAATTGGATTGAAATCGAGTAAGAATTGATGGGTATTCTACCGGGTCAAGCCGCGGGTGGCAGGCCCGTATTACAGACAAACGGGTGAAGGTGGTGACACTGTAGCTACAGTGTCAGGCACGTGACTTTCACGCACAGCCACTTTGGGCGGCGCGTGAGGGCGCGTTGGACCTTATCTCCGATCACGATCAACATGACTTTCGTTCCTCTCATCATTCTGAACATTTTTGGTGAATTAACCATGTTGATCTGGGATAGTTTTGATGGGTCAGTTTAGGGCCGGTTGCCTCTGGAAACGTGTTGGACGGCTTCCCCGAGCCGGTTTCTATTTCGGACTTTGTGGTTAAATGTTTAAGACTTGTTGTAGTGACCCTTACATGTGATTTGGACTGACAGGAATTGTACGATAATCCCGGTACAAGTTCGTACGCACAAGTTCATTGCGGGATCGTACTGTGAGTGGGCCCGATTTCATTAAACCCTTGCATGCTTAAATGTTTTCTGATTTACTTATATGTTCACATGCTGGAATCAAGATATGGTTTTGATGATATTGAAATTTCGGTTATGGCACGTTTCACGGTATTTGGGCATGAGACCCGTCTGATGAAACGTAACGATCGGTTCAGATTTTACCTATGTATACTCGTATGTTTTGCATGTGGATATCAATAAAATGTATTTGGTACTGCACTGTATAGATCCTTCCATATGATACTGTCTCCTCCGGATGAGGTACCCCGGAGTGGTCACGGACGTCTAGAACGTCCAGCGTCTATGACGCTAAGCATCGGGGATGCTGTACCCGAACAGGGTTCGGGGATTGAACTCGGAATTGAGACCCGAGTGGCACGCGTAGCCTTGTGATTGTGACCTTATTGGACGTCAGGGACGTCAAACATCAGGGATGTCGGGATTGGAGTGTATAGTGCAGTGGCTAAAATTATGTTTGTGGTTTTATTACATGCCTTATGGTTCATATTATATGATTAATGATTGTAAATAATACTGCATGCATGTTTTGGAAAACGGAGGGGTAAATTATATGTTTTACTTACTAAACGATTTTATAAACTTGAGTTTCGGCCCACTCACCCTTAATGTTTTGGTAACCCCTCTAGGTCGTGCTAATGAGGTAGAGGAGGAACCTGAGGCTGAGGCATAGATCCACTTCTGCGTACCTGAACCCCTGTTGGGTGGTGTACCCGCAGGTTTATGTTAGAGTCGTGCTCGCAACTTGTCGTTTGGATTTCATCCTTTGTCTGACATCTGTTTAATTCGGATTTGATGTATAACTTTAATTTGGTTATTTATGCATTTGATGTTTTTGAGGCTAAAATTGGTATGAATTATTGGGTGTCAGACGGGAGCAGGGCACGTCCCCTTGTGGTCCCTGTGGGATCGGGGTGGGTCTTGTCAGAAATCCCTCAACTTCTAGATATCAAGTTCCTTTACCTCCGCAACTCGAGGCCTCCAGCTACTTGTAGCCGCAAAAGTCCAAACTCGAAAAATCTGACCAAGGGGTCACAATGCCATGCTATAATCATCCAAACGCCATCTGGCCCAACAGGCCACCGTCATCGGGCCCCACATGCCGACCAGCCAACCATCAATGGTATCTCACTGGTTACCATCTGGGTATCACTCTAGCACCCATCCGACCATAGGGTCCAACCAAACATCGATCATAACTAGCATCCAAACACGATATTCGTTCCGGCCCAAAGCCGTCAGACATCACACCTCACCGTGTATCAGGCGACCAGCATTCCGTCGCTAGGAATCTAGCCACTACCTAAGCCACTAACTAGCGTACGATCACTCGATATCACTCGTGTATCCAGTTGACGATGGGTTGTTCTGCGTTGAGACATCACCTCCACAATAGCATCACAACACACAAGTCGACGAACCAACTATTCTGGAAGCCAAACCTCGCGCAGAGCGCACAAATACAGCTATGATACCAATTTGACACGACCCACCCCCAATCCCCCGAGATTAAGGGATAAGTCATGCTCCCGTCTAACTTACATGCGACACGAAGGCTAAATGCCCGTTCAATCCCCGTGGAACACGAAAGCCAGACAAGGGAAACCAGGCCATTGTACCAAAAACACCTTCCGATGTCCTAGAGTGCGCAGAACTTACTGTGTATTGCGTGTGTGATGTCTCTATCTCTCTAACAACAGCCCGCATCGCATCAAACTTGGATGGTATCGAAAAACAAAAGACTGTGAGTGGACAAAAATAAAGAATAAGTTCAGAAAACAGTTATACGAAATTACATTTATACCCTCCACAAAAAACTAATGCATGCATTCAAAAACCATTTCATAACACCATTTCATATCCAAGATAAAAAAACCATCAATGAAAATCGGAAATCAAAATCAAGTACGGGCACTCAGCCCAAAATCCATAAAATCCAAATCATCAAAGGGCCACTGCCCAAAATATCTGAAAACCAGTGAAAACCTAACCGAAAATCACAATTCATCAATCTACTGGATCTCATGCACCGAGTATTTAAACTCAAAACACATGTGCATAATCAGGCCTTTCTGGGATATCAACGAGTTTTTAAACTCAAAACACAATCAACATGCCTCGGGGGATATCACAATAACCGATTCTTTAAACTCAAAACATATCACCGAGTCTTTAAACTCAAAACATACCAATCCAGGGCCCTCCCCCGTATCAATCAACTGAGTCTTTAAATTCAAAACCAGATCTAGCCATATCCGAGTCTTTAAACCCAAAACCAAGTATTGACGGGTCTTTAAACCCAAAACCAAGTGAAATTCATATAAACCCAAAAATCCATCGAAAATAAAATTTCAAAACCAAATCTGAAACCATCATTTGAAATCTCAATTCCAATCCGGAAATCTCATAAGAATCGAAATTGAAACCACGCTAAATTGAAAACCGAAATCCTTAGAAACAGGGCCTCAAGCCCGAAATCCTTTTCCAAAATCCATTTATAAACTCTTGAATCCAAATCATAATTCAAATCCCAAAATCAAATCATAAAACCATGATCAAATCACAACATAAATCGTATGCTCGTAAAACGTGCAAAAAGTAAATATATTGAAATATGTGCAAAACTGAAATCATAAATATCATAATCATAATCATAGAATCATGTATAGAAAACATATAAAATCATTTATGCATGCATCATAAGTTAGAAAGCAAAGTCCACTCATAGACCATTCCCGATGCTGCCTCGATACGCGTGTAATTACGCTTTCCTGGCTAATCCACTATCACCGGCTTTCCCAAACCTGTTCAAATCCCATAATAAGGTCACTAACTACTTCATAATGCATCTACTAAAGCCCCGTAAATTTTTTTGAATTTTTAACTATTTTTAAAGGAGCCCTAAAATCTTCAAACATCCCGAAACATATCGAGACGATTCTGATCGACTCGAGACCAGTCCTAAAATGTTCGTTACATCGAATACTTTAAAAGTTATGTTGAAACTTTCCTCAAAAGACATGCCACGCAACCACATGCGACGCCCAAAAGGGTTACGCATGGGCCTCACGCGCCAGGCTACTATTCATCTTCAACCTCAGGAAACCCGTTATGAACCGATTCGAACCGGCCTGGTCCAGCCAAACCGGCGTGTCAGGACCCGACCCTTCTCGGTCAGGACCCGACTCATCTAGCACCATATTGTCCGCTTTGGGCCTCGCCCTCACGGTTTTGTTTTCGGGAACTCATGGTGCAACTTCCTAGGGGGTCACCCATCATGGAATTGCACCAGCCTCAACTTGCTTAACTTTGGGGTTCTAATCCCCCCCAAAGCCACTTGAGCTCCCAAAAGGCCTAGTGCTAGATAGGTGTGTGCCTACACCTTTAAGGCACACCACCATCCTCTCCTAGACCATTCCCCCTCGCAGGAATGTTTGATTTTTCACCGTTCCCTCCAGGACACGGGTCTTACAATCCATCCCCCTTAAGGCCCAGCGTCCTCGATGGCACACTTCTCGGTCAGGGTCTGGCTTTGATACCAAATTGTCAGGACCCGAGCCTCCTTGGTCAGGACCCGACTCATCTAGCACCATATTGTTCGCTTTGGGCCTCGCCCTCACGGTTTTGTTTTCGGGAGCTCATGGTGCAACTTCTCAGGGGGTCACCCATCATGGAATTGCACCAGCCACAACTCGCTTAACTTTGGGGTTCCAATCCCCCCCAAATCCACTTGAGCTCCCAAAAGTCCTAGTGCTAGATAGGTGTGTGCCTACACCTTTAAGGCACACCACCATCCTCTCCCAGACCATTCCCCCTCGCAGGAATGTGGGATTTTTCACCGTTCCCTCCAGGACACGGGTCTTACAATCCACCCCTCTTAGGGCTCAGCGTCCTCGATGGCACACTTCCCGGTCAGGGTCTGGCTCTGATAACAAATTGTCAGGACCCGACCCTCCTCGGTCAGGACCTGACTCATCTAGCACCTTATTGTCCGCTTTGGGCCTCGCCCTCACGGTTTTGTTTTCGAAAACTCATGGTGCAACTTCCCAGGGGGTCACCCATCATGGAATTGCACCAGCCTCAACTCGCTTAATTTTGGGGTTCCAATCCCCCCCAAAGCCACTTGAGCTCCCAAAAGGCCTATTGCTAGATAGGTGTGTGCCTATACCTTTAAGGCACACCACCATCCCCTCCCAGACCATTCCCCCTCGCAGGAATGTGGGATTGTTCACCGTTCACTCTAGGACATGGGTCTTACACGGCGAGGGCGGTTCAACCCCCTAAATCGTCCAATTTTGATCCGTTTTCAATTATGTTCAATCCTATAGCTTCCACTAAGTGTTTCCTATTAATCTACGGTGTCTAAACATAAATTTGGGTATGAGAATATACCTTCCCGATTTGCAAAACGATCAACCTTCCTTTGATCCCAGTCTCCGGCCACCACATGCCTTAGTTTCAATCCCTATGAGTTCCTTGCAACCTCCCAAACAGTTTTCCATCATCACCTTCGATCAGTAATCGCTAAAAACCATAATTCCATTTTTGAATTCGAGCAGTGTTCTTCGCGGGAACTTACCTCCCTTGCCGCCGTGGGCTCCGTCGTGACCTTCATCACCATCCAAACCATTCTCTCTTCATCTTTTCTTCACAAAACAGGAGCCAAGGACGGGGTTTGAAAACTTGTCTGGTCTGATCTTCCCGGTAGCCTCTATTTAGTCTCATGGGTTCGAGGCCACCGTCCACGGCAGCCATCGTGGCAGTACCACCACTGTAACCACCTCTTCCTTCTCTCACATCCACTCATCACGGTTCAGTGTTTGAGGGAAATGGATTCACAATCACTCACTCACCACCTCCTAGTTCTTCTCTGTTTTTCTCAACTTAAGCCCAAAACCCGTGCAACCAATTCTCTCAAGTTTTTAAAAACAAACGAGGTGGTGAGGAAACCTTCCACAACCATCCAGAGAGGGCCAGATGTCCCAATCTGGTTTAGCACCAATCCTAAGGCAGCCAGGTGTCCAAATGTCACTGGGCACAAATCCCAATGCAAACAATGACCAGAATGCCCTTGAGGTACAAATTACCATTTTGCCCCTAACATGTTTAGATCAATATCCAAGCCATCCGAAGTCCGATGACAGCATGCCACCTATCGTTGTACTCAGGGACTCGAGACCTACCTAACGGTCCTCAAACTACGTGAAAAAGACCTATCATAGAAAAAGTCAACAAATTTCCCTTTTCAAACAAATTACCAAAATACCCCTGATCTTCCGAACATCATAACTTCTTCCTCGAATGTCGGGATCGGACGTGCCACATGTCTATGAACTTGTGACGTCCCGAACTACATCACAGTCATCGGCCAAAGTCCGTTTGATCGCCCGAAATAAAAATCAAACGTTCGCCCGTTCTAGGGGCAAAACCGTCATTTCGCACCGTCCGTCCGAAATCACCCAACTAATCACCGATTAATTTCAAAAATTTGTTATTAACCACTAGTCTAATCCCGATTTTCGGGACGGGTCGTTACAGGTTATATGATATGATGTGTGACTAACGCTCAGACGTGGTATCCTTGAGAGGGAACCCATATGCTAGGCAATGAGTTGTGAATAGAACACTATGCTTAGTGAGATTATGCATTGGACTGAGGTAAATGTTGTGTGTGGGAACTTGTGCAAGAGTTATCTATTATTCTTGTGATATGTTTGGTTTAAAACTAGATTCTTTGTTCTGAATGTTAACCTTGTGTTTTAGTATTGGTTTCTCAAATTTTCCCACTATGATGATTGTGGCTAAACTCTCCTCGAGACGTGTGCTTGCCCGTAGTGCAGTAGATGTGGTGATTGATATTGTGTAGTCGAGGATGGGTATAAGTGATGTGTTATTTGTGTTGACCATTATGGTGATTTGCGTGCTTGTTGTCTTGATTTTTAATGTTGTTTCATTATGGTTTATGACATAAGATTTTGTGATATTGGATCTTGGTGATTTGGGTATGATTTCTAGATGGTTTTACGAAAATTATTTGATGGCTCATTTTACGAAGTTTTCTTGAGTATATGTACCCAGATTTTGTTTTAGTTATAGATTTGGAATGAATAAGGTTTGTGCAGGAAATAATATGATCATGGAGTATTTACGATTTTTCTTATGATTTGCGGATGATTTTCACGGAAATTGAAATTCTGCCCGTTTTACGAAGTAAAATATATAATTTTGTCTTGGGCTTAGGCTCGAGGTTCGGATCCTGGTTTGTAGTATTGATATATGATATGGCTGTGAACTTTCAGTATTTGTGATAGGTGACATGTTATGATAACTGTTTGGACGATGTGTTGTGTCAGATTTGGTTCATATATGACTGTTGTGATGACCTGATGATTGTTGTGGTGGGTACCTATGATAATTTTAACGATCATTAATGTTGTTTGTTGGTATTGATTGGGGAATTATTGTTAGTTATTACTTTCCTGATATGTTCAGAAACTTGTTATATTAAAATTTGAAATATTACGGGTAGGTTGTGATGATTTGAAATTTGGGGAAAGGTAGTGCTTGAGGTGGTGATTAAGTTTGAAATTATGCTGAAATTTTAGAGGACGAAATTTTTTAAGGGGTGGAGATTGTAACACCTCGGATATTTGAGGAAATGGAAAATGACCATTTTGCCCTTAAAAGTCAACATGTTGAATTTTGACCAGAAGATCTTATGGATGTACCGAGAGGACCGTTATGAAGGTCTCTAGATCTTGAGTGCGTAGATAGGTGGCACGTCGAAATTGGAGATCATATGAGGTTGTTTTGGGTAAAAAATCCTTAAGGGTATTTTGGTAGTTTTTACATGGAGGGCATTTTGGTCATTTTGTGTGAGAAGCCTAGGTCCTTCTAGAATATTCAACATTTCTCCCCTCATTCTCTCTATTGCCAACCTGCCTTATGTGTGTGTGTATATATATATATATATCTACATGTTTGTATAAAGGTAGGGAGAGATGGGGAAGGTATAATGGGTTGGCTTTCACCGAAGAAGAGAAAAACAAAGGGGTGAAACCCGTGAGAAAGAAAAACAAGGAGAAGAGAAGAAAATATATAGGGGTGAAAGGAAGAGTAAGAGGGAGGAAGGAGGATCAGAATGGGCTGGAGAAGGCGGCGCCAATCAAACTCGGGAGCAAACCGCGAAGACTCACGGTTAGTCGTGAGGATGCAACATGTTTTGAAGGTTTCCAGTGGCAGGACTCGGCCCCCGAAAACACATCAGTTATCTGGTGTGAAAGTAAAGGTTTTTGAAGGACGAGGATAGCCTTGTGATCATTCTGACATAAGAACTGAGGTGTTAAACCCTGGGGAGACCGTTGAACGGCTCTAGGAAGCCATGGACGAAGGGTTCCAATGGATGAACCACCATTTCATATAAGTTTCTCTAAGTTTAAAATCATAGGGAACCTTATGAGGTTGATTAGTGTCTATTAGATGGTTGGAACATCCATTTTGAACATGAAATGGCCAAAAGAATGCCAGGTCATCGTCGCAGGTTGGAACGACCCAAAACCAGTAAACGGGCTTGACCAGCTGGAGGTAAGGGATAACCTGCCGGCGCGTGACCACCACGCACAGAGACCTTCTCTCGGCGTGTGTGGTGGAGTTAGTCGGTTCTATCAACATGAAAGTTGTTCCTTATTTTTTTTTTTGATTTAATGGTGCCAAGATTGTGTTATTTGGAGATCGTTTAGGTACAGTTTTAGATGTACAAAAGAGTTTTTTTTATTGGGTTTTAATTGTGTTTAATAAAAAGTATAGGATTTTAAATGGAGCAATTAGTTAATTAACCTAGATTGTTTTGTGGGTTTGAGGATAACAAATGAGGTGGTTAGCCTTGAATTATTGTATGATTTGACTAAAGTATCATTATAAGTATTTTAGTTTTGTAATTATGAACTTGAGTAGTAATTAGTACCATACTTAGTTATGGTTATGATCTTGGTTAAGTAGTATTATATATATATATATATGATCTTACTTATGACTAAATTTTAGGGATTGTGTGTGTGGACTAATAAGCAATGGTCTAGTATGGTAGTCCATAAGGATTAATTAGAAAAAACTGTGAATTGCACATTAAAGCATTAAAAAGAGTTTCTTTTGACTATAATTTGAGTAAAATCATTTGGTGGATATTCACAAGAAGTAAAACTTGTGGTATTGACAATACTTATGATTGTGGATGTTATTAAGGAAAGGTTGTGAACCCTGTTATAATCGTAGTCGAATAAGGATTAGTATATATGTCTAAGATAATGTTAAATGGAAATATAAAGATAGAAACGAGTTGCAATTGATGAATTCTTCTCCTTGTCGAGGAGAGGGTTAGACGTGAGCAGTAACCCCCGCAAGGATGGATTAGGTTTGGTTAAGTGAATAAATTAGGCGTAATCAAGGTTAGTAATATCTCTTATCTAACCCAAGCTGTCAGATGGAAGTAGGACTGGTCTGGTTTTCTTGATAATTAGGGACGGGTTCTGTCACCTAGTAGCCATGTGTCAGCCACGTGGCAACCTTATCAAAAAAAATTAGGCCACGTGGCAGCACGGGTTAGCGCTGATTGTGCCACACATGCACTCCCATAGCGGCGCATGGTCGCAAATCTCGTGACACGGTGGTGTGTGTCTAACAATTTTCGACATTCTGAATCCAATGGTGCTGGTTTCGAGGTGATCAGACATCGTCTCAGGGTAGTTTTAAGGGTTTAAAGTGTATGTTTTACATTTCAAATTTTGTATTTAAATTCCGGGACATAAGGTTTGTATTAGGAAACTACCTAGGGCTTTTATGACCCAAAAGTTATGATTTTTACAGGCGACATGACCTCCGAAGCTGGTGAAGATCGTGTAAATCGAGAATAATCACATAATAATTACGATGAGTGAACATTTATTTTTATTATAATATTATGCATGCATGTTTATGTGTTTTAAATGATTTTCTATGTGATCTTGATGATGTTTAACTAGTTATGATTTTCGTGTAATTTTTGGATGGTTTTACGAAAGATGTGTTGCTGCACATTTTACGAGAACTTGATATATGTCGTGTTCTGGATTTATTCTGGATTGAGTTATAAACATGTGTTTTCTCACTATTTTTATATGGTTGGTATATGTGTTGGGGAAACCCTCCTCAAGGTGCTGGGTTGGTTGGGCAGTCTCAGATGTCATCTTGAGATTATTATTATGATTGGACCGAGACTTGCTTTTTAATACAATCGATTTTCTTGACTCTCCAAGGCGTGACACGAGGACTGTGGACTGTCTGGTGAACAAAGGCATATTCTAGGTTTTGCGCACTTGTCAGCTTGTTAGGGTAGGATTGAACGTTTTGAGTTGTGATATAGCTAATACTTATGCTCTATAAATAGTAGTGTAAACTTTATCCCTTGTCTGACAGTTGATAAATTGTTTTAAATGCTAGTTTGTTGTAGGGTTATTTTTGGGCTTTTGACAATACCGGTCTGACGGGAGTAGGACCTCCTCAGTTATCGGGAGGGCTCCTGTCCACGTGGTGTTAGAGCATAGGTTTATTATTGCTTACTACACTTTCGGGTGCAGGGTGTGAACTAAGGTGTGTTTGTTTTAGAAAATAAAAGATCATGGTGTACTTCTAGAAAGATTTCATGTTAGGCTAGGATTGATCGACCAGATCATTGAGACACAATTTTAGGATCCTACTTTATGCATTATGGGATGGATGTGAAAGCAGGGGACAAACAAGTATTTATGCATACTGATGATGAAGCCTTATAGAAAGAAGGTTGGTTATGTGTACCTGAGGATGAAGAATTAAAGAAGAAAATTTTGGAGGAGGCCCATAGGTCAGCTTATGCGGTACATCCTGGCGGGACCTAGATGTATCGTACTCTTAGATAACATTATTGGTGGGATGGCACGAAATGAGAGATAGCAAGGTACGCAACTAAGTGTCTGATTTTCCAGCAAGTAAATGCTGAGAGATAGAAGCCTTATGGAGCCTTACAGTCATTTCCGATCCCTGAGTGGAAGTAGGACCATGTAACGATGGATTTTGTATTTAAACACCCAAGGACTCAGAAAGGGTTCGACAGAGTCTGGGTGGTTGTGGATAGATTGACTAAGTTGGCTCATTTTCTTCTAGTACTGGAAAACAATGGCATGGAGCAACTTACTATAATTTGCGGATGAGATTGTGAGGTTACATGGAACCCCAAAATCGATTGTGTCGAATTGAGATTCTAGATTTACATCCCGGGTTTGGAAAAGTTTGAAAAAGGTATTTGGAACGAAACTATATTTTAGTACTGCTTTTCATTCCCAAACTGATGGCCAATCTGAGCGGACCATTGAGATTTTGGAAGATATGATAAGAGCCTGTAATCTACAGTTCCAGGGGAGTTGGGACACTTACTTACCAGTCGTGGAATTTGCTTATCATAATCAGCCTAGTATCGGGATGGCTCCATATAAAGCATTATACCGACAAAAATGTGGATTCCTCTTAGTTGGACTGAAGTAGGGGAAAGGAAATTGTTGACACCTGAGATTGTAGATGAGTTAGAAGAAAAATTTAAGATTGTCTGAGAACAGTTGAAGGCTGCACAAGACCTTCAAAAGAGTTATGCTGATTGCCGGACACATGAGTTGGATTGTTGCGGGGGATCGAGTTCTCTTGAAACTATATCCTTGGAAGGGGATTGTGCGGTCTAGCAGGCATGGAAAATTCAGCCCCAATTATATTGGACCTTAAGAGATCATTGAGAGGATAGGTCCAGTACCCCACTGAGCTTGGAGAGGACTTGATATGTTTCATATCTCAATGCTTAGAAAGTATCTACCTGATGCATCACACATTTTGAGGCAGTACCCCACTGAGCTTGGAGAGGACTTGATTTTCGAGGAACATCCTGTGCAGATTCTGGACTGAAAAGATCAGGTGCTTTGTCATAAAGTTATCCATCTAGTGAAGGTGATATGGAGGAATCAAAATGTGGAAGAAGCCACAGGAGACCCTGAGGCACAAATGCATACAAAGTATCCATATTTGTTTCTTTAAATTTTGGGGACAAAATTGTCTTTTAGAGGGTAGTTATAACTGTCCAGAACATCGGATAGTGTATTATAGAAATTAACTATTTTGCCTTAGTACTGCTTCTATTGACTTTTGATTAGGTCTATCGTATGGGTTGTTTGTGACCACCAATGAGTAGATCTCGAAATGTTAAATTCATAGATAGGTTGTAACGACCCGTTCCGAATTATCAGGATTAATTAAGACTTAATGATGGATTAGCAAGGATAATCGAGGATTAGATGAGGATTAGCGGACGTTCAGGGCGAAATGACGATTTTGCCCCTAGAATGGGCAAATTGTTGACTTTTTGTTCAAGCAGTCAAATGGACTTTGGCCGATGACTGTGACGTAGTTTAGGACGTCACGAGTTCATAGACAAGTGGCACGCCCGATTCCGACGTTCGAGGAAGAAGTTATGATTTTCGGAAGTTCAGGGGCATTTTGGTAATTTGGTTGAATAGGAGTAAATAGTTGACTTTTGACGCGGGAGGTCTGATGGTCGAGGGATAAAGACCGTTACGTAGATTGGGACGATATGAATCCGTAGACAGGTGGCACGTCGAATTTGGACGATCGACTGGGAAGTTAAGGTTCACGGAAGTTCGAGAAATTATTGCACGAAGTTCGAGACGGAAATTATTAGTCAGCAAGTGGGGCCCAGATATTTTGGGGCAGGCCCAATGGATGAATGACACCTGTCATCCATCCATTGCCCACCCAAATTGGTTCATGCATATCAGTTTCACCTTCTTTGTTTCTTTCATACGAAACCGATCAAAACATCCAACCCAATCCAACACCCTTCCCCACCTAATCATGCTTGTGAGGACCAGAGAGTGATGGAGGGCCGTGTGGATGCTGGTGGCTGGCCAGGAACAACGCCGCCGTTAACGGCGGCCATGGACCCGAGCAAGGTACCCGGTTAGACCCAATTTCTCTTTTATTTCGATTTTACGTTATGGATAGCTTAGGATGATTGGAAGATGATTTTTGGGTTGTTAGGAAGATTATGGGATGGATTTGATGGTGGTTCACGGCTGAGGAAGCCCTGAGGGTGGCTGGGAAAATAGAGGCCATGAAGGGTATGTCGAACCAAGGGATTTTTGATGGTTTTCCTTGGTTTTCTTTACATAATTAGGTTGCTAGGACTGAAATAGGGAGATTGGGATTAAAAAGGAAGGAATTGGACGAAAAATATGGAAGATATGGGGCCAGACCGGTCACACCGGTCCAACTGGACTAGCCAAACCAGTGAACCGGCCAGACCTGGTTCAATCGCAGGAAGAAAATGACTGCACAGTAGGTGCGTGAGGCCCACGTGCAGGGCAGTCTTGGGGTGCGTGAGCGGTCTGATGGGGAAACTTCCAACATGTAATTTCATCTATTCGATGCAACGAACATTTAGGGACTGGTTTCGTGTCAATCGGACATCGTTTCGACATAGTTCGGGCTGTCCGAAGGTTTAGGTTCATGAATAAAAATAGTTAGAAATTCCGAAAAATTACGAGACTTTAGTGAGGGGTTATTTAAGTAGTGAGTAACCCTTTAAATTAATTTGGACAGGTTCGGGAACCCCGGAGGTGATGATTGGTCCGGGAGATGCTTATGGCATACGTATCAAGGCGCGACTTCGGACGGTCTGTGAGTGGACCTTTCTTTCGAACTTAATGTATGCATAAATGTTTTATAAGTGTTTTAATATATTTTTTGTGATGCCATGAGTGCATTTGTTTGTGGTAGCCAAGGATTTACGTATTTGCACATATTTCAAGATTTCTGGTTTTATACGATGCTTGTACATGCTAGGTTTTCAATGAGGATTTAATGAATGGGTTTTGGATTTAGAAATATGAACTCAAGCATGAGGCCCGTTTGATTTACAAACTCTCGGACTTGGAGTCCATTTGATTTAACGAGTAATCGGACCGAGGGTCCATTTGAGTTATACGATCGGGCCGAGGGTCCCTTTAGTTTACGAATCCGGGCTTGAGGCCAATTTGGTTATTATATCGAGTTGGAGGCCCAGTTGACTATAGTATCAGGCTTGAGGCCCCGTTGGTTGTGAAATCGGGCTTGAGGCCCCGTTGAGTTATGGTTTCGGGCTTAGGGCCCAGTTAGTCGTGATATCGGGTTAGAGGCCCAGTTGATTGTGAAATCGAACTTAAGTCCCAGTTTGGTTTACGATATGAGAATTTGGGTTAAGACCCTATTGAAACTGTGGATTTAGGCCGAGGCCTGTGAAATTGATTTGAATCGGATTCGAGGAATCCTGTTGAGATGAATCGGGTATGAGACCCAGTTGAAATGTATTTTGAGAAAGAAAGTGTTTTGGAAAATGTATATATACCCTCCATATAATTTATATAGTCTCCTCCAGACGTCAACGTGGAGAGTCACCATCCACAGACCAGAATGGGTATCCCCATAGGGATCCCATTCTAGGAGTGGAGGTTATGATGTGGTCCCGGACCAGATTTCGGAGAGATGTTTGGACTAGATCCGGAGATAGAGCTCGGACTAGATCCAGAGATAGAGCCTCCCAGATGGAGAATTCCTGGGGGAAGACTCGGAGTGAGACCCCGAGTGGTGTGCACACTAGTATAGATATGATGAATCGTGACATAGATCGGGGATGTGTTCCCTAGGGGCTGTGTGCCCCGAGTTGGCATCTTCTCGGAACTGCCACGGATGGGTTATACGTATGTTGATACGTATGATGTTTTATGAAAATGATTGGGGGCGAAGACCCTGTGTTCCATGTTTTAGAAAGTGATTTGGGGGCAGAGACCCCGTGTTTTATGTTTTGGAAAGTGGGTTGGGCGGGAGACCCCGTATTCTGTGTTTTGGTATTTCACTGAGAATGGTTTTGGACTGAGTCCCACTTATGTTGGATTGGGGATGAGTTCTCATGTATTGATTTACGGGATTTGTGATTTCGGGTCGGGGACCCATAAATGGATTTATGGTTCATGACGGTTTATGGGGACCAGCATGAACCCGTGAAAAGTTTTTATGGGTCATGACAGTTTATGGGGACCGGGCATGAACCCTTGAAAGGTTTTGAGAATATGTTTGACAAATGGTTTTATGAACGTTTTGATAAAAGGTTTTTGAATACATGCATATACTTTTTAGTGAAGGGCATAAATGTCTTTATGTGAAAATATTTTTAATGAAATGATTGTTTTGTCCACTCACGACTTTTGATGTTTTAATGCCCTTCAGGTTGATCGCGGATGCGGGCTGTAGCAGAGATCGAGACATTACACTCCTCCTCCTACGATCCTAGCGTACTCTGGAAGCCCCGGTGAGGGCTAGAGACAGAATTTTCCCTAGCGTACTTCGTGTCAGACGGGATCAAGCGCGTCCCACATTAATCTCGGGGGATTTGGGACGAGTCCTGGCATAGATAGTATGCGACGATCGGAGGTTGGTTAGTCAAGTTACAGATCTAGATTGGATAAGGGTATTATGCTCATTTTGCACCTAAAGGGGTATTTTGGTAACATCACTTGGAGATCTTTCTAGATAGTTGTTTGAAGGCTGACATGTGTCCCTCTATCATTTGGGGAAGTGTGCAAGTTGATCGGCCGAGAAGAAAAACAACAATGAAAAAGAAGAAGAACCAGAGAGAGGGAGAGAAGAAAGAAAAGAGAGGAAATGGGAATAGAGATAGATATAGAGAGAAAGAGAGAAAGAAAGAAAGTGTGTGTATGTGTGTGTAAGGTCAGTCCACAAAGTGGAAGAGAGAGAGAAGGAGATATCGAGAAGGAGAAAAACTGAAAAATTGAGTTTGAGTTGCACCCCTAAGTGTTTAATTGAGAATACTAGAAACATGGTTGTTGAGCTTCCTTCCAAGACCCCACGGTCTCCCCAAGCTGTTTATGTGAAGTTTTGGATGCGGGAGTTATTCAAAAACTGAGGAAACTGAGGAATAACACTGGACAAATTTCAAGCGCTCAGGCGTAGGTTTAAGGTGACGTTTTCATATTTTGGACATTATAGATCAATTTATGAGATTATTTAGAGTATTTTGGTCAAAGAAGGAAGGAAAAAGGATGAAAAATAGTGAATTTAGAACCGGGTCGACCTGTTGGGTCTAAAAATCCTAAACCAGAGTTTCGGGTCGACCTTTCATGAGATTAAAGGAGGTGCTGATGTGACACTCCTGACGAGGCAACCATGTGGCAGAATATGTCAAACAGTGAGTTGACATGGCGCTGACGTGGTAGGTGATGTGGCAACCACGTGGAAAACTTCAAGCTGGGCATCGTATTCCTAAGTCGTTCCACACTCAAACGTCGAGTTGGGCTCCGTATTCCGAGTGGTTTGGCCTACCGATAGTGTTATTATGATATGTTGATTTGGAATGTAGGCATCGAGGATGGGATAACTTGGTGTGACTGTGATGGTGGCCTTTTGATATATACATATATATTTTCTTATGTTTGACTTCCCTTTAGATATTATCGGTTTTATTTACCCCCCAGGCCGTGACACGATGATGAGGGTCTGCCTTTTGAACAGAGGTGTATTCTAGGTTCTACGCACTCGTTAACTTGTTAGGCTAGGACTGGAAGTTTGAGTTGTGTTATAACTAATACTTATGCTCTATAAATAGTAGTGTAAACTTTATCCTCTAACAGTTGATGAATTGTCATAAATGCTAGTTTACTTTAGGGTTTTTTGGGTTTTTGATAATACTTGTCAGACGGGAGTAGGACCTTCTCGGTTATCGGGAGGGGTCCTGTCACCAAATACAAGTCAAAACCATTTCCAAATTAAGCATGAGCTCGAACCACCATTTCCATGAATACCAACAAAAATTCACGCCTAGAAATCATTTTATAAATTTTGAAATCATCAAGTGATCATGTCAAATCATCATTTAAATCAAGTCATGCGATAAAACATTTAAACAAATTTAAATATGCATGCATCAATGTTATCAAAGAAATGTCCACTCGCACACCGTCCATGTAGTTTAACTCCGAGTGGTACACTCTTTCGAAATTTCGAGGAACCCTCAGTCCTTTCATAAACCACCACTAATGGTCACTAATTTCGTAAGTAATCTCACCTTAAAATTCCGTAAATTCTCGGGATAAAATATACACTTTAAAACATAACATAATACTTCGGACACCCAAAACTACATCGAGACTGTGTTCAATCAACCAGAAACTTGCGCCAAAACGTCCAAAATATCGAAAACATTGAAAATTTTATTGGTCGTACCTTGAGAAACCCTTACAAGCACCCCCACGAACTGGCCAAACCCCATGCACGCGGGCCTCACACGTTGTGCAGGTCACCATCCTCCTCTAGCCAGGTCGACCCGAGGGCCTGTGCGCAGGACCTGACCTGGGCGATCTGACCCAGTCCAAAAAGTTACAAATCATGTCCAAATCTCGCAATTCTAACGTCTAATTGACTATATTGATGTCCAAGAATAGTTCTAAGATGTTTAAACATCAAAACCCACCCTTAACAACACCACTCGATTTCCTTGGTTTTCGGGCATTCTTTGAGCTTTCATCTCGAGCACCTCCCACACCCAAGACCTTCGATTCTTAGCTCAGCTAGGTCGCTCAAATCTATGAAAAGTTTTGGGAAGTCTAATTTCAAGAGTCCAAGTCTAGATATGGATATAAGCTCATGGGTCAGCACGAGTCCACAGAGTTTCTTAGGTTAGAATTTCTTGTTCTCTAGTCTTCCCTTCTCATTTGTTTCCTTTCTTTCATCTTCTCTCTATCTTCTGGGTATTTGGAGGAAGGTTGAATGTTGACACTAGTTTTTTGGTTTGAATCCTCGCACAAACAAACCCAGCACATACGATGCACCCACACAAAAACATAGTACACAAACTTACTCACACACACACATACAGGGTGCACGAAAAAATACCACTAACCTCCACAATATAGTGACACTTGTCACCATCCCACTTAAACACAGCAACACATGCGCACTCACTCATCCTAATTCAAAATGACCAAAATGCCCCTAGTCCAAAATTACCAAAATACCCCTAGGTAATTTATGACCCATTGCAAATCCTTCCACACTCTGATTTTGACGTGCCGATTGTTTACGGATTCAAAATTCCGAGACCTACTCAACTATCCTTACAAAAATTCCAAAAAGTCCAAAATGTTCCCTTTTTCAAATTTTCGGGTCTTTACATTTTTCATGTAATTTTTTTTTTTTTGCATGGGGACATTTATATCTTATTTATTGAATTGGTTAGTCCATTCGATTTTTTTTTTCTTGATGGAAACAATTTCTAGGGTGTTTGTGTTCATATTGAGGATTGCAACTAATTACTGCATGGAATAATTGTTTTTTTCTATGGTAATACCTTAATCAGATGCACGAAAAAATCCAGATTATAACATCTTAGCCACAAGTTGAGAAAACAAATTAGGTGAGATTGATCAACCTAGTTTCATGAACCAAATTTTCTTATTCAGAATGATCAATCTGATTAGTTTATGTATTATGTCTTTTGAATAAATTGTAATTATCAACTGTATATTTACTAATTAAGAAATTGTTAATGACTTATTTTTTTATAGGCATTAAACGAATCTTGTGATGTTCAATGTAACGACCCGTCCCGAATTCCGAGATTAGATTAGTGACTAATCATGATTAGTGAGGTTAATCGGTGATTAGTTGGGCGAAATCGGACGAACGATGCAAAATGATCGTTTTACCCCTAGTCATGGGCAAAACGTTGACTTTTCATTCTGGCGGTCAAATGGACTTTGGCCGATAACCGTGACGTAGTTCGGGACGTCACGAGTTCATAAACAGGTGGCACGTTCGATTCCGACATTCGAGGAAGAAGTTATGACGTTCGGAAGTTCAGAGGTCTTTTGGTAATTTGGTTAAAAGGGGTAAATAGTTGTCTTTTGACCTGGGAGGTCCGATGGCCAAGGGCTACAGACTGTTAAGTAGATCGGGTCGATACGAATCCGTAGACAGGTGGCACGCTGAAATCTGACTTCGAACGGGAAAGTTATGGGCCACGAAAGTTCGATTACAATATGCGCACATTACGAGATAAAGACACTTGGCATTAGCTGATTGGTTGACTTTTAGTGTGGGACCCTTGGATGAGTGACAAGTGTCACTCATCCAATTGGACATTTACCCCAAAAAGTGGATCTAATTCTTGATTGGTGAGATTAGATTAAAATAATATTATTTATATTATTTTATAATCCACTAATCGTTCATCTCTCATCATCCAACCGTCCATCTCTTCTTTACTTTCCATCACCACCATCCAATTCCTCTTATCTGATCAATCTCACCATATCTTCTTCATCAAACTTTAGCATTCTTATCTGTTTCTCACAAACCCGAAACACCATTTTCCTTTCCTTTGAACAAACGCCCACACCACATCACACCATCATCACCTTGCATCATCACGATTGTGGGAGGAACCTTGAGAGACTAGGAATGACAGCTCACGGCGGCCCACAGCGGCTCACGGCGGGGGTGAGTCAAACAAGAACCCAGGAGCAATTTCTATTTTCAAAATTTGGAAGTTAAGGTCTGGTTGATGTTTTGAGTCCTTGTTTATTCTAATATGACCTAGGGATAAGGAGGACTCGTCTAGGATTATTTTCAAGGGAAATGAAAGGCTAGAAGGCTATGAAACCATGCTTGAAGATCAAGCTTTTGATTTAACCATGGAAGGTGAGGTTCTTACTCCTTTTTCATGTTTTTAAATGGTAGGAAGATAGGAAATGAGATTAGGAAGAGATTGAAATGAAAATGGACTGAAAAAGGACTAAAAAATAGGAAGTTAGGGTCCTGGACTGGTCACGCCGGTCCATCTGGATCGGACCACACATAACCGGCCGGTTCGAACCGGCCAGAGGTTGAAGACGCATGCACAGTGTCCTGGCGCTTGAGGCCCACACGCAGGAGCTTCTCGGGGTGCGTGAGGGCGCGTGGCCCACATTTTGGGGATGTGTTCAACATGTGAAATCATCTATTCGATGTAACGAACATTTTGGGATTGGTTTCGTGTCGATCGGACACCGTCTCGATAATGTTTGGGGCATCAGAAGGTTTAGTTCGAGATTTAAAATAATTAAAAATTCGAAAAAATTACGGGACTTCAATGAGAGGTTAATAAGGTAGTTAGTAACCCTTTAAAGTGATTTGGATAGGTTTAGGAGTCCCAGTGATGACGATTGGCTCGGGAGAGCCGTATGGCACGCGTATCGAGGTGGCAGCTCGGACGGTCTGTGAGTGGACCTTGTTTTCTAAATTGGTGCATGCATAAATGTTTATTATATGTTTTAATACTTGTTTGGTGATGCCATGAGTGCATTTGTGTAACGACCCGATCGGGAAACCAGGTTTTGATTAGTGGATAATGATGGATTAGTGAAGTTAATCGGTGATTAGTTGGGTGAGTTCGGACGGACGGAGCGAAATGATGATTTTGCCCCTAGAATGGGCAAAAATGTTGACTTTTAGTTCTGGCGGTCAAATGGACTTTGACCGATGACCGTGATGTAGTTCGGGACGTCACGAATTCATAGACAAGTGGCACGTCCGATTCCGACATTCGAGGAAAAAGTTATGACGTTCGGAAGTTTGAGGGTATTTTGGTAATTTCGTTAAAAAGGGGCAAGTTGTTGACTTTTCATACGATATGGAATTTTCACGAACTTCGAGGGCCGTTAGGAAGTCTCAATGCCTTGAGTACAACGACAGGCGGCATATGTTATTTGGAGTTCGGGAGAGAGACTTATGGGTCTAGGACTACGAGGGGTAAAATGGTAATTTGCGTAATTAAGGGTAAATTGGTCATTTGTTTGCATAGGGATTTGTGCTAGTGACACCTGGCTACCTTGCGATGGTTACCCCCCAGATTTGAGACATTTGTCTCTCTCTGGAAGGCAGTGGAAGATTGGACACCGACTCAATGGTTTTAAAGGTATCGTGTTAATGGTTGCACGGTTCACCGTTCAAACAGAAAACAGAAGGAATAGGTACACCAACCCGCCCTACCTTCTTCAATCCGCTTTGTTTCTACTCCTTCTCTGAACGAAAAGGAAAGGCTGAAAGGTGAGGAGTGTGATGGTGCTGACACGACAAGCCGTCGTGGAGGGTGGTGAAAAGATTGGGCAAAAACTGAGAGTGAAAAACCAAGTGAACAGAGTGAGCACAATTCCATCCTTTCCATCTATCCTTCCTGTGATGTATGAAGAAAACTGAAGGGAGATTGAGACGAGTTGTGAGATTGGTGGAGTGCACCGTCGTGCATGGTGGAAGACGGCTAGGCTCTGTTTTGGAATTTGACAGATAGGTTTTCCTTTAAGCACGTATTAACCTGTTCTAAGCACTTGAGTGTGGATTCTGACGGTGAGACAAGCTCGAAGAGCAATGATTAGAGGTTTGTCATGGTGGGTAGCCGTGAGAACGATGAAAGGTAAGTTTTGATGTAAAAATGGTAAATCGTGATTTAGGGACGGTTGAGTACATTTAATGTGTGGGAACTGTTTCTCAAGGTGCCAGAGGCTGTTTGGGATCCAAAACAGGGCTAGAAAAGGCCTGAGACTCGAAACACAAGGAAGAGGACATCCGAAGTTCATCTCGATTTTGGAAGGTAAGGAATTTGTCTTAAGTCCTTGATTTTAGTAATTAGATCGATTATGTAGAGGGGGACGAAGCTATTGGGCTAAAAAGAATTGAAAATGGTTGAGAATTGGACAAAAACCGCCTGTGCCGGTTCGATCGAATCGGGTCGGTTTGAACCGGGCTGGCGGGAGGTTGAAGGAGATGAACAGTAAGCGCGTGAGGCCCACGCGCAGCCACTTCATGTAACAACCCGTACCTTCGGGAAGGGTAAAAAGGTAATTTGTAAAATTTTGTGTGTAAATGGACGTTTTTGCCCTTATGAATAGTAGATGAAAAGTTGACTTTTTGAGTTCTCGATTGGATGAGTGTTGACCCTTAACCGTAACGTAGTTTAGGACGTCACGAGTCCGTAGACAGGTGGTAGGTTCGATTCGGACAACCGGAGGAAAAGTTATGACGTTCGGAAGATTGGGGGCGTTACCGTAATTTTGAGTAGACTAGGAAAATGTTGACTTTTTGGAGGACTTGTGATTTTCACCTAGACCGAGGACCGTTAGATAGGTCTCGACGTCCTGAGTTCAACGACAGGCGGCACGCTGTCTTCGGACGTCGGACGGAAAAGATACGGGTCTAGAACGTTCGAGGGCAAAACGGTAATTAATTGTACAAGGGGTATTTTGGTCATTTCCCCTCAGCCCAATCAGATAAGGGCAAGTGGCAGGGATATTTTGGGCTAACCTATGGCTGCTGGACACGTGCAAGGGGCTGGATGGTTCCAGGCCGTTCTCAAGTGTGCACGGCCACACCTTGCACAAAATCAAACCGTGTTTTGGGTTTGAAACACAGAAAACAGAGGGTGAGAGTTCGAGGAGAGTTTGATCGATTTTGTCCCAGGGGGAGTGAGGAGTGATTGGTGAGAGTGACAGGGAGGAGTGGTTGTACTGGTGATCGTGTTTTGGGATTGGAATCGTGCACGGCGGCACGGTGGGGGTGCGGTGAAGATTTGAGGAAAACAGGGAGGCCGTGAGTTCGTGGTGGTGGCTACGCCGTGTGGTGGCTCAAATCACGACCGTGGGACGTTCAGGAGCCTGTAGGGAGTCCAACGAACACCGTGGTACGCGGCGGCGCTTGCAGCGGAGACGGAATCGAAGGGTAAACTTCTTTACTCTGTTTTCCCATGCTTTTTCAATTCAAAAGTCGTGAAGGTAGGATGAGAATCGAAGGGAGTGGTGAGTGCAGTGGTGTTCAGGGAGGTTCTAGGAGTGGTGTGAGATGGTCGCCGTGACGGGGACGTGCACGGCGGAGCCAGTCGACGGAGAGTACTCTGTACTCTGTTTTGGCCGTGAGTTCAAACGTCGAGTCGTGACGTTTGGGCACAAGTCGACGGTCAAGGTGAGTCGGGTTAGATGTAGAAAGGCCTTAGGAACCGTCTGGTGTTGCCACCGTGACGGGGGATGACCGGAGTGGCTGGATCGTGGAACAGGGGCCGTCTGTGTGTTTCTTTCGAGCTTCAGTTGTGAAGCTGAGTGGTGAATCGAACCAGGAGAGTGAGGGGAATGGATAGGTTGGAACTGGACGAAGCTTTAGGTGAAGAAAGGGAGAGGAATCGTGCAGGTACGGCGGAGAACCGCTGACGCCGGTTCAGTTTGCAGACTACTGTGCTGAACCGGGTCTGCTCAAGGTTGAAGGGCACTGTAGCAGGCGCGTGAGGCCCAAGCGCAGCCACTTTGGGCGGCGCGTGGAGGCGCATGGGGAGGAATCCGGCCAAGCTTCCAACATGAGTTTAGTCCTAAATTTTCTAAGGAATCCAATGGTATAGTTTTCGGGTGAATCGGACGGTGTTACGGAGTTGTTCGGGAATCCAGACGATTGAGGGTTTGGGATTAAAATATTATTTAATTCCTGAAAAATTGGGGAAATTAGGATTAGGATCCTTGATGTGTTTGTGACCCTATTTAGTGTATTCTGACAGGACGGGAGGCACCCGAGACAGTCGAGGAGCGCACGGAGCGCGAGTGACTCGTTCTGAATTTGTGAGTGGACTCTTTCTTTCCTTCGAGCATGCCTAACTGTTTTATTGATGTTTTATGATCTTAAATATGTGTTTATGCTTTTGAATGAGGATTAGATGTGATTGATGAGTTTGCACGTTTTTCGAGACATTTCCGAGATTTTGCACGTTTTTCGAGAAAAAACTGATTTTCTGGGTATAAGAATGGATTTCCGGATTTGGGTTCGGAATGTCGGTTCGAACCGCCGGAAGGGCTTCGAACCGGGGATTTCGAATTCGAGTTTGGCGATCGATTTCGAATTGGTTTACACTGGATATGGATTGGATTTGCTGGATCTGGATAATGGGTTTAAAAACCCGGATTGATATTGACGGGGGACGGGCCCGGATTGAGTTTAAAGACTCGGGAGTTTAAAGACTCGGATATGTTGATATTACCCTCATAGGCCTATTGAGTTTAAAGACTCGGGAGTTTAAAGACTCGGATTTCATTTAAGGCCTGATTGAGTTTAAAGACTCGGATAGGTCCAGCAGGTTTAATCGGAAATGATGATTTAATGCTGAACTATGATTTCTCTATCCGTTTTATAGTGTTTCTGTTTCTTATGGTAGTTTATAGTGTATCTGTTTCTTATGAGATTTTATAGTGTTTCTGTTTCTTATGATGTTTCATGTTATGATTTTCTAATACTTCGTTGGGCATGCCTGTTTTAAGAACGGAGGGAACACTGATTCTTATTTTTCCTTAACCTCGAGTTAGTGATAAACTGATTTTGCAACTTTGGTTGTTCTAGTCCACTCACACTTTTGGTTTTAAATTTTCCCTCCAGGTCGTGGTGATAGCGCTGGGGTGAACGTTGAGGCAGATATCGAGGCATAGAGCTTCTGACGTCCTTCCGTTGCGAGACTAGCATTGTAGGACTTTTGTGCCCATTTTGTAGAACTATGCTCTGACTAGCTGTTGTGTATATGTTACTCCTTCGTCTGATAGTTATGCTTATAGTTGTGTGAAGGTTGTTTGTTGGTTTTTGATACTGTAAGTGTGATTGTCAGACGGGAGCAGGGTTCGTCCCGGGTATCGCGGCCATATTTGGGACGGGTCCTGACACTTCAGGAGGAGCATGTGGGTGAGTGGCATGCCTTTTGAGGAAGGTTCCACCACGACTTTTAAATTATTCGATGTAACGAACATTTTGGCGCTGGTTTCGAGTCAATCAGACATCGTCTCGATATGTTTCGGGATGTCCGAAGGTTTTAAGCCTCAGTTAAAAATAGTTAAAAATATGGGAAAATTATGGGGTTTTAGTATGACCATTGTGAAGTAGTTAGTGACCTTAGTATGAGATTTGGATAGGTTCGGGAAAGCTGAGGATAGCGGAATGGCGGGGAACGGCATAAGTTCATGCGTATCGAGGCGACGTCGGAATGGTCTGTGAGTGGACTTTGATTTCTAACTTATGATGCATGCATATATGTTTTTATATGTTTTCTATACGTGATTATATGATTTGAGTTATGAGCTTGATAATTTACGGTTTTACACGATTTTCGAGATATTTATGGAATTGCACGTTTTACGAAATTTCGAATGATTTTGTGATTTGATCATGGTTTTAATGATTTGACTTCGGGATTTGAAATATGATTTGATTTCAATGATTTGAAATGGATTTCGGAAAAGTGATTTCGGGCTTGGAGCCCTGTTCATATGATTGAGATTTCGGTTTTGAAACTGGTTTTCAGAAACGATGTTTCAGACTTGGTTTTGAGATTTGGAAAGGAAATCTGGATTTGGGTTCGGGTTCGGGATGATGGTTCCGGATGCTAGCTTACGGAATCATTGTTGCGAATTCGGATGAGGATTTTCTATGGTTTTCACTGTTGAATGAAAAATGCTTTTGGGTTTAAAGACCCGGAAAAGAAAACGAAAAACCGCTGGATCTGGTGACTATGCCCAAACTACGCATTAAATTAAACACGTAATTTGAGTGTTATGAAATTTAAACCCTTTTTGTGTAGATGTAGTATTGGTAAATAGAGATCGTTCTTAACAGGGGAAATTAGGGAACATTAATAATGTGTTAGTGGAAAAGAATAATGAATAAAATAATAATGAATAAATTAATGAATTAAAGAATAAAATAATAAAAGAATTAAATAATTAAAGAATCAATAAATTAAAGAATAAAGGAATAAAAGAATAAAAGAATAAAGAATAAATAATAAAGAATAAAGAATAGAGAATTATATGAGGGGTTTGAAAGGGTTGTACTCATACAAACAAGTAAGAACATAAATAAACTAATCCTACTTCTACTCTAACTTATGTAGAAGTGACCTTCTTAAAACACATATCTTACCAACACTCTAATAATTGCAAATATTAAAACAATCACGAAATTTTACCTTAATCGTCTCAATTACTTTCATACATTTTTCAATATTATAAATGCACCGACAGCGGCCGACATTTACAATATGATTTACCTTTTGTTTTTTACTGAATGCGCCGACAGCGATCAACATTAAATCTCTTCAATTCTACTCTAAGTGCACCGACAGCGGATAAAACACTTAACATCAAATTGAAGTATGAAACACTAAAATGTATAAAATAACTAAAATTCATAAAGTAAGACACATGGAGATTGCATTTAACACTTACAAGTATTAGCAAGAAAATACCACACATATATTGAACTATAATCAAAACCAATAATAAAAATAAGAGTTTAAGTAAATGGAGAGCAATTGTTACACTTTCAAGGTGGATGAAAACAATGGATTGTTATTCACACAGTTCTCCGACAGCAGACGGAACCTTATGAAGATGGAGGAATCGGATTTCCGGATGACGATTCGGGATTCGATTTGGGACTTGGAAGTGGATTTCGGGTTTGGGTTCGGAATGGTTATTTCGGATGCCGGATTACGGAATGATGGTTGCAGACTCGGATCTGGAAAAGAGATGGATAAGAGTTCTGAGTTTGGATTCGGGATCTTGATGAGATTGCAGATTCGGATTCGGAAATGGAAAAAGGTTTTCAAATAGTTTACGGATTGGATTTGCTGGATCTGATTATTGGGTTTAAAGACCCGGATTATGATTATGATGGGGGACGGGCCCGGATTGGGTTTAAAGACCCGGATTGAGTTTAAAGACTCGGGAGTTTAAAGACTCGGATATTATGATATTTCCCCCGTAGGTCTGTTGAGTTTAAAGACTCGGGAGTTTAAAAACTCAGAATATATTGAGGCCTGTTGAGTTTAAAGATTCGGGAGTTTAAAGACTCGGATAGATCCAGCAAGTTCGATGAATGGAAATGTGGTATGGTTTTCAATAAAGGTTTTCCGAGGTTTTGGGCTATGCCCAGATGAGATGGTTTTCAATGGTGTTGGGCTGAGGCCCGGGATTTGGAAAAAAGAACCTGTATTCGGTTTTTATATGGAATGGTTTTTATGACATGAATTTGATATGCGTGCATTGGTTTTTGAAATCTGTAATTGTTTCATTGAACTGTTTTAAACTTATTCTTTATTTTTGTCCACTCATAGTCTTTTTCGTGTTTTCGATACCCTCCAGATTGTTGCGGCACGGGCTGTTGGTCGAGAGAGATGGAGACATCACACCTGCGATCCACAGTAGTTCGGTATACTCTGGGAGGACCGGTACCTTTTCGGATGGTTGGTTCGAGAATCCCTTGTCCGACTTACGTGTCACATGCAGGTTGGACGTCAGTTTAGCCTTCGTGTCATGCGTAAGTTAGACGGGATCGGGATTTAGCCCTTAATCCCGGGGGATTAGGGGTGGGTCCTGTCATAAAGGGTATAAAATAATATAAAATAATGTTTAATTGAAGACCTATCATCTGGTTTTGAGTTTAAAGACTCGGTTGATTGACATGGGGAGGGCCCTGGATTGATATGTTTTGAGTTTAAAGACTCGGTATATGTTTTGAGTTTAAAGACTCGGTATATGTTTTGAGTTTAAAGACTCGGTTATGATACCCCCGAGGCCTGTTGATTGTGTTTTGAGTTTAAAGACTCGTTGATATCCAGGGAAGACCTGATTATGCGCATGGTTTTGAGTTTAAAGACTCGAGCGCACTTGAGATCCAGCAAACTTGTATGATTGATGTTTTCACTGGTTTTCAAATGTTTTGGGCGGTGGCCCGGATGAATTGGATTTGATGAGTTTTGGGACTGAGTTTCCGTACTTGAGATCGATTTGTGATTTTTGGGCAGAGGCCCTGGATTTGAATAACGAATTTGATTCGGGTTTTCGATAATGGTTTTCATTAATGGTTTTGATATGAATGGTTTCATAACGTGAATTGATATGCATGCATTGGTTTTTGCGTGGAGGGTAAACTGTATTTTCTTCTGAACTGTTTTCTAAATAATTATTTATTTTTGTCCACTCACAGTATTTTCATGTTTTCGATACCCTCCAGGTTGTTGCAGTGCGGGCTGTTGGTCGAGAGAGACGGAGACATCACACCCGCGTTCCACAGTAGATTCAGCGCACTCTATGAAGTTCGGATACGTTTAGGATGGTCGGTTCGAGAATCCCTTGTCCGACTTACGTGTCACATGGAGGTTAGACGTCGGTTTAGCCTTCGTGTCATGCGTAAGTTAGACGGGAGCAGGATTCAGCCCTTAATCCCGGGGGATTGGGGGTGGGTCCTGACAATTTGTGTGTGGTTACGTATTGACACGTATTTTGAGGTTTCGGCCTTATACGGTGCCTATACGTGTTTGTACTTTCTATGTTGGTTTAAATGAAATGGTTTTGGATTTCAAAAGGATAAACTCAGGCATGAGGCCCATTTGGTTTTGTCTCTGGCATGTGGCTCTATTTATGACCTACAGGTCTGAATCATGGTCGCGGTGAGTGCTTTGTGTATGGCGACAGACGATACGACGCTCGCCTCCGGACTGGGATATGTTCCTTCCGGAGAGGTCACGATGCACGATCTGTGGTCGGGCAGCCGATGGAAGCTCGACTTCGGAGTGCTGATGGTTCATGACATCGATCGGTGATGAGTGCACCATGATCTAGAGGTGGTCGCGTCAGTTGATACGTTCAAGGCGACATACCGGGATTGAGAGCGGTCCTAGACGGATGGTTGTACGCATCACTACGATCGGAGTCGTGACTGACCCTGAGATATCAGGCACGATGCCCAGTTACTTTACGTTTATGTTTTCGGGTCGGGGACCCTAAATGGATTTCCAGGTTCATGACAGTTTATGGGAACCGGCATGAACCCTTGAAAGGTTTTTATGGTTCATGACTTCATGACAGTTTATGGGAACCGGCATGAACCCTTGAAAGGTTTTTATGGTTCATGACTTTATGACAGTTTATGGGAACCGGGCATGAATCCTTTAAAAGGTTTTAAGGATGTTATATATATATATATTCATATACCTTCCTTTACTTGGATTGTCTCCTCTGGGGAGGGTTGTTGGCCTGCATGGACCCCGGAGTAGTCACGGAGCACTAACTGAGTGGAGTCGCCCCCGTTGGGTACCTTACTCTCAGGAGGGCTTAGATAATAACCTCAAGGAGGGTCATTGGTCTACGGAAACTGAACTGGGTGGAGCCTGAGAGACTTGGGCTTGAGACCCCGGGTAGCACGCGCGTAGCTTTGGAAACCGTGACAGGATTGGTGGTGTGATTTATATGTATATATGATATATGATGTGTGATGTATACAGGTTTTGAGCTGAGTCCCACATGGATTTGGGCAGTGGACCATATGGTTGGTTCTTTATGGTTTTTTCGGTTATGGTTTTGGGCTTAGTTATCATATATGGTGCTTTTGGATAAATGGTTTTCGAATGCATGCATGTTTTTTAATGAAGGGTACAAATGTCTTTCTTATGAAAGTGTTTTTATAACTCTTTGTTTTGTCCACTCATAGCTTTTAATGTTTTGACTGCCCTTCAGGTTGACAGCGGATGCGGGGCTGTAGCAAAGACCGAGATATCACATACCTCCTCCGGATCCTGGCGTACTCTGAAAGTCCGAAAGGGCTAAGGTTGGAATTTCCCTTGTCTGACACTTCGTGTCAGACGGGATCAGGGTCGTCCCGCGTTAATCCCGGGAGGATTGGGACGGGTCCTAACATTCAATCATTAGACTTTATTTTTGTGTCTATTCTTATTTTCATCCTTTGAGAAGAATTTCTTCTCACATGGGTACATATGTATATATATATATATACACTCTAATTTTCATATATACTAATATTGTTTTACCATGTGGAAATATTCATCACGTATAATCCTAGCTAGGACCTAATCATCCATTATGGTAATTTTCTACATAACTACTACTTTTTTTATGATATCAAATTATACTACGTTATTACAACGATGACTAGTCTCTCGTTAATTGTTAGGATTTTGAGTGTTAATAATTTTTTTCTTTAAGATTGATTTGTTAATAAAACTATTATTTGCTTATATTTTTTTTATTTCAGATTAATTTGTTAGCCTTTAATTGGTTTTATCAGAAATAATTAATTAAATTATTATGATCTATTTATCAAAGTTTTCAAATTTTTCAAAAGAAAAAACATCAAATTGAAAAAAAGTCTGTTAAATTCTACAACCCTCAATCTAGAACTCTGCAAAACTCTATCAAATTCTATAAATCTCAATATAAAAATCTACAAAATTCTATAGTATAACTCTATATAATTTCATCATTAATTATGCAAAAATTAAAATAAGTCGATAATAATCTGCTTAGGGGGATGCATTGAATTCATATTTATAAAGATAATTGTAGAGTTGTTGAAGTGGTTGACTTTTATAGATTTAGCCGATTCTTATCGACTTATTTTACTTTTATAAAGAATAATAAAATTATATAGAGTTATATTTCAGACTTTTCTATATTTTTTGTATTGAGATTTATAGAATTTGACAGAGTTTTGCAGAATTTTAGATTGAGTGTTGTAGAATTTAATAGACTTTTTTCAATTTGATGTTTTTTAAGGAAATTTGATGAGTTTTATAAACATATCATAATAATTTGATTAATTATTTCTAATCAAGCCAATGAAAGGCTAACAAATCAATCTGAAAAAAAATACATAAGCAAATAATAGTTTTGAGAGGCTAGCTACCATTGTAATAATGTATGATAATTTGACATCATCATAAAAGTACCATTTCTATAAACAATGATCATAATTGGTGGTTAGGTCCTAACTAGAACTATATGAGACAAATATTTTCACATGATATAAAACATGAGTATTTATGAAAATAAGAGTATGTATAATAATAATAGGACGCAAATAAGAATACACACAACAATAAGGTCTAATAATTGAACACCACAAGATACTTTTGGTGCCTATATAATAATAGGTCACTAACAATTTTGTGGTAAATATACAATTAATAGATATAATTTAATCAAAAGACATTATATATAAACTAATCAAATTGATCATTCTAAATCGATCATGGAAATAAATAAAATTTGGGTCATGAATTCAGATTGATTAATCTCACCCAACATTTTTTCCAACTTGTGATTAGGGTGTTATAGTCTGGATTTTTTTCCTACATGTGACTGGCTTTATAGTAGAAAACAATTATTTCATGTATAATATTATAATTAGTTGAAACCCTAATTGTGAAAATAAACACCCTAGAAATTGTTCTCATCAAGAGAAAAAATTTCAAATGGAATGACCCGTTCAACTAGCAAGATAGAAATATCCTCATACAACAAAAAAAAATCACATGAAAAATGTCTATGAAATTATTTGGGGCAGAGGTAAAAAAGTGAAATGATATTAGTATGTATATTTTACATCTCTAAATCTACAAAAGTTGAATTTTTAATGAATTCAATAAATGTCAATCAAGTTTTGGTTATCACCCAATTTTTGTTGATTCTTAAAAAGTTATGATTAAATAACTCCAAACTTTCATAAAGATTTTAAAACTCGGTAAAAATCTGAATTGAATATTTCTAAACTTTCGTAGAGTTTTAAAAAAAAATGTTAAAAAGTCTGAATTGGATATCTGGTGAGTTATATAGACTCTTTAAAACTTTAAATTAAATACACATAGAATTAGAAAAATCAACCAAAATTAATTTTATAAAAATTGATAAAAACAATATTAAATACACCTCTCTAAATCTATAAAAGTAAATTACTTTAACAACTGTATAATTATCTATATAAATTTGAATTCAATACATTCATTGATTAGTGTCTTTGGATTTTGACTAGCTTTTTTTTTTTTTTAATGTGGGAGAAGAGAGTGTTTTGAGTCGAAGGCCAAAGCCACCTCTGACCCAGCACCTAAACTTCAATACTTCATTGCATTGAATAGTATGGACATACAAACCTTTTAATTACCCTATCTCCCTGTTTTGATGTCTATCTCACCCCCTTGATCTTTGAATGTTCCATACAATAGTGGTACGAGCAATTGAAGCCTTGCCCCTGACCCAGATAGACCTAAAGGTTGAAACTCGTACCTCAGAGTGAAAAAACTGCCTCTCACTTATTCTTGCACTAGGGCGTATTCCCCCTCTTTAAATTTTGCAATTCTTCCTCTGCTCTGGAAAGCCTGTTTTCGACTCTTGTACTAGAAAAAGAAAGGGAAAAAAAACTAATCCTGAACCAACCTATTGGAAAATATTACAATCCAGATCCTCATCTCTTCACAGATCCAGCTCTAAGTCCCTCTCTCTATCTACCTTTGTTTGTTTGCTTTGTACCCATTGTAAAATCTCAAGGTATTCACGTTATCTAATGATTTTTGGACATGGGTTGTAAATTTCGTTTCCAGATTTCCTTCTCATTGTATTTGATTAATGGGTTTTGGGTTTTATCTTGATTCGCAGCTTCGTGAGCCAGAGCTTATGGACTTGAACTTCAGCAGTGATCAAAATTGGTTCGGTAGTAATTTATGGTAACATGGATATATCTATATTACTGATTTCATAGCTTTAGAGTAGCTCATTCTTGTTTTAGAACTCGTTAAGGGTGCTTCCGATTCGGCCACTGGTTACCTGGTTACTTGAATCTTGAGCTGCTTGTAAATAGTCGGAGTTGGTTGATTTTAACTCTTGAAAAGGCTTCAAGCTTTTGTTGTTTCTTTTGTATGAAATATACTTGGTTTATCAACACAATGGGTGGCATGTGCTCCAAGTCAAGGAGATCCGCTGTAGACGATGTCACTCTAAATAGTGCCCCAAGTGGAGGCATTCCTACTGCTAATGGCCATTCTAGTAATGGGTCTGATGGTTTTCCCCCAAAAGTGAACAAGAATTCCCCATCCCCGGTTACTAATGGAATGGATAAGCAATTGAGAGACCCGTTTATGTTTCCAGAGACAAATAGTTTGGTTCCATATGGGATGATTACAGACGATGTCAATGACGGGATTCCCCACTTGTCTAGAACCTTATCACACAAAAATAGATCTACCAAGTCGAAGCAGGCTGTTGCAAAGGTAATCCTGACTTTGATATATGAGTTATGGTGTTTTTTTCTTCTTGCCTATGTTGTGTTGGAATGTATAATTTGAAAATTGTGGCATGAATGCTTATTGGATGCACATTTTGTTTTTCTAAAGCCTTTGGAGCCACAAACCCTTCCATTGTGAGTGGTGATGAATCATTACTCTAGTAAGTGTGCAGTCATCACAATGAGTATGGTAGGTTGTGCAAGGAAGCTAGTTATTTTTGCGTATCATGAGGACTTTTAATTATGCTTAACATACAAGTACTATATTGAAAACTTGGACTAGAAGGTCCCATGTTGGTTGTGACTTATAGCTGTTGGGATCGTTTGCCTTGGGATACAGAGGGAAAAGTTTGTCTTTCTACTGGCCTCAGTTCATTTGGATTGGGAGTTCACTGGAAAAAAAGCCTATTCAACTTCAGGGTTTGTTCAAGTTGTAATTTTTTTTGAGCAAATATTTAGAGTACGTTATTAAAAGTAGGAAAGCAGGATATAGATGAATGCTGATTTGAGCTCGGTTAGTCCTTATCTTGTACTGCATTGTTTAGTGAGCACTGGGTAGAATACATGCTTTTTGGGTACGGGATAGAGGTGTTGAGAAAAAGCTGTGTTTTGGTTAGTGCGAGTCTTTGTAGAATAGACTCAGATTTTCGTATTCTTTGTGCATTTTGGTCTCTTGAGAGTCTTAGAAATTCCCAATTTTGCTATATTGTTTCTGATTAGAGGGCTGATGTAATATAGGGCGAGGGATATCTTATAACAAATTTAATTTTCATTGAACATTTTATCTTCTTTTTTTCTATGAAAGGACATTGGTCAATTTTTAGAGCATTTTCTCTTCTGTTTTCTACCGTGTAAGCAACCAGGTGGCTGATGGCCGGGCTGACCTGGGTGCCATGTCTTCCTTGGGGTGGTTTCTTTCATTGTCCCACCTGAGGCTGTGCAGCTCCAGCTGCAGTTCGATAGGGATGGCGTGGGTTGCCCGCGTGCAATCACTTAGTTCTTGTTTTTGTTGTTCTTTTTGCCTTTGTTTCTCTGTTGCTGCTTTGTAATTGTTTCTTCACCAAAAAAAAAAGCTGAAGATTAAAAAAAAAAGGTGGGAAAGGAAACTATAGACTTTGATTAATTTGTCAAAGTATTCTTGGATAATTGACAGAAGTTACAGACGATTGAAGGTAGTATAATGGGGAAAAGAAAAGCTTGTCATCATTTGAACAGTTATATGCCTTCTACTTTGTTGTAGTAACGATTCTCAAGAAAAATGACTAGCCACATACAGATTATGCAAATTGCTATCCAGTTTGATTGGATTTTAGTACGTGGAACCACATATACAATAGGGAGATTTGAATAATAGCATACGTTGGTGCAGGCAATATAAGATATATAGATTAACTTTATCGAAGTCATTTCTTCTTAACTATAAGAGGGTTTTATGGGTTAATTATTTCAATTGTATTACTTATTTGCTTTAAACATCTGTCCATCTGCCAAGAAAACAGAATAGACTGTCGGATTGTGAAAATTAATACATTCTGTTAGATCGAAAATATATTTCTGACGATCAGCATGCACTAACCATGTTGCAGATGTGCACTCCTGATCTGGTGTCTATATATTCAATATTTTTATATCACCACATACAGAAACAACCTATAGTGGACTTTTACATGAGGAAAAAAATAGCATATGTTTGATAGCTGACGTGCATCTCACTTGTTATGCAAACCAACCATCCATAAATGATGTAACTACTTAATTATAAGCCGTCAAATTAGGCCCTTATTAGAACGACTACTAACTCAGCTAACTAAGTGATAGTATTTCAACCCTAAAATTAGTTATTCTTTGATAATGCTTACTGTTAACAATATATATATTGAACTCGAAGTGCTAGAGCAAATTAGATATACTGAAATACTTTTTTCTTTGTTTAATTAATTTTTTTTTTAATTTTACTTTTGTTACAGGTATCAGAAGTGAGCTCACTTTTGGGCAGAGCTGGTACTGCTGGCCTTGGGAAGGCAGTGGAAGTTCTGGACACCCTTGGTAGTAGCATGACAAATTTAAACCCAAGCAGTGGTTTTACCTCAGGGGTGACAACAAAAGGGAATAAAATTTCAATTTTGGCGTTTGAAGTTGCAAATACAGTTGTCAAGGGTTCAAATTTAATGCAATCTCTATCAAAGGATAACATCAAACATTTAAAAGAGGTTGTGCTTCCATCAGAAGGGGTGCAAAACTTAGTATCAAGAGACATGGATGAACTCCTGAGCATTGCTGCAGCTGACAAGAGGTTGACAATTGAGAATTACCTTGTGTAATTTACTGGATTATCAGAATAAGCTATAAATAGAAATGATTTTAACTTCGACGTGGTATTTATTTCTTGAAGTAATAATTTTGTCGTTTGAATCTAGCAGAGACGAGCTCAAAATTTTCTCAGGAGAAGTAGTGCGTTTTGGTAATCGTTGTAAAGATCCTCAGTGGCATAATTTGGACCGCTATTTTGAAAAGTAACCTATGAAGATCTTTAGATATCCTTATTTGTTTATGTTAGTTTTGTTAGATGAGGTTCTCATACTGCCCCTTATGCTATATTTTTTTTAGGTTGGGTTCAGAAATTACACCACAGAGGCAATTGAAGGAAGATGCAGAGACAGTGATGCAGCAATTGATGACCTTAGTTCAAAATACAGCTGTAAGTTTATACACTTAAAGAGATGAGTTGCAGTTGTGCCCATTAGTGACTAACCTCAGAATTTCATGTCACATCATGATCACTTTAAAGAGAATAAAATTGTACATTTTATGTTTAGATTATCCCCCTCATTTCCAATAAGATTGATGCATAAAAACATCATCAGAATGATTTGACATTAGTTTCAAATTATCTTGAGTATTATATAGATGCAGAGAGACACGGGAAGATAGAAAAGGGGGGGGGGGGGGGGGGGGGGGGGGGGGGGGGGGTGGGTGGTTGAGAGAGGGAGTGTTGCTGCTGCTCTCTCTCATTCTCTCTCTTTCTGAATGTGTGTATGGAATGAAGAGGCTGTTTCTCTTTGTTTATCTGAAGCACTTATTTATTTTATTCACAGATTCAGATCAACAAGTTTCCTTTTGCACATAGTCAATCAAATTGAATTTGATTCTGGCTTATTGAATACCCAGTGTATGGTAAATCTTCCTGGTATATCAGTATGAATCTTAGTATTTATATTAATGAATCTCAAGTTGTTGAGCCTCCACATGGTCCTCCTACAGTTGAAAGGCTTTCAAGCCACATAATGAAATCGCTCTTTTCAGGTAGGATTTAGCTCTCTTCTATGTGCAGAATATTACATTACCTTTAATAGACCTTCGACATTGACTAAGTGGATCCTGTCGGCCGATAAACCAAATGTCCAGTACTAGATTTTAAATCATTTTCATTAATTTTAGTAATCTGTCATTGCAGTTCTTAGCTGGTAGTATTCAGAGAGATTTTGACTGCTATATGTGTGTGTCTGTACCGACGCAATCTCCTTTTGTTGTTAGCATGTGTTCTTCATTCTATCTTTATTGCATGAACAAGTCTTGGTATTTTCAAATAAAATGTTACTACAAAATGATTGCTGGAAAGATGGCGCTGCTTGGAACTGTACTGATGGAAAGAGAAACCTTTTTCATGATTACAGGAATTATATCATGAGTTACATGCCTTGGACAGATTTGAACAAGATTATCGGCGTAAGGTTCAAGAGGAAGACAACTCAAGTACCACCCAAAGAGGTAACTTGCATCATGTATTTTCTTTACAATGTCATGAATTTTTATCTGCATATCTTGGTCTTGTAGGTTGAGGAAGTTGCAATATTTGTATCTGCATATCTTGGTCTTGTAGGTTTTGAGGAAGTTGCAATATTTTTATCTGCATATCTTGGTCTTGTAGGTTGAGGAAGTTGCAATACTTTTATCTGCTTATCTTGGTCTTGTAGGTTGAAGAAATTGCAATATTTTTATCTGCATATCTTGGTCTTGTAGGTTGAGGAAGTTGCAATATTTTCTATTATATCCATTGTTTTGTTAAGTTGGTGACTAGGTGTAATAAGAAAGGATCAATTTACTTTGATTATGGATTGAATTCACAGTGCTGCAATATGCTTTGCACATGGATGTGTGTGTATGGCACTGTAGGCCTTGTCATGGTCAGTTTCCGCATTTCCCATGTTTGACAATGATGCTATGCGAACACTAGTTCTGGAACTAGGTTAAATGTAATCTTAAGGCTATTTTCTTAAGCGTTTATTTGTTGTTACCTTTAAAATTATCTGCCTCAGCACTCAAATTTTCTTCTGTGGCTACATGTTTAATTCTGGTGGTTGGCCTCATCTCACTGTCTGTCCTACAAAACCTTGCATATTCATTATGTTTTGATTTCCCTCAGATTATTCTTTTATTTTCTGTTGACGTGAATAAAATTATTTTCAATAAAATTTGGCTTACTGTGCTTGTATGTTCTTTTTACACATAGGAGACGGTCTTGCAATCTTAAGAGCAGAGTTGAAGAGTCAACGAAAGCATGTGAGAAGTTTGAAGAAAAAATCACTTTGGTCCAGGATTTTGGAAGAGGTAGCAAGTCAGTATTTCTAATTGTGAAATTCATCTAGGTTCAAATGCAACTAGCTTTCTTTTCCACGGACCGAATGTAGTGCTTATTTAATAAAAACACCCTTCGTCGGATTTTCTAAGAAGGGATGTCTTAGAATGTCACGAAATGCTAAATCCCATAAGAACAGTTTCTTTAGTAAATAAAAATTCTGAATAAATAAAAAGAAAAGAGAAACAAAGCCTGTAGTGGGTGCCATTTTTAATAATTTTTTGTTTCCAAGAATAAAATCTAGTTTATTTTTTATTTACTTTTACCACTGGGTTATGCCTGGACATGTTAAGTAAAGTTATGTGCTTTTTAAAGCAGGGTCTGAGTTCTTGAACAATAATCTGGAACTCTGTTCAAATAGAATTGCCCTTGAAGTCAATCACCCCAATATGATATCTCATATCTGCAGGTCATGGAGCAACTTGTTGATGTTGTGCATTTCTTACATATGGAGATTCATGAAGCGTTTGGTAATGCAGGTATGCTTCAAATGTTTGGATGAGATTTCTGATAATGGCCTTCTAAGAGGCTCTAATAGGTCTGCTTGGGAGCAGGACACAAGGCTGAAAGGATTATGGGCATTTCTATCTTATTTAAATTATTATACCTTCAAAAATAAATTTGCGTATAGCTGGTAGAAAAATGACATTCTTTTGTTAATAAAAAAAAAAAAGTAATTATGGTTTGGGGGATCAGGTTTATTATCTGTTTTGTGTGGCTGTGAAGACTTAAATTGATGCTGTTGAAATCCACTCCAATCTTATATGAAAATGCTGTTACTTTCTGGGGTTCTCCAAATGAAGTTTTAACATCTTATATGTCCATCAAGCTGGTATATATAGCTCCATTTTTCTTCAATCATATCTAGTCGTGTATCACAATTATGTAGAAGCTATTTATCACATTCAATTATTGAAACACTTTTCTATGGCCTTACTGTATCTTCGGTCTTGCAGATACTGATAAACCAGGGAAAGGTTCTGAAAACAATCACAGAAAGCTGGGATCTGCTGGTCTAGCCTTGCATTATGCAAATATTATCACTCAAATTGATACTCTTGTGAGTTTATTTTATATTTCTAAACTGTTCCACCTTTGACATAATATTATTTGTTTCCTTCTCAATTTTTTAGTATATTCGTTTATGATATCGTCAGTTGACCTATTTTGGTTTACACTGCTAGTGTTAAAAATATAACTTTTTCACCACAACCTAGCAGGTTTCTGTTTCAATACCTTTTAAGACTTGAATATTTTATTATAGTTTGGTTGGAATGGAGAGCATGAAAGTTTATTAATCACCTACGTTTTATATAAATTATCAGGTTAAATTTACAGTAAGAGTAAATTATATCATAGCATCTTGTACAAACTAGAGGGATTACTGCCATTATTAGTTTTCTTAAGGAAAAAAAGGGGTACATCAGACTGATCAGGTTGCAGTTTAAGAATTGTGACTCCTGAATATCTGTGAAGGTAACATCTAGTGGTCACAGGAGGTGCAGTTATGACACGCGTTTGGAAACATATGCTCTGTTTTTTTGTCCATTTCTTGTTTTTTCTTGTTTGTAGAGCATAAAGCTCAAATAGCTGGTACAGTAGTTCTCTGGTGTTGTCTGGAAGGTTTCTTATTTTTGTTTTAGCACGATATTATTTTTTATGCAATAAAATTCATGCTTCTGTTGCTTGAGAAATGGGAGTTCCGTTTGTCAAGCCACGGGCTATGGTCTCTGAATTAATTTGAATAAAACCAGGTGTCTCGATCAAGTTCTGTGCCTTCAAACACACGGGATACTTTATATCAGGGGCTCCCACCTGGTGTGAAGTCTGCTTTGCGTTCAAAGCTACAGTCCTTTCAGGTTAAGGAAGAGGTATTTATAGTATGTTTAATGCATGGAATTATTGACGACTTGCCAAAATTATACTTATCTACTTCACAGTAAGTTCTATTTTTCTGCCGACCCATTTTACCTGTTATCCAAATTGTTTTTCTCAGCATACAGTCCCTGAAATTAAAGCTGAAATGGAGAAAATGTTGCGGTGGCTAGTTCCCATTGCCAGTAACACAACCAAGTAAAGCATAATTTATTTATCTTTTATCACTTAATCGTTTATGACAATGTAATTTTTCACTTCTGCTTGTGCTCATTTCCCTTCAATTCTATTTACTTACTATTTTTTTGATGTGGTTTATATAGAGCTCATCATGGCTTTGGTTGGGTTGGAGAATGGGCAAACACTGGGTGAGTTCTGAATTTCAGGTGCCTTTTGTTTTACGTATTGTTCCCCAAACCCCAAGACTTTCTAATTTTATAAGATTTAACCCTCTAGGTCTGAGATGAGCCGGAAACCTGCTGGTCAGACTGACTTGCTGAGGATTGAGACACTACACCATGCTGACAAAAGTAGAACCGAGTGTTGCATTCTTGAACTGGTCGTGTGGCTTCACCAGCTTGTCAACCAGGTGAGGGTTGGAAATGGTGGAATTAGATCTCCTGTTAAATCCCCCCTTTGCTCCCCGAACCAGAAGGCAATAGAGTTATCCGCAAACAAGCCCAACGGTCCATCTCCCATATTGACAGTTGAAGATCAAGAAATGCTGCGATATGTAAGTAAGAGAAAACTGACACCCGGGATTAGCAAGAGTCAGGAATTTGACACTGCAAAGACAAGGTTCAGCAAGTATAATAGGCTGAGTAAGAGTAGTAACCATTCCCCAACGAGTGAACGAAGGAAGGATCCATTTCCCATAAGGCGGCCATCCTCAGTTCCTGTGATTGACTTTGATTTTGATCGGAGCAAAGCCCTTGATGTCATTGATCGAGTGGACACAATTCGAAGTATTTGAATCTATGTATATGGCAGTGAAGCTAGGGTACATGGGCAAGGGTGATGTCGTGATTGGAGCATCTGGGGTATTTTTCCTTTGGTTAACGTGGCGAGGGTGATGTTGTGTTGGTTAGCAGATGCTGAGTGAGATGAGTATTTGCTATTTTGCATGTCAAAATTTATTAAGGCTCATGAATGTATGGAATTAAATTCTCTGTAGATGGAAATGATACTTTGTTTATAGTTTTCTGTAGTGTTAATATGTACAGAATATTCAATTAATAATCTAAGGTTTCATGCACTCTGATATCCAGAGGCCTTACAGGATTCCCAATCGTGTGTATTCTAAAGTTAAATTTACTATCTACGTGTCGGGTGAACTGTTCATGGAACAGTGCATGCCCAGTTAATTTCCCATATTGCCCCTTTGGGCAATAATAATGAAAATTAGGGTTTTCTCGCAGCCTCTTCTTTTCGATAGCCTTCCATTTCGAGCAAAACCTAGCAGAGGAAACCCAGCAACGATCAACCATTATCTTCGCGTAGGCATCACCCATCGCCTCTCACCTATCTTTTCCATCTCTTCGTAGCCGCTCTTCAACTCCCTTCTTCCTTTGTTCCTTCTTCGATTCATCTTTATGGAAGGCGTCGTAGCCGCACTTACATTTGTTCATCACTTCCTCCTCTGAAACTTCCTCATTCGCCGAGCCCATGTCAAAGCGAGGTCCTATCTCTGTCAGAAAACCACTGTACGTCGTCATCTCCACTTGCCGCTGCCAGCGTTATCGTTTATGCAAATCTTCAAGCTGCTTCAGGGTATTGTTCTATCTCTCTCATCCTTGCCTTTTATTTTATTTCTTTTTCTAATTACGTTTTCCCTTCCAATTTTAATTTTCGAACTAAACCCTAAGTAGTGTTGAATTTAACGTTGAGATGAGAATAACGGTTGTTACTTTTCGCACAAACGGAGTATAGAATTGGGAAATTTCCAATTCGAGGTTGATATGAGATTATTTGTTCTTACTTTTCGATTTTTTGCTTTCCACTCTCAATTTTTGATTCTTTGGTGTGTTTTTTTTTCAAACTGTGGAGGTTGATATCGATCTATGACAATGGTTCATTATGCCAATGTTTGGAATCAGATCTTCACTTCACTCATTAGTGGTCTATTTTTTTCTTCACAAAATCTTGATTTCGTATTGACATTGAGTTGGGGGTTTTTTTTTCCCGCAGATTCTTTGAACAAAGTTCGGTGCTCCTATGCGGTAATTCACTTTCCTCTGACAGCTTCTCTCATGTAAACACTTAAAATGTTTGTTCCATGATTGTATTTATAAAGTTGTTCGTTCCAAGTTTTGATTTCAGATTTAGTTGAAGGCTTTGGATTATGCAGATTTTCTTTTCTGAGCTGACAGTTTCTGTCATCTATTCAGTTAGTAGTTTGTTTTGTTATTTTGGTTAAACATTAGGATATCTTTTTTTATTTTTTGCAGGTCGATTCTTGCCGCCTTCAATCGCTACTGTTCAATTTGTGGCCACGTTTAGCGCTTTCTCAACAGGTCATACTTTTTTCAACCCATATTACAATATGTCTCTCAAATCTCTCCTCCATCTCTCTTTCTTTAAACATGTCCTCACCCCGCACATACATTTCATTTTCGTCACTTCCACCTCTAAAACTTCCCCATCCACATATGTTCAGTCCTCTGTTTCAGTTTTGTTTCCCAATTTTACAGGTTCTTTTTTCAATTCTGTTTATCCTTTTGTTAATATTGATGATTTTTTTTTTGTCCACAGTGCCACAGATTAAATCAGTATTGCATATTGAGCTATCATCTAAGGTATGCTTCTGCAATGTTTTTGGTTTTGTGATTTTTGATTCACTTTATTTTTTTCATTATTCACTTTATTTTTGGTTTTGTATTGCCAATATTATCATCATCTTTTGTGCAGGCTACATTGCACATACGAGAACTTCTTTATGAGATTTGTACGTTATAAAAATGCATATACAATATCAACGCAAATATAATGGAAGCTGCAGGCTCAATGGTTTAGTTCAAATTGATGTTTAGGTACCCAAGTCTTCTCATGCCCCTTATAAACTATGCATGGTTTATGTTGTGAATTAAATGTAATTGTTTGGTGTTTATTAACTGGGACAATGCATGGCTTCCTATATATTTTAGTCATTGGTTGTTTCAGGTACTTTGTTGTTTGATTTGAGTTCATCAGAATATTGGTTTCAATTCATCGGAATTAAGGTACTTTGTTTCTTTGTTAATTTTATTCGATTCCTCAGTTTTTTCTTTATATGCCCTTTTTTTTGTATACATTATTAATAACTTGATAACTATTGATTTTCAGTTTTTTTGACTGTTTTCTCGATTGTTGTAAATTTTTTATTGCTGCGAATTCAGACCTCGATTTGTGGCAACATGATTAGATTATTATAATCAGCTAAACACCAATCTACTATGTTTATGTTTAATGATGAATGTGGGATATCTCTCTATATCAAAGCTATGAATAGTGACCACAGTTTCTTGGGGTTAAATTTATTTTGGGGGAATGCTGTTTGATTATAATTTTTATCATCATGAGGGTACATTTATGGGTTAACAGTAACCACTGTTTCCTAGCTAGCTATTTTGTACACATGGGTTGTTGATTACTCTAGGATGGGCATGGTTTGACGCATTAGTGCTTTTACTTAACATAATAGCGGTAAATGAGAGGGAAATAGAAATTCAAGATAAGCTTATGACTTTATTGATGTTTGATTTAGGTCCTGAGTTTTAATATGATTTTCCAAATCTTCTTAGATGTAGATATCAGATGGTTTGAATATCATGTTGATTACTTATCTGTTAAAATAATGGTGTTGATTTTGTTTTGCATTATTTTTAATTACCAAGATTAATCTCGGCCATTGGTTTGTTTTAACCAAGATCATCTTTTGACTGGTTATAGGTTCTTAAAACGTTCTATTCAATTCACCTATTTTAGTTACTTCATTGTTTGTACCTTTGTGTGCAGATTTACATTGTTGATCCTTGGCAGGTAGGGAGATTTGGAAGGGCAATGGCAAAATTTCAGGCTCTATTCTCACCAATAAATACATTTTAAATTCAAACGTGGTTGTTGTTTCTCGGTTATCTATGTTTTCTTCTAGGCCATCATGTGTGATCCCTTTGTACTCAACACAATCATCTTGGTGTTCTCTAATATAATAGGATATCATACGTCATAGAATTATATTATGATATTCGTATTGCATGATGGTGGTAGTCCATGTTTTTTTAGTTTTTCAAGTAAATTTTAATGTTCTGAAGTTGGATGTTCAGAAAATGCGAGAAGAAAGTCAGTTTGCTTTTCTTATTTCCTTTCTTTCACTATATTGTACTAGGCTGCATTTCCTCAAATTCTATTCTTTAAAATGAGATGTTAAACGTTTTGCTTCATTTGCTACTTATTTTCTCTCCTTTTCTTTCCATATTTTTCTACATTTAATTTTAATGTAGGTTTTATGAAATGTCATTTTATAGTAGTCAGTTTTTATAAGCTTGAGTATCATACAGACTCCCTATTCTTTAATCCTATACAAATTTTGAGTTATGAATTATAAGATCTTCATTACTTCATTAATTTTGCTTTTTATTAAGGTTTTAGGCTTCATTATTTCAATATCAACTGGGTGATGTTTACGCTTAATGTTTACGTTTAATTTTTCTGCTGTGATTTCAATTCTGCATTGGTGATTTAAATCAGTTTCAATTGGTCACTCGCCTGCATTGTCTTTCTTGGGTTGCTTCCACCTTTCAGTAGCTATTGCTTTAGAGTTTAGTTCATCTTATCTGCATTGATATAATTTTTTCCGAAGGAAACTAATTTTCTCTTTTGAATATCGATAATTCAATGTGAAATATATGCATATTTCATTTGGAAGGATATGTATGTTTTATATGATACCAATTTATATTTTTTTCAGGGAATATTCATTTCAAGCTCTGGAAATCAATCCCATTCAATGAGCACAAATGGTATTTGAATTTATTAATCTCATATGCTAATTATTTACTTTTCCCTGGACTTTTAAGAAGCACTGAAATGCCCCTAAGGACCGCGTTTCGGATACCGATATTCGTCCGATTCACCCTGATACGGTCTGATACGGCCCGATACACCTGATACGCCCCTGATACACCTGATACGCCCCCATACGCGATGATGGTTTATTGATGTTGAGATGCTTCATAATGATTTTCTTTTCCAATTTTAATAATGGCTTCCTTCATGTTTGATAGGTACTCAGCTCCAACACGAACAAGCAATTGTTGTCTCAGTGAGGTACCATTTACCCAACAACTACTATCCTGATTTTGTTGAATTCAAGGAGGTTATGTTGTGTTTCCTACGATTGCTTAAAAATGTTTACTCCTATTCCAATTTGATTGTTATCATATTTGGGTGTTTCAAATTTCCTACAAATTGGATATGAAGTTCATTTATGTTTAATTTAGGTTCTTCGTGACTTCCATGCTGTTCCAATGCTTGCTGGTCTCTTACTGGTGTTTAATTTAGGTTCTTCCTTTGTTGGAAATTGCTTTCTTCATTTTTGGATGTTTGATAATTTGATAATGTGTTCAGCATTCAGCAACCTTGATTGAAGCTGTAGTTAGGCCGAGCTATCAGAGGCTTATTCCATATCTATTCCTATGATGTCCTGATTTTAATTTCGATTGCTGGGCAGTTAGAATCCAAGCCTTTATCAATGTTGAGATGCTTCGTAATGATTTTCTGTTCGAATTTGGATAATGGCTTCCTTTGTGTTTGAATAACCGGATTTGAAATAATTGATAATGAGTTTGAGGTTCTTAAGATTGGATTCTTCTGCTTTCTCATCTGCTCCAGTCGATGGTCTCTGCTCGAACGTCCCATTGCTTGAAAAAACTCAAAAAAAAAAAAAAACAGATTGATATCTAATTTTAGAGACAAAATTGTTCGGAAGAGAAATCAAATGATATATTTTTTGTTGTAATGACTTCACTTCCTTTCGTATTCATTTTTCTCTTTACTGTTGCTATTGAAGGTTTCCGTACTTTTAAGATTGAAAATTCCTTCCACTTTGGTAAAATTACATGCTCTCGGAAGTACATATAATGAAAATGGCCTTTCAAAATATATGGTTTATTATTTGTAATGTTTGAAAAATTTTGGAGCAATATTCAGCTATTAATATCTTACTGACGGTTTTGTTTAAGTTTGGATGCCTATTCTCTATGTGCGCTGGTTTTGGATGTTTAAGTTTGTTGTTCTTGCTGATGATATTGTTTTCTTGAGGTTAACTGGTCAGCGTCTGTCAATTTATTTCACACATCTGCATCTTTTTAACCTCTCTTAAGAATTTTGCAGGTTCGGTTTCTGCTTGATTAGGTAGTGTAATTAATCTGTTGGGATTAAAGTTTGTTTTACAGTTATAATTCATCCCAACGGTATTCCTCACTTTTTGCTACTCTTCCCAAGATGATGTTTACTATGTTTACAATGTTGCTGCTCTCAATCTTTTATTTTCAACATATGTGATTGTTGTTGATATTGGTTGTCTTCCTTTCGCATCTTGATATCTCGGGCGCATGGACGAACAAGCTGTTGACATTTGAACAAATTTTGCAGGTAAGGTTCTCCTTTCTGCTCTTCCAGTTCGTAAATTTTGGCTGCTTATTGATCTCATTTATTTGTTTTGAGGTTTTATTCCCTTCAGGTACTCTTCGCAATTCTGTTTTCTCCTCCCCTCGGCAAACGAGCTTCTATAATCTAAGCCCTTCAATTTTTGTGGAGCAAATGAATTGTTTGTAATGTTATTATGTTTTCGATTCAACTTTTTGCTAAATTTTGACACTATTAATTTTAATTTTTTAAAAGTTTATATTTCCATTGTATCGAACCCTGCAACAACGCGCTGGACCTTTGTACTAGTTTTAACTAACAACGGGCAAAAGTTACTTACGAGCTCTCTAAAAAAGGCCTACTCCAATCATGCTCCATAATTTAGAAAGAATGTTTTGGATTGAAATGATTATGTCTATTAAATTTTTTTTAAAAAAAAGATATAAAAAATAACAAAATAATTAATACTTAAAATTCTGTATATTTAAAATTTATCAAGCAAACATTATCATTATATTAAAATTTATCAAGCAAATCTTTTAATACTCTTATTTGGGTATACATGTATTTATCTGGATATATATGGATATTTTTTTTAATTATTTTTTCTTTGTATTAATAAAAGATTTAAAAATTAATAAAAATTAGTATACTCCTCAACGGTCAGGTTTGGATTTAACGGTTTTTTAAATGAAAATTCAAATCCAAACCTTTACTAATGGAGTGATTTAGGTTCTCAAATTGTTTGATTTTTATCTGGTTGAATCTAAACCGTTGGATAAATAATAGTTTGAAACGAATCAATTAGCGATTTCAACGGTTTTATGCTTGTCCCTACCCATCTCCGCTTTGCAATGAGTTCCCTCTCACATTCCTTGTACTATTATTGATGGTTATGTCTTCCTCTTGTTCTTACTTTGTTGACTTTTGGCTTTCTCAATCGTAATATTTTCTTGCTCTTGAGTAATGATCATTTCTTGAAATTGTATTTTCTTGCGTTCCTCTTGTCGTTTCTTTTCTGTCTGTATTTTTTGTTTAGAAACGTTGATTGTATTATGCAAATATGAGTAGGCATGTGAAAAGAAACATATCAAAATATGAAAGGAATAAATAATTTTGAATTAATGAGTCATATGCAAAAGGGTAACTAATAAATTTGAGGAATCACTATCATATTCTCCTTCAGCATATTTAAGAGCTCCTAGTGGTTTCTCTATTCAAGGAGCCTAATAGCTATGGTTGGAATAGAATTATTGCTCATCTTTCCTAAAATTTGACTTAGAAATTGTGGAATCCAAAATCACTAAAAAATTGTGGAGTTCACATGTGGCCCATAATTTATATAATGTCCAAATTGCTCATAATAATGATATTAATGGGTTATAGAAACCTACACATTAAATATTATATTTATAAACTAAAATTATCATCTAATCGAGTTAAAGCCTCAATAATTAAAATGTTCTCCTTAAGAGTTAATTATTATGTAATAATAAAAATTTATTATTAATTACAAATTACATCGACCAATCAAAATACTCTGAGGTCTACAAGCTTTTCTTATAAATAACAGTGCTCATTTCACTTTCAAGGTAATTCGATTCATTGTTTCTAAAGTTCTTTGCAATTTCTTTCTTAAAGTTAACTAAAGCATCATAGTTTTTTTGGTTGAACAACCTTCAGGGCTTTAATCTTAACAAATGATAACATCTTGGTTGCAATTTGTATGGATAAATATGACTTTTGCGAGCATGTTCAATTTTTGCTTCAACAATTGGTGCTTTCATTGAGATCCGAATTGAGAAGTACTGAAGAAGTGCTCTCTAGTTCCTTCATCGTTCATCGTTCATCGACTATATTCATCGCTCTTGAACTTCTTTCATCATTCATCAAACTTGTCCTTCGATCATCATCACTGTTTGATGATCATCATTCACGAATGATAACATCACGAATTAAATATTTACATGGATGTCGAAGGCTATCAGCATATGAGAAACTTAGAGAGTGTTTTGAGCAACTTGGAGAGTGTTTTGAGGTATCATCATCAAACTTGTCCTTCATCAAACTTGTCCTTCGTCGGATCAGAACTTCTTTCATCATTCATCAAACTTGTCCTTCGTCCAAGGCTATCAGCATATCAGCAACTTGGAGAGTGTTTTGAGGTATCATCACGAATTAAATATTTACATGGATGTCGAAGGCAACATGTAACTTCCCAAGACACTCACATCAACCTAGGGTGTGTTGGCTATCACAACGATGCGGAGGATAAGGCATACTCGCCGACTCACTCTCAGAGATCATAAACTGATTTTTGGGGAGATTAACGACGATTAGCTTCTAATGCCTGCAAGTTAATGCTATCTAGTGAATGTTGGATTCATGCCTCTGAGGCGTCCAACGTGATAGTGATCTTGATGATCTACATTGTCAAATTCATTCATCCTTGACTTCACCTTTTTTGAGGGACAGCGAGGAGGAATCGTTCCCACAACAATTTGCAACTTCGAACTTTAGTCAATTCAATAGAACTTCTGATCCGATAAAACATGTTGATTATTACCGAGGAGTCATGGTGCCTCATAGAAACAATAATGAACTCATGTGCAAAGTGTTTCTAGGCCTTTTCGCAAGGTCATGACTTGACATGGTTCGACCATTTCCCCCAGAAATCTATCACCTCTTTTGAAGAGCTGGCTTTAGGTTTTTTGAAAGACTATTTATAGCCTCACACAGTCGAAGTAAAATATGATCGTATCTTTACTATCAGAAAGAGATTGAAGGAGACCCTCCGATAATACATTTGGAGAAATTGCAAGGAAAAATCCCACAATGTTGGATGCAGTGACCTTGTTGCTGCAATGACGTTTAAATAGGGGCTTCCCCAAGATAGTCGTATTTCTAGAGACATTTTCATGAGCAACACACACAGTCTCACCAAGATGCTCTCTCTAGCAAAGTAACATGCTTACTAGAAGGATGAGAAGAATGCCACATATGCACACATGAAGCCCAAAAAATGCAAGGTGAGCCAGACTTCCCATGCCTCAGCCTTGAGGAAGTCCAATTTCAATTTTCGTTGCTAATCCAATAGATTCACAACGAGATTCAGGACAAGCCTTGGTTCAAGAAACCAGAATCTATCAAAGGCGGTCATGAGAAGGCCGATAAGAAAGAGCAATGTGCCTATCACGAATACAAATGGCACAACATAAGAAAATGTATATCTTTTGGGATATATCTTCGGAAGCTCATCATGGAAGTACATTATGATGATTACATCAAGGGCAAGACCATGGATCATCTAAAAAAAGATCCAAAGAGCCTATAGTAAAGGTGATTTGCATCACTATAATGATTGCGGAATCAGAATTGCTAGGCACTAGTTTCAAGCAGAAAAAGAGGGAGATAGATGCTTTGGCTATAGTTGAAGTCTGTTATGTTGCCACCCTTGGGGTGGCCATCGGCCTTATCTTGGTTTCTTTTTGAAAGACAGGGTAAGACTTGATTGGCTGCATAGTGGAATTCTCGTTGTATCGATCTAGATTGCATATGCTCAAGTTGATTGAATCCATGCCGAAAAAATAAGTACAACAAATATCCTCAGCATGGAGGCCTTGGGCAAAATGGGTTTGGCGAAGCTTATTACAAAATGGTCATTCATCTCCGAGGCTTCAATGGCTCAACAAGTATGAATGTTGGCATATTTCAACTACATGTACACTCTCCATCATCGTCACATCTCAACCGTTCTATATCATGGATAAGTATTTACCATACAATGGTATATTAGGAAGATCATGACTTCACAAAATCCTAGCCAACATATCAAGCCTTTACCAAAAAAATTAATTCCCAACCCCTGGGGGAAGAGTTGGAGAGATAAAGTGTAAGACCCATGAGCTTGGGAAGCAAGACCGGTGAACAATCCCACATCGCTCAATGAGGGAAAAGTGAAATACCTTATATGTGTGGGCACATATCTTCCTAGCATGAGGCCTTTTTGAAGCTCACTAGCTTTGAGTTTGGTTGGAACTCCAAAGTTAAGTGAGATTGAGTAGGAGCAAACCTAAGATGGGTGACTCACTGGGAAGTTGCGCGTGAGTTTTCAAGAATAAATCTATAAGGGCTGGTGATAATATATTAATTTCCCTCCATTTTATCAAAGTATGCATGCATCAAGTTTACCAATAAAATAAAAACCTTAAAATAGATACTTGCATACTTATGAGCTCATGCCTCAGTTTCGTAAGCAACCTCGATTCCCGTGCAGCGATCCTGCAGGGTTTCAAAACCAAGAAAAATGTGTGAGCGGACGAAAATAAAGGTTTTAAAAAAAAAGTTTGAAACATTTTAATTTCCCTCGGTTTTATCAAACTATGCATGCATCAAGTTTACCAATAAAACAACAATCTTGAAATAAGTACAGTAATAAGAAAAGCCAGTAATCTCAGAAACTTGTCCAACATAATTCATATGAAGTACCAATACACATTTTCTCAAGCCAAAGCACTGACACAACAAACATAGTGAATCAACCAATGCATAGCCATACCAGTCACACATAACCAACTCATCATCTCGACTGACCCATCCTTGATGTCTGCAAGCTGAATCATCATATCAATATGCACTACCGGTAGGCTAATATTACTCAGGAACTACAGAGCCCAGCTCGATGTCCGAGTGTGGACCAGCTCAGGAACTACAGATCTTTACCTCAACGTCTGAGTCACGGTCCTAGTCTCAGGAACTACGGAGCATTACCTCGTTGTCTGAGACTACTCACTAGTCTCGGGGAGTACGAGGCATTACCTCGACGTTTGAAATCACCCAACCAATTTGGTATCTCGAGGTGTGTTCTCACATCATATCACATACATATCATATCCAAAATCCACATCCAGTCACCACATATATAAACTCAGTAGTCATATAAATATATCATATATTCATTCCATATCCAGATTCAAGTTCATAAACCAAAACCGAACACAAAACTAGGGCCTAAGTTCAAATCACAAGTACATCCAAAGACCTCGTAAAATGAGCTATTAAAATATTCGTAAAATCATATAAAATTTCCCCGATCCATCAATACCACCAAAACCATATAAGCAAGTCATATCGGGCATGAAATTACTTTCCAAAACTCAGTAATAAATCAGAACACAACACAACAATTTCCTCGTAAAAGGTGCAATATAATAGCCATCGTAAAATCACCCAAAAGTAATGTAAAAACACATAAATTGTACTTAAACCATCGTCAAGTAACACAAATTATAAATCATGGAAAACCATATAGAAATTGCATGCATAGGATTTAGGAAAAGAAAATCCACTCAAACGTACCGTACGCGCAGTTAGATCGCATTGTACGTTTTCCCGTGAAATTCGAGAACATCAAATCCTATCAAATATCACTTATAAGGATCCCTAACCATCCTAATTGACTCACACTTTAATCCCATAATTTTTTGGGATTTTAAATGTATTAAAATAATACTTAAACATTCGGATAGTAAAAACTACCCAGAGACGATGTTTGATCGCCTTGAAAATTGTACCATTGGACTCGTAATATCAAAAGGATGAACTTTCATTTTGACTAATTTTTGAGATGATGTGGCACACGTCCACATGTGCCACCATAAGGGATTGTGCGTGGGCCTTACGTGCATCCACTGTTCATCATCCATAACCTACAATTGACCCGATTTTCTGCAAATTGGGTCGCCCGACCCGGCGACCATGACCTAGCAAAAAACCTTCATTTCACTATCTTTTATCGTGTTTTAAATGTCATAATTCATCTAATTAGTACCAAGAAGGGATCTACGATCTAAAAATGGAGAAAACTCACGTTGATGACCTAGTTCGAATCCATGAACTTCGACCAATTTCTAGTTCCCCCTCCAGACACTTTTATGGGTTTAAACCTTTAAGCTCTAGTCTTAAATTCTAGAGTTTTCGAAAGTAATCTAGGCCTTTTTTTTTTAAATTTACCAAAATACCCTTCGAAGCAAAATTACTAAAAATACCCTTGCACACTCACTACTCATAATGAATTAATCCAACCTTCAATTTTGACGTGCCGCTTTTCTACAAATTCAAGAGATCGAGACCTTCGTGATGGCACTCTCGGTATATACATAAGATATCTCGAACGAAAAGTCAATATTTTTGTCTTCTAAGGGTAAAATGGTCATTTTCTAATTCTTGAATGGCTTGGGTGTTACAAATGGAGTACATACGCTGGCCATATTATCCTCAGGGTGTTTTCAAAATTAGTCCTTTCTTCTAGCGTTACAACTATCCTAACTGGCCATGATTAACGTTGAATGGTGAAGGTGATTGAAATATGTTTATCAGTACGCGCAGGTCGTAAGCCCAGGAAAGTACTATGAGAAGCGAAGTGGCAAAATTATTCATATCAGTTTAAGACTCTATCTATTGCATTAGTAGATTGCATACCCTCCCTACCGTTTCATGATGCTTGGATTTCATCACTGGGTCCCCCATGACTAAGTGAATCTAGGGAAGTGAGATCAAAGGTGCATGCCATTCTTTTCATGCACTGTCACGTAACTCTAATGTCTTATGCAGGTTCTAACGATTTTCTTCTTATGCATTCACACTATTCTTCATGTAGATCCTTATGCGTTGCATCCATTTTGACGTTTTTGGAACTTGTGCCTTTGCATGCCATTTTCGTGACCCTACTTTGTATATTCTTAAACTATTTCTACTTCTTTGCTTCTTACTCGTATATAACCCGTTCTTTGTGCATAAAATTATGTTTTGTGTATATTCCTTTTTATATCTCGTCTTCTTTTCTTGTACATATTTTCATCTAACTCTCCTGAACGAACACTCTATATTCAATTCACTTAATCTAAGGCCCATAAACTAGACTTGAGGATGCCCTTGTCAAGGAGATAACGCATGAACTTGACCCCTAGATTCAAGATGGATTGACGCCTTACCTAGAGGCAATTGGAAAGCACTATGTGAAGTCTGAAAGATGGCATAGGCCTCGCATCGAATAAGTGGATTGAAGCACTTCGTCTAGGATAAGGACGTTAAACTCAAACGCTTCTTAGGAGGCAACCCAATGATGGAGAAGTGGTGGAACCATCAAACTAATATTTGCCTTCTTGAAACCCTTCACTCTCTTTACTTTAGTTACTTTATGTCTTTATTGCTTTATTTTCGTGAATCAATTCTCCTTACTTAGATTCTATGCTTTCACTTTCATACATTGAGGATAATGTCAGATTTAAGTGTATGGGAGGGGTTTACAACTTTATTGAGTCTTGTTTCAAAAATCAAAGAAAAATTCGTAAAACAACAAAAAAAACCCCAAAACGATTTTTTGTGTATTTTAGTCGTTAGTCTTGAGTCTTTTTGTTTAACTTAGTGTTTTAATGAGTCTTAGGATGCCCTTTAACCTGTCGATGATAAGAATCCAGATAAATGAAGACAACATGGCTAAAAAATGATCACTACAACTTGAATTCATTTTTTAATACTTTATGACTAAGTGTTTATGACTCGTAGTGGATGATGCATGTTAAACTGGTACAAAACGAGCATGTTAAGATATTTATGAATCATATGAACCCTATGTGAGCTTTAGAGCCTTATATACTTCTTGATTGAGTAATTCATAGGAGTTCTTTGTTTAAATTGATATGCATATGCCTCATAACTACTTGCCATATCTTTTAATGAACCCTATAGTACTAGAACTTATTCTATGTGATTTTAAACTCTCTGATTTTGGACCTGATTAAGGAAATAAGGTTCACAACACTTAGCCAAAATATCCATATCCCTATTTGGTCACACAAGTGTGATCCCCATAGTTTAATACCTACATTAAGCCTTTTCGTCATCACCCTAAAAATCTACTCACACATGCCTAGTATAAGACATCATTTACCCTTATTCTTTGGACTTGGTTGAAGATTTGAAAGATGGTGTGAAACACAAGAAAGTAATTTGATGAATGAAGACTTATATGTAAGTGTCGGGAATGAATTGCTCAAATTATGTTGTTATTCATCGTATTACCTCTCAAAAGAAAAATTAAAAGAAAGAAAATGATGAAAAGAAAATACAATCAAGAACAAAAGTTCTATGAGGTACTAAGTTTTTGAGTTTTGAGCTAAGTCCCCTATGCTTGTGATTTGGAACAATGAAGATTGAAGGCCTACACGAAGAATTTCAACACGTTATCCCAATTGCAAGTTCAAAAGATGTTGACAATGAAGATCAAGGCCCAACAAGTGATACTTGGCCTATGACTATGGAAACACTTATGCTTTTGCAATGAAGTCTTGGGTTGAGTCCTAGATCAAAATTTAATCCCATTATCCTAAAAATTCCTTCCCTCTACACCTAGCCCCATTAAAACCTTCAAATAAAAGACCTTATGATCCTTGGGAACCCGGCCAAGCGCTGGAAATAGGCGTAAGACCTTGATTGGAGCCTTAGGTTCAACTTGAGACCATTTCTTCATTCTGACTCGGATTTCCGCTATTCTTTTTGCATCATCGGCATAATTGACTACACTTTCATATTCTGCATAATTATCACAAAATAGATCATTTTCTCCTATTGATTGTATAAGTGTAATAAAAAAATAAGTAAAAGGGAAATGAATTGACATCAAAATAATGTATAGATAATGACTTATCAATGTATATACAATTTACCAAAGTATCATTCAATTTACTAGGTGAAACTCATGCCATATTCAAATGTACTCATCATCATAATAATCCAACCAAAGCTAATATCCCAGGCCATAGCCCCGCATCTAAGTCGTAGCCGTCACCTTGAGCATAGTGCAACATCCTAGTTGCAGCTGTCATCCTGAGCACATCCTAACCGTAGCCTTCATCCCGAGTCATGGCTAAACATCCCGACTGTAGCTATCATCCTGAATTGTAGCTCAACATCTGATGTAGTGCAACCGTGGGAAATGCCCTCTTAACAACCGCTAAAAATACGTCAAAGCAATGGCTAGAGAACTCAGAGGTCCAGCTCAAGGATCTACTCCACGCGTGACGGAAAATACCTTAAGATCATGTGTTGAAGATATACATGCATGACCTAAATTATCTCAAGATCGTGCTGACAAATGACTGAAAATACCTTAAGATCATTTGTGTGAAATGAAAGTGCATGACCAAAATTACTTCAAGATCATGCGATCATATGGCCAAAAATACCTCAATATCATATGTCGAAAAATATATATGCATGACCAACAATACCTCAAGATCATGCGGTCATATGACCAAAAATACCTAAAAGTCATATGTCAAAAATATACACGTATGATCAAAAATACCTCAAGATCATGCAGTCGTATGAACGTAACTATCTCAAGGTCATATGTCGAAAATATACATGCAGGATCGAAAATACTTGAAGATCATGTGGTCATATGACTGAAAATACCTCATGGTCATGTGTCAAAAATATACATAATATGTTGAAAATATACCACTTGGTCATATGATAGAAAATACCTCATGGTCATATGTCGAAAATACCGACGATGATACAAATAGCGAAAATTGTAATGTGAATTTAACATCCATGGTTCAAAATCCATTGAACCAAAGTCTTTGAAATCAGCATAACCCAAGTCCTATTAAAGTCATTATTAAAATCTATGATTATGCGTGGAAAAATCAAATATTATCGTTGTACAGAAAACCCCAGGTTTAGAAAAAATAATAGACATCTTATAACAATTATTCTTCATTTCCGAGGCCACGGCAAAATAAAGCAATGCCCCCCCCCCCCCCCCCCCCCCACCCACCCAGTTGTCCCACATAAAGTAACACTCAACACTATAGGAAAACATATGCAATTAAAATTTTTTATTTTTGGTAGATGTAGCATTGGTTGACAGGACCCACCGCAATTATCGCCTCGATAATCGGGAAGCATCCTGTTCCCGTCTGACAATCGAATCCAACAGACTGGAAAACTAAATAATATTACATCACACCCATTGTTAGACCAGGGAGATTAAACAAATACATCCGACTGCACGTCAAGTCCACAGTTTCACAGAGCATAATATTACAAAACAGGTTAAAGAACAAATCCTAATCTGTGAACTAACTACTCCGCAACGGAAAACTTTATGCCTCTGCCTCTGCCTCAGCGCTTGCCCCCGCACTTGTACCACGACCTAGAGGGAATTTAAAACAACAAAGTGTGAGTGGACCGAAACATAAGTTTTACAGAAAACAGTTTTTCCGAAATCGGGTTCGCCCTCCAGTTTTGTAACACGCATGCATAACCGAATATTTAGAAATCGCGTATTAAACCTTTGAAAACTCTTTTTCCGAAAACACATAAAAAACGTTACAGAGAATCGTCATTACTCATGTAAAACAATTTAATATTACCAGAATCCAGAAACCGTCATTTTGAAACATCAATTGCACAAATCAAGTAAAAAGTGAATCAATAATCACAATTATGCCGTTGGATCCATCCGAGTCTTTAAACTCAATATCAGGCCTTCCCGGGATATCAACGAGTCTTTAAACTCAAAACATGATCAATAGGCCTCGGGGGTATCACAATAATCGAGTCTTTAAACTCACTACGGGCCTTTAAACCCAATTTTCGGGCCCGCCCCCGTCATCAACATACCGGGTCTTTAAACCCAAAACCAGATCCAACAATCAACCGGGTCTTTAAACCCAAAACCGTTTTTAAACACGATAAACCAGGATTCATCATAATCCGTTTTCCAACATCATTCCGAAATCATATCACGTCATAATAGGACTTATGTCCGAATTCACATGCAATTTCCAAAACATGAAATTTCCGAAATCACTTCACAATTAATAAGCAAAACATCATAAATCCGTAACATGCATAATCATATCCAGATACTTCATCAAAATCATCACGCATGCATAAGCGAAAACTGTAACCTCGAAATGCGTGAAATACGATAAATATCTCGAAAAGCGTGAAAACACGTAAAACCGATATATCATATCACCATCGTAAAATCATATGTAAAACCATAAGATAAACAAGAAACATAGTCATGCATGCCCAGTTTAGAAATCAAAAAGTCCACCCATAGTCTTAGGACGCGTCAATCGCGTCCCACGCGCTCCTCCGTAGCTTCGGAAGTGTCCGGGCCTGTAAAAACGTACAAGAAGGGTTACAAACATCCCAAAATAACTCGTAGGATTTTTCCTAATTTTCCCGGATTTTTCGGCGAAATTAAACTTAGAGACTTAACCTTCCGGACTCCCGAAATTATCCCGAACGACTCCCGAACAACTCGAATCCTAAAGGTAAAATGTTAATTAGACTGAAAGGAACAACTTCCATGTTGACCTTGTTCGGAGTTAACATCGCACGCGCCGTCACGTGCCGCCCAAAGTGGCTGCGCGTGAAGGCCACGCGCCAAGCTACAGTGTCTTCGTTCTTACCCGGATAGACTGATAAACGGGTCTATTACCCGCGACTCAACCCGACCAGTTCAAGCCCAATTCTCAATCAATTCCTCTCGTTTTCAATCCTATTACCTTCACTAATCCGTTAATTTTAGGTCTGTGTTGATGATCAACGTCGACAAACACCTAATCGACCCAACTCAAGCTCGAACAGTCGAACAAGTCGACTTCTGGAACTCACCCAAACTAACTCCATTCTCAAATTAATTTCACCAGTAGCTTAAGGGGACCTATACGAACACAATAGCACAAACAATTGAACTCGCCGTTACCTGGAAGTCGTCGTCCTCAAGCTCGAAAATTCTCAGAACCAGGGAGCTCAGTTCTTGGCAATTCGTGAGTGACGTCCTTCGAAATCGATGTGGTTGGTTTCCTTTTGCTCCCAGAAGACTAGAACGGCCCTTAGTTTAGCTCGAATGTCCCCACAATTTAATCTGCAATTTTCCCTCCAACTGGTTTTTCCTTCGAACTGGAACTTGGGTTCTTGGGCAATCCGTGCTCGAAACCCTTCAGTTCTAGCACGGTCGAGATTCAATCACTCCCAGAAAACTCCCTACGTGTTTAGATTTGTCTCTCAAGCCGTAGAAATCGAATTCAGAGTTTCCCCCCCAAAAACCCGAACTGTTTCCTCGCGGTTTTCTCTCAATCTCTCTCAGTCTCTCCACAGCCGAATGACTCCAAATGAGCACCCAGACTCAAAGGAAGTCAGCTAATCGATCAAAGCGGCCAGCAACCCGTGGGAGACCCACTGAGGTTCTCTGAAAATGTCTCCCACGTACACAGAAGCCATGGCCAATTCATCCTCTCCCGTGCCCTGAACTCTGTCCAACCGTGCACCTGATCCACTCAATCCTGCTTCCACTACCTCAATCGACTTAAACAATGCACCTGATCCTTCCACTAAGCCTTAAACAATTAAACGCACAAGACACCACGGCCATGCTCTGTTTTCCACGGCGGTGAACAGCACCCCATGTGAAAAGACCAAAATGCCCTCAGGGAAAAAATTACCAAAATGCCCTCCAACTTCCGTGACCCGTAACTCGGTCATCCGTCGTCCGTTTCGCGCGTGCCGCCTGTCGTTGTACTCAGGGCGTCGAGACAAACATAACGGTCTTCGAGTCAAATGAATATCAATTGTCAAACAAAAAGTCAACTTTTTCCCTTACAACGTCCAATTTACGATAATGCCCCTGAACTTCCGATCCTCATAACTTTCACCCTGTTCGTCCGAATTGGACGTGCCACCTGTCTATGAACTCGTGACGTCCCAAACTACGTCACGGTCATCACTCAACGTCCGTTCGACCTCCAAACCAAAAAGTCAACAAATTGACCACACGAATCACAGGGATTAAAACGTCATTTTATTCAATATTTTATAATATTACATTTTCAGAACGTCTGGGGCGTTACAATCTCCCCCCCTTAAGAAATTTCGTCTCGAAATTTCAAGGAAACAAGTAGGGGAACTGTTCTCGCATCTGCGCCTCGGGTTCCCATGTTGCTTCCTCTATATCCTGGTTCCTCCAGAGTACCTTTACCAGAGGAACGGTCTTCCGACGTAGTACTTTATCCTTTCGGTCTAAAATCTGCACTGGCTGTTCTTCACAGCTCAAGTCATCTCGAAGTTCAATGGGTTGTTCCTCCAGTACATGAGATGCGTCAAACACATATTTCCTCAACATCGACACATGAAAAACATCGTGGACCCTTGAAAGTTCTGGCGGTAGTGCTAACCGGTAGGCCACCGAGCCAATCCTCTCGGTAATCTCATACGGTCCAATATAACGAGGGCTCAACTTCCCTCGCCTGCCGAATCTCACTACACCCTTCCAAGGGGACAATTTCAGAAATACCCGATCTCCGACCGCAAACTCAAGATCTCGAATCCGATGGTCCACATAGCTCTTTTGTCTGTCTTGGGCTGCCTTGAGCCGATCCCTGATGAGTTTGACCTTCTCGGTTGTCAGTTCCACCAATTCGGATTTAGTCAGCTTCCTTTCACCCACATCCGTCCAACACAACGGGGTTCTGCACTGCCGTCCGTACAAGGCTTCGTACGGAGCCATCCCAATGCTCGCCTGATAGCTGTTATCGTAGGCAAATTCCATCAAGGCTAGATGTGACTCCCAAGTGTCCTGAAATTGCAAAACGCAGGCTCGCATCATATCCTCCAAAGTCTGGATGGTCCGCTCAGACTGGCCGTCAGTCTGAGGATGAAATGCAGTACTGAAACGGAGTTTCGTCCCAAAGGCTTCCTGTAAACTCTGCCAAAACCGAGAAGTAAACCTCGGGTCTCTGTCAGAAACTATTGATTCTGGAGTACCGTGCAAACGGATGATCTCATCGATAAACAACTGGGCCAACTGTGTCATTCTGAAGTTCTCTCGCACCGGCAAGAAGTGAGCTGATTTCGTAAGCCTGTCCACAATCACCCAAACTCCATCGTGACCTCTGGGTGTCCTAGGAAGTCCAAACACAAAATCCATCGTTAAGTGATCCCATTTCCATTCCGGGATAGGTAGGGGTTGCACGTCTCCATAAGGTCGTTGTCTCTCAGCCTTCACTTGCTGGCAAATCAGACACCTGCTGACAAACTCGGCAATCTCCCGTTTCATTCCCGGCCACCAGTAGTGCTCTCGCAAGGTACGATACATCTTGGTCCCACCAGGATGCATCGCGTAGGCCGAACTATGAGCTTCGTCCAAGATTTCCTTCTTCAATGCCTCAACGTCGGGCACGCACAACCGTCCTTCTTTTAGCAAAGCTCCATCCTCCCTGACTGTGAAATCTAGCCGTTCACCGGCTTCCACTTCAATCCGAAGTACACATGAGATAGGATATTGAGATTGAGCCTCAACGATCCGATCGATCAGAAGTGGTCTCACATGAAAATTAGCCAGCAAGACACCTTGGCCATCCAATTACAAATCAATGCTAGTCTTACGGAGTTCAACCAAAAGTGGTAAATGAACCGTCCGTAGATGTGCTACAGAATGCGTTGACTTCCGGCTTAGAGCATCAGCCACCACATTGGCTTTTCCCGGGTGGTACTCAATCGTGCAATCATAATCCTTAATTAGCTCTAGCCACCGTCGCTGCCTCACATTTAACTCCTTCTGAGTGAACAAGTACTTCAGGCTTTTGTGATCCGTGAACATTCTGCAAGTCGCACCATACAGGTGATGTCTCCAAATTTTCAACGCATGCACAACAACAGCTAACTCCAAGTCGTGCGTAGGATAATTGCGCTCATGCGGTTTCAACTGGCGCGAAGCATAGGCAATCACTTTCCCATGCTGCATTAGCACACAACCCAAACCCTGTAAAGATGCATCACTGTACACCTCGAATTCCCCACTGTCGTCTGGAAGGGTCAGTATAGGAGCAGATGTCAACCTCTCCTTAAGCTCCCGAAAACTACGCTCACAATCGTCATCCCACTCAAACTTGACTCCCTTCCGCGTCTGTCGTGTCAACGGGGCAGCAATGGTAGAGAAACCCTCTACAAACCTCCTGTAGTAACCAGCCAAACCCAAGAAACTTCTGACTTCAGTGACGGTCCTCGGTTGTTCCCACTTCGCCACTGCCTCAATTTTCTGAGAATCCACACTGATCCCGTCAGTTGAGATCACATGCCCCAAGAAACTCACGCTCGTCAGCCAAAACTGACACTTGCTAAGCTTCGCATACAACTGGTTTCCCTTCAAGGTACCCAGCACCATCCTTAAGTGCTCCTCGTGCGCTTCCGCACTCCTCGAGTAGACTAGGATATCGTCAATGAACACGATGACAAAGCGATCCAAGTAAGGCTGCAACACTTGGTTCATCAAATCCATAAACGCTGCGGGTGCGTTGTTCAAACCAAACGGCATCACAAGGAACTCATAATGACCATATCGGGTCCTAAAGGCTGTCTTGGGTACATCCTCATCCTTAACCCGCAACTGATGATACCCAGAATGAAGATCAATTTTGGAGAAGTATTGCGCTCCTCGCAGCTGATCCAACAAATCATCGATCCGAGGCAACGAGTATTTGTTCCTGACTGTTACTTTATTCAGTTGCCTGTAATCGATGCAGAGTCTCAAACTCCCATCCTTTTTCTTTACAAACAACATCGGGGCTCCCCAGGGGGATACACTCGGTCGAATAAACCCCATCTCAAGTAATTCTTGTAACTGCGCCTTCAGTTCTTTCAACTCAGCTGGTGCCATACGATACGGAGTCTGAGAAATAGGTTGCGTACCTGGAACCAGATCAATAGTGAACTCGACATCTCGATGCGGTGGCAATCCCGGTAGATCCTCCGGAAAGACATCCGGGAACTCCCGTACTATCGGTATATCCTCCACCCTCAATGGTGCAGCTCGTGCGTCCATCACTTGAGCCAAGTATCCCTGGCACCCTTTCCTCAACAACTTACTTGCCTTCAGGGCTGAAATCACTCCGACAGGAGTTGCTCGCTGAATTCCCTGAAAGGTGGTTTCCGGTAACCCCGGGCTCCAAAAAGTAACCTTCTTATCGACACATTCGATAGAAGCATGATGGAGCGTCAACCAATCCATTCCCAAAATGACATCAAAGTCGTGCAAGTCCAAGAGTATCAGATCTTCCACCAGACCAACATCACCTACCATTACGGGACACTCCCGCAACACTTGATTCACCACAAATACATCTCCTGTGGGCGTACTCACTCCCAAGTCACAGTCCAAGGCGGACACCTCTCTACCCGCCAACAACTCACAGTCCCGTGAAATAAATGAATGAGTAGCTCCGGGATCAATTAAAGCACAAACATCATGCTCAAAGATCGTGAGTGTACCTGTCACAACACCAGGTGCTGCCCTGGCCTCTTGCTGCGTAACAGCAAAAACTCGGGCCTGTGGTCCAGCTGCTCGCCCACGGCCCCGGCCCCTCTATCCATTAGCCGCTCCAGTACCACCTCCTCGAGTACTCCCAGTCCCAGAAACTGCAGTTGTGCTCAGTCCCTGCTCTGCTCCACCCCGACCAGCGCCGCCACCACCCTGTGGCAAAGATGGACACTCCCTCCGATAGTGGCCCCGCTCGCCACAGAAGAAACAGATAACACTGGAAGCATCGCGAGCAAAACCACCACCCTGCCGTCCCGTGGAAGCAACCGAAGTCGCGCTCGCCTGCGGAGCAGTCTGCGCCCTAGGCACCCGGAATCTGGAACTCTGATAGTTACCAGGTCTGCCATAATGATCATTGCCTGCAGATGAGGCTCCACCATAACGTCCCTTCTTCGGGGCTCCCTGACCATACGATCCAGAATATGAACGCCATCGACGTTGTCCACCACCAGAGTACTGTGGACGTGTCGGAAGACTGGCCTCAACCCGCACTGCGGCATCTGACAACTCCCTGAGAGTAGCAAAAGCTCCGGCCATCACAATGGCCCGTATCTCACCCCGTAAGCCAAGCTCAAACCTACGACATTTCTCAGCCTCAGTAGATACAAAGGTAGGAGCAAAACGGGCTAGCATCTGAAACTTCTGCTCATATTCAGCTACAAACATGCTCCCTTGCTGGAGCTGCAGAAACTCGGTCTCCCTAGCATCACAGAATGAACGGGGATAATACTGATCCAGAAACCGTTCACGAAAGGTCTCCCAAGTCACTGTGCGGGCATCCCAACCCGACAACTCCAGAGTGTACCACCACTCATAAGCAGATCCATCGAGCAAAAAGGTAGCCAAAACAACTCGCTCCTCAGGAGGACAGTGCATCACAGCAAAAATCCGCTCGAATCGAGAAATCCAACGGTGAGCATCCTCGGGATCCGCTCCACCACTAAACACCGTAGCCCCAAGACGCTGGGCTCGCTCGATCGAAGCACTCTCGGCATCGTCATCAGGTCGTGGAGGGGGTTCGCGTCGCGGAGGCATGGCCGATCGTCCTTCTCTGAAAGAGGCATAAGTTAGTACAATAATCAAGGCACACCAGAGTGCCAGACACGAATCGTAAACCTAGGCTCTGATACCAATTGACAGGACCCACCCCGATTATCTCCTCGATAATCGGGAAGCATCCTGCTCCCGTCTGACAATCGAATCGAAAAGACTGGAAAACTAAATAATATTACATCACACCCATTGTCAGACGAGGGAGATTAAACAAATACATCCGACTGGACGTCAAGTCCAGAGTTTCACAGAGCATAATATTACAAAACAGGTTAAAGGACAAATCCTACTCTGTGAACTAACTACTCCGCAATGGAAAACTTTATGCCTCTGCCTCTGCCTCGGCGCTTGCCCCCGCACTTGTACCACGACCTGGAGGGAATTTAAAACAACAATGTGTGAGTGGACCGAAACATAAGTTTTACAGAAAACAGTTTTTCCGAAATCGGATTCGCCCTCCAGTTTTGTAACACGCATGCATAACCGAATATTCAGAAATCGCGTATTAAACCTTTGAAAACTCTTTTTCCGAAAACACATGAAAAACGTTACAGAGAATCGTCATAACTCATGTAAAACAATTTAATATTACCAGAATCCAGAAACCGTCATTTTGAAACATCAATTGCACAAATCAAGTAAAAAGTGAATCAATAATCACAATTATGCCGTTGGATCCATCCGAGTCTTTAAACTCAATATCAGGCCTTCCCGGGATATCAACGAGTCTTTAAACTAAAAACATGATCAATAGGCCTCGGGGGTATCACAATAATCGAGTCTTTAAACTCACGAGTCTTTAAACTCACTACGGGTCTTTAAACCCAATTTTCGGGCCCGCCCCCGTCATCAACATACCGGGTCTTTAAACCCAAAACCAGATCCAACAATCAACCGGGTCTTTAAACCCAAAACCGTTTTTAAACACGATAAACCAGGATTCATCATAATCCGTTTTCCAACATCATTCCGAAATCATATCACGTCATAATAGGACTTATGTCCGAATTCACATGCAATTTCCAAAACATGAAATTTCCGAAATCACTTCACAATTAATAATCAAAACATCATAAATCCGTAACATGCATAATCATATCAGATACTTCATCAAAATCATCACGCATGCATAAGAGAAAACCGTAATCTCGAAATGCGTGAAATACGATAAATATCTCGAAAAGCGTGAAAACACGTAAAACCGATATATCATATCACCATCGTAAAATCATATGTAAAACCATAAGATAAACAAGAAACATAGTCATGCATGCCCAGTTTAGAAACCAAAAAGTCCACTCACAGTCTTAGGACGCGTCAATCGCGTCCCACGCGCTCCTCCGTAGCTTCGGAAGTGTCCGGGCCTGTAAAAACGTACAAGAAGGGTTACAAACATCCCAAAATAACTCGTAGGATTTTTCCTAATTTTCCCGGATTTTTCGGCGAAATTAAACTTAGAGACTTAACCTTCCGGACTCCCGAAATTATCCCGAACGACTCCCGAACAACTCGAATCCTAAAGGTAAAATGTTAATTAGACTGAAAGGAACAATTTCCATGTTGACCGTGTTCGGAGTTAACATCGAACGCGCCGTCACGCGCCGCCCAAAGTGGCTGCGCGTGAAGGCCACGCGCCAAGCTTCAGTGTCTTCGTTCTTACCCGGATAGACTGATAAACGGGTCTATTACCCGCGACTCAACCCGACCAGTTCAAGCCCAATTCTCAATCAATTCCTCTCGTTTTCAATCCTATTACCTTCACTAATCCGTTAATTTTAGGTCTGTGTTGATGATCAACGTCGACAAACACCTAATCGATCCAACTCAAGCTCGAACAGTCGAACAAGTCGACTTCTGGAACTCACCCAAACTAACTCCATTCTCAAATTAATTTCACCAGTAGCTTAAGGGGACCTATACGAACACAATAGCACAAACAATTGAACTCGCCATTACCTGGAAGTCGTCGTCCTCAAGCTCGAAAATTCTCAGAACCAAGGAGCTCAGTTCTTGGCCAATTCGTGAGTGACGTCCTTCGAAATCGATGTGGTTGGTTTCCTTTTGCTCCCAGAAGACTAGAACGGCCCTTAGTTTAGCTCGAATGTCCCCACAATTTGATCTTCAATTTTCCCTCCAACTGGTTTTTCCTTCGAACTGGAACTTGGGTTCTTGGGAAATCCGTGCTCGAAACCCTTCAGTTCTTGCACGGTCGAGATTCAATCACTCCCAGAAAACTCCTTACGTGTTTAGATTTGTCTCTCAAGCCGTAGAAATCGAATTCAGAGTTTTCCCCTCAAAAACCCGAACTGTTTCCTCGCGGTTTTCTCTCAATCTCTCTCAGTCTCTCCACAGCCGAATGACTCCAAATGAGCACCCAGACTCAAAGGAAGTCAGCTAATCGATCAAAGCGGCCAGCAACCCGTGGGAGACCAACTGAGGTTCTCTGAAAATGTCTCCCACGCACACAGAAGCCATGGCCAATTCATGCTCTCCCGTGCCCTGAACTCTGTCCAACCGTGCACCTGAGCCACTCAATCCTGCTTCCACTACCTCAATCGACTTAAACAATGCACCTGATCCTTCCACTAAGCCTTAAACAATTAAACGCACAAGACACCACGGCCGTGCTCTGTTTTCCACGGTGGTGAACAGCACCCCGTGTGAAAAGACCAAAATGCCCTCAGGGAAAAAATTACCAAAATGCCCTCCAACTTCCGTGACCCGTAACTCAGTCATCCGTCGTCCGTTTCGCGCGTGCCGCTTGTCGTTGTACTCAGGGCGTCGAGACGAACATAACGGTTTTCGAGTCAAATGAATATCAATTGTCAAACAAAAAGTCAACTTTTTCCCTTACAACGTCCAATTTACGATAATGCCCCTGAACTTCCGATCCTCATAACTTTCACCCTGTTCGTCCGAATCGGACGTGCCACCTGTCTATGAACTCGTGACGTCCCGAACTACGTCACGGTCATCACTCAACGTCCGTTCGACCTCCAAATCAAAAAGTCAACTAATTGACCACACGAATCACAGGGATTAAAACGTCATTTTATTCAATATTTTATAATATTACATTTTCAGAACGTCCGGAGCGTTACATTGGTAAATAGGGATCGATCTGGAACGGGGACTGAGGGTACCTTTGAATGATTAACGTTTATTAGAAAGATTAAAGATAAGGGGGGTTTGAAAAGTGTGTAACCGAAGTTACGTTTTACAACTAAGAATTCAAATGCGAATGCTCAAGCTTATTTGTATCTGCAAACCATAGATTAGTTTCATAGACAAAACCGACACTTTTACGTAAGCAAATCCAAACAAAAAATCACATTATTTACTCCACTCCTAACTAACATATATACACGCAACACCATCATCCACTAACCATGTCCACCCGCCAATACCTACAACCATTAAACCAATCACGAAATTCTATCTTAATTACCGCAATTACATCCATAAGTTTCTCAAATTATAAGTGCGCCGAATACTGATCAACAATTACAATATGATTTATCTTTAGTTATTGACTCAATGCGCCGAATCTCAATCAACATTGAGTCTCCTCAATACTATTCTAAGTGCACCGAATCCCGAATAAAACACTTAGCGTTAAATTGAAGATTAAACACATAAACATATCAAGTAATCAAAATTCAGAAAGTAAAACACATGGAGATTGAATTAACGTTACAAGCATCAGAAGACATAAATCATCACATACATTGAATTATAAATGTAACAAAAAATAAATAAAAGGACTTAGGTGAAAAAGTAGTTACACTTTTGGAGTCCAAGAATCCCTTAAAAACACCAAAGTGAATGGAGAGGTGAATTGTTTTCCACGTGGAGCTCTGAATCCTAGAAAGAACCCAATGAAGATGGAATAAAAGATGAATGCGACTTTAAGTACTTGTATTTATCTTGGAATAATGGCTAGGTTTAAATCTTAAGTAAAACAATAGTTCTTGAATAATGGGTCTATCCATAAAAGCGGGGAAAACATCCCTTTATATAGGGTTACAAAATCCTCAAAACAAAAAGAAATAAAATTCTAATTAAAAAGGTTTCCATGAAAAAAAAAAAAAGCAAATCCAAGTTTAATTTGGACAAGTTTTCCTCAAGGAAAAAGGAAAATACTACTGGAATAGTATCATGAAACAAATCGGTGGATGTTGGTTTAAAAGTGGGCTGAATTTCGGTGGGCGTGCGCTGAAATATTGAAGGGAAAATGGTGGTCAACACTGGTCAAAACCAAGGAAAGACTGGGAAAGTGATTTCAGTTGGCACTGGTCGAAATAGAGACTTGATACTGCTCGGGATCGGGACATGCGTGCCGAATTGGAGGAATGGCAGTTTGGTAAGCGCCCATCGAATTGAAACTTGATACTGCTCGGATGGATTCAATATGGAGCTACCGAATTCTTAGGCTCTTTATGGTGACTTCCTTTATTTTGATCATAACTTCTTCAATATAACTCTGATTGAGATGATTCTTTTACTCAAATTCTCGTAATTTTGAGCTCTTTCAAATTCTGTACATTTTTCACAAAATATTATTTTCTCCTATTGTTTGATATTTTTACTTTAAAATATAAGTATAAAGGGTATAAAATGATATAAAACAATGCTCAAATAAAAGTTTATCAAATATCCCAACACTTAGACTTTGCTAGTCCCTATCAAATACTAAAATAAACAATAAATTTAAATAACTAAACTCTTAACCATTTGTCTCAAAATTTTATCATTATGATTATGTCATTAAAGATTTACACTTAGAAAGCATTTAAGCATAAGTAATTCAAAAGTTAACAAAATGTGTCAAATGTTTCAACAAGTAAGACAAGGAGTAAAACTATGGTGAATGGATCTCGGCATGAATAAAACAAGTATGAATCAACTCATAGGGATATGCACTCATAATTTTCACTCAATACGTAAAGGGCCATGTTTGCACTCGAAGTATGTGAGAAAGATTCTCACATAATAAAAATAAAGTACTTCGTGAAATCTCAAACAAACACCTCAATTAAGATTAAACATACTTGCACAAATGAACTAAAACCATAAGCTTACTCAAGTGGTTAACTCAACTAATCAAAATTTATCCATGTTATGGATCATAAGGTCTTTATTTGAAGGTTGTAATGGGGCTAGGTTAGAGGTATGGAATTTTTGGGATAGTGGTGTTTAAATTGGTTCCAGGACTCAATCAAAGGCTTTATTACAAAGGCATAAGTGTTTTCCCATCATGGTAGGCCAAGTATCCTCTTGTTAGGCTGTAATCTTCATTATAAACGTCCTTAAGCTTGCAATTAGGAAAAAAAGCCGAGATCCTTCAATCTAGGCCATCCATGCTTCATTGTTCCAAATCACAAGTATAGGGGAATTAGCTCAACTCACAACTCATTACCTCATAGAACTTTGTTCTTTATTTTTTTTTCACATTTTTTCTTTTTAAAATTTTTTTTATTATTTATTTATTTTGAGAGGTATTGTAATGAACAACAACACAGATTGAGCAAGTCATTCCCTAAACTTACATATAAGTCTTCAATCACCAAATCGCCTTCTTGCATTGCACCCCATCTTCAAGTCTTCAACCAAGTCCTTGGAACAAGGGTAAAGGATATCTATACTAGGTTCACGAGAATAGATGTTTTAGGGTGATGAAAGAAAGGTTCAATGTAGGTTTAAAGGGGTTAAAACTAAGGGGATCACACTTGTGCAATCAAATAGGGAACATGATATTTGGATATGTGGTGTTAGTCCTATTGCCTTACTCATGTCCAAAATCAGAGAGTTTATTAACTTAGAAGTTTTGAAAATCATAAAGAATAAGTTCTAGTACTATAGAGTTCATTAAAAGTTATGGCAAACAGTTATGAGGTATATGCATATCAATTTAAACAAAGAACACTTATGAATCACTCATGAAAGAGATAAACGGCTCTAAAACTCACATAATGTTCATATGATTCACACTTATCTTAACATGCTCGTTTCTGGACTAGTTTTATCATGCATCATCTACTACAAGTTATAAACATTCAATCACAAAGTATTAACAACGAATTCAAATTGTAGTGAACATTTTTTAGCCATGTTGTATTCGTTTATTTGTCATTCTTATCGTTTGCAGGTTAAAGGGCATCCTAAGACACTTAAAAACAATAAGTTATAACAAAAAGAGTCAAATAATGCAATAAGACTCGAATTTTTTTTCTTCTGATTTTTCTCAAACAAATAAAAGTGTAAACATTTTCCCCACACTTAAACTCTACATTGTCCTCAATGTGAGCAATAATAGAGTATATGGACATAGAATCTAAGTAAGGAACAAGTTTCTATGAAAACAATGTAATATAAAGTAAACTAACGCAAAAAGAGTGAAGGGTTTAAGGAAGCAAATCTACGTTGATGGCTCCTTCACAATTTTGAAATACATTGGGTTGCCTCCCAACAATCACTTGAATTTAACGTCCTTAGCCTAGAAAAGTGCTTCAATCAACTCATATGATGTGAGGTCTATGCACTCTTTCGAACTCCGCATCGTGCTCACCAATTTCCTCGAGGTAAAGCTTCAATCAGTCGCCATTTTCTTGAACTCTTTTCCTATTTCTTCATTAATTAAGTTAGTATTCAACTGTATAAGTTAATTTTGTCAAAGAAATATATAGAACTATGACTATGTTTTCACAATTTACAAGTGTGATAGTTATGCACAAGATTGATATTTACACTATAAAAATATTTACACAAACGAAATCACACAAAAGAATTTTCAATCCCCAGCAACAACGCCAAAAATTGATATGCAAAAACCAAGCATTAAAGTAAACGCAAAATAACACCCAACACTTTAGGAAAATGTATGCAAATAAAAACTTTTTTTTTGTAGACGTAGTATTGGTAAATAGGGATCGTTCTGGACCGGGGATTTAGGGTACCAATGTATGATTAAGGTTTAGTAGAAAGATTAAAGATAAGGGGGGTTGTAAAAGTGTGTAACCAAAGTTACATTTTATAACTAAGAATTTAAATGCAAATACTTATGCTGATTTGTAACTGCAAATCATAGATTAGTTTCATAAACAGAACCAAAAATTTTATGTAAGAAAATCCAAACCAACAATCACATTATTTACTCTACTCCTAACTAACATATATACACGCGATACCATCATCCACTTATCATGTCCACTCACCAATACCTGCAACCATTAAACCAATCACGAAATTCTAACTTAATTACCTCAATTACATCCATAAGTTTCTCAAATTATAAATGCGTTGAATCCCGTTCAACAATTACGATATGATTCACCTTTAGTTATTGACTTAATGCGCTGAATCCCGATCAACATTGAGTCTCCTCAATCCTATTCTAGGTGCACCAGATCCCAAATAAAACACTTGCGTTAAATTGAAGATTAAGCACAAAAGCATATGAAGTAATCAAAATTTAGAAAGTAAAATACATAGAGATTGAATTTAACGGTACAAGCATTAGAAGACATAAACCATCACATATATTGACTTATAAAAGCAACCAAGAATAAATAAAAGAATTTAGGTGAAAAAGAAGTAGTTACACTTTTGGAGCCCAAGAATCCCTTAAAAACACCAAAATGGATATATAGGTGAATTGTTTTCCACAGGGAGCTCTGAATCCTAGAAAGGACCCAATGAAGATGAACTAAAAGATGAATGCGACTTTAAGTAATTTTATTTATCTTGGAAGAATGGCTATGTTTAACTCTTAAGTAAAACAATAGTTCTTGAATAATGGGTCTCTCCATAAAAGTGCGGAAAACATCCCTTTATATAGGGTTACAAAATCCTCAAAACAAAAGGAAATAAAATCCTAATTAAAAAGGTTTCCTTGAAGAAAAAAGAAAAGAAAATCCAAGCTTAATTTGGACAAGTTTTCCTCAAGGGAAAAGGAAAATACCGCAGGAATAGTAACAAAAAAAAATCGGTGGATGCTAGTTTAAAAGTGGGCTGAAATTTGGTGGGCGCGGGCTGAAATATTGAAAGGAAAATGGTGGTTAATGCGGGTCAAAGCCAAGGAAAGACTGGGAAAGTGATTTCGGTTGGCGCTTACCTAAATAGAGAGAAAACGTTCAGGATACGCACGTCGAAGTGGAAGACTCAAAATCAGGACACGCGTGCCGAATTGGAGGAAGGGTAGTTCGGTAAGTGCCCACCGAATTGAAACTTGGTACTGGTCGGATGGATTTGGTAGGGAGCTACCAAATTTTGAGGAACTTGGCTTACCTTGTTTCGATCATAACTTCTTCAATATAAGTCCGATTGAGATAATTCGTTCCCTCAAATTCTCGTAATTCCGAGTTCTATCAAATTTTGCACATTTTTCACAAAATATATTATTTTCTCCTATTATTTGATATTTTTTACATTAAAAGATAAGTATAAAGGGTATACAATGATGTAAAATAATGCTCAAATAAAGGCTTATCACCTTAGCTTGGGGCAAAATGTCCAAGATCATGATTGATGCGGGAGGGTTTTGTGTTTTTTCCTTTTCCTCATTTTCTTTCCCTTTTTCCCAACCATTTTCTTGCTAGCCTAGAGATTTCTAGAGAAAAGAGAGTGAAAAGTAGACAAAAATATCTCCCCCAAATCTGGGGAGATAAGGATAAGGTGCTAAAAAATCTCTGGACAAAAATTCAGAAATACCTGTACGATTTCTAGATCTGTAACTCACTCAAACAACCTCTAATTTTCACGTACCGCCTATCTACGATCTTGTGAATTCGAGGCCTACATCATGGTTCAAGAAATAGTTTCAAAAATATTTTTAACTTAAAAGTAACTTCTGAGCCCCTAAGGGTTAAATTGTTCTTTTCTAAAAAAAAAAATAGAAAAGTGCATAATTAAATATATGGATCATTACATCCTAGTAGTAAAGGCCTAGAAATTTGAAAAATGTAATTTTGAGGATTTAAAAGGGAATTGACGATCTTACCCTTATATGTCAAAGGTTGACTTTTTTTTTTTATCAATGAACGTTTTGGACCTTTTGTGGGGACCATTGTGTAGGTCTTGGAGCCTTGAGTCCATAAAAAGGTAGCACGTCGAAATCGAAATTCGAACGAGATTGTTATGAGTCTAAAATACCAAGGAAAAATTTGGTAATTTTGAGAGTAGGGGTATTTTTTTCTTTGTGTTAAAGGGGCGAGTCAGTAGTGTTCAATTGGGATGGTGACAAGTATCATGATCCTATCCTGCTTGGTGGCAATTGTGCTGTGTGTGTGCACTGCGTTTTATGTTTTCAAAATGTAAACCCAAGAATCCAATTTAGAGAAAAACTGGAGAAAGGGTGAAAGGGAGAAACTAAGAGTGGGGACCATTGCGTAGGTCTTGGATCCTTGAGTCCGTAAATAGGCGGCACGTCGGAATCGAAGTTCGAACGAGCTTGTTATGGGTCTAAAATACCCAGTGGAAATCTGGTAATTTTGAGAGTACGGGTATTTTTGCCTTTGTGTTAAAGGGGTGAGTCAGTAGTGTTCAATTAGGATAGTGACAAGTGTCATCATTCTATCCTGCTTGGTGGCAATTGTGTCGTGTGTGTGCACTGCGTTTTGTGTATGTTTTTTGGTTTTCAAAATGAAAACCCAAGAATCCAATTTAGAGAAAAACTAGAGAGAGAGAGAGAAAGTGAAAAAATGAGAGAGGAAAGATGGAACATAAATAGTGATGGAAAAGAGGAAGACAGAGAGCAGAAGGGATATAGAGAAGAGGGAAGAAGAACAGACCCAAAAACCCGAATACCTATAATGTGCTTCCCTAGAGTGGACCTTGAGATTTTGAGTTCAAAACTCAAAATTAAGGTCACTATGGTGATCCTTCACCCATGGTGATTAGAACCCAGTTGAGAATTGATGGAATTGGTCGCGAGAAGGTTTGAGGATGAAGATTTGATGGTTGGTCGAAAACTCCAAGGTCGAGTCTTTGAATTCAAGGAGAGAATTTCTAGTTTTTAGGTTAATTTTTTGTTCCTGACATTCAGTGTACTCAAATTGGATGAGGATTGGAGGAGCTTGAATCAAATCAGGACGCTGGGCCAGGACTCGAGTTACAAGAAAATGGGTCGACCAAGCGGGAGGTTAATGGTAACTATGGAAGGCGTGTGAGGCTATGCGCAAAAATCTCGGGAAACATGTGGGGATGCGTGGCTTGCTGTCTCGAAGTTCATTTAACATGAGATTTAAGGTTTTCTATGTTATGAACATTTTAGCGAGGTTTCGAGTTGATCAGACATCGTCTGTAGGTAGTTTTGTGTGTCCAAAGTGTTATGTTTATATTTTTAATACATATTTTATCCCCGAAAAATTTGGAGATTTTAATGTGAGATTATTTGAGATGTTAGTGACCCATCTGAGATGTTAGTGACCCTCTTAGTGGTAGTTTTTGACACAATATATGACTGGAATTTTTTTGGAGCATACACTATGAAATTGAACTGCTTGGACAGTCTGTGAGTAGTAATTTGTTTTATAACCGTGATGCATGCATAGTTAAATGTTTTAAACATTTTATTACATGATTGAGCAGTAATGATTTGAATAATAATTTGAAATGATTTTCCAAAGATTTTCAAACTTATCGATTGATTTCTAGACACGGATTTTACGTCTGTATTTTTGGAAACTATGTTTTAGGCCTAGGGCGGTTTCGAAAGTGTTTTGACTTAGTTTTAAGTCAAAGATATATGAAAATGAAAGTTTATCGTTTAATTGTTGTTTTCCACAATTAACCATCCTCGTGTGTTGTTCCCTCCGAACGTTAGTTTGGGATCCTAGAGAGGTCAGAGTTAACATTGCCTAGACGTCAGTTCAGAGACTTGAGTTTTCAAAGATGTCATGTGTAAGTATCGCTCAGACATCGACACTATTCAGGGTGAAAACCCGGAGATTACCTGGATCCCGATGCTTCTAGTATAGTCCGGATGTGAACATGCTCTTGAGTTCTACCCAGAGGTATTGTCTTGGTTCCTGGATGTGACTCGGATACTACGTGAGTACAGTTCTTGAGTTTATCTACGTGTAGGACGGATATGTTATTATGACTGGTACTTGAGTATTTAAGGATTGGTTGTGTTTGAGTATTGTTATGATGTTGTGTCCATATGTTTTCAAGTAATTTGATAAATATTGATTTTAGGAAATGTGATCCATGGGCTGCTTACTAGTATTTCAAAATTGTTGTGGTGACATGGTTTATGATTTGTTCGTAATCGAATCTATTCGATTATTTATGTTTTATTCTATGCATACATTTTGACCTTCTAGGTCGTGACATGATGATCGGGGCTGATCTAGAGGTAGAGGCATAACCAGGACATCAATACGGTTATCCCTTGTCTCAAAGGAATGGCTAAAGAACCGGGAGGCCCAATTAGGGGAGCTATTCACTAGACACACATATCCGAGAATACCTCAAACATATGCAGTTGAATTACTATGTGTGTAGACCACCTCAACAAACATGCGTGACAAAAAAAAATCTCAAAGTCATGCGGTCGGAGAAATACTTGGATGTCACCAGATATCTCGGCCGAAGCAGTAACCTCAACGAGCACATTAACTCAACACCATGTGTTTTGTCACGTGTCTTAGTAATCCCACATCTCACATGCCCAAAAATACCTACAAGAAATGTGACAGAAACTCGGCTGGAGTCGTAACCTCAACTAGTAAATGACGAAGAGTACCTCAATGTAAAAAATAATCTTAAAATAGTTCATTAATTTCGAAAAGTCCATATTTGTTATTAAAAATTCAACTAAAACATATAAGTATGTACACAGTACAATTAAAACTAATTCCATTTACCTCAAAGTACAATTTAGTTCGACTCTAAGCTATTTGTTTCCTAGGGGCCTTATGAGCCACCATGCCTATCAGAATGATCCTTGGCATTACTAAATGACAATCATAAACCGAAAGTTAAATCCCCTAGCCACTAGGTGTAAGACCCATCTCTTGGGAAAAACGGTGAGCAATCCCACATCGCTCAGAGAGGGAAATGTGAAGTGCCTTATATGTGTGGACACATATCTATCTAGCACGAGGCCTTTTGGGAGCTCACTGGCTTTGGGTTTGATTGGAACTTAAGCAAGTTTGGGCTGGAGAAATCCCAAGATGGGTGACCCACTAGGAAGTTGCGAGTGAGTTCCCAGAAACAAAGCCGTGAGGGCTGGGCCCAAAGCGGATAATATCGTGTTAGGGGAGTCGGATCGTGACAGTATGGTATCAGAGTTTGACCCCGACCAGAAGTGTACTATTGGGGATGCTAGGCCCCAAGGTGGGTGGACTGTAAGATCCATGTCTTGAGAAGAACGGTGAGCAATCCCACACCACTCGGGGAGGGAAATGTGAAGTGTCTTATATGTATGGGCACATATCTATCTAGCACGAGAATTTTTGGGAGCTCACTGGCTTTGGGTTTGGTTGGAACTTTAGAGTTAAGCAAGTTTGGACTGGAGAAATATCAGGACGGTTGACCCACTGAGAAGTTGGGTATGAGTTCCCAAAAATAAAGCCGAGATGGCTGGATCCAAAGCGGACAATATCATGTTAAGGGAGTTGGGTCGTGACACCAGGTATATTCACACACTTTTAAATGCTCTCAAAGTAACTCTGAACACCCAAACTAGTGTATGAAGGTTTTAGAACTGTAACTCCCTCAAAACAATTCTGAATTATTCATGCCTTCTGTCTAGGAAATCGTGAGTTTGAAACCCACACAACAATATGAGAAAAACTCCCAAAAGTCTTGAAACAAAAGACGAAGGTAAAATGGTCATTTCCTTATGAAATTTCTGAATTAAAACTAATTTCAAGTTCGAGCTGTTACAATACAGCCCTAATACAGTAAGCTTTAAAAAAACGTACAAGTGCATATACACACACATGCTCGCACCCACGGTACACACAAATGCGCACACACAGTACACACAAATGCGCGCACACATGCACACACGTACACACGCACGCACACATACATACACACATGCACACACAAAGAGGTGCGAGCACACACACATGTACACATGCGCGCGCGCACACACACACACACAAGTGCACAAATGTGTACACACACATGTGCGTGCACACGCACACGTGCACCCATATATGTGTGCACGTAAACACATATCCTCACAGATAAAATAACAATGTGATTCTTCTTCTTACTCACCATTTTCTTGTTTAAAATTCACCATTTACTTTCTTCAAAATACATATTATTAACGGTCACCATTTTTGGTTTCCATTTTTTTCTTCAAAACATTATTGGGCTTCTTTGTTCTTAGATGTTCAAAGTATAATGTATTACCCACTAATTTTAGTTTGAAAAAAATTTGAATATTGGGTTTTGGTTTTGTGAATTTGAGGACACTGATTTCTTTCGACAATTTAAAATTTAATTTGTTGAAATTGGAGTTTTTGCATGAGTTATTGAGTAAAGGCTATGAGGATTGCATTCACATGCTAGTTGATATTCCTTGATTAGTTGGATAGCAGATAAACTTATCTCCTTCTTGTTCTTATTTTTTGCCATTGTAGGAATATTTATAATAATTTATGTTGAAAAATGTTTCTTATATATATGCTCATATGAATTTTTTTATCAATATATTTTCTTTCATAATGACGGATCATAATCGAAATTTCAAGAAATCAAAGAATAATGAAATTGTTTTCATATTATATAAAAAACGAATGATTCATTATCAAGTAGCAACCCTTTTGAGTGTTTATCTACTCCAATTTGTGATGAAATTCTTCTCGAGTCTCCTATTGTCTAGCCTCAACTGAAAAAAGTTGAGTCTTAAAGTGTCAATGATGATTAAGGTCTTGATATAAGTTCTCATGAACGTGATATGAGAGTATGTCGTCTAATATCTAAATTCACTCATACCGCTGACTTTTTTCTATATATAGCATGTAAATTTAATCTATTCAAAATTCAGGTTCAAGAACCATTTTTTTCCATGCGCATTTTACGTAAAAAGCCTTTCAATTTATTTATTTAGTTTGGTCAGGAAATTTAGCTTAGTTTAGCAACTAAATAACATTTGATGAATATCTTTGAATGATTGATAAATGTGTACATTGGGTTGCAAAATTGGGATGAGAGTTGTGATTTGGGATTGATAATAATTCCTAAGTAAATATTTATGTTGCTCCTTATAAGAACTTTCATTTTCAACATTTATAATTCCTAAGTAAATATGTTTTATATTCTGCTTATTTTCTCTCCATTTTCAGTGGTTCTTCTTTGCTGATTCCTCCTTGTTCTCCCTCTTTCTCTCTGATCTTCCCTTCTCCCATGCTCTCTAATATTGGTACATCCGTCAAGATCTTCTTCTCACTCGAAAAGCCAATCCAATAATGATGTTGGTTGGCTTTCTACCAATTTAAGAAAGAATCAGTTTTCAACTTCCTATGACTGACACATAAAATTGGGTGCTCCCTCTTTGGGTCAGTTTCATCCTAAATAGAGTGTTTTAAAGTAAAAAGAAGTAGAGACAATGTTCGAGTTCGTGGCCTTGGTGTCCATGCTATTCTTCTTCTTCGTCTTATGTGGCAACACTGTTTAGCCGCCATGCGTCTCTCTGCACAACGTGATTTTAATGATGGATGAATGGTTAATATTCAGAAGTAGAGATTTCGATGTTTAAGATACTTATAGGGATCTTCTTCCTCTTCTTCTTATTGGAGATCAGCAGCAGGATGCTTCAGGTATATTTCTTGTACTCTTCTTGAAACACACTTCACACACTAGCCTGTAAATTGAATTGGTTAGGTTGATCACAAGTAGAATAGGGTTTGATCTTGCTGATTTCGGTTCTGGAATAGATTACTGGATGTAGGAATTGAGAATTCTGCAATGATGACACAGTGCACACAATGTGTTTGATAAAATGTCTGAGCAGAGAATTGAATGCTAAACTGTGTTTCCTTTCTCAATCCGATTGTGTTCTCTGTTGTATTTCTTTCTCTTTTAATCTCTTTATATATGTGAGCCTTGTACAATTAGTTAGTTAGTTAGTTAGGAAGGCTGTTACAATTCAACAGCTCATCCAATTACAATGAGACACTTGGATCCTAAGCCTAGAAGCATGTGACAGCTAGCACTCCTCATCCTCCAAGTAATCCACCTTCCCCTTAACTGATTTAACTAACTTCACACAGCTCACATTCCACTCTTGGATCAGTTCACTTAGCTTAGGTTCCAACACTCCCCTCTAAGCTATGTACTGATCTAACTCCCAACATTCCTCTTAGGTAGACAAACCTACCCTTGGCCAGTGCCTTAGTAAAAATGTCAGCCAACTGCTCCTCTGTCTTGTAGTAGAATAGCTCCACTTCACCAGCCTGAATTGCTTCTCTAATGAAGTGAAACCGTCTGTGTATGTGTTTACTCTTCTGATGAAACACAGGGTTTTTAGACATGGCAATTGCTGAAGTGTTGTCACATAGGATAGGAGTAGGTCCTGTCTGTTCTTCACCAAAGTCTTCCAACACAAACCTGAGCCACTTAGCTTGTGTGGTGGCCTCACTTGCACTAACATATTCTGCTTCTGCAGTAGACAGTGCAACACTGTTTTGCTTTACAGAAGCCCATGAGAAAACCCCACTGCCAAAAGAAAAAGCATACCCTGAGGTGCTTTTCATATCGTCCAGACTACCACTCCAATCAGAATCACAGTATCCAATTAGTGTAGCCTCCTTTCCCTTCACATATTCCAGTCCATAATCCAATGTGCCTTGGATATACCTCAGAACCCTTTTTGCTGTTCCATAGTGCTTCTTAGAGGGGCCATGCATGTACCTAGATAGCAAACTGGCAGCAAACATGATGTCTGGCCTAGTTGCTGTTAAGTAGAGCAGACTGCCCACAATCTGTCTATAAACACCTTCATCTGCAGCCTCTGAACCATCATTTCTGCACAACCTGTCGTTTGTTGCAAGTGGTGTGCTTAGAGGCTTACACCCCTTCATTCCAAACCTCTCAAGAAGTGTCTGAGCATACTTCTTCTGATGAATGAACACAGACTTGTCAGTTTGGATCACTCCCATCCCCAGGAAGTGATGTAGTAACCCCAAATCAGACATTTCATACTTCATCATCATTTCCCTCTTGAACTCAGCCTTCAATTGGTCACAGTTTCCAGTGTAGACTATATCATCTACATAAATTGAGACTATTAGCATCCTCTCATTCCCTACTGTCTTCATGTAGAGGGTTGCTTCACTAGGACTCCTTAGGTAGCCACAGCTGCACAAATGTGCATCTATTTCTGCATACCAGGCCCTTGGGGCTTGTTTTAGTCCATATAGAGCCTTTCTCAGCCTGTACACCTTCCCAGGTTCTTTTTGAGCTTCAAAACCATCTGGTTGCTCAACATACACTTCCTCATCCAACCTGCCATTAAGAAAGGCAGACTTGACATCAAGCTGATAAAGCTTCCAGTTTTTCTGTGCAGCTAGTGCTAGGAGTGTCCTGATAGTATCCAGTCTAGCCACGGGTGCAAAGGTCTCATTGAAGTCTATCCCAGGCTTTTGGGAATAACCTTTTGCAACCAATCTAGCTTTATGTTTCTGAATTGTTCCATCCAGGTTGAGTTTGACTTTATAGACCCATTTAACTCCAATAACAGGTTTATCTTTAGGCCTGTCAACCAGCTCCCAGGTGGCATTCTTCTCAATCATTTCTATTTCTGCTTCCATTGCTTTTCTCCATGTCTTCTCCTTTGCAGCTTCTGCAAAAGTTTCTGGTTCAATGATGGACATGTGACATCTAGCATAGATGTCACTTATCCTTCTGAGTTTGATAGGAGTAGAACTAGGAGTCCCCTGATCAGTGCTTGTGTCTGTTGTCCCTGCCTGCTGCTGATCTGAATTTTGATCATCACCTTCAGATTCCCCAGATTCCATGTCAAAACCTGCTGGTGTAGTCACAGTCACTTCACTGTTTGATTCCCAGTTCCACATCATTGCTTCATTGAAGATCACACTTCTAGAAACCATCACTTTCTTAGTTTCCATGTTGTAAACCCTGTACCCTTTCTCACAAGTTCCATATCCAACAAATACACACTTAATGGAGGCCTGATCTAGTTTCTGTCTCAACTGAGTGGGAATGTGTGCATAACACACAGATCCAAACACCCTTAGATGCTTTACACCAGGCTTCCTTCCACTAAACACCTCAAATGGTGTTTTCTCTTCAACTGCTTTTGTTGGACACCTATTTAGTAGGTAAACTGCTGTACTTACAGCTTCACCCCAGAACTCATAGGGCATTTTCTTGTCGTGGAGCATGGCTTTTGCCATTTCAACTATTGTTCTATTTTTTCTCTCAGCCACTCCATTCTGCTGAGGGGAATAGGCTACTGTTAGTTGCTTCTCTATCCCTTCTACCTCACAGAATTCCACAAACTCAGTGGAAGTGAACTCTCCACCTCTGTCACTCCTCAACTTCTTTATTTTGTAGCCACTTTGTAATTCAACCATTGACTTAAACTTCTTGAATACATTAAAGACTCATGATTTGTATCCCAAGAAATAAGTCCAACACATTCTAGACAGATCATCAATAAATGTCACAAAGTACCTATTTCCTGCCATTGTTTCTGTCTGCATAGGGCCACATACATCTGTATGTATTAGTTCCAAGGGACTTGAAGCTCTCCATGACTTCCCTTTATCAAAACTCTCTACATGCTGCTTCCCTGCAATGCAGCCTTCACAGGTTTCTTTGTATTCTGACAGCCTAGGTAGACCCCAGACCATTTGTTGTTTCTGCAGTGTCATCAAACTGGAATAGTTTAGATGACCATACCTTCTATGCCATAGCCAGGCATTTCCTTCAACTGTGGCCTTTCTTGCCACTGTGTTGACACAATCCAGGGACAGAGAAAAACATCTGTTCCCTAGCATTGTTACTGTGGCAATCATTTGAGTAAGTCCTTCATCTTCATAGATGTTCACCTTCCTGTTCCCAATGGTCAGATGGTACCCGTGTTCCACCATTTGCCCCACACTGAGCAAATTTGCATCAAGTCCAGGAACCAACATTACCTCATGGATCTGCCTCTTGCCACTTCTTGTGTTTATCTCAAGAGTGCCCTTGCCTGTAGCTTGTACCAATTCTCCTGTCCCCATTTTGACTTTAGCTGTTAGGGATCTGTCAACATTGACCAACAATGACTCATGTGAAGTCATGTGGTTACTGCATGCACTATCAACATACCAGTCACCAACATCTTTTGATACTGAGGCTGAGTTGCATGCATAGAACATCACCGTGTCTTTCTCCTCTATAAGTCTAGCTTGATGAACTTCTGGTTTAGTAGTTACCTCAGTCTGCTTCTCAGAACAGTTTCTGGCTAAGTGACCAGACCTGTTACACTTGAAACATTTCTTCATTTTAAACCAGCAGTGTCCCCAGTGACTTTTGTCACAAATCTTGCACTTAGGAGTACTAGACTCAGCCTTTGCTGCTTCTGTGTTTTGGTGACTAGGTTTCCCAGAATTGACCCTCCAATTCTTGTAATTCTTTTGATTTTTCTTCCATTTTCCTTGGTGCTCACTTCCCTGCCCTCTGAAACCCCCAGATTGTGCAGAGAAGGCTTTGTCCACATTAATACTTTCTTCTTCATGCCTTTCTAGTCTTTGATTAAAGGCTCTAATAGAAGCCACTATGTCTTCTACTACAATATTATCAAGATCTCTTGTTTCTTCAATGATGGAAACAATAGAATCATAGGACTTTGTCAAACTTATGAGTATTTTCTGTGCTAGACGTTTTTCAGGGATATCTTCTCCATATGTTTTCATTTGATTTACTACATCATATAGTCTAGACAGATATGAGTTTAAAGATTCATTATCTTTCATTCTTGTATACTCAAAATCCCTTCTTAAGGACTGAAGTTTGACAGCCCTTACCTTAGTATCTCCCCTGTACTCTCTCTTCAACAGATCCCAAGCACCTTTTGCTTTGTCTTCATTTCTGATCTTGGAGAAGATTGTGTCTGCCACAGAGGTTTGAATCAATCCAAGGGCTCGAGCATCTTTAATGAAATCAGTCCTTGTTGGCTGACTGATCACAGCACCTTCTTCATTCTTGACTTCATTGAGTCCTATCTCTACATATTCCCAGAGATCCTGAGCCCTCAGAATTGTCCTCATCTTTATGCTCCAGAATTCGTAGTTGTTCCCATCGAACACAGGAGCCCGTAGCTCCCCTCCAGCAATTCCAGAACCAGCCATATTAGCTTCTTCCACAAGTCACGTCCCAGCAACAAGATCAGAGACCAACCAGCTCTGATACCATATTGGAGATCAGCAGCAGGATGCTTCAGGTATATTTCTTGTACTCTTCTTGAAACACACTTCACACACTAGCATGTAAATTGAATTGGTTAGGTTGATCACAAGTAGAATAGGGTTTGATCTTGCTGATTTCGGTTCTGGAATAGATTACTGGATGTAGGAATTGAGAATTCTGCAATGATGACACAGTGCACACAATGTGTTTGATAAAATGTCTGAGCAGAGAATTGAATGCTAAACTGTGTTTCCTTTCTCAATCCGATTGTGTTCTCTGTTGTATTTCTTTCTCTTTTAATCTCTTTATATATGTGAGCCTTGTACAATTAGTTAGTTAGTTAGTTAGGAAGGCTGTTACAATTTAACAGCTCATCCAATTACAATGAGACACTTGGATCCTAAGCCTAGAAGCATGTGACAGCTAGCACTCCTCATCCTCCAAGTAATCCACCTTCCCCTTAACTGATTTAACTAACTTCACACAGCTCACATTCCACTCTTGGATCAGTTCACTTAGCTTAGGTTCCAACACTTCTGTCTCCTTCTACTATTTTCTTGGGTAAGAATGCAATGATCACAATCTCGGTGCTGATTAAGCAGCAGTAGTCGATCGCTTTATTGGACATTCCACTTTGGCTTTGGGGTAGGTCGCTTTTAAGCAATCTTGTTTAATCTCTCTGCAACTCCTCCTTAAGTCTGTTTCAGTTTTTTTCCTTTTTCAAGATTAACAAATCTTTTTAATTGCTTCATCAAACCTTGGCCTAAAAATTATCATTTGAATTTTTTATTTTTATTTTTATTTTTTTATGATTTGAAATTCTATTGTCCACACCTAAAACTGCCCCAAAACTGCACCAAGCTGCCCGACACCTACCATAACCGTCCAAAATCGCCCGTTCTATGATTTTGTTTCCCCATTCGTTTAGGCGGAGTCTTCCGTCAACTTCTTGATGCGATTTGCATTGAGATCTTCACTTCGGGCGGACTATGCCATCACCTTGTTGACGCGCTTTGTATTGAGATCCTTCCTTTGTCGGCACTACTTGTACAGGTGGATGAACCTGAGCTTGAACTTGACTGGTCTTCTTAGTTGCAATAAGAGATGGAGGAAGTATACATTGTTTCTATTAACTTGGTATCTAAAGGTTGTGCATCAGTACCTTTTCTTATGATTACTTGACTGGTCCTCTTTGTTGCAATAAGAGAGGAAGTATAAATTGTTTCTCTTAACTTTGTAGCTAAAGGTTGTGCATCGGCACCTTTTCTTCTTAAAGTTCTCTAGTATCATATCTCACATTTGTAGGATTTAGGATAGTTTTTTAAAGATTACTCTTTCTCAAATTTTCTTTTTGCTAGTTAGTTATTTTTATCGTTGTTTCTCCCAATTTACCTGCAAATGAATTCTGAAAATTGTATTCTGTTTTTTTTTTTTTGGTTGTAGCTGGTTTTAAAATTTTGAGTCCCTACCCTCCAACTAGAATCTTTCTCTGTTTATTTCATCTTAGGCCAAGCATAAACATAGATAATTTTAAACCACTAGCCTCATATACTTATCTTTCTCTTTCCTTTCTCCTTTTTACTTTGTTTAAGTTTGTTGTCTTGGTTACTAGTTTCTTACTAAAAAACCGTTTAATTTTACTTAGATTTAAGCAACTTTTTCCCTTCTTCCAAACTAAGTGTTCTTACTTTTGGTTTTTTTAACTGGCAGTTTCAAGTGAATCTTTAATGGGATCCTTAACAACAGTGATTTTTTCTTGCATGTCCTCATCCTCTTCAACTAGATCTAATGACAAGACCAGACCTTGAAAAACACTTTGTAAACCACACCCGAGCCCTGCTCTCTTCTGATAAGTCCTTGTCAGACAAGGAATACCAACATTTCAATCATAACCATACCTCACTAGACTAACCAAAATACATCAAACCCACTAACCCCAACAAGTAGTGGCATTTCTTAATCCGATCATGTTCATTAGTAAATTTAGTGGTTTACCACATCCTAGAATTATTAAGATGACTTGCAAATTTAACATACATTATTCATGTGTTATCAATAATCTGTATTGCATAAGATAAATTGTAGTCATACAACAACTTAGACATTAACTTAGCATGATACTAACCATATAGTTAAACATTTCCTCCATATTCCCATAAATTCCTTTAATCCTTGTTATGCCTCAAAACTTATCATCTTAGAGTATACACAATTCTAATTTGAATCTTACAACCAAACCATGACAAATCCACGTAATAGTTCAAAAAAGCAATCCACCATAGTTTCCCATTAGGAACTACTAATATCCAAACACTAATTTAGATTAATTATCCTTATTAGGACTTTATATGAATTCATATGAAAGAAGTGGACAAAGATCCATGAAGATATATTATACATATATCCAAATTACCTTTGTTGATGCAAAAATTGTACCAACGAGACTGTAAAGACACGCACGCACACCCAGACACAAGAAAGTACGTGGTTCACCCAAATCGGGCTACGTCCACGATGTTGCCTCCCTCTCATTAATAATATGATATTTGTACAAGTATAAGGCTCTGAGCCTTTGAGAGATAATAGTGTTTGTAGAGAGGATGAAGAGGTTTGAGTCCCCAGAATAAGGGAGGAGGCTCCCTATTTATAGGAGTTATCTAGGGTTAGGTCATAGTTGTAGTATTCAGGCATGGGCCTTGTTGATGGGCCTCCAAGATGAGCCTTGAACATGGGCTTTAGTAATTCTCCCAAGTCGTCTTAAATGGGCCTATTGCATGGTCAGATGCAGCGTCGACAAGTCCCCAAGTTCTTAACTGAGGCAGACTGCCTCGGTTGAGGACTTTCAGGTAAAGTGCACTGACCGAGCAACTCTTCATTTTTGCACTGCTCCGCTCGGTGTACCATCAGTCCCCCAAGTCCTCGGTCGAGGTAGGATGCAGAAGAGAAGAGACCATGTAGTGTGTTGTATGTCTGAGTGGATTGACGTTGTAGTGATTGCGCTCTGGTAGTCCCCTGGTGAGTATGACTTCATGTACGAATCTGACTGCTTGTGAGTGATTGTGGTTGTAGATACGTCTCAGTCGATAGGTGCGCTGAGTGTAGCATTGAATGTTGAGCAACGAGTGCGCGGTAATGTGTTGAGCAGCGGGGCTATGAGCAGCAGGTGCTCGATGATGCGTTGAGCAGCAGGTGCTCGATGATGCGTTGAGCAGCAGGTGCTCGGTAATGTGTTGAGCAGTGGGGCTCGGAGCAGCAGGTGCTCGATGATGTGTTGAGCAACGGGGCTCGGAGCAGCAGGTGCTCGATGATGTGTTGAGCAGCGGGGCTCGGAGCAGCAGGTGCTCGGTAATGTGTTGAGCAGCAGGGCTCTGAGCAGCAGGTGCTCGATGATGTGTGGAGTGTATGTATGAGTTCATGTATGCCAGAATGCATAAAGGCATGTATGTGTGACATGTATGTCAGCATGCACGAGATCATGAATGTGTGACATGTATGTATGTCATGTATGAGTGACGTGTATGTATGTCATGTATGAGTGACGTGTATGTATGTCATGTATGAGTGACGTGTATGTATGTAATGTATGAGTGATATGTATGTATGTCATGTATGAGTGACATGTGTGTATGACATGTATGAGTGATGTGACGCCCCGGAAATTCGAAACATGAAAATTTGGAAAAATTTGAAGAAAATGACGATTTTGCCCCCGGAATTGGGCGAAAAGTTGACTTTTAATTTGAGCAGTCAAACGGACTTTGACCGATGACCGTGACGTAGTTCGGGACGTCACGAGTTCATAGACAGGTGGCACGCCCGATTCCGACATTCGAGGAGAAAGTTATGACGTGCGGAAGTTGGTAAAAGGGGCCGAAAGTTGACTTTTTGATCGGGACATTGTTTGGACTTTTCGGGAGTACCGTTGGATAGATCTCGAGACATTGAATCCGTAGACAGGCGGCATGCGTCAATCGGAGTCCGAACGAAAACGTTATGGGTCTAGAACGATTAGGGGTATTTTGGTAAATTGTGAGAATAAGGGTAAAATGGTAATTTTCAGTGAGGAAGTTAATTACACAGTGCAAGGTATTATATGATAAGGTATTAAATGAGATGTTGTGGCTGATTCAGCCTATGATAGTTGAATGTGTGACACATGTCACTTGTGATGCTCACTTAGTGGCACTTAGTTGCCATTTGGTATAATTAACACATTAATTAAACGGTGGAATTGTTAAATATGAACTATTTGTAATTACCCAAACAAAAACAGAGAACAAGAACCCGTCCACCTTGTGTAGTCCAATTCGTCCAAATTGCTTGATTTCGATTCCATTGTTGAATTGAGGATTGAACAGAGAGAATTATGCGAGGAAATTGAGTGAAAAACCGAAAAGAAAGGGGGCTGGGAAATCAGAAAATACCCGAAACCTTGAATTGATGATTTCGAATTGAATTTCTTGTTGGAGGCTTAATTGATGGAAATGAACGTTTGAATGAGCTTACTGGACCTAAGACGAGTCGACTGGGATCAAATTCGAAGAGAATTGGCCATGAATTGCTCACGAACTGGACCCGCGACAGTTCAGACATACCCCGGCTGAGTTCAGGTAATTGGAAGTACGAATTCATGAAATTGATTTGGAATTCGAGTTTAAAATAAGTAGAAGATACTTCCTGTGCAATCAATTGAACGAAATAGTGTGAAATGAGATGGAACCCGAATGAAGACCCGTCGGGTGTTCTTATTGAGTCGAGAGCTTTGGGGCTTTGATTTCTTAAATTAAAGTTACAGACCCTTAATCCATATTAACTTGATGCTAATGAGTGAAAGAATGAAAAGAATTGGAGTCGAATTGGCTAGGAATTAATCGGGTTGAATCGCGGGTCATAAGCTCCGTTTACCAGGTAAACGGGTAGAGAAGAGGACTGTTCATTGTCACTGTAGCACGGCGCGTGGACTCACGCGCAGCCGCTTGTGGTGGCGTGTGAGGGCGCGTGACACATTTTCTGGGGAAAGTTTCAACAGGTGTTTTACTCCCTGTAATGTAACGGACATTTTAAAATTGGTTTCGCGTCGATCTGACACCGGCTCGATAATGTTTCGAGGGTCCGATGGTTTAAATTATATTTTAAAATAATATTTAAATCCCGGAAAATTAGGGGAAATTAATATGATGTAAATTGACTTGTTTATAACCTTGAATAATGATTGTGAACATGATTCGGGATTCCTGGCACGTATCGGAAATTACGGAAACGCGTGCAGCGCGGAAACGAGCAATCGGACGGTGTGTGAGTGGACGTTTGTTTTATAAATTGATATGCATGCATAGTTAAATGTTTTACATGATTGATTGCATGATTTGGTTTGCAATGATGTCATGATTTGTTTGGATGATTATTTATGTTTTAATGATTATTTTAATGGGTAATTCGGGCGCGTTTTTCGTGGAAATGTGCAAATGATATTTTGGTCTAGGCTCGGAATCAAAATGGATATTTTAATGAATTAATGAGTTAAGAATGATTTCTGGATTATTATGATATTTTCTATGTGATTTTACATATTTACGTGTAAAGGATATTTGGGCTTGAGTCCCGGTTGGTAATGATTTGACTTGGATTGAGTCATGGATTTGACTAACATGTTTTGGGATATGATCCCGGATGATTTTCATTGTGATTGTGATTGTGACTATGGATGCCCAGACGGTCGGAGCTAGGGGATTACCTAGTCGGCTGGTGCTTGGGGATGTGATGGTATGATTGTGAGTTCTTATGGTAAGCCAACTTCTCGGATGCGACTGAGCCTGGATGTACCCCTCGGATGTGTCTGAGCCTGGGGATGTGTTCGCCCAGATGTGACTGAGCCCGAGGGTTGAGCCCAGATGTGTCTGATCCCGAGAGTGTGGCTGGATGTTGGCCTACGCGTAGTGCAGTTATCCCTGGTCTGACAGGTGCTGAAGGGAACTTTCGGGATTTCAGTTGACTTGTCAGACGGGAGCAGGACCGGGCACGGTTATCGAGGTCCAGTTGGGACGGGTCTTGTCAAATTGGTATCAGAGCATTTGGTTATTGATTTCTGTGGTTACGTCATGCCTCTGAGACGTGTGCCCCGTGCACGGCCTGAAGATAAGAGAGACGAGGATTGGGTTAGAGAAAGCCCAGATATTGAGAGAGCTCAACGGTTGGGAGCCACGGTGTTTCGTGGTGATTCGGGCCCGGATGGTGCCTATGATTGGATCACTCGTTTGGAAAGAATTTTTGAAGTCATGAGGTGTCCCTCGAAGAACATGGTGTTATTATCCACTTTTCTTTTGGATGGCTATGCGTATAGGTGGTGGCATGGTTTACAATTGACTGGATGGGATGCTCGTACCTTGGCATGGGAAACATTCCGGGAGCGATTTTTGGATCAGTTTTACCCCCGCTCCTTTCGGAATGCTAAAGAGCTTGAATTCCTCCAATTACAGCAGGGAAATCTGTCAGTGACCGATTATGAACAGAAATTCTTGCACTTATCTAGTTTTGCTCCTATGTATGTAACAACTGAGGAGGATAAGTGTCGGAGATTTGAGCAGGGATTGAGAAATGCCATACGAAGCGCTGTGACCGTAGGCTCGTATTCCACTATGAGAGAATTATCTGATGCTGCTATCCGAGTGGAGGCTAGTTTACCTATGCAAGAACAATCTTTGAGCTCTGGACGACGTCGAGAGCGTCACGTTACTGAACCAGTAAGTCAGGAAACATCAAAGAGAGTTAGTCTTCATTCCCTTGTGTCGAGACCCCAGACAGTGGTTCAATCAAATAGTACTTTAACCCAGTCAATGAGTAAACAGCATGTTAGAGCAAATCGCCTTAGTACTGCCCTCTGTCACTGTTGTAGGGAATTTGGGCATTTGCGAAGGAACTGCCCCTATCGACTTAAGCTTAGTTGGGAATAAATGTAATGTTATATGATTTCGCGATGCCTTGTAAATATTTTGTGATATCTACTCGTGTTGTTATGTTGTATTATATGTTTTGCTTATGTCGAATTTGTACTTGTTTCTGATGATTGATTTTGATGAGGATATGTTATCATGTGATCTGGTTGTGTCGGACTTGATGAGCTATAGATAGGCATAGTAGGCCCAAGAGAAAACTTGACCCGAGGATAGGGGGTCGGAGATGTGATCTTCGGGTATTAGCTATTGAATGGGATTCAGGGGGGAGTCCAGACTTGCGTTAGCGTGTTTTGCAAGATCCTGAATAGGATGTGGTTCGCCTAGAGACGCACATGTTAATTTTGGACTCGAGAGGAGTAGAGATATTGAATTTGGACTCAACAGGAGTCAAGAGTTGGCTTAGGACTCGGAATGAGTCAGGATGTGTTGTGCGGGCTCTGGATAAGCCGGGAAAAATAGAGAGAGTGGTTATGGTTATACCTAACGAGTGAGGGTTCAGATGGGAACCCGAGATAGTGAACTGGATGTGACTGGAGTCTCCATGGTTGTTGTTGGAGAGGTTTGATTTTCGGGGACGAAATTCCCTAAGGGGGGAAGGTTGTGACGCCCCGGAAATTCGAAACATGAAAATTTGGAAAAATTTGAAGAAAATGACGATTTTGCCCCCGGAATTGGGCTAAAAGTTGACTTTTAATTTGAGCGGTCAAACGGACTTTGACCGATGACCGTGACGTAGTTCGGGACGTCACGAGTTCATAGACAGGTGGCACGCCCGATTCCGACATTCGAGGAGAAAGTTATGACGTGCGGAAGTTGGTAAAAGGGGCCGAAAGTTGACTTTTTGATCGGGACATTGTTTGGACTTTCCGGGAGTACCGTTGGATAGATCTCGAGACGCTGAATCCGTAGACAGGCGGCATGCGTCAATCGGAGTCCGAACGAAAACGTTATGGGTCTAGAACGATTAGGGGTATTTTGGTAAATTGTGAGAATAAGGGTAAAATGGTAATTTTCAGTGAGGAAGTTAATTACACAGTGCAAGGTATTATATGATAAGGTATTAAATGAGATGTTGTGGCTGATTCAGCCTATGATAGTTGAATGTGTGACACATGTCACTTGTGATGCTCACTTAGTGGCACTTAGTTGCCATTTGGTATAATTAACACATTAATTAAACGGTGGAATTGTTAAATATGAACTATTTGTAATTACCCAAACAAAAACAGAGAACAAGAACCCGTCCACCTTGAGTAGTCCAATTCGTCCAAATTGCTTGATTTCGATTCCATTGTTGAATTGAGGATTGAACAGAGAGAATTATGCGAGGAAATTGAGTGAAAAACCGAAAAGAAAGGGGGCTGGGAAATCAGAAAATACCCGAAACCTTGAATTGATGATTTCGAATTGAATTTCTTGTTGGAGGCTTAATTGATGGAAATGAACGTTTGAATGAGCTTACTGGACCTAAGACGAGTCGACTGGGATCAAATTCGAAGAGAATTGGCCATGAATTGCTCACGAACTGGACCCGCGACAGTTCAAACATACCCCAGCTGAGTTCAGGTAATTGGAAGTACGAATTCATGAAATTGGTTTGGAATTCAAGTTTAAAATAAGTAGAAGATACTTCCTGTGCAATCAATTGAACGAAATAGTGTGAAATGAGATGGAACCGGAATGAAGACCCGTCGGGTGTTCTTATTGAGTCGAGAGCTTTGGGGCTTTGATTTCTTAAATTAAAGTTACAGACCCTTAATCCATATTAACTTGATGCTAATGAGTGAAAGAATGAAAATAATTGGAGTCGAATTGGCTAGGAATTAATCGGGTTGAATCGCGGGTCATAAGCTCCGTTTACCAGGTAAACGGGTAGAGAAGAGGACTGTTCATTGTCACTGTAGAACAGCGCGTGGACTCACGCGCAGCCACTTGTGGCGGCGCGTGAGGGCGCATGGCACGTTTTCTGGGGAAAGTTTCAACAGGTGTTTTACTCCCTGTACTGTAACGGACATTTTAAAATTGGTTTCGCGTCGATCGGACACCGGCTCGATAATGTTTCGAGGGTCCGATGGTTTAAATTATATTTTAAAATAATATTTAAATCCCGGAAAATTAGGGGAAATTAATATGATGTAAATTGACTTGTTTATAACCTTGAATAATGATTGTGAACAGGATTCGGGATTCCTGGCACGTATCGGAAATTACTGAAACGCGTGCAGCGCTGGAAACGAGCAATCGGACGGTGTGTGAGTGGACGTTTGTTTTATAAATTGATATGCATGCATAGTTAAATGTTTTACATGATTGATTACATGATTTGGTTTGCAATGATGTCATGATTTGTTTGGATGATTATTTAAGATTTAATGATTATTTTAATTGGTAATTCGGGCGCGTTTTTCGTGGAAATGCGCAAATGATATTTTGGGCTAGGCCCGGAATCAAAATGGATATTTTAATGAATTAATGAGTTAAGAATGATTTCTGGATTATTATGATATTTTCTATGTGATTTTACGGATTTACGTGTAAAGGATATTTGGGCTTGAGTCCCGGTTGGTAATGATTTGACTTGGATTGAGTCATGGATTTGACTAACATGTTTTGGGATATGATCCCGGATGATTTTCATTGTGAATGTGATTGTGACAATGGATGCCCAGACGGTCGGAGCTAGGGGATTACCTAGTCGGCCGGTGCTTTGGGATGTGATGGTATGATTGTGAGTTCTTATGGTAAGCCAACTTCTCGGATGCGACTGAGCCTGGATGTACCACTCGGATGTGTCTGAGCCTGGGGATGTGTTCGCCCAAATGTGACTGAGCCCGAGGGTTGAGCCCAGATGTGTCTGATCCCGAGAGTGTGGCTGGATGTTGGCCTACGCGTAGTGCAGTTATCCCTGGTCTGACAGGTGCTGAAGGGTACTTTCGGGATTTCAGTTGACTTGTCAGACGGGAGCAGGACCGGGCACGGTTATCGAGGTCCAGTTGGGACGGGTCCTGTCAAGTGACATGTATGTTAGGATGCACGAGGGCATGAATGTGTGCGTCAAAAATGACGGTCATAAGGGTTTTCTGATTGGAAGTGTTACCTGGTTGTAGTCAGGTGTGTTATGAGGTTTTCCTTGGTGCAAGCTAAGTTGTTTGCATGGAGTCCGAGGGGACATCGGTGTGGACCGATGAAGTGGGGGTCCGGGGGGACATCGGGAGACCGACCAAGCATGGAGTCCGAAGGGACATCGGGAGACCGACCGAATAGTGAGTCCGAGGGGACATCGGGAGACCGACCGAGTGGACATCGGGAGATTGACGTTGCAGGGAACCTGATGGGACATCGGTGGGGACCGATGAAAAGTGGGTCCGAGGGGACATCGGGATGCCGACCGAGCAATGCATTGGGAGACCGACCGAGCAGGGAGCCTGATGGGACATCAGTGGGGACCGATGAAAAGGGGGTCCGAGGGGACATCGGAGAGGCCGACCGAGCAGTGAGTCCGATGGGACATCGAGAGACCGACCGAGCAGGAAGTCCGAGGGGACATTTGGAGACCGACCGAGTGGACATCGGTAGACCGACCGATGCAGGGAACACGATGGGATATCGGTGGGGACCAATGAAAAGGGGGTCCGAGGGGACATCGGGATGCCGACCGAGCAATGCATCGGGAAACCAACCGAGCAGGGAGACCGATGGGACATCGGTGGGGACCGATGAAAAGGGGGTCTGAGGGGACATCATAGAGGCCGACCGAGCAGTGAGTCCGATGGGACATCGAGATACCGACTGAGCAGGAAGTCCGAGGGGACATTTGGAGACCGACCGAGTGGACATCGGTAGACCGACCGATGTAGGGAGCCCGATCGGACATCGGTGGGGACCGATGAAAAGGGGGTCCGAGGGGACATGGGTCGGCCGACCGAGCAGTGAGTCCGAGGGGACATCGGTAGGCCGACCGAGCAGGGAGCCCGATGGGACATCGGTGGGGACCGATGAAGAAATCTGGGTTGTTGTAATAAAGATAGATAATATCTTGGTGGGTCAAGTGGCAGGGGGCAGGTTACCAAACATGATTATATATGTATTTTTTGTGGTGGGTAGATGCCTACAGAAGGCTAAAAAGTAGCTATTATTTGTTTGTGGTGGGCAGAGTTTGCAGGGGTTTAACGTACCAAAATTTGTGGTTTGCAGAGGCTACAATATATATTTATTTTGTGGTGGGAAAGAGGATTTGTGAGAGAAGCACAAGGGGCTTCGACCAACCGAGAAAGGAGAATTTCCCTAGGCCACTGCGTATTGGATAGACTGTATTTTCTGGGTTTTTCTTGGTGTTCTTGGCGGCCATGGTGTTTTAGCAGGTAAGAAAAATTGAAAAAAATCGACATAACCTTTTGTATCGATTCCCACAGACGGCGCCAAACTATTGATGCAAAAATTGTACCAACGAGACTGTAAAGACACGCACGCACACCAAGACACAAGAAAGTACGTGGTTCACCCAAATCGGGCTACGTCCACGGTGTTGGCTCCCTCTCATTAATAATATGATATTTGTACAAGTATAAGGCTCTGAGCCTTTGAGAGATAATAGTGTTTGTAGAGAGGATGAAGAAGTTTGAGTCCCCAGAATAAGGGAGGAGGCTCCCTATTTATAGGAGTTATCTAGGGTTGGGTCATAGTTGTAGTATTCAGGCATGGGCCTTGTTGATGGGCCTCCAAGATGAGCCTTGAACATGAGCTTTAGTAATTCTCCCAAGTCGTCTTAAATGAGCCTATTGCTTGGTCAGATGCAGCGTCGACAACCTTAATTTCTCTCGTAAGTATTTCTCTTCATGATCACCATTATGATGTGTTATTATCAAAGTAACATAATAGTTTAACAAACTTCTCTTATAAATATATGGTTACCCAAATATACTTATAATCAAATTCTTAGCAAATGAAGTGATTAGTTTTATAGATGTGCATAACAACATAATCACACTTTCTTGGTCCCATAACCATAATTAAACCTTACTTAACCCTTCAATTAATGAAATTAAATTTGGATTTAAAACATAGATGACATGACCCGTCCCAAATCCCTCGGGATTAGCGTGGGACATACCTGCTCCCGTCTGACACGAAGTGTTAGACCAGGGATATTTCCGTCCTTTGCCCAACCGGGGCTATCAGGGGGCGCCAGGATCCGAAAGAGGAATGTAATTTCTCGTCTCTGCTACAGCCACATCCGCGATCAACCTGAAGGACATTCAAAACACAAAAGCTGTGAGTAGACAAAACAATTATTTTATAAAAACATTTCATAAAAGACCTTTATGCCCTTCATTAAAAACATATGCATGCATTCAAAAACCATTTCTAGGGTTCATGACCGGTCCCCATAAACCGTCATGAACCATAAAACCAATTGGGCTTTGGCCCGAAATCCGTAAAACAATACATGGGATGTCAGGACCCGACCCTCCTCGGTCAGGACCCGACTCATCTAGCACCATATTGTCCACTTTGGGTCTCGCCCTCACGGTTTTGTTTTCGAGAGATCATGGTGCAACTTCCCAGGGGGTCACCCATCATGGAATTGCACCAGCCTCAACTCGCTTAACTTTAGGGTTCCAATCCCCCCCCAAAGCCACTTGAGCTCCCAAAAGGCCTAGTGCTAGATAGGTGTATGCCTACACCTTTAAGGCACACCACCATCCTCTCCTAGACCATTCCCCCTCGCAGGAATGTGGGATTGTTCACTGTTTCCTCCAGGACACGGGTCTTACAATACACCCCCCTTAGGGCCCAGCGTCCTCGCTGGCACACTTCCCGGTCGTGGTCTGGTTCTGATACCAAATTGTCAGGACCCGACCCTCCTCGGTCAGGACCCGACTCATCTAGCACCATATTGTCCACTTTGGGCCTCGCCCTCACGGTTTTGTTTTCGGGAGCTCATGGTGCAACTTCCTAGGGGGTCACCCATCATGGAATTGCACCAGCCTCAACTCGCTTAACTTTGGGGTTCCAATCCCCCCCAAATCCACTTGAGCTCCCAAAAGGCCTAGTGCTAGATAGGTGTGTGCCTACACCTTTAAGGCACACCACCATCCTCTCCCAGACCATTCCCCCTCGCAGGAATGTGGGATTGTTCACCGTTTCCTCCAGGACACGGGTCTTACATAGGACCTCCGCCCAAACCAAAACACGTGGGAACTCGTCCCAAAGCCATCCCATATGGGTCTCAGCCCAAAACCAATACGCGTGGGTCTCAACCCAACGCCGTCTCAGTGAAAACTCGTACACATATACATAAATATATATATATATATATATAACCCTTCCTAGGCACTTCTGGAGAAGTGGCAACTCGGGGCACATAGCCCCTAAGGAACACAACCCCGATATAGTCACGATATCTCTATATATATAAGTATGCATACTACTCGGGGTCTCACTCCGAGTCTTCTCCTAGGAATTCTCCATCTGGGAGACTCATCTTCGGACCTAGTCCGATCATCTGTAACGACCCATCCCGGAAACCGAGATTAGATTAGTGGTTGATGACGGATTAGTGAAGTTAATAGATGATTAGTTGGATGCTTTCAGACAGACGGTCCGAAATGACGATTTTGCCCCTGAAATTGGTCAACCGGACTTTGATCGATGATTGTGACGTAGTTCGGGACGTCACGAATTCATAGACATGTGGCACGTCCGATTCCGACGTTCGAGGAAGAAGTTATGATATACGGAAGTTTGAGGGTACTTTGGTAATTTGGTTAAAAAGGGGCCAATGGTTGACTTTTTGCAGACAAGTTATTTTCACGTATTTCAAGGACCGTTAGGTAGGTCTCGATTTCCTGAGTACAACAACAGGCGGCACGTTGTCATTGGAGTTCGGACGACAAAGTTACGGGTCACGTCATCATCTCTCCGGAATTTGGTCTCGGACCACATCTTAACGCCCACTCTTGGAACAGGATCCCCATGGGAATACCCACTCTGGTATGTGGATCGTGACTTTCCAGGTCGACGTCTAGAGGAAACCAATCAACATGCTCGTAAGGAGGGTATATACATACTAGTATAGCAAACCATAAAACGGGACTCACGCCCGATAACATAAAGCAACTGGGCCTCCAACCCGAACATAAGACTCAACAGGCCCTCTAGCCCGATTTCACAATAACTGGGCATCGAGCTCGAACTCGTAAATCAACGGGGCATCGAGCCTGATATCTTAGGGTTAGTCACGATCCCGATAATAGCGATGCGTGCAACTATCAATCCAGGATCACTCTCAATCCTGGTATGTCGGCGTAAACACATCACTACCTCGACCATCTCGAGACCATGGTGCACACGTCACCAATCGATCCTCTAAACCGTCAGCACTCCGAATTTGAGCTTCCAGTGGCTGCTCAACAACGGGACGTGCATCGTGACCTCTCAGGAAGAAACATATCTCAATTCGGAGGCGAGCGTCGCGTCATCCGTCGCCGTGCACACAGCACCTGTCGCGACCATGACTCAGATCCGTAGGTCATCAATAGGGTCTCATGCCCGAGTCATAACCAAATCCAAATGGGTCTCATGCCCGGTTTTACCTTTTCAAAACCATTTCATGACAATCGAAAGCATAAGCGCATGAAAGCACGGGTAAAACTGAAACCTCGAAGTACATGCCCATACGTAAACACACACCAAAATGCACTCAAGGCACCACAAAATAAACATTAAAACATATATAAAACATTTATGCATGCATCGATTTCAGAAATAAAGTCCACTCACAGATCGCCTGCGCTACCGCCTCGATATGCGCGTCGTACGCCTTCCCGGGTCAATCGCGCACCGAAACCTTCGGACAGCCAAACTATATCGAGACGATGTCTGATCGACTCAAAACTAGTCCCAAAATGTTTTTTACATCGAATATATGATTTCACATGTTCGAACCACCCTCAAATTATTCACCACGTGCCCGCACGTGCCCTGGGATGGCCCTGCATGTGGGCCTCACGCGCCACTACACAGGGTCTTCTTCTTCCTTTAGCCGACCGGTCTAACTGGCCGGTCCGGTTCTCCCTACAACTTGGACCGATACCTGCACGGTCCATGGCGGTGCTGTTCCTGGCCGGCCACCACCTACCTCAGTCCTCCTCTCACTCTCTTGGTTCCTCAGACATGATCATAGGGTTGAAGGGTTTGGATTGGATTGGGAATGGTTGATCGGATTTGGGTTTGCAAATGGGAAAATGATCGATGAAGGAAATGGATGGATATGCATGATTTTTTTGGGCTGGGCAATGGATGGGTGACACTTGTCACTCATCCATTGGGCCTGTCCAATAATATCTGGGCCCCACTTGCTGCCAAATAGCCCCCGTCTCGTAAAATGTGCAATAGTACGTTCGAACTTCCGTGAACCGTAACTTCTCCGTCGAACGTCCGAATTCGGCGTGCCTCCTGTCTACGGATTAATATCGTCCTGATCTACGTAACGGTCCTTGGCCCTCGGCCATCTAACCTCTTGGGTCAAAAGTCAACGGTTGGCCCTTATTCAACCAAATTACCAAAATGCCCCCGAACTTCCGATCGTCATAACTTCTTCCTCGGATGTCGAAATCGAACGTGACATGTGTCTATGAACTCATGACGTCCCAAACTACGTCACAATCATCAGCCAAAGTCTATTTGACCGTCCGAACAAAAATTCAATGTTTTGCCCATTCTAGGGTAAAATCGTCATTTCGCCCTGAACGTCCGCTAATCCTCGTCTAATCCTCAATTAGTCTCGCTAATCCATCATTAATCCTTAATTAATCTCGCTAATTTGGGACGGATCGTTACAATCTTCCCCCCTTAAAGAATTTCGTCCTCGAAATTCAAATTGACCCGATTTCCACAACCAACTGTGGAAATTCAATCGTGTCCCCACACACGGCCGCTCTCATGTACAAGTACACGTCCGTCACTATGCTGTACTCGTCTATACGCACTGTCACCGAAGCTCCCAAGCTCCATCTCAACTCTCTTTAGCTTCGCTCCAAACGTTGGCTCTCCAGAGTCATCACGTCTTCAATCTGATGGTTCTTCTCATCTGACAATCGGAACTGATGTCCTAATCAGCATCCGATCCGAAAACTATCCTCACTGCTCCCACGGAGCAATACTCAACCTCCGTCACTATCACTAAGTCCACTAGCGTACTCGTGTCTAATCAGTAGTGCTCGGCTCTACTGTGCTCCCGCTGCAATCTGATCTCGACTCGCTCTCGAGTCCTCGTACCGTATCGTATCTCATATCACTTAGCGATCTCTGCTTCCATCTAGACTCACCTCGAGTCCCAACCATCGTAGTACTCATCTTATCGACCCCCAATCGACGTCTCACCCATCCGGGTGTACACAGAATTCCAATCGAATACTTGTCTCATCAGAAAACACAAACAGACACTAAGGTTCCACCAGCGTGCAACCATGAGCTCTCGGCTCACCAAATCTCTGAACCCTCTCTATCAACTCTGCTCAAGCACAGAGCATTCGAAGTCTAGTCAATATACCACTATGTCGGAACACATCTGATCATAGCACTCATCGGTCTGATGTTCAATCGTGCATCACGAGCCAGCCTCAATCCAACACAATCTCTATTCACAATCTATCTCGAGGCATCGGCTAATCATCTCTTCCTGATCTATACCCACGTATCGCCCTCATTCCCTATGTATCCCCATATCCAATCTCTATCTTATCATATCACCAACTATGCTAAGCGATTCGTCAACTGTACGACCATACGATTCTCTTCTGTTTCTAGCTTAGCATAATCAGCAAGGTAATTCACTCCAATGATGACCAGACCTCGGTCTGAACACCTCACGGTCGTCACAATCACTTCCATCATATCGATCATCCTCACGTTACTCGATCTGTCTCGTCTTAAATACTCGCATGTCACATCACTGGACGTGACACCAAGAATCATCTGATCTCCAGGTCAATCCAATTTGACATCACTGTCGTCTCTTTCCTCATTAATCCACATGAGGAAATTTGAAGATGATGACATCAAAGTCATCCAAGTCAGATGTGGATGAGAATACATGCTGTACACATCAACGCCATGCAACACCAAACACTCTCTCCCCCTCAACTCATTCAAATTTGACCCACAACCTGGATGTTTGGCCCATAAATGACCAGCAGATTCAGCCTTTCATCAAATTTATCACTCGAAAACGAAAACTCAAAGAAACCCAAGAATCAGCATAAGTCTTGGTTCGTCCATACTTCATTGTTATATTAGAAATAATCAACCCAAAATCAAAATGAATCCGACCTTACATCAAGCCATATCCCAATCCTTATGGGATCCAAATCCAGCACTTAACACTCATACCGTCTGTTCACAACGATCTCAGTACAGATACACTGAAGCTAGGTACAGCCCATACCTCGCCAAACCAGGTATTGGGTATACCTCGTACTGAGCCACTCGGGATCCTCTCCGTCCCGCTCAGTGCCCACCGAACTCGTACGACTACCAACTTGGTCACATCAGCTCATCGGACATCATCCGCATGCCCGCACACACTCCAATTTGCCTATCCGTTTATGACCATTTGTGCACATCCAAAAGGATGTCAATTCATCCTAATCCGATGTGCCACCCGACTACAGGGTCACAACAGGCTCCTGCTGTGATCTGCAGACAACTCTTTGTGTACTACCAAGTTCGACATTCTGGTCACTAATCCCTACGACAATCCTCGCGTTATCCATTCTTTCTGACTAATGACAACTGTCGACAACTACTGTAGTGACCCATTCTATTTCTCACTATCAAATTCTCCTCAAACAGCGTACATGAAACTCATGAGGTATGGTCAACCGCAGTCAACCAAACCATCACCATTACGATTCCCAAGAATTTACACTAGCTGACGAATCTTTCTCGTCGCGTAGTGGTAATTCTCCCATGAGCACATCATGACTGAGCTACCCTCAGCTCATGGCTCGTCGTCTCTTTTAGTTAATGCTATCGCATCACCGTCACGTCTAGTGCAACTCAACCGATCCTACAATCTTGTTGGTACCGAGCAATCGCCACTCAACTCAGTCAACTCGCAAAGGTAGAGTGGCACCCTGGCCAACGCCCGAAGTCCATCTTCTTCTGTAATCGCACTCGGTCTTGACCGAGCCACTCCCCAAACCACTGCTCGTACTGTGCATCACACACGCACCCTCGTATCCTCGTCACGACTGACGAATCCCATCGTCACAATCGTCACGGCAACTTGAGCCTATCCAACTCGATATGACTCGACTACATTTATCGATAGCGACGTCTACCACAACTTCGTGCAGACCGATCTCAGAAGCACTCTGTTATCGAGACTCCAAAACTATGCGGTCAACTCACTGCTAGCACTAACTGATCAACACCCAACATCCACCAACCGGTCCACCTCGGAATCCTATCGACAAGCACCGCTCTCCTGGTCACTCGTCCAACCAATCGTCAACTAGGGTTGCCACAACCCGGCTGCTCGCCTGTAGCACGTCCATCTCGAGTGATCCCTCGCCTCAACTCCGAAGGATTGTCTTACTCCGATACTGGTATCCCAACAACCAGTAATCACAACCTAGGGACCTCATCTCCTCGTAACTCTACGACTCTCAGCCGCTGGCCTCCACAAGAACTTGGCCACACTTCGTGCCTAACACTGCACAACGGCTAGACGTCGTAATCGTATCCTATCGCGTCGCACCATAACTACTCCGGAATCTCCTGCCAGTCGACATCCCTCTGGGATTCGACACCTCTAAATGTGGCACCTTACGCTAGATAGGATCTAACCAGCCTCAACGAAAGTCCTCGCATGTCTGACTGCTCCGAGCAGCACGATCTCTATCCTTGCGGTTCCATCGTGGACGATCCCAACATCCGACCTCCACAGATTTCACTATGCTCCATTCCATGTCCGTCATGATGCCTCGGCGGTCCTGACTCTCAGGTCGTCCTACTGCGTCTACTGATCCACTGGATCCTATCCCAGTAACTTTGCGACTCTAAGTTGTTGGATTCGCACAGATAACGATCCTACTAGGGATCTACCTCCTCAAAACACACAACAGACACGGCATCCTTTGTCAACTAACCTCACACGATCGTACCTCGTGTCAAACGTACACGAACTAGGGTCGATTCGACCAAACTCTTGTACTAGTACCCTAAATATCAGGTTGATAACTGGTTGTTATGACTGGAGAGACATCACATCCTCGATCTTCGCGCACTCTGAGAGCAAAACATGCTTTGATACCAACCGGTATCAAAGTACTATGAGTATTAGATGAGCATACCTCGCTCTGATACCAACTTGACAGAACCCGTCCCAAATCCCTCGGGATTAGCGTGGGACGTGCCTGCTCCCGTCTGACACGAAGTGTCAGACCAGGGATATTTCCGTCATTTGCAAAATCGGAGCTATCAAAGGGCGCCAGATCTGAAAAAGGAATGTAATGTCTCGTCTCTACTACAGCCGCATCCGCGATCAACCTGAAGGGCATTCAAAACACAAAAACTCTGAGTGGACAAAACAATTATTTTATAAAAAAAAAACTTCATAAAAGACCTTTATGCCCTTCATTAAAAACATATGCATGCATTCGAAAACCATTTCTAGGGTTCATGTCCGGTCCCCATAAACCGTCATGAACCATAAAACCAATTGGACCTTGGCCCGAAATCCGCAAATCAATACATGGGATCTCCGCCCAAACCAAAACACGTGGGAACTTGTCCCAAAGCCATCTCATATGGGTCTCAGCCCAAAACCAATATGCGTGGGTCTCAGCCAACGCCGTCTCAGTGAAAACTCATACACATATACGTAAATACATATATAACCCATCTTAGGCACTTCCGGAGAAGATGCCAACTCGGGGCACACAGCCCCTAGGGAACACATCTCTGATATAGTCACGATGTCTCTATATATATAAGTATGTATACTACTCGGGGTCTCACTCCGAGTCTTCTCCTAGGAATTCTCCATCTGGGAGGCTCATCTTCGGACCTAGTCCGATCATCTCTCCGGAATCTGGTCCGGGACCACATCATAACGCCAACTCCTGGAACGGGATCCCGATGGGGATACCCACTCTGGTCTGTGGATCGTGACTCTACAGGTCGACGTCTGGAGGAGACTAATCAATATGCTCGTAAGGAGGCTATATACATACTAGTATAGCAAACTATAAAATAGGACTCACACCCGATAACATAAAGTAACTGGGCCTCCAGCCCGAACATAAGACTCAACAAGGCCTCTAGCCCGATTTCACAATAACTGGGCATCGAGCCTAAACTCGTAAATCAACGTGGCATCGAGCCCGATATCTCAGGTTCAGTCACGATCCGATTATAGCGATGCGTGCAACCACCAATCCAGGACCGCTCTCAATCCTGGTATGTCACCTTGAACACATCACTGCCGCGACCATCTCAAGACCATGGTGCACACGTCGCCAATCGATCCTCTAAATTGTGAGCACTCCGAAGTCGAGCCTCTAGTGGCTGCTCAACAACGGGACGTGCATCGTGACCTCTCTGAAAGGAACATATCCCAATCCGGAGGCGAGCGTCACTTCGTCCGTCGTCGTGCACACAGCACCCTTCGCGACCACGACTCAGACCCGTAGGTCATCAATAGGGTCTCATGCCCGAGTCACAACCAAATCCAAATGGGTCTCATGCCCGATTTTACCTTTTCAAAACCATTTCATGAAAACCAAAAGCATAAGCGCGTATAAGCACATGTAAAACTGAAACCTCGAAGTACGTGCCCATACGTAAACACAAACCAAAATGCACTCAAGGCATCTCAAAACATACATTAAAAAATATATAAACATTTATGCATGCATCGATTTCAGAAATAAAGTCCACTCATAGACCGTCCGCGTTGCCGCCTCGATATGCGAGTCGTACGCCTTCCCGGGTCAATCGTCACCTTCGAGGTTCCCAAACCTGTCCTAATCACTTTAGAGGGTTACTAACTATTTAATTAATCCCTCACTAAAGCCCCCTAATTTTCTGGGATTTTTAATTATTTTTAAACACGCACCGAAACCTTTGGATAGCCCGAACTATATCGAGACGATGTCCGATCGACTCGAAACTAGTCCCAAAATGTTCGTTACATCGAATAGATGATTTCACATGTTGGTACCACCCTCAAATTCTTCACCACGCACCCGCACACGCCCTGGGATAGCCCTTTTGCGTGGGCCTCACGCGCCACTGCACAGGGTCGTCTTTTTCCTTCAGCCGACTGGTCCGACTGACTGGTCCGGTTCTTCCTGCAACTTGGACCGGTGTGACCGGTCCAGTCTTATTTCTTCCTTGTTTTTCGTCCGTTCTTCTCATAATCAATTCCAATCCTCCTAATTCGACCCTAGGAACCTAACTATATAATTAGAACACCCAAAAGCCTACCAAAAATCCCTAAACCCGATTGTCCCTCACGGTTTGTTTTTCCCAGAATTACCCCAGGACTCCCTCATCCTCTAACCTTCCTCAAAATCATCTTATTACAATCCTAATGACCAAATAAACCCATTCAAATCATTAAAAACAGTCCATAACGTTCAAAATGAAAAAGGGAGAAAAATCGGTTAAAACCGATACCTGCACCGGTTCCTCCTCCGCCGTCCACGGCGGCGCTGTTCCTGGCCGGCCACCACCTTCCTCATTCCTCCTCTCACTCTCTTGGTTCCTCAGACATGATCATAGGGTTGAAGGGTTTGGATTGGATTGGGAATGGTTGATCGGGTTTGGGTTTGGAAAGGGGAAAATGATCGATGAAGGAAATGGATGGATATGCATGAGTTGTTTGGGTTGGGCAATGGATGGGTAACACTTGTCACTCATCCATTGGGCCTGTCCAATAATATTTGGGCCCCACTTGTCACTCAAAAGTCAACTGTTGGCCCCTATTCAACCAAATTACAAAAATGCTCCTGAACTTCCGATCTTCATAACTTCTTTCTCGGATGTCGGAATCGAACGTGCCACATGTCTTTGAACTCGTGACGTCCCAAAATATGTCACAGTCATTGTCCAAAGTCCATTTGACCGTCAGAATGAAAAGTCAACGTTTTGCCCATTCTAAGGGCAAAATTGTCATTTCGCCCTGAACGTATGCTAATCCTCGTCTAATCCCCGATTAGTCTCGCTAATCCATCATTAATCCTTAATTAATCCCGCTAATTCGGGACCGGTCGTTACAATAGACATAATATATTGGAAATTCAGAAATATACTTAAACATTATCCAATTAAATCAAACCTTGGACCAACAAACTCAGGATTTTAAAACGAACAACTTTCGTGTTGACCGGACAGAGAAACTCCACCGTACATGCCACCAAGCGTCGTTGAAACCCTCTGCGCGTGAGCTTCATGCGCATCATAGTCACAGTCATAGTGATGCTCGTCATCTACCTCGAGCGGGTCTGTAAAACGGGTCGCCTTACTCGGCGGCCCTGACCAAACTGTAAAACATCCATTTATAAACCATTTTCATGTTTTAACGTCCAATTTGATCTAACTAATCTTAGGAAGAGATCCATGATTGCAAAAATGTAGAGAGTTACCTAGATCGTGCTCTCAAACTTCATGGCTTTTGACCATAGTTTCCAGTTCCTGCCTTCGGCCTTCTCAAGCCCAAAATTCCTTCTTCCCACCCCAAAATGATCACAGGACCCTTAAAAGCGTTCTAGGATCCCTAACTTTGAACAATACAGCCCCATCCTCACTCTATGACCCACAGCCGTGGAAATAGGATTTTCATGGGCTTGTTCACAGCCACTCACCTAGTGTTTCCCCACCTTCCCAATTCTTTTTTGACTCTTCTCTCTTCCTTCCCCTATATTTCTTCTTCTTTCCCCTTTCTAGGTTCTCTCTGGTTCTCCTTCACGAACTTACCTCAATTTTCTTCTTTTGTTTTCCTTTTCGATCTCTCCTCACCGAATACCAAACATAGCAAAACACACACACACACACACACATACACACACACACACACACACACACACACACACACATATATATATCATGAAGGTAGGCAGGTGGAAGGCTGAGTTGACAAGGGAGAGGGAAGGTTCCAGATTAACCTAGAATTCCTTGCGTAAATTTAACAATTTACTCTTTCAGTCAAAAATTACCAAAATGCCCTTGATCGTTTTTTACCCTATCAAACTCATATGACCTCTGACTTTGGCATGCTTTTCTACGTACTCAGGACGTCGAGATTTTCATAACAGTCTTTACAAAATGTCCCAAAAATATCTAAGTCAAAAAGTCAACTATTGACCCTTATACGGGCAAAATCGTCATTTCTCATTTTCAAAGTTCCAACTCGTTACATCTAACTTTCCTCCTTACTTTGTTAATGGCATGTTTACTCTTTCTTACACCATTAGTTTATTGCACAGTACAAATTTCGTAGCTCTTTTTTATTTTCTATTACTATTTTGTTTTTGTTTCCATTGGCGTTTGGACAATTTTTAATTTTATTTATCTTATCCTATTTTGACAAGTTTTTGCTGAACTAATGTTACAATTTTGGAATGTAATGTTTCTGCATTGCAATATGGAACATTAGTGGGCAATAAGGAACATTAGTAGGTTGTTTGCGTTGTTTTGTATTGAATTGCATTTTTGTTTTAATTTTATACACACTTTCTTCTTCTTTAGAACATTATCACTTTATTTTCTCTAAAACATACCTGATCTCTAATTTATACTCACTGTTTAATTTTTCTGACCCTTACAGTCTCCTCACAATGAAGGAAGGATGGTTGGGGAGAAAGTTCTCTCCTTTCGAAGTTTCAAGTTTGGATAGAAAAAGGCTCGCCCATGGCTAGAAAGGGCACTGCAATCTGATCACTCCGGTATTAGTATCTGATTATGAGGTGAAGCAAGTGCGTTTGCACTCTTTTTACTTCTTGTTTTTTCGCATTGCGGGTTTCAAGGGAAATATTTTTTAACGAGGTAGCAAAATGTGTGGTTTCGAAGCTTTAGCTAGTTGCAAAATTCCTTGTTGATAGAGTTCATTGTATTTACACTATTCGAGGAACATTCGTGTATTTTATTTGATCTTTTAGTTTATTGTGAACTTAATTGGATCGCAGAACTCTTTAAATCTAGCTATTGATCTTGAGATTCACGTTCAGCCTCTTGATGGGCCTAATACCTAACTTATAATGTTGTTGATGTTTTAAAATAAAGATCTCTTCTAATAAAAAAAATAAATATTTTTTTCTTACTCACTTTTAATTCTGATTAGATAATGTTATTTATATTATTAATTTTTCATAAATTGTTAAGGGTGGACACAAATCCGTTAAAACCTTAACTGATCTGGTTCAAACTGTTATTCATCTAACAATTTAGATTTGACTGAATAAAAGTCAAACGGTTTGAGAATCCAAACCGCTTATTAGTAACAGTTTGAATTTAGATTTTCATTTTAAAATTTTGTTAAATTCAAAATGAACTATTAATTGATATATTAAATTTTAAATCTATTATTAAATTAGAATTAGATTATGTTGAATCAAAAATTGAACCCGCCGCGAAACATCCTCACAATTCCTACAAACAGCAAACGATTAGCTATCGTTGCCTCGATCGATTTACCCGGGGGGTTGTTCGACCAAGAACACTCTGATGCCTAAGTTAGCTTTGAGAGAGGAAAATGATATACTTCGAAGCGAAGAATCGACGTACCTTGGAAATGAAATGTGATCTGCTATTTATAGGAAAATCTTGGGAGCTTTGGAGTATTCTGATTGCTCGATTGAATTTTTAATTAATAAATAATATATTATTAATTAAATATATTATTTAATAATTGTAATGCTGGCTCTCATCATGATAGTAATGACAATTATTGTTTTAATATTAATATTATTTGTCCATTATTAAGAATAATGACAATTAACTCTCGGGGAGAATATTAATATTACAGAGATTTTAACCCGATCAAATAACGTATTTAGCTGGTAAATAGATTATTTAATGTGCGGGTGTTTTCAAATGATCAGCATTATTGCCAGGGGTAATTTGGTCATTTTTGGGAATTACGATCCGCGTGGCAGCTCCATAATTTTTGGATGATTTTGGGTTCCACAAATGCCCCCACATCGCTTCGGAATTTAGGGAATCCGAAGGGATGTACATTTTTTTTGGAATTTTATATTACCGGGCTTCCCTGTTACTGTTGGGTTCAAAAATCAAGTCAGTGTTTATTTGACGATTTTGCTCCTAGTTATAAGGGCCAAAAGTCAACTTTTTGATTAGAACACTTTTTGGGTTTTCCGAAGAGACTGCTAAATAGGTCTCGAGAAGCTGAATCCGTAGACAGGCGACATGCGTCAATCGGAGGTCGGATGCGAAAGTTATGGATCTGCGAAGGCGAGGGGCATTTTGGTAATTTTGAAAGGTAGGGGCAAAATGTTGACTTTTGACTCGGACGGTCAAACGGACTTTGGCCAATGACTGTGACGTATTTCGGGACGTCACGAATCCATAGACAGGTGGCACGTCAAAAACGGAGCTCGAATGTGAAAGTTATGGATCTACGTAGTCCAGGGGCAAAACGGTAATTTGCCGAGTGAAGGGAAAAACCGTCTTTTAACAAACGAAAGGTGGATGCTGACTCATGCTACCAGCCAAATGTCACTTTGCACCTGATTTTAAGGATGAAATCATGGATTAGGGACATTAATCCCTTAATTAGGGAAACAAATTGCTTTTGTCCATTCTTGATGGTGTTAAATTGTGGATTGATTCAGTTGTGAGAATGAGAGATTAAGAGGACTGGATTAGAGAGAAAAGAACACGAGGAACAGAGAGGTACCTGTCATTACAGAATTTCAAAAATTTGGAAAAAATGGTGTGAATTCGAATTCGAAATTGTGAGCTTTGAGAATCAAAATTGAGGCTTGAATAAGCTTCCTGAGATCAATTCGAACCAATCCACAACAAAATCGAAGGGAATTGGTGTTGTATTGAGCAAGAATAGAAGCCCTAATTTCTGCTCAAAATCGAGCTTGAGTTCGAATAGCTTGAGGTAAGATTTTATGAAATTGATTATGTAAAAATGTTCATTTCACTCTCATGATGCTCTCTGTATAAATTAATTTGGAAACCAGGGACGAATTGAGTGAACCCGAAATGGAAACCCGTTCGAAGGTCGATCGTTGGATGTGAGGATTAAGGCTATGATTTAAGTAATTAAGTTAACAGAACTTAAATTGTAATAGATTAGAAGGGATCAGGTGAAAGAATAGAAGGAATTGAGGGAGAACAAGTCGGGTCTTGTCGCGGGTTTTCAACCCGTTTACCAGACATTCGGGTAGAGAAGATGCACTGTAGCAGTACTGTGCTACTCGCGTGGCTTTCACGCGCAGCCTCTTGCGACGGCGCGTGAGGGCACGTGGGTGAGTTTCTGGGAAAGTGGTCAACTTGAGTTTTGATGTTTTCGATGATACGAACCTATCCGTGTTGGTTTCGGGTCAATCGGATATGGATTCAGAGTAGTTTCGAGTACCCGAATCGTATAGTTTATGTTTAAAATCAATATTTAATTCCTAAAAAATTGTGGAAAATTGATATGATATTCATAGAGTCATTGGTAGTGTGCGAGCATTGGTAGGCTAGCTCACATTCAATGTGACTTTTGCTAGTACCACAAAATGCTTGCTACGCGTCAAGAGTCCATCGAAGGTGTTTAGAAGCTTTGTTGGAACGGGTGTACAATTGGCGCCACGTGGTGGGCGGAGATTGGCTGAACAGTCGACGGGGATTTGGAGGTGACTGAGTGCACCTGCAGACGTGACTAGTGAGCATTGGTAGGCTGGCTCACATTCACTGTGACTCTTGCTAGTGCCACAAATATGCTTGCTATGCGTCAAGGTGCTGAGAGACCCAGCAAACTCGCGTTGTGGGAGAGTGGCGGTTCTCGTAGCCTAAGTCCATTCCAAGGGAAAGATATGGAGTTTGAGAAGCCTGAAGACTTCAAGGAGTGGAAGGCTCGCAGTCAAATTGCCTTTCCGGACGACGTTTTTGTGGAGCTTGGTGACAGATGTTCTTCCATGAAGGCTCTTAAGCATGGAAGAGGAAAAAACCCTGTCGGTGGTCTGTGGACTAAATTCCACCCTTTGATTATTGGGTGGGATTTCAAGTTCCCGTTCTCGAAGTTCTTCTCCATGATTATTGGCTGGATGGGATGCAGCCCTGCTCAACTGGAAGTCGATGCTTATCGACACATCATGTACTTTGAGAAGCTGAACAAATTTTTTGGCCTGGGACTCACTGAAGATGAATTCTGGCATTTCTATTCTGTGTCGCACAACGGAATTACCGGCGGTCGGCTTTCTCGTGTCATACCCAAAGTGGAGTTGTTTTATAGGACGGAGTTCGATGACAACACGTATAGATTCAACTATATCAAAGTTGGTTCCCGGACTTGAGGATTACCTCGCACTTCCGCATGTTTGATGAGTTGTACAGCGGGTTTGGAAGTCATCCTGATCTCAAAAAGATTGACACGGCCCTGAAAATTCCTCCAGAGTTTCGAGACATGAGCTGGCTACTCTCTCCACTTGGAGATATGAATGGCGGGAGGCCTTCAGACATCCTAATCAAGGAGTGGTTGAGCGCTCCGCTGCGTTTGAAGAAACCCGTTGCCCAGAAGAAGATCAACAAGCAAGGACCCACTGGCTCTTTGGAGAAAAAGCATGAAGATCAGCTTCTTTCCAAGCCCAAGCGTTCTAGTCCTGTGGAATCATCTAGCAAGCGCAAAACCTCAGACGATCCCTGTGAGGATGCGGCCAAACAACGTAAGAAGTTGAAGGCGATTCCTACTTCCCTTGAAGTGATTGAAGCGTGGAGAGATGAAGGCCTAGATTGAATATTGGGGGAGATACAGTCATCAACCAAGACTCCTGTTGTGATAGGTGCCCCCATCCTAGCGGAGGGAAGTCAAAAAACTGTTCCGCAAGGAGCTTACGACAAGGTAGTCTGAGACCTTAGGATTACGAAAGCTGGGGCCCACAAGTTGGTTGACATGCTTCGTGGAAACGCTGGTTTGGGAGATGAAAACGAGCGAATGAAGAGCAAATGCAAACGCCTTCGAGAAGCCCGAGACCACTCCAGACGGAACAACGAAGCCTTGGTCGGAAGAATCCATACTTTGGAAGTGAAAGTGGGGGAGCTGGAGACGAGCCGTGCAGAGAGGATGCTGATTGAAAAAGAGCGAGATACTGCTCAAGATGAGGTCATCTTGCTGCACAGGAAATTGCAGGACTCAGATGAAACAATCAGTCTTTTGGAGGTGGAGGTCCAGAATCTGAAGACTGGAAGGCTCCCGGGACACGACCATGTACTATCACCACATACCCCCACAACTTTGTGCCAAAAAGAAAATGAAGCACAGAAGTTGGACATGGCAAGCTACAGCGGGGTCACCACTAAAGAGCGGGAACCAGAGCTGGAGCAAGAGTTTGAGCCTTTCCGGTACCTGACCCAGAGCCCGAGACCAGGACCAAGAAGGAAGCTGTCCCTGAGATTGCTGACTCATTTTTTAACGACACTTCCCTACTTTCAACAGAAGAGGGGGAAGAGTTTAGAAAAACAATGGGTTTTGAAGACTTGCAACCATAGTTCCTTTACATGTGTATGTTGGCTATTGCATTTCCATTTTTTACATTGAATAACTGGTGTGAGCAATCGACATGTGATTTGCCAAACACCCTTCAAATGAATAAATGAAAGAAATCATTTAAGCTGAATTGTTGGAACGCAAGTGTTAACTTTTTCCTATGCTCTAGCGAGCAAAATGCTTGTTAATGTATCGGTATGAGCTCATTCATATGCCCCTATTGCAACCATGGGTGTACAATAGCGAGTTCTAAATAACTTATGGCTTTAGACGATGAGGTTTTTGGTATGTTGCCTTCAGAGAAGGTTTTGTGCTTCTTAAGAGAAGGCTTGAGGTGCTTTAATGAAGAAGACTTAGGGCGCTTCCAAGAGGAAGGCTTAGGGTGCTTCCTAAGAGGAAGGCTTAAGGTGCTTCCTAAAGGAAGGCTTCGGGTGCCTCCTGGTGGAAGGCTTTAAGTGCTTCATAGTGGAAGGCTTTGGATGCTTCCTGGAGGAAGGCTTGAATGCTTCTCGGAAGAAGGCTTTGGATGCTTCCCGGAAGAAGGCTTTGGATGCTTCCTAGAAGAAGGCTTTGGGAACCTTGCCGAAAGTATAATAACACATAGGTGAATGAAGAATGACTTGACAGCCTTATTTGTAAGTCTGAACACGTCATTCGTGCAAATAAAGCCTATGTTTTGGCAGAAAACAGTGACTAGCTTAGTTTTGAGCTTTCATTATACATAATATTTTCGGAGGTGATGAGCGTTCATGGAACCACTCACTAACTTTCCGTCCATTGTCTCTAAGGTGTAGCTTCCTTTTCCGCCTACTTGGTAGATTCGGTAGGGTCCTTCCCATTGGGATTTGAGTTTTTGAGACCCTGGACGATTGGGTGTCGCAAACTTTTTCTTGAGAACAAGGTCACCTGGGAGAAAGTGCCGGAGTCGGGCCTTCTTATTGTAGGAACTTCTCACTTGCTGCTGGTAGCTGGAGATGCGCTTCACCACTTGGTCTCTTAATTCCTCGCTGAGATCAAGTGAAGTTCTTAGAGCGATGGAGTTGACTACTGGATCATCGAGCTCGGTAAAGGGTGTTGGAACAACAACATGTGGAGGAATGACGCAGTCAGTGCCGTATGCAAGGGTAAATGGAGACTCTCCTATTGCACGACGCGGAGTGGTACGGTACGCCCAGAGCGTGCCATCCAAATCCTCCTCCCACAAGCCTTTCTTATCATCGAGTTGCTTCTTGATACAATCAAGGACTGTCTTGTTTGAAGCTTCTGTCTGGCCATTACCCTGGGGGTAATATGCAGTTGAAGTGAAATGCTTGATTTTCCAAGACTCAAAGAACTCGTTGATTATGGCGCCAGTGAACTGAGTTCCATTGTCTGTTAGAATGACCTTGGGAAGCCCAAATCAACAGATAATCTGGCTCTAGATGAATTTTTGAACATCAGCTTGAGTTATAATGGCCAAGGCCTTTACTTCCACCCATTTAGTGAAGTAGTCAGTGGCAAAAATCAAATACTTCTTGCTTGGGACTGGAGTGCTTGGGAGTGGTCCAACAATGTCAATTCCCAATTGCATGAATGGCCAAGGGCTCGTCTGTGCATGCAACTCTTCCGGTGGTGCCAATTGGTTAGGCTTGAACCTTTGACATTTGTCGCACTTCTGAGCATATTGTAGGGCTTCTTGGCGTAGAGTAGGCCAGTAAAATCCTATACTAAGTATCTTTTGAGCAAGCGACCTTCCACCAGAATGATTTCCACAATGCCCTTCATGAATCTCAGCCAAGACTTTCAACTTTTCTGGATGCTTCAAGCATAACAAGTTTGTTCAAGCTTTTTCAAAAGAGTCGACCCTTGTCGACATAGTATCGTGTAGCTTTCATCTGGACTTTTCGGGCCTCTAACCGTTCATCAGGCAATATTCCATGCTCTAGATAGTTGATAAAAGGATCTTGCCAGCTTGGAGATGGACCAATTTGTCTTACTTCAATCTCCTTCATATCAATACTTCTCCGCTCGAGATCCTCAATTGGGATTGAGCGCTTGAAACGAAAGTCAAGTGATGACGCGAGCTTGGCCAACGCATCTGCTTGTGTATTTTTGGCTCGTGGAAGTTGATGAAAAGTGAAAACCAAGAAAAAACAAGCATTTCCTGGACCTTGTTATTATATCTGAGCATCCTTGCATCACGTGCAACATATTCACCGATCGACTGGTTAGTGATCAACTGCGAATCCGAATGAATAGCAAAGCACTTGACTCCCAACTCCTTGGCAAGTGTGAGCCCACAAATCAAAGCTTCATACTTCGCTTCATTGTTAGAGGCTTTGAATCCGAACTGTACTGCTTGCTCTATTATTGAGTCATTAGGAGTGATAAGACCAATCCCCGCTCCTGCCCCCCTCTGGTTCGAGGAACTGTCTACATGATCCCGTGGAAAAGAAGCGTCAGCGGCCCTGGGGACATTGCCAAGCTTATTGCCTCTTTCCAGTGATGCTGGTGTGAACTCCACAACAAAATCTGCTAAGGCTTGGCCTTTGACAGCTGTTCATGGACGATAGAGAAAATCATGCTGACTCAACTCGATGGCCCATTTCATTACCCATGTCGATGCATCGGGTGCGTGAAGTAACGAACGGAGTGGATATTCGGTCATGATGATCACCCGATGAGCTTGAAAGTATGGCCTCAACTTCTTTGTGGTAACCAGTAATGCCAGAATCAACTTTTCAAATTTCGGATATCGTGTTTCAGCATCAAGAAGGGATTTGGATGTGTAGAACACAGGTAGTTGAATCCCATTCTCCTCCCGGATAAGTGTAGAGCTTACAGCAACATCAGAGACCCCCAGATACAGGAACAGGTCCTCGTTATCTTTGGGTTTCGATAGCAGTGGTGGAGACGTCAAGTAGGCCTTGAGATCTTGAAATGCTTTCTCACAACCTTCATCCCACTTATCTTTGGATGCCTTCTTTATTGCTTGGAAGAAAGGTCGACACCGGTCAGTTGACTTGGACAGAAACATGTTCAATGCTACTACTCGTCCAGTGAGACTTTGAATCTCTTTCAGACTTGATGGGGACTTCATCTCGAGTATTGCCTTGATTTGCTTTGGATTTGCTTCGATCCCACGCTGAGTCACAAGGTATCCCAAGAACTTCCCTACTAACACCCCGAACGTACACTTCAGAGGTTTGAGCTTCATTTTGTACTTCTTCAGCAAGTTGAAGGTCTCCCGCAAGTTGATGATATGATCCCCTCGTTTTTCTCCTTTGACCATGATGTCATCCACATAGACCTTCATGGTTTTTCCGATGGGATCTTTGAACATCCGATTGACGAGTCTCTGGTACGTTGCTCCCGCATTCTTGAGGCCAAATGGCATGACCTTGTAGCAGTACACACATCGGTCAAAGACGAAGGCAGTTTTGTCCTTGTCCTTTTCATACATGAAAATCTGATTATAGCCCGAGTATGCATCCAGGAAGCTTAGCATCTCATTCCCTGCAGTTGAGTCCACTAAGAGATCGATTCTGGGTAGAGGATAGTTATCCTTTAGGCACGCAAGATTTAGATCAGTGTAATCAACACAAACTCTCCATCGTCCAGCTTCCTTTTTCTTGAAAAGCACAACATTTACTAGCCACTCAGAGTGCGGAACTTCTTCGATGGATCCAGCAACGAGTAACTTGTCAATCTCCTCTTGGATGATAGCAATTTTCTCGGGGGAAAAATTGCGCCTTTTCTTCTTGACCGGCTTGTGGTGGGGATTGACGTGTATCTTGTGGCTAACGATGGTAGGATCAATCCCTAGCATGTCAGACGGAGACCAAGCAAAAACTTCTTTCTCCTCTCGCGGGAAAGCTATGAGTTCTTCTTTTTCTTTGTCGCTTAACCGAGCGCCAATGCGGGCCTCTTGCTCAAGATATCGAGGGTCAAGCTGAATGAGGATGACGTCATCCTCCAGCTGCCACCCTTCTGGAGTCGGTGGTTCCTCATGAATGTCAGGATCTTGACCCGTGATTAGTTACTATTTGGGAGACGAAGAAGAGAGCTTGCCCCCAGTGGATGATCCTGCTTGGGGAACAAACTCTGCCTCCTTGACCTCCTTTAGCCCTTTAGTGAGGCACCGTCGGGCCATCGTCTGATTGCCCTTGATCTCCCCGATTCCACCACCGGGAATAGGGAACCTAATCTTCTGGTAAAGGCTTGATGTGGTTGCGAGGATTTTGTGAAGCCATGGCCTTCCCAAGATTCCATTATATGGAGAGTACTCGTCCATGATGTAAAAATTCTGGGACATGACAACGGGATCTGTGTGTACATCCAGCTGGAGAGTTCCTACGGTCATACTAGTTGACCCGTTGAAACCTCGGAGCGGGACAGCCCTTTTTGTTGTGAGGCTTTCTAACCCCATCTTGCACACTGCATCCAGGCCGAGGATATTTGCCGCGCTCCCTTCATCAATGTGAATCCGATCAACTTGAGCATGTGCGATCTGAATTGACACGACTAATGCATCATCATGCGACCAATCAAGTCCTACCCTGTCCTTCAAAGAGAAACCAACGACAAGGTCGTTGGCCACCCCGGGGATGGTAATATGGGAGACCTAAGAAACGGCAAGTGCATCTCGTATCTTTCTTTTCTTCTACTTGGAGGTGGTTCCTAGCAACTCCGATTAAGCTATGATGGTGTTGATGCAGATCATCTTTGCTGCAGGTTCCTTCGGGCCTTTGTCAGCGGGTCGATCCACAACCTTCCCTTTGACGTATTCAGTGCAATGTTCTTCTTTGACGAGATTCCGAAGATATCTCTCGAAAGATACGCATTTACCGATGTTATGCCCATAGTACTCATGAAAGGCACACCACTTCGTTTTATCAGCCTTCTCTTGATCACCCTTGACTGGTTCCGGCTTCTTAAACCATGACTTGTCCTTAATTTCATTGTGGATCTGATGGACTGGCAAGGATAGCTACAAGTTAGGCTTCCCCATAACTGGTGTTTGGGAGGGTTGTTCCGCCTTGCGCTTGTTGAGCTTTCCCGTCGCAAACTTTCCATGGGACTCATCTTTATTGGAGGCCTTCTCACTAGCCCCAACATGGTCCTGAGTATGAGTGGTGTTCTTCTCGTCCTCCCAACTTGCATGTCGCTCTGCTAGGGAAAGCATTTTGGTGAGATTTCGCACATTACTCATGACGATGTCCCCGTAAAGCTGGATGTCCCGAGGGAGTCCTTGTTTAAACGCCATTGCTGCAACAAGGTCACTACAACCGACAATCCGAGACTTCTCTTCACAAAACCTTCATATGTATTGTCGCAGAGTGTCTTTTGCTCTCTTTCGGACAGAGAGAAGATGGTCATCCTTCACCTCGATTGTCCGAAGTTGTGCGTACTCCTTCACAAATGTCATAGCCAACTCTTCAAAGAACGCAATTGACCTCGGGGGGAGATGATTGAACCAAGTCATGGCTTGGCCTTGAAGTGAAGCTTGAAAAACTTTGCAAATGAGCGCATCGTTATGCCTGTGAGGGACCATAACTCCCCGGTAATAATCTATATGTTTTACCGGGTCGGAGGCTCCTTTGAATGGAGTGAAGTTTGGCGTTGCGAACCTTTGGGGGAATGGCTCCTCCTCAATATCCCTTACAAAAGGCGTAGAGAGCTGTATCTGGTGACGTAGATCGTCGTCTAGATCACCATCTCTTTGAGCACGAAGGTGCCTGTCCAGCATTCTTCGAACATCATTGGCCCGCAACGCACCTTGCCGAGGCGGAGAGTCATTTCGTGCTAATCGCCGAGAACTTCCTTGAGCTTCTCCCCTTGATCTCTGGGATCGTGCAGGGGAGTAGACTTCATCTTCTCTCTCACTGCCATGGGCAGATCGTCTTGAGTCTTTGTGTAGAGCCTGAGGTTGCCCCCTACGCCCATGTGAGTGCCGTGAACGCTCCTCCCGTGAAGTTGCCCCAATCCTACTCCCCAGCCGCTCATGTACTTATGGTTTTAGGCATTGTGGGCTTTTTGCTTGGTGAGCGTAACTTTCTTCACCGGAGTCGTTGAGTGAAGTGTCTCGTGAAATTGTTCGGCAATGGACTGGCTCTTTCCTAGGACGCTTTTGAGCAATCTCTTGTCTTCCACGTGACGTGGAATGTCTGTCCTGCTCTTGGACTGGTCTCTCTGCTAGGAGTCGCTGCAAGAGCTCTGACTGAAGTTGAACTTGGTTGTTCAACCTTTCAACTTGCTGCGCCAAGTTGTCCTGGGGAGGTTGGCGGTAATTTTTCCCTGAGACGTCGTGACGTCCGTCCAGAAAGTCCCTTATGTCCATGTTTGCTGTGGGCTGATCATGTCGTAATGCACTTCCTATCAACCTCCCGCCTGCTTGTTGTAAAGCCGAAGTTCCTTCCCCTAGCGCGGGTGCTTGGTTTGCTGGAAAGGGGAATGCTTCAAAGCTGAGGTTGGCCTCCCTTCGAGTGTCTCCATGGGCGATTCTATGGACAAACACCTGGGTTGAGTTGGCCGCTTCTCCGGAGTCTCTATGTGAGTCTCATTCCTCGTCTGAGCTGTTGAGGCAGAAACACCTTCTCCAGCTGATCGAACGGATCGACGAACCTTAGCCATGCCGAATCAAAGAATCTTGAACTGGAAAGCTGTTGATGGATGACTTGGACAACGTTCAAAATCTTCGAACAATGTCGATGAACGACGAACGAAGAAAGATGAACGATGAACAATTTCCTGAAGAACGATGAACACCGTTGAAGAACAATGAACAATCGAGAGAGTTTCTTCTGAGTATTCCTCAATTGCTCTCAATGAAAGCACCAATTGTTGAATCAAAAATTGAACTCGCCGCGAAAAGTCCTCACAATTTCCTGCAAACAGAAAACGATTAGCTATCGTTGCCTCGATCAATGTACCCGGGGGGTTGTTCGACCAAGAACACTCTAATGCCTAAGTTAGCTTTGAGAAAGGAAAAAAATATACTTCGAAGCGAAGAATCGACGTACCTTGGAAATGAAATGTGCTCTGCTATTTATAGGAAAATCTTGGGAGCCTTGGAGCATTCTGATTGGTCGGTTGAATTTTTAATTAATAAATAATATATTATTAATTAAATATATTATTTAATAATTTTAATGATGGCTCATCATGATAGTAATGACAATTATTGTTTTAATATTAATATTATTTTTCCATTATTAAGAATAATGACAATTAACTCTCGGGGAGAATATTAATATTACGGAGATTTTAACCCGATCAAATAACGTATTTAGCTGGTAAATAGATTATTTAATGTACGGGTGTTTTCAAATGGTCAGCATTATTGCCAGGGGCAATTTGGTCATTTTTGGGAATTACGATCCGCGTGGCAGCTCCATAATTTTCGGATGATTTTGGGTTCCACAGATCAAATTCAAGTCCGCAACCACAACTAATAGAAGAGCCAAAATTAGCCATAATATGTCACAAACATGCATTCATCACTGTTTGCGAGTTTATGGCCTGATGAGGGACATATAGAGTACCCGGAATATGTAGAAGAAAAACAAAAGATCCTAAAATGATATACTCTTTTTATTGATAATGTTTCCGGCTATTCAGATATAACATATATGCTCCCCCTGTAGTGGAAGGAGTAATCAGTCTTAGACTCATCAACAAAACACCAATAGGATGACATGGATTTAAAAGCTTCAATTGATAAAATTTGTTTTGATTAAACAAAATCCTCTGTTGCTTACGTGAGTGGCTGATTATGATATCTTTAAGCACAATTAAGCAAGTTAGAAACTCAGTCTCTCTTAGAAGCGTTAAGACACGTGCACACAATGTATCTCCATGGATCTTTTTCTTATGCCTTATGGTAATCATACCGATCAAGCTTGTTTACAGTGCTATATTATACCGACTTTGACTTCCTAATTCTGGATAGGCAACTAAATGCTGATCTATCTTATTAGTGGTTCATAATCATATCAATCTCGATATAGAGAAACACAGACTAACCAAAATAACAATATTTCAAAGGCGAGGACTTTTAGAATGTTGGCGAGATAAAAAATAAAGGTGGGTATGAATCCGTTAAAACTATTAATCGGTATAAACTGAGTCGTTAATAACGGTTTGGATTGGAATGATTTCATTTCTAATTTTAGACAAATCAAACCGTATCGAACTGTTAAGATTTTAATGGTTTTGATTTGAATATTACCAATATTTATATTGAACTGTAGTTAATCTTTTATCTTTTTTAAAAAATGTCTGGGCTCAAGGCCCAACGTGCCGCCTAGCCCCAATGCCCTACCTGGGCCCAAACAGTTATTTCGCAGAGTAAAAGAAAACATAGTAGCCCAAATTTACCCAATCCCTAATTTGAAGTTAAAATTGATATTGTAACCCTCGCCGACCGTCTCTCACCCTCTCCGTCTATTGCCGCTGCTGCCCTTTGTTCTTCTTGAGGGAAACCGACGGACTCGCTGTCCCTCGCCGCTTCTGCTCTGTCTCTCTCCTCTCGTGCTCACGAATTGCGATTGTACAAGGCGTCAAGGTGCGTCGCTTATAGTCTTATCTTCTTCGACTCCCTCAGTCTCTCGCACTCTCTTTGTTTTTCAGTCTCTCTCCGGCTCTCGTACTCTCTCATTCCCTATGGCTCTCTCTCTCTTAGTCTCTCTCTGGCTCTCTCTTTCTATGTGTCTTTCTGTCTCTCACAGTCTCTCCCTCGCTCGTTCTGTCTTTTTGTTTGACTGTCCCTATCTTTCTCTCTGTCATTGTCGTTGAAGAAGGTAGAAAAGATGATTATGATTGATGGATTCATTATTAGTTGGAAGTGGGTGGTTTTGTTTTTTCTGATGCCCTGTTTTGTTGCTGGGAATATCTCTAAATTATGGTTAAGTTGGAATTTTGCACAATCTCATATATGTTTGAAATCAATCTCCTTTTGGAGATGAAAAAGTTAGTACTAGAGAAAATTTCTGAGCACTGTATGTTTGTAACAGTTCCGTTTGATTTTGTTACTCGTTTAGTTTAGGAGGTTAGTTTGGTTTAATAAAAAATTAACATTTGATTAATTTGGTTGAATGATCGATAAATGTCTACACATGCAGGAAATTGGGTTGTGAATTGTGAATTGTGAATTGTGACCGATAATTGGTTATGGGCGTAGTGATTTGCATTTTTATGTTTATGTATATGTTTATATTTATGTTTATGTTTATGTTAGTTCGTAAAACATCCATTTTCGACATATATACTCCCAATTCCATTTTTTTTTTTGTCTTTAGAAATATGAATAATCTGCCGAGTAAGTTACACTGGTATTTTGGTATTTCAGCTGCTCGTCTTCATATTGGAAGTGTGGAGCCAATGAGAGCGTTGATGTTTAATGAAATTGGTTGGGAACGTAGTTGGTTTAGACTTTGATATTTTGTTGTGTTCTATGTATTTGATTGTTTCAGGTTTTATTTGAATTTGAATATTTGATATGTTATGGCCAAAGTAGAGTATGTAAGTTTTTGAATATGGTTCATATTTTTTTAACACACGTATTAAGCTGTATCTGTATCCTGAAATTTCTAGTTTTGCCCTTCAGATTAAAGTCTTCTTTGAAATTTGGCTATGAAACATGTATCTAGAAGGTTTCATCTGTCTCATAGGTTTAAAGTCATTTTCTTCAAAATTCAGCTACGAAATCATAATTTTAGAATGGGTTTTAGTTTTCAGGTCATTCTCTTCAGAATTTTGACTCTGCACTGCACGCATAAATCTGAAATGGGTTTCATTTGTTTGGTGTATTCAGGATTGTTTTTCTTATTGGACAAATGTTACCTGCAGGCATATGCCAATCGGGACAAAAGCTGGAAACTTCATTCCCGAGTTGATTAGGGTGCTCTGATTGGGATTAGTAGAGAGTACTTCTGCAGCAATGTGTGCCACCAAGACTCGGACAAGTAGCTTTTCTCGCAACTTTCTAGCTGCAAAATCAGTTCAGATCCCTGGACTCAAGCATGGTCCTAATGGCACGATGTTTATATCATCTGGGATACCAGACCTTGACAGTAATATTCTATCTCTAATGTTCATTGGAATTAGTTGATATTAGCTTAGAGTTATTGAATTGTAATTATCCCATTGCCTTTTGATTTGTAGAGATTTTAGATGGTGGCTTTCCTCTAGGAAGCCTTGTGATGGTGATGGAAGATGCAGAAGCACCTCATCATATGCTTTTGCTTAGGAATTTTATTTCTCAAGGACTTGTTCACAACCAACCCCTTGTCTATGCAAGCCCATCCAAGGACCCAAAGCAATTTCTTGGTACTTTGCCTACTCCAGCATTACATAAAAATGATAAGTCTAGTGATCAAGATCCTGATCAGGTTGTCCTTTTCATCAATTCTCTTCTACATCTATATGTTGAGAAATCGTTCCTTGGGAGAACATCAAGAAATTAATACTCTGTTTTCTAAAATTTCAGGAGAAAGGTTTGAGAATAGCTTGGCAATACAAGAAGTATTTGGGTGAAAATCAGCAGAGTTTTGATAGTCAAGGTGGCAAGTTTGTCCTTGTTTTGTTTAGTATGGAATATATCTTGATGGATCTGCTTTAGATTTCTAGAGCTGTTTGTTATTTTTTTCTTGTCCAGATGGCAAACATGAGTTCTGCAATGAATTTGACTTGCGGAAGCCCTTGGAGAGGCATTTTCTAATCGGCAAGCATATTGACTGTGTTAGCCTTCATGATTCTCCTAATCTTGTGACACTTCATGACCATTGTACTACATTTTTATCTCAATTTCCAAGGTATAGTACCATTGTCTTATGCTTTTCTGCCTAGAGATTCACTTAGAATCGTGTATGGTGAGTTAAAATGTATGCCTATCAATTGGTTTTCTCACAATTTTTAACTGGCAGTGGAGATTAATTTTACAGTGTCTTTGCTCTGTCTCCCTGTGTGTTGTTGGATGATTTGAGTTGGAGATATAAGATGTGGTTAAATTTCATAAAATCGAAATGGAATGGCTTTGGTAGTCCATTTTGAAGCTTATGCTGGGAACTAAAATTATGTCATTTCAACCCCTATTAAATTAGTCTAGATTTATGTTAATAAGCCCTTTAGTCTCAAAAACACGTTTGACAATGCCTGAATGAATTTCCTAGGTTTTGTTTAATTTAAAATGCATCTTGTATATTTGTTATATAATCTGAATCTGAATTCCTTAAAGAATTCTCATTAAGACTGGACTAGTTGGCTTTGTCTTGTAATGAAACTAAGCCATGTGGGATTCTAGGTGGTCGTGGTCCCATGGGTGGCCTTTGGTTATTTAATTTTTAGTTTGATGATTTCCTCCTTTGGGTTGAACATACAGAGGTGATTGCAGCATTTCTTCCGTTGGCCGTATCGCCATTCAGTCATTATGTGCTCCACAGTGTGAATATGCTGACATGGTTAGTCGCAGCTATATGGTCTTAAATGCTTAATTGCAATGAGCCTCTGCTTATTTCATATGCTTTGCAGTTTTTCTGTTTGGGATTCTTTATGCCTCCTTTCCTAAAATATTTTTGTTCTAATAAATATGGATAATGACATTTTTCTAATAATTTCACTCTTTGAAATTCTGTGCTGGAAGCTTTATAGATATATAGTACTTTTTTGAGCTTAATACCATCACATTGCAGGAATGGAACATGGGTTCCTTTCTTAAATCTTTAAGAGGCATGGTAAGATCATCAAATGCAGTTGCTGTTGTGACATTTCCACCTACTCTTCTCTTGCCATATGCTTCAAAAAGATGGCAGCACATGGCAGACACCTTGCTGTCGGTCAAAGCAATTCCAGGTTAATATCATTTCTCAAATTTTTATTTATGCTGTCGAATCTTTGGTCAACAATAAGCTATCTGAATCATTTATTCAGATGAGGACAAGGAATTGGAAAAACTCCTAACTGGGTACCAGGACATGGTTGGCCTTCTCAATGTGCACAAAGTTGCGCACATTAATACACAGGTACTGTATTACTGTACTTCACTCGATTTGTGAGCCATGCAATTCAAACCTTAGTTTCTCCCTTTTTCTTTGCATGGAGTTAACATATGCACTTGCCATGAATGTGTAAAGGTGCACCTACACTAGCTGCCCTTTTCACTCGGTCATCCTCAAAACACCTCTAGTACTACACAATTCTCTGTTGGTATAGTGTTCCCCACCCCACCCCACACACATACATGCAGCTATACCACCACAAGTATGCTCTTCGTCTCTCAGCCACAACTGTTGATCACTTAGGACAGGCAATCTTTCAATTCCGTTTCTAATATTTGTCCCTTCTCTCCTAAGATCCAAGTTTTACCTGGTCGGCTATCTTGCAACTGCATACCTGCCTGTATTCTCATTTGTTCAGAGTGTTATTTGTTGTATTGTTTCACCATTATTGGAATGAAGTACGGGGCAGTCCTGCCCTTTTGTTCTGGTTATACGGAATTTGAATATAATTTGGTACGGTAAGTTTCAATTTAAAAAGTGAAGAACTCCAATAGGGTAACTTTAGACGTAGAAGATTGCGGAAGCTAAGAGAGTAAGATTAGCAAAAAAAAAAAGAGGATAGCTTTGTTTTGTTGTGCTAATAGTTATTTACTTTAGCTTGGTTATTGTTCATAATTTGTAGTGTTTGAGCAGGTTCCTGTGATTCTTGAGGCAACAACGTTCTCAATGAAGTTGAAAAAGCGGAGGTTCATGGTTTTAGAATGTTTAAACCAAGCCCCTATTGATGCTTCTAGTGGAAGTTCGTATGGCACTTCTGGTAGCTGTTCTGCGTCCTCCAAAATTGGGAGACTTGATTTTTAACTCCCACCTCATCTCTTCGTATTCATATTCATAATCATGTTAGAAATGTCATTGTTAAGAAATTCTGCTTGCTAATGTTAAGGTGTAAACCCTGTGAACCAACATGACAATCCCATACTACCCAAAAAAAGGGAAAAAAGAAAAAAACAAGAGGGTTAGTGATCGTGGAACAAAATGGATTTAATTGCTTCAAATTGGGCTTGGTTAAAGAGTATGTTTGAGGGTATTGGCAACTCAATAATGGTATATTCATATAGCTTAGCAGTTTTCAATGTATCCTTACTCAATGGGCAAGGAATATCTACAATTCTTACACCGTTTATTTATCTTTTGCTTCATTATAAGACTCAACACTCCAAAAAAAATTACCGACGAGAAATTTGTGAGTTTAGAAATGAAAACTTCTTAGGAATTGGAGGTTCGTAAGTGTGCAGAAAATCTCAGATTGCAGGAGTATCCTATTTCTTGTAAGGCAAAAGAGAGTGGGGTCTTCTCAAATATAGAGGTGCATACAATTTCGTTCTCCTCGAACATAAAGAAGCAGCCCACAACAAGGCATCACATGTGAAACTGGCCGTCTTTTAGGATAAGATTATTAATTTCAATTATTGTTTTAGGTTTACCAATGACGTCAGAAAATTGGTCTTCAAGAAATTCCCGGGGCTCCCTAACCTTACGTAGAAGATTTAAGATATGGGTCGTCCTTGTATTTTGTGAGTTTAGAAATGAAAACTTCTTAGGAATTGGAGGTTCGTAAGTGTGCAGAAAATCTCAGATTGCAGGAGTATCCTATTTCTTGTAAGGCAAAAGAGAGTGGGGTCTTCTCAAATATAGAGGTGCATACAATTTCGTTCTCCTCGAACATAAAGAAGCAGCCCACAACAAGGCATCACATGTGAAACTGGCCGTCTTTTAGGATAAGATTATTAATTTCAATTATTGTTTTAGGTTTACCAATGACGTCAGAAAATTGGTCTTCAAGAAATTCCCGGGGCTCCCTAACCTTACGTAGAAGATTTAAGATATGGGTCGTCCTTGTATTTTGAAAACAATGGAAGATCAAGAGCTTCCTCTGCAATTTTTCTGTCTTGATGAATCCTTTCACAAGCTCTCAAGAGACGAGAAATTGGCCTGTCTCATTCCATACACGAACATTAGGAATACACGGAGAACCAATGGATAATTTCAGCAAGAGCTAGATCAATTTTGATTGATACCTCAGGCCGGATGTAGCCAACTATAATAAGACGCAATTCCTCCCCATAGAAATTCTCATCAAAGTGATGAAGCAGCCATGGCTCCTGCAATTACAAACTAAATTTAAAACAGGAGAAAAATACTTCCAAAGGCTAAAACCTCATGCTCATGGTGTCTTGGAAGTTGAAACACTCACAAAAGTCTTTTCAGTATTGTTGAAATAAGGGTTCCAGCCGATACTCATGACCATTGTGTACACACCTCCTTTAGACATTCCAGCCCAACCAAAATATACTCCTGAGGGATGTTCTGAAAGAAGAGATGCGTACCCTTCTGCCGATAAATTAGCTAAAGAAAAGGTGTTGGAACTATAAGGATAATGAAATGAAGAAACAAAACAATTTGATTAAAGACTAAGAGGGAGACAAAAATCAAAACATAAGAAATAATCGGATACTTTCAAGATTAGTCAAGAACAGTGGGACCTAAGAGATACACCAGGAGCATCCAAGATCTCAGCTGTGTACTTGTATATATAATCATAAACTAAGAATAGCAGTTATCGCCATTGCATCCTAAGACATGTAGAGTTGAATGAAGATTCTAACGGGATGTCTCACACACACCCGTAGGGATCCCAAGAACTTTTGAGCCCCGCCCAAATCCCTTCACGACAGGACCACCAATGTGCCAAGGTTCTATTGGTAAAGTATCTTTTATCCCTGCAACAAAAATCAACGGTGCTAATGAGAATGGTTTATGCAGAAGACTCTTCACACATGGTTGAAAGAGAGACATGGAGACTGAGGTTTACAATCTTCGAAAGGAGGCAGGCCCCACTTTTCAGGTTGAAAATCAAGTAGAGAGTTCATCACCTCATCCGCTGAACTATAAAGATGCGACTGCTTTGGGATGGAGGGTACAGCAATGACCTCCATTCCAGCAGCCTTTCCAGCTGTAACACCTGGTCTGATTCAACGAAGAAGTGCCAAGGAAGATAGTTAGAATGAGGTTCATAAACCATACACACATCACAAAAGAAAAATAGAAACTAATTACCAGCAGATGCATCTTCATGAAGAAGACCACGTACAAGAACTATTCTTCTTCTAAAGCTACTTGCGATCCAAAATTCAAATTACTAATCTCAATGAAAGGACATACGATTGAAGCCGGATTTAGGAGAGAAAAATAAGAACTATGGAGATTGATAATGCTGGATTTGAACTGGGTTTAGTCAATTTATTAACATAGTTCTAAATTTTATTACTAAAACTATTTTGGTTTGAAAGAGGTATTGCATTTTCTAATTAAAATTGACAAAAAGAGTTCTCTTCACAATAGATAATATAGTTTATATTATTGGCCCCAAAGTTAACATCATTTATATTTCTATATAGCATGTGCCAGCCGTAATAAATTCGGTCTATATAAGTTGTTCAAGGTTTTCATTCAGGTTCATTCTTGTATTGAAAATCATCACATAAAAAAAAAAAAAAAAGTAATGCAATCAGGGCTAGTTACAGCAAATTCAACTCAAAAGGAAAATGGTCTCTGCAGCAATTGTTGCTCAGAATACTCTAATAAAGAACAGGTTAAAAAATGTAGAGAATCAGAGGGGGAATACTTACGACAAGGAAGCTGGAAGGTTCAATATTAATCCTTTTGGTAGCTTCAAGGAATCTACAATAAAAAACCAAATATTTAGTGTTCCACAACACCGCATAAATCTGACATTTGATAGGAAAGACTCAAATTTAAGATTAAAAAAAAAAAAGCGATTGCTTCTCTCATTTCAGGAGATGGTTTCCCCAATTTTACTTCATCACCACCAATGATGACAGAAAAGGACTCCTTCCAGCCTGCATATGAAATACAATAAGCAAATAAGTAGGACAAGAAAATTTCATAATATCCTGAACATGTGATACAACTCACGAGAAAGTGTTCCATGTCACCATAAGCAAATATGCTTTCAAAGAAGTATACCCGGCTGAAAAGAGATTTTTGTTTCTATGTTTTCCCTTGGAGAGTTTGAAGCCAATGCGATTGGCACTTTGTGACCACTCAAATGTTTAATTAACCGATTGGCACCTGGAAGTGCTTTGATGTTGCACCACCTAGAGTGACAATCGTCAAAAGCCAATCAACAGTTTTCCACAAAAGTACTGCTAGAAAACATAACAGTAAGTGGATAATTAGTTTTGCTTATAACAGTAAGTGGATAATTAGTTTTGCTTATTATCACTATTATTATTATGTAAGAATCCTTAAGAACATGGATCTAAAACGAACTCCATTTGGTCCCCCAAAAACATACAAAATATCTATGTCTTGATACTTATAAAGAAAATTTGACATAATTCATTAATACATTGACCATAACCCCATTACATATATTAATCGCCTAAATGCAATTAATAAGAAACAAACAAAATACATAAATGATAGTAGCAGCAAACATGACATTTTAAACAGACATAAGAGCAAGTACAGTAGTTAATTACTGATTGGAGAACATGGGGGTAATCTCTGAAAGTAATTCACTCGTTGTACAAGATAGTCCATAATCTTCCACAATACCACTTGCAGATTCAAGTGGTGTTTTTCCAACTATTTTTGAACTTCCCGACCATCCCACTGCTTTCCGTACTTTCCCAAATAAGCTCTTAAAACATCAGTTACGATGCCATCTGTGATTAATTAAGATAAATAAAGGGAAAAAGACAAGGAATCACTAACACCAGTAGAAAGCAAAGAGCCATCCATTGAATAAAAGGAAAAGTCAGTATGGGAAGACAAAAGGGAGCATCACTCCATTCATTAAAAGAAGTTAATAGTAAAAAAAGAAAGTGCTGCTCAAAGGACAGACCCGTGTTAAGTAGTGTACCATCCAAATCAAGGATAACACACGACAATAATTTCTTTAACGGCTGTGCAGTCAACATCTGTCCAATTGTGCATAAATCTTACTATTCAGAATCCCCTGACGAAATATATCTGAAACAAAGGCAGAATTCAATTCGATGCCTGGAATTCTAAAAACTGTTACAAACAATTTACCCAAATCTCAGCCATAGAATCGATCAAGAGATTTCACAACAACTTAGCTTATCCTACTTTATCTTAACCAAACATCACAGAACACAATTTGAAAATGCTGTGAACTTACTTTATTGCTTGTAACCATAGAAGATTTCAAACTAAGTACTATTAAATTAATTTCTATATTCTTGCATACAGAGTTTGCAATTTGAACGAAACAAAAGGAAAGAAAGCCTGTTGGCACCCACTTTTTGTGTGCTAAGGGTATGTTTGGATGATGAACTTCAAAGTTCCAAGGAACTTAGGCTAAAATAGTTAAAAATGAGGAACTTCAAAGTACCGAGGGATTTCAAACAATTAGATGCAATGCATTTAGATGAGATTTATAAGTAACACTTTTGAAATCCCTAGTCTAGATGTTTTGGTATACTGATTTGAATCACTTGGTACTTTTCCTTGTTTTTAACTAACTTAACCAAAATTCCTTGGAACTTTGAAGTTCCTCATCTAAACATACCATGAGGAACATAACCTAAAGGAATTTTTTATCTACATATATATTTTTAATTATTGCAGGGGTAGAAACAAACCTAAGTGG